>JACBWW010000009.1:7769437-7952974 GCA_020086605.1 Lanius collurio
CGAGCCCGGCCCCCGCCCGCGGAGGCGGAGGCGGCGCCGTGAGTGGCAGCCGCCGATCCTGCCCCGGCGCCGTGCCCGCACCGCGGCTGCCGCACGCCCCGCCACGCCGGCAGCAGCCTCAGCCCCCTCCCGGTGCCCCCGGCCGCAGCGGGGGCACTCCCAGCAAGGACGGGTCCCGGTCGGGGGACAGCCCCCGGGACGGCGGCGTTCGGGGGCCCGGAGCGCTCCCCGCTCTCCCCTCCGCTGCCGGAGCCCGTGGAAGATGGTAGGGAAAGGGTGACTGCTTCCAGCATGGTCAACGTAAACAGGAGGCTGCAATTAAGAGCTGCGGAAAGACGTTTCCGCTGTTTGGGTTTGACGGGGTATTTTTTGTTGGGTGGTTTGGTGGGGTTTTTTTCCCTCCTTATTTTGGCATTTGCAAGAGCTCGTGTTGCAAGCTTCCTGGGCAAAAGCCTGCCTCCACCACCGGCACAGCAGAACTCCTGTTGATTTGGTTTTTTCCCCCCTCCCATTCTGAATCAGCTTGTTAGAAATGTGATTACAGCATCCATCACATTTAAGCACATAAATCTCATTAAGCACTGGAGTAACCAATCTCATGCAAGTCTCCTGAATCATGCAGCTCAAATTTCCAGAACAATTGAGGATATTAAATCATACCTCAGTACCAGAGCAAACTTATATCCTGCTGAAGTCTCTCAGATGTCATGCTATGCTAAAGGGCTCTTACAGATAAAATGGTGCCTCTGGCTCAAAGCAGGGCACACCAAAAGGAGTTGAAGGTTTCTGTAAGTGGCAGTAATGAAACCCTGCAGCTGCTTCGTGTCGAGGGTGCGCGGTCACTCTTGAACTTCACTCTATAAGGGCAAGGCTTTAAATTTCAGCTCACTTGGTGTAATTTTACGTCTTTACTTTGCAACCGATGCTTCCCAGAGTGGCCAGAAGACAGCGTCCTCGTGTGAGAAATAAGAGGGGAAGGAACGCGGTTTTTAAAAGTACCAACGTTGCCAAGACAGTTTTAGACCTGTTAAATGTATTCTCCTATCATTTTACCACTGAGCTTCAAAGAAAAATATCTACAGAGCAAGCACAAAGTCTCCCGGGGAACTTGATTGACAAGGGCATTTTGGTAACGCTTCCAGCTCAGGAATTAAACTGTTCAACAGTTCTCACACCTGGGTCTGAGCAGCAGCCACAACGAGAGCCCGCAGCTCCCTGCCAGACCTCACTCTGTGAGCAGAAGACCTGTTTGGCTCCTGTGCCATGACCTGATGCGCCAGGCTGCAGTCCCTGGAGCATCCCAGCGGGTATATATTTGGGTGGGCTGCCTTTCAGCAGCGGCAGAAAGCTGCACTTTCTCGGAAGTGCCGCAGCCCTGTTTGGATAGATCCCGGCTTTGACGTAAGGGAACGGAGGCTGGACCTTGATTGCAAACAGAGCTCCGGTGACCCTTCAGATAGGATAGCTCAGCTGCTCCTTGCAGCCTGGGGAGTGCCTGTTGGCACAAAGCTGAGCAGCCTCACGTTAAAATGTTTTATCTCCCCCCTGAGCTCCAACTCACGTGTCTGCTCTCTCCCAGTTGTGCAGGTAGCACCAGCAGTTGCAAGGGCATTTGGGGACACAATACACTCATTTCTGTTTCTCTCCACGGTGCTTTTGAAGACTGTTTCCTTCAGCAGGAAGAAAAGAATAAGATTGGTATTCCCTTCATCTCTTCCATGTTGCTTCACAACCGGACTTTCTTTCCAGCAATTATTCCCTCAGCTAAAAGAGTGGAATTTTACAGCTTTTTCCAGTATTCTGTCTGAAGATGTGATTTTTTTTTCTTCCCCAGTTTTCTCCTATAAAATGACATTTCTTGGGTGACTAGGGATTTCTGGAGACATTTCTCAAATATAAATCTTGATTTATGAATTTAGTTAGTCCTGGTCACAAACTTAGTTGGACTGCTGGGCCATGCAAGCTTCCATGTCACCACTGGAGCTGTGTTAAGGCTGCTGGAGACTGCTCCATGGCTCATCAGACTGCATTCCCATCATGGGACATGCCTCTGGATGCCCACTGGCTGCAGCTCAAAGATGCATAAAGGAATAACCATTCTTTACCTCTTCTCCTGTGTGAGACAGTGTTAGCCAGCATGACTTAAAAAAATTATTTGGAGATTTGTCCATAGATACAAACAGGCAGTGCAAAACTGATACATGATCAATACTTTTTGCATTATAAAACTGATGGTTTAGAGACAGAAAATAGCAGGAATAAATTTCCTGGAGGTGGTGAAGGAAGAGAAGGAGCCATCTCTTCTTTTTGCTTTTCTTTCATGTAATATTTGAAGGAAAGTGAGCTTTTTTGTCAGCTAGGCCAGGCCAAATAATTTATAGATAGTTAATTTTGTTCTAATCTCCACTGTTTCCTTCTAATACAAAGTTCAGGGACGTCCATATGTTTTGTGAGCAGCAGTGACACTAAGAGAAATTAAAAGTGCCATCTCCTACCTTCTTTCTCTCATTACCTCCCCTTGTTACAGGCACTCGCCACTCAATTGCCATTGCCGTTGGGGCAGTTGTTAAGCCAGGCTACAATCACAGATTTTCCCTCAGGTTTCCGGTATGGAAAAAACCTAGCAGAGAAGAGCAAAAGCAGTGTGAAGACCTGGTGTTTGTAGTGGAACACTTCTGTGTTGACTTGCAGTACAGAAGTCCTTTGTCATACTATTCTTTGGAGGAATAAAACCAGCCTAAATCACCACACTTCCCCAGCACTCTGATGAGAACTATCTGTGCAGATTCTACCACCTACTAGAATCCCAAGGGTGATATTTATGTTGCTTTCTATTGCTTGAGGCCTTTCCACCCTCCATCTGCCATTAGATGGCAGCAACTGAATGCGAGTGAGGCTCTGCAACTCCCTATTATCCCGTGGCTTGTGCAGGGATTTCAAGCTTTTCACTTCTAGGTCAATGGTTCAAATCTGGCCCAGATCAGGAGGGGCCAGAGATCTTTATAATCTGACAGCTGCTCAGCGTCCTCTGTGAGAGCAGTTTGTGCATTTCTGCTTCTGATCTTGGGGACAAGTGCCCTTCACATCACTGGCACTAATTGGCACCAGTGATGACAAACCAACAAAGAGGCGGAAGATGCTCCAAAGAGACTGAATTCTCCTCCCTGAACTCCATATGATTGGACAAAGGGGAGCACTCATCCCTGTGCACAAGCCTGCCCTCAGAAATGATGCCAGAAGAATGTGCTGGCCCCATTCCTTCTCTAAGCGAGTAACTGCCCAAAATTATCTCATTCCGGACAGGAGGGTGACAGTTGGGGTCTTTCAGCAGATAAAATTAATTTGTTATTAATTGGAGATATGATATTCAGAGAGAGTAGTGATGGCGCAATGAAATCCTGTCAAACATGTTGTAATACCTATGTTATTTACAGCCTCTGTAACTGTGGGGACAAACTCCATCCAGAACTGCCTTACAAGGTGACCTAATTTGGAAAAGAAAACAGATACAGAATTTTCTCACATTAGAGGATACCTCACTTTGACTTCTTCCCTTACAAACTTAAAGCCCTGTGAAGGACTGGAGCAACTGATACTCTCCAGAGAAACCCATGAGATAAGAACTGAGCCTAGCAAGCATGTGATCGTGATACAGTTCAAGCCTGTGAGTGTATCACTCAGCTTGTTCTATAAAGATTTGAGAAGCATGTCACTACGTAAATCCCCCTGGGCAGCTGGGCTCCCCTCCAACGCACAGATTTCCCTTGCTGCTAATGAATCAGCCTCTTTTGCTAACTTACCTCCAAAGCTCGTTTACTTGGAAACCAAGGGAGCTTAGGGAACAGGGCTCTCTCCATGCATAACAATGACCTATTTTAGATACTTCTCCTCACGAGGTCACGGAGAAGGGGCAGCAAAAGAGTGCTTCTATCCAAAAGGCATTTGCTGGAATCGGTCCTACACAATGCCAGCCATTTCCATTTTGAGACCTGACATTTCATGGTGCCAGTGCCACCACACAACAGAAAATGCCAGTGTGAGCCAGGGATGGGATCCAGCTGCCTCATTCCAAGGACACGCACCCAGGCCTGCTGCATACGTGGTTATTATTCCCCCAAACAGCCCCCTTCCCATGGAAACTGGGAACCCAGAATGGAAATGCTTCACAACACTCCCAGAGCAGGACGGTGGATGAGGCCAAGGGCATGTTTCACACATCTGGGCATGTTTACATCACTGGGCTCTCTCAAGTATCATGAGCAATACAGTAAGGAGAGCACAGAAATGCCTTAGGGAATCTGTCCCTCCTCACCAAGCTCTGAGGTGCTACCCATGCTGAATTAGCAGCACAGCTTACAGGACTGCAGGAAAGAGGCATCTGGTAGCCCAACAGGGAATGCTTGGAAGCAGGAAATGTTTCCTGTGCCATCTTGCCTCTGAGATGTGGGCTACTGCCCGAGCTCGGGAAGTAGCCAAGCACTTTGTGATTTTCCCACAGATAGTGTCCTGAAGCAAAATGGGAGGAACAAACAGATTATAATGTATTCATTTTGTATTTTATTTGACCCAAACCTCACCAATTTGATTACAAGGCTCAGATCCCTGACTGGAACTCTGTGGCCCATTTATGTTTGCTGTCCTGCAAGGCAAGAGAGAACCATTGTCCTGTGCGACTCCAAGGACACAACATGTCTTAAGATTAGCTCCTGGTTGAACTGGAGCATTTCTGTTAGAAATTCTGTTAGGATTTCTCTATGAGGCTAAATTTGACCTATTTCAGCTTTCAGCCCCTGAATGCAGTTACATGTTTATGACTACATAAGCTCATTTCCAAGCTGCCCTTTCCCTTCCTGCCATTCTCCTTGAGTCCCTCACATTAGGGCAAGCAGATCAGCTTCCACTCACTCGTGTGGCTCTCCCCAGAACTTCCTCCAATTAACAACAACTTTCCAAACAGTGTGCAAAACAACAGAGCCCATTATTGGCCAGCAGTGCTGAATCCACAGAGAACCAAACTCTCTGCACCAGCAGACAACTTTGTTTGTCAAACCAGTCACCATTTTAGCCCTGCTAGACCTTTAAAAACTGGCACATTGGCCCAGGCTTGTTTGCCTGCCAGTGTGTTACAGTGTCACCTCAGCCAATCAATAAGAGATCTTTGCCTGTAACCCATCAGCATAACTCAATTAATTTGAAGGGACCCATTTTTTCCTAAATAAATGTTCACTGGTGTCACTTACCCAGTTATTTTCATTCATGAGTCACTTCTGAGCTCTTCCATTATTGTGACTAATAAGACTGTCACAAACAGTGACACATAGCACAGCCTTTTTCCTGTTCTCCTGGAACATACCTGTGCTCTGCTGCCCCTGCAGGGTCCATTTCTCACCACCACCGACAGCTCAGACTACTGAGTAAGAGCGAGAGAAAAAAAAAAAAAAATCAGTGTTTTCATGGAATCACAGAATGCTTTGAGTTGGAAGGAATCATAAAGATCATCTATTTTCAACCCCCTTGCCATAGGCAGAGTATTTTTTTCTAGCTACCAAAAAGTAGTTACTCAGTCTGCTTCATCTCCCAAGTTTAGTCATGGCAACACCAAATATGCCCTGTTCAGTTACTGCTATTTTTAGTATTAAAAAGAGAGTCATCTTCCTGACCCCTCAAAATTCAGTAAAATATCATGATGAATAATTACTCTTAGTCATCTCAGCATGTTTAATTTAGCATAACTGCACCTTTGCTAAGAAACAAGATGGCTGCATTTATGCTGAGCACTGCAATTAGTTCCCTGTAGCTCACACCAGAGCAGGAGGTAAAAGCTGTACTCAGTACTTCTCAGTTTTCCAGTTTGTAGTGACCACTTCAAGATACCTTGAGGAACCATTCAAGAATACTTACACTTCCAGTGCCCTGGTACAGAACACAGCCTCATGATGGGTTTTTCAGGTGCTCTGAGTATGACAGAAGTGGCAGGAGGAAATCATTCTGCTGAGATGTAGCAGCTCCAAAAGTAGGTAACAAGAGCATGAGTTCTTCCATTCAGTTCTGCCTGGAACTGATACCTTAAAGTAAGGCAGTGATGCCTCTACTCAATTCTTTTTTTTATAGCTCTTAAAATAAACCATCTTTCAAAACCACTCAGTTTTGCAGAAACTTGGACACTATTGAATATATTTGGAGCTGTGTCACTGCCCCCAAGGAAGATGAACAAAGTAACCTTTCCCTACAGATAAATGCCTCTTGCTTAAGAGGAATTAAATATAGACACTTATTCCTTAGGGCACAGTTGTGCTGAAATGAATTTTAGTAAATGACTTACAAATGATCATTTTGAAATGTTCTGTTTTGTTAGGGTATTTCCTCAGGAAACTGTTTCATTCTTACCTTTTGCTGATCTGTATTATGAATTTTTGTCTTTGATTTCTTAGCTGTTTGTTGCTGCAAATAGCAACAAACTTTCCTCTCTGAACTCCTTCCAGAAAAGCTGAATCTTTCTTGAGAAAGGATCTGGGAAGTCCAAACAATATTGTTTAGCAAAACAAAATATGCACTGAAAGTGTCCCAAAGATCACCATAAGAAATGGCCTCAAGCTTAGCAGTCTTAGCAGAAAACTTGGGGTATAAAGAGGACTATGAAGTCTGAGCATGGACACATTCATTACCAAAACCAGGCTTCTGAAAAGCATGGTTATAGCCATAGGCTCTCAGGGACACCTTTCCAAAGGAATTGTCTAACAAGGCAGGTGCATTTTGTGTACTCTGTCTCAAGACTTGACAAATGAATATGCAAACTGCACGTCATTATTATGCAAATATATTTTAATCCCCAGACATCTCAATGCAAAATTCCCATGAGATAGCATTTAGACCTTTTGGAAACCATGGGAGGCACCAAGGTCTGGGCACACACCTCTGACAAAACCCTCAGGCTGTGCTCCTTACTCAGCCAGCCCTTGGGCACCTGAGGGGACCAATGTCCTACCACTGCTGTGGAACAGACACACACAGATGTCACAGATCATCTTCTAAGGGCAGAACCTGCTTGTGGGTTGGGTGGCAGGGAAGACATTTCAGCAGCATGAGAATAACAGAGTCATATTTCCTCCAAGGATCCTTAAGCAATTTACGAGCTTCCTCAAGCAGATTTATTTGTTAGGTAGTATTCTGAAAACATGATAAATGTTACATAAATGTCCTGATGCTGCTGTTATAAGGCCCCAAAAGGCAGGTTATAGAACCAGACTCAGTCCCCTTCAAAGTGCAGATACTGAGGGTTTTTTCTCCCCATCTGTTACCATGCACTCACATGGTACGTCCCTGGCTGCAGGCCTGCACACCTGCAAACTCTTGCTCAGAGTATCATTTATTAGTGAAAATCCTAATCTAACAAACTCTTCTCACTGAAAACCATCAGCAACAACCTTTTCAGCACTTTCAGTTCTATTTCAATCGTGACTTTTCTCCCTTTTCTCCCACACACCAAGCAAAGCACCCAGTTTCTTTTCCCCATCAATGTGTTCTCCACAGGCAGGAGAAAGGGATGATGCTCGTCCTTAGGCACTGCAAATTCTGTTCAGAGCATGTCAGCCACAGGCAGAGAGAAATGAGGGGAAAACTTGTGTCCCTGCTCTGCAGCTGGCCTGCAGCATGTCAGCCTGGTCATGTATTAAGAAGGTTTGCAGCTGCTTGTTACTCAGCTCCACAACACAGGCTGATCAGGCTCACTGGGGCTGTGCCAGGCTCTCCTGAAAAAAAAAAAAAAAGGAAAAGGTATTTATTTATGACTGGCTTGTGAGATGGAAAAGAGGTTTCTATATATAGTAGAAAGTGTTCCCAACAGATTAACCCTGGTAGTATTGGGTTTGGGGACTTGATGAGTTCTATTTGGGCATTATCTACTATACTTACCATATTTCCTGGTCCAATCCTCCACAGAGTGGAGTCCAATAGCATAATTGTTTACTAGTTAGAGAGGGGATAGTTTATTCTTAACCTGTCAGAAGATCCAGACTTAGAATTGTACAGTTGAAAGGAAAGGAAGACAGTAATTTTCAAGGCTTGCCAAGTTCTTATTTTATATTTGGAAAAGAGAATTTGTGTTTGAATACACTCAATGCTTTGTGCTGCAGCCATCGGTACCACATGAGTCCCTGTCCTGTGACACTGTTATAAGATCCCTTCTGCCTTTTGAGGCCAAATTCAAGGGCACATTCCCACCTAAACAGCAAGTTTAGAACCACTGCGTAAGATCTTTGGGGGGGATGCACAGTTCACAGTAAGTTTGAGCATGTGTTCCTCAGCAGCTCCATGCAGTGAAGCAATGCAGTAGCTGCAGTGCCTGTGTGCAGAAAACAGCTGGATGCAGGCAGACCCTGCACTCACAGCTGCTGCTGGAGCTGCCCTGCCAACACCTCACAGCATCTCTGCAATCAGTCTCCTGCTGCCATAGCACAAAGGCAAAAGGTACTGTGAGAGAAGGGCTGTCAAACATGGATGCAAACTGAAGGAAAAGAGTTCCTTACACAGATCATCGAGTTCCAGCCTGGGTAGATTACATTCTTCAAATTTGCTTCACCATTTCTTCTTCAAAGGTATGCAGTGCATGATCCTCTACCCTGCTGTGAACTGCTGTGCCAGGCTGTGAAAAAAGCACTGCTGTAACATTCAGTCCCAGACATGGGTACATTCCAGGAGCTGGAGACACTATTTCTGTGCGTTTCCTTCTGCCCAGACCAGCTGAGCTTGTTTTGAAACTGACTTTCTATTTCTGAGAGACTTTGGGGATATTTGGCTAAAACCTACACATAGATCACCCTTTCCAACTTAGGCTGCATTTCTCTTGTGGTGCATTAAGGAAACCGAGACACAAGGAGCTCTAATTAACTCACACAAACCTATGGACATACCTGCAGAAGGCTCCAAGCAGAAAAAAAACCCTGTAACCCCTAGATTGTACGACTTTCATTATTCTCTAGCCTCTTCTTCTCCAGTCCCTTCTCCCTAATAATGACGAATATCTTTCCAGACTCAGACTCTAATCTGGACTGTTCATATACCCCACCACACAATGAGATCTCATCCTGACATGGCAAGCCCAGATACTCTCTCAAAGTAGCTTAGAAATCTGATTACATGCAAATGTGTATATTTGTAACATTACAACATCAGGGATAAATATAATTCCAGGAAATCTTGGGGTTTTTTCCTTTCATTTGCAGCCTGGACAAAGGGAAAAGGCTGCATGTTCTTGCTTGCATGCCACCACTCTCTTGGTGCAGGGAAATTCTCAGTTCCTGGATGCAAGAAGTGCCTGGTCAGAGAGGGGCCTGCCCATGGGTGTACAACCCACATGCTGCCTCCAAGTCTCATACCAGCACACTGAGAGTAGCCATCACATGCCTTGGCTTTTCAAGAACCTATACCTACAATATTACTCCTTCCTCTACACACTCCTGGCCACAGAGAGAACCATTGTTTGCCTGTATCAGCAGAGAGAGGTTTATATTAGATGCAGAAACAGTGAGCAGCCACAGCACATGATATATGCTAAGTAACTCTTCAATCTGTTTACCAAAACTTTCGTTTGACTCTGAAGGATACTGGCAGTGCTGGATACTTCAGAGGCAGCACAGCCTAGCTGCTGAAAAAGCAAGTTTGGAAGAGGCAAAGCAAACCAGCATGTGCTGGTAGTTTGAGCAACATTTTAGTCTCCTGTGTCTCAGTCTTCTCATGCATGCTACCAGGATAATTACAGTTAACTGAGCACAGTCTGTGGTAAAGATTTCTTAAACATTTGGGTGATAGAAGCTGCCAACAACATTTATGGATTTTCACTCCATTAGCACTTAGCTTTTGCCACAAATAGGGCCCAAACCAGCTTTGATATCTTAAGATGAGATCTATTTATGTATCTGTGTGCTAAGCAAAAAAACAGAGTCCTTGAAATGACAGACAAACAGGTTTCTCTGTGTGGAGAGCCAAGCTGCTGAGGAGAACCAATCTGCTGAGCACCATGTGTTTAATGTTCTCCTGTGCCACAGGAGACAGACACTGGTGAATAGACACTGCCCTGCCTTGCCTGGAAACTCTGACCTGGCAGCAAAGTGGTTTGGAGTAATGGGAGCCATAATAAGTATGTGAGGCCTGAGCTTTCCATATTTGTGGGGTGTGTGGAGCCTGTGCAGCACTGTCAGTAGTACATTACATCCCATGACCTGCCCTGTAATAATAAGCCTGAACGGATGGTGACATTAAGACCAGGGGTAAATGTTTTGCAGTGTGCACTCCAGGGTGAAGGTAATAATTTAATGAGCTTTTGAAGAATTTGCACCCTTCCAGAAAACTCTGGCTGGGAATGAGCTTTAAAACAACTTCCTTCCCGTCTATAACACCAAGGGACTATCACTCCAATTGAATAAATACCATGTCACAAGTACTGGAGAGAGTCTTGTGTACAGGTGAAAAAAAGATATTGCTGAAGCTCTCCTTACTTTTCAGATTGCTATATAATCAACTATACTTCACTAACTTGAACTGGAAGGCCCCTCAAAGTCACTTGCACTTTTTCCAAGCAAACCGACTTAAATAAAGGTAAATGTTCCAACCTTCCACAGACAGAGCACTTCCTAAAACATCTCTTTAACTCTATAGACAGAGACTATCTTCTCACTGTCAAAATCCAGTTATGTCTGCAGATGTACTGCAACCTCCTTTCTCCTTTCTTGTCCACTTAAACATCCTTTGGGATCTTTTACTTTATTTTGTTGTTCATTAATACATCAGTTTAATTACCTATGCTGAAATGGTAACAAGTACCCAGAAGGACATGGTAAATTCAGCTTCAGCTTAGGAAGAGCTTTCAGACTACAGAGGTAATGAAGCATTAGGCCAGCATGCCTCCAGTAACTGAGATCTTTACAGACATAAACACCTACACACAGGTAGCTGCATCAGAGGATGGATGAGAAAGCTTTTAGCCTTCCCACTCCATGGTTTGTTAATTAGCTATGATAAACATTGACTACCCACTTTCTGAAAGTAATGAAGTGTAAGCAACCAGAGATACATCCTTTGGCATTTTATAAATTGCAGTAAACTGCATTTCTCATTCTCAAACACTCAATTGAGTTGCTCTGGTTTACTGAGCTACTGCACATCAGCTGAGCTACATAAATCTTTGCTTTTCATAGATAAGGGGAAAAATGTAAGATGTGAGCACTGTTAACCCAGATGAGTAATGCCTAAAGCCCCTGACTGCATATGTCAAAATTGAAACAGGCTGGATCAAACCCATTAAACATTAGGAATGCTAGAGAGCCAGGAAGCAAATCATCAAATCCATCTTAAACACATCTCCTCAGACGGGACCACTAAAAGTGCTCATTGTTCTCTGCTAGCTACAGAAGGAATCTGCCTTAAACACTGAATTTTAAAGTAAACAGACAGCATGGGTCTTGGAAGAAATCTTCAGCACTAAACAAAGCCTAGTAACTTTGCCCACCTCTCTGCTTGTACATGGATGTGCTGGTTTTGGTTAAACAAGGACAAGGAGGAAGGCTTTTATCTCAGACTGCAGCGAACACAAGATCCAAGTGGCTTCAGGGTTCATGCCTGTGGACTGAGGTGGATTTCTTCTCATCTGGTTAACTACTCTTTTGGAAGAGCTGCTTATCTCAGCCCTGCAGCTATACAGGGAGGTTTGCATTCACAAGCACACTGTGAGAGCCTCTCAAGGGAAACCTACCCAGCATTTTCCCACATTACAGCCTTAATCCTCAAAGTTCACACTGTAAGTGCCTCAGCCTCACTTTGTCTTTTGCACATGGCAATAGATTCTGTGCAAGGAGACACTGAAATATGAGTGTTTAGCATTCTTTTCCTGATGTTCACAATGTGATCCTTTTAGAGCAAGGAAAAAGTAAAGCCCATGATGAGATATACTGATATGGCTTGGTTGAGTTTCCCCGAGTAAAATACTGATTGCTTACTCTTCCTTGTCCCACAGTTGTTTTGCTTGCCAGTATCTGCCCAATATCCTGCCTTGTCCCAGGCAGCAGAAAGTTCACTGTCTGCCTCTGTCTACTTACAAGCAGAAATCTTACAAGTCCATCCTGTCCCCAAGTAGTACTGACACTTTCATACCACGTTCATTTTTCAGTGCGTAACTTCTCCTTTACCTATGCCCAAATAAATTAATCCTCAAGCTCAAAATTAATCAGAAGATTAAAGCCTGTGGAAACGGAGAGCAAAACTGGCAGGGGGTGGAACAGGGTGGTTTGGTGTTGCAGATGGATGATGTTGGGCTGGATGTCAGAGCCCTGCGCTGCGGTCACAGCCACCATTGTCACACGGCAGGCACACAACGCGCCCCCGGGCAGCAGCTGCTCCGCAGCTGGTGCAGGGCTGGCTCTGGCTCCCTGTGCTCCCAAGCACGGCCACTCAGTGTGTTTTGGCAGCGCCTGTGCCTGACACTCGCTCAGGTTTGGCCGCAGTGCAAGTGCAAAAGGAACAGAGGTGCTTGCAAGAAGCAGCTCTTTTTTCTTCCCACCCCCGACCTCTGTGCATTGAGATGAAGAATAAAATCGTCACCTTAATTCAAGGAACTTACTCAGACAGAGACACGACTTTTCCCTAGGCAGGACAATATTGCCAGATTAGATTGACTACAACCAGCTATAGACAACAGTTGTTCTGGCAGAGGTCCTCAAAACACATTCCCATTAAGGACTTCCATCCTCATTTCATTCATTTCTCAAAGAGTGGAAGCCTGCTGCCAGATGGATATTGATGGCTAAAGGGATAAATGTCCTTCAGAACATAAAATTCATTACATGTTCCCAGAAATTATGGACTAACCTGCTGAACTGTTTGCAGTGAGAACATCTAATAATGGAGTTGTGCATCCCACAGGGGTGGAAGATGAGGCACAAGATCATAACATTTCCCCCAATAGCTGAGAACAAGACACTTGAGACAACATTTTAATTAGCTGTTTCTACCTAGGTCCTTATGAGAGTGTACAAACTGAGGAACATTTTCTCCTCCTGTCCCAGTTTAAGATAAGATCAAGTTGTAAATACAATCCTAGCTTGAAACTCACAAGCCAGCACTCCTGTCTCCAAAGCCAGCCACTGGCAAAAGCCCCACTGATTCAAGTGAGGCCAGAGATTGACTCCAGGATGGTCATGCCTGGGGTTTTCTGCCACGATAAAGATTTGTTCAACTCAGAACTCAGTTGTGGGTCAGCTTCCTAACACCACCCCTGTTTGGGGTGGCTGGAGCTGGAGTTTCAGTGCTGGCCTTGTCCATGGAACTGAAAGCCAGAATTATGATAATGACAACAAAAATATCCAGCACTTCATCCTCCAAGGGTGGGGTGGGTGTTTCAGTCAGTGCCTGGCTAATCAATGGCACAATATGAACCATGCCATCAATTATTCATACAACATCTTTGCAAGCTACATACAAAAATAGCCTGTGGGGTTGATAGGTATATTTAGATTTATTTTGCTCTAGAGTTTCTGCTATTGCTAGATTCCCCAAACCACAGTAGCAGCAATAAATTTTTTTTAAAGGGTGTTGTTATGACCTAGAGGCAAGCTGGAGGGGAGGTGTGAATGGATACTCCTATAGTGATAATTTCTTACTTTGCATGTGGCTTTCTGAGCAATTACTGCGTGTCTTTTTACCCTCCTGTTGAAGGATTTGGCTGGAAACATTCTCATCAGCTGCACTGCCTCCTTGATTGTTGGAGGCATTTCCTTGGTGACCAGAAAGTGGCACAGAGGAGTAATTGAACGTGAACCCTTTAAAGGGCTGGCACAATCCCAGTAAATGAGTGAGCAGAAAAGCCACTCTTCTGAGCAGCCTGAGAAGAAGGAGCTTTTTGCAAAGCAACCAGACTGGGAACAGAGGCTCAGGTTTTTTAAGTCGGAAACTTCTTGTCCAGAGGATCAAAGAAGGTGCATAACAAATATAGAATGAGTGTGTCAGAGTGCAAGAGATGCCTGCAGAAGATGCTTCCTTTCCTTCTTGGCTCAGGAAGGGGAAGTTTGCTCGACACATCACACCACCCTTATAAAGGAGCTGATCTTGCTATGTGCTAAAGAGCTTTGGCTTTCACACTCATCAGTGACTGGAGGTCACCCAGTATTTTGCAGGAACACGTTTCCTGGAAGGGTCAGGTTCTAAAGAATTTAATATCCAGTCCTTTCTTTGCTCTTACACATGTCACATATCTGTTTTTAAAAGGATCAAGCTCACTCCAGGGCAAAACACCTTTAGGATTTTCCTCAGTGCAGAGAGCTGTGCTATGTGTTTACTCTTCAGCGCACTCCTGTGGATCACACACACACTGTGGGCTGGAAAAACCTCACAATGCTTCTTGTACTGTCTTTAGCTCAAGATCAACAGGCTCTTCTACTTATATAACAGCCCAGTTTAGATAATTTGAAATAGTCTCATGAATCTCAGCAAAATCTGACTTAATCAATCTCATTTCCTTCCTTTCCATAGGCAGTTGGCTATGATTTCTTGAGCTACAGTCAGTCCCCAGCCATCTCTTTCCTGAAACTCTGCTGGTTTGCTTTCATCTTCTCTTCCTGAAAGGATGCAGTGTTAAATGATCAAGTTATGGTTGGCCCCTGAGCACTTTGGTTGGGGGCAGAGGGATGTCATGGCTTCATGGCAATTACTACAATCAGAGAGACTTTCTATCACTTGTGGTAATTTAAATTATGAACTTTCTTTTTAAATGTATCTTCATAGCTCCCATATAAAGAGAGGACTTGCTCCAGGAATTTTTGGATGTAAATGTTTGGCCTATGTCATGGAGGTCAGAGGATTTGGTCATAATGGTCCCTTCTGGCCCTAACATCTGTCAGCACATGAATAATTTTATTTAGTCCTGTCATTTGGTCTCCATTGAGGCACTAGCTCTTTTCATAACAAAGCAAGGGGTCCATCATGTTTTGGAGAATGGAAGGAACAGAAAATTACAGCAGGAATACCCTGAAATAGCGGTGAGGCTGCCACAGGCCTGATTTCCAATAAACCTCATTATCCAAAGGCAACTGGTGATTTTTTCCAGTGCTGGCTGAAGTGGATTTATTGAGTTCCAGTGTCAGTTAGTAGTGAATGTACCTTCCTGAAGAGCTGTGACCTTGCAGCACTGGGGGGTTGTTCTGCCTGACTGGCAGATCTGGAGGAAGCCTGCTGAGCCCATCGAGGCCTGCACCTCAGGTGTATAATAAGTCATGTCATATATACCATAATTAACTCTCTGTGGGCACAGTCATGGGCTCTGTTGATAAATTCCAAGGAATAGCAGCTCACAGGCACTCAGCCTTGCTGGATACTGAAGCTCTGTAGGGCTCCTTACACCTGAATATGTGAAGTTTATCAGGGATTTATGCATATATATTGAGTCTCTCCCTCTAGCACCAATCAGCAAAAATCTCCCTAGCATTGTATCTATAAGGGTAATTTACGAAAGCAAAGTCATTCCTCAGGAGTGATTAATCCAGTCACTGCTCCACATGGAAACCGCATCTTCCCTTATATTTTCTCATGGGCATGAAAATCTGGCTTTGAAGCTGGAACTGAACACAGATGTTTCTAAACAGAGAAAGTCATGCTGACCCTCACCACACCAGGAAAATCACCTGTTTGGGGAGATCATTTAATCCTGGAGCCTCCTGGAGGGCTCCAAAACATCTTCAAATGTTGTGAAATGAAAAACTGAAAGAAAATCCTGAATACTGACTGTTTAGGTTGCAACACAACTCCAACCCAGCTCTAGGAAAGTCATGCTTTGCCTGCTCTACAGAGATATTTCAGAGATGCTCCTCTGGAGGCTCAGGCACTAAGAAGCATGAAATAAGCATGCACTTGGAAGTGGCAAGTCAATTCCATCTTCATCAGTAACACGGAATTAACTGCTAATGGCTAATAGCTGACTGTAATTACACACTAAGTATTGTAATGAATGAAGATGAGAAATATGAGAGCCTTCATATGCAAAATTATCCAAATTACACAGTCCTTTCGGTTTTCCAAATAGTCAGTCAGCAGCCTCATGAAAAAGGCTTGTAATAAAAGGGATTTCTGCATTTTATTGTTCCTATAGTATCCCAGGAAAGGCAGCATGGTTTCCTCAGGAGTCCAGGGCTGCATCTGAAGCCTAATTTATCTTTTTGCAGCTGAATCAGCAGTCTGAGCCAATGGCTGGGACAACATGTCATATCAAACAGTAAAAAACCTGAAGTCTGATGGTAAAGCTGATTGGTAAAGAAGAAATTTCTTGTTCTATGGATATCACCATAGTAAAAGCATCTCTCAGAAGAGAGATCCTCCTTCTGCTGTCTCCAGAGAGCTTCATGGGTCACTGAGAACCAACCTGTTTATTTCCTGATCTATTCACAACCTCTTCTTGACGGTTGTTCTGGCAGGATGGCATCTTTCTGTAGATGCAGGAGGATGGGCTGGATATTCCCCTTTTCTGGAGAGATTCAGAGGCCTGACACCAGCAAAGAGGTCTGTGGCTACCACTAAATGTCACTGCAACCTGGGAATCTCTCCTCTGCAGGGACAGCAGTAAGCTCTTGGCAACTCTTCCACGCCTGGTTCCCTAATACCAAAACATAACATTAATCAGAATATTTCCCATGCTTATTTTCCATGACCAGCACTGTGGCTCAAAGCAGGGTCTCACCCACACTCTCTAGGAATAGCTAGAAAATAACCCAACTGATTAAAACATAGGCTGGACCATAGGGTGGTAAGAAAGGAAGTGGATGGGTTGTTCCCAAGTTCCCAGACTCCAGGGGAGTTTGAGGACTAGTTTGAGTGGTAGCACCAAAAAAGGGAAGCTCAGGATGTGGAGAAAAAGACCAGAACAAAGCCTGTGACTGTGTACAGGAAGTAGCTGCAACTTGACAACTCTCATTAGTGCCACTGAAGGGAAAAGAAAGCCCCTGTGCACTCACACAAGTTTCTTCTTGTTGACATGATTTTCATGTGCCACGAGCTCCCTGTCTCACTTCAGGGGCTGGTTTACATCATTCCTCACAGACTCTCTTGAGTCTGTATCAGACATATTCCCTCTCTCCAACCTCCTTTCACACCCCCTCCTCTGTTTGCTTTCATGCCACCTCTCTGCCACCCTTTTTTGCATTACCATCTGTACAGAATGGATTTGTCTGTTTTTCTTCAAACCAAGGTCTTCCTGAGAAGCAAGTACACAATTTGAGAGAGTCCAAAATCAAAAACCAGGCTAAATGATATAAGAAAACCCATCTTTCTGACTGTCCCTTGTTCAGAGCTCCCACCTGGCACACATTTGCAACTCCTTGTCAGAAGATTGTTTCATCTGCTGGATATGCATTTCGTGTTTCATCTGCTGGATATGCATTTCACTCCACAAGCCAGTTCTTCCCCAGGTGTCTTCCACGTGGGGTCTTCCATGCCAAGTGACAAACTGCCACCTTTATGTGAGATAGTGGCAGCAGTTCAGAGAGAACAAGCTTGGAAGCAGCAGGCTGGAAGGAAAAGAGCAGGAAAAACTTTAGGATGGAAGGGGATTTGTTTGAATCCCTTCCATCAAACTTCAGTGATGAAGGGGGGTGGGGGAGACCCCCCAAAAGATAAATGCTCTGCATTCCAGAACTACAGCCAGTGAAAGTCAGCACTGCTCCACTGCCATGTGGATGACTCCAAACCCTTACCCCTCCCATGGGCAAAATCCTACAAAGTGCAGATCCACAGACACACAGGACACCTGTATCCTAAATGCAGAGCAAAAGAGATCCCAGCTGCAAAAAAATCAATGTATGGCTCCATTGGTGCAGTATCAATTTGCATTGACTTTTTGCATTAACAAGTATATGTTTTATAAAGTAAATCTCAAGGAAGGGATTTTCAGAAACTAAAATCAAGCCAAGTTACAGCCAGCTTCTCAATTCCTTCAGCACCCTTTACTTAGGCAGCTTTCCAATTAGTGTCAATGAAAGTTTTGCCTGAGTAGTGACAAAGTAAAAATAGACTCAGAATTACCAGGATTCGACCCAGAGCCTTTAATACACAGAAATAGACAGACCCACACACCAACAGGCACAGAGAGGCCAAACCTCAGGAGTGATAATGAGCTTTGATTTTTCATCAGCCACAAAAATATGAGCTATGCCGCCAGTACATTCCACAATAGGGCAATATTTATATTTGATCCCTGCAGTGGTTTCATGCTGCACATTACATAAGCCAGCCATTCCCCATACAGTAATGGAAACAGACAGCATTTGCCATGGTTTATTTTTTGCATCAGGCATTCTTTGCCAGGTACTCTTGGGAAGCAAGATGGCAGGGGAATGGCACTAGATTTCCCCTGTGCAGACTCCAGGGAGGCCATGAACAAGTGGTGCAGGAGTTTCACTCTTTTTTTGGAACTCTTGCAGGAGCTACTGGCTCATCTTGCCCCCTTTGCATACCTAGAAGGTGTCATGTGCTACGAGAGTGTATTTGCTGACAGAAAAAATTTGTCCCCAGTGCCCAGAAAACACTGGTCCCTACACTGAGCTCCTCTCCTTCTACCTGTGTGAATGGGATTCAAACAATCCTCGGGATGAGATCACCCTTCCCACAAGTGCCATTATTTTCCTGTGATCTCTACTAGAAAAGCATCACACTGTAGAGAATGAGTTCAAAGAGTTCAAAGGCTGATCCTTTCACTGAGCCCTAGGCTGTGGGATAAATTTCTAGGCAGAGTAAATTGAAAAATTCAATGTTATTGAAAAGGACTGACCATTTAATATTGACACCAGCATTAACTACACAAAATAGCTACTCAGTAACCTCTTGTGAGTCCATCCACCACCATACTCAGGTTATATAAACATAGGACTCTAAAAGAAAACTTGGATCTGGAGTGAAGGTGCCACTACAAACTTCACTTCCACCCTGAGTTTAGACCCACTACAGATGTGGGATCATCCAGCAACATTGCTTGTTCTCTAATATCTTTTTAGAATCTGTGCTTCAGGGTAAGGTTTGGGCAGATTATTTCCTGCTGTTTGACATTCTTAGAGCGTGAAAGCTGAACTATCAGGAACTTCACAGAGTTGTAGTATTGCTCTTTGAACCTTTTGGAAACAGGCTGGAACAAAAGAAGCTGCCTAAGCCATCTCTCCCATACAAAAATAGGATCAATCAAGCCTAGAATAAAAACCATTCTTGTTATATCTGAGCCAGCCACCCTGTGCACCAGGTGCTGAATATCCTGAACGGCAGTGGCAGCACTGAAGAGCAGGGAGTGTTTAGCCTTTGACAGGCTGGGCCCTAAGCTTGTTCTTACACAGAACAACATCTTTCCCTGTGTCTTTCCCCACTCTTGCACAGTGCTGAGAGCCTTGCAGAAGGCTTGGCAGGCAGGGAACCTTGTGCTCCACGATTTCCAAGCTGTGCCCAATGCTGCCTGGGCAGACTGCTAACATCTGACTGCAACAACAAGGTCAGGGAAAGAACTGAGTTGGGACAGCTCAGAACATGCCCCCTGATGAGCTAGAACAGCCTGGGAGCAGCTCAAAGGTTTTATTGGCAGGGATCAGGAGATAGCAATGGCCTTTAAATCTGTCTTTTCCCTGTAACCCATGTAAGCTGTTTTTCTTGGTGCTTAATTGCTTACAAACTGTGAAGGGACAAAACGGCTGGCGTTTTTTTCATGTCTTTTGCTTCCAGCAAACACGTGCAATTATTTTTTGCATCCTTGCTGGAAAGAACAGAGCAGACTGTACTCCAGGACTTTGTCACCTTAGGACATATGATCACCGTTCGTACGTGTCACACGCAGACTTACGCCAGCCTGTTAGCAGAGCTGGAATAGTAAAGGCAGCGAGAGACAAGCTGCATTTCCACAACCCTCCAGCTGTCAAGAGGAGCAGAGACTGACAGAAATAAGCTGCATAGAGGAGACAGGCCAAACCAGAAATAATCCATCATGTGCCCCAGTTCCCAGATTCCTCAGGATCCTTTCCGAGGAATCTGATGTCAGGCATTGAGCATGTCAGCACGACTTGCACTTTGGTGATTTTCCATCTGTAGCTGCTGTTTCTGATATTACACACAGGGTTACCACTGACACGGAACAATTTAGGAACAGCTAGGAGCAGTGGCCAACTCTCCTTTGCATACTGAAAGTTTTTCACGGCCAACAGCCACAAGACACATTCTGCAAGGCTGGGAATGTCTCAGAGAGGGAAGGATAGCAGCTTCACTGGGGTCTCACTGCTCTCGTGTGGGTTGGCACCAGGTCCAACGTGCAGTGAATAGCAGGCTTAGCCCCCTCCTGGCTGACTGCTAGAGAGATCTGAAGTCACAGAGAAGCCCCCAGAGCCCCTCAGACCCCCACTGCTGGTTATGACACAGTCAGTGTGTGAGGAGTTCTACTTAGGAGGGAGCTGGGGCTCCATAGCCGTACAACCATCTTGAGAAAGATCAAGGCATTAATAAGGGCAGTCAAGTAAACAGCCAGAGAGAGGCAGATTTGTATTTCTTAGTCCAAGTGGAACATCTGGGCCAATTTTGAGGGGAGAGTAGCTTGGAGTTTTCAATATCTGGTTTGACCAGCAAAACAGACCTCAGAGAAAGCTAGAGCAAAAGAGGACAAGGATGCAACAAAAACTTCTCCCCACTTCCCCTGTTACAGCTTTCTAAAGAGTCATTTAAGATGGGGCACCCACTACTTCTACCTTTCTTCCTCTAGAAGACCCCTTTGTTAAAATTTTTTGGAAGCAACAAAAATCCAAAACCCACACAGGTTCCTTCAACATTAGACAACATTTCTTTTCTGCCCCAAACCTGGCCATCAGTCTTGTCCTGCTCATTCCCTCTAAGGCAGATGTTGAATTCCTGCAGATGGGATCAAACTCTGCTGCCAGCCAGTTCTGGCCACTCATAGAAAGGGAGCAGGAATCCAGAGCATGGCCTGGAGACACTAGTCAGCAAAACAATCCCACAGAAACCGAAGCCTTGATGACTGCACACATGCACATTCCTCCTCCACTCGCTCTTCATCTCCATTCCTATCTATTCACAACCATGTTAGGCATTTAAACGAGTATGAGGAGAAAAAGATCCATGTAAAGAAGGCCTTCAAAAAGAGGTAAAGTGGTATAATTAGGATTGTTTTGAAAAGTAGAGTGCTCTCAGGAAATAAGAGTATTCATGACTAGGCAGTTGCATCTCATTTCTCTTTGCTGTGAGGCTACAGCACCACAAGCATTAGAAAGTATGGAAAGAAGCAACTCATATTTGGAAGTAAAACACTCAAGGTCATCTGAATAGACACTGAAAAATTCATTGAAAAAGAAATTAAAAGCTACTCAAAAAATGCCAACCAGCTGAAGAAAACACAGTCACATTTCTCAGCCCCATGTCCCAGCAGCTGAACTTTCTGTCCCGTTCTGTCATTTAATCCCAGCTTTTCCCAAGCCATCAGAGAGCTTCAAAGGAAACTGCTCACCAGAGTGCCCAGAAGCTGCACAGCTCTCCTGTCTCAAATTTAACACCTCTTGAGCTACTGCCTTTCATACCATTAAAAGGGCCTTACGGGTATATTTCAGGCACTAAGTGATCGTTTGCAGCATTTACTGCAACAAGCTCACTGCTTCTGCCTTTCTTGCCTTTTTCCAGAGAAGTTTTTATTTTAAAAACTTCCTGTTCTGATTTTAAATTGCTTTTTTTCCATTACCTACTCCCTCAATGATGGTTTGTGTTCTTCCATGAAGTCTTGCTGCCTTTTATGGTTCTCATCTCATTCAGCTGTTGCAATTGAGTTGTTGCAATCTAGCCAGCTAGACTGAATGGACAGACTCCTGCACAGGGCTCTCCTCAAAATATTCTCAGCCCTCTCCCCACCCAAGTGCACTCCCTGTTTACACGAAGAAAATTAGGTCATCTGGTTGCAAGTATACACAACAAATGCTGCAGCAGCAGCTGTTATAGAACTGTGTGCTGTTCAGTGACACAGTTTACCATGACCTGGTTTTGAGCCACCATCTATACCACTGGTGTTCCAAAACGTAGGAGCTTGACTTAAAAGAAGAAAAATCCCACATTTGTAGAAAGCTCCATGAATGGTTCTATGGCTGAAATGCTCGTACAGCTGAAGGAAAGAGGAAAAAAAAGTCATTTGTGCAAAATAAGATGCAGAGCTGCAGCTGCCAGCATTGATTCCAAGCCATGATGTTAATGTGTGCCACATGAGGGTTGAGCAGAGCTTCAGCACATGCTGCACTACAGCAAAAATCCACACTTAACTCAAGACTGGGGTAGCCAAGTGTGACAATGGGGATCATCGCTGGTTTGTAGAGCTCAGTTCTACCACAGTGTGCTGGTTTTGGCTGGGATAGGGTTAATTTTCTTCACAGTAGCTGGTATAGGGCTGTTTTGGATTTGTGCTGAAAAACTGTGTGGATAATACAGGGATATTTTCACTAATGCTCAGCAGCATTTGCACGTGAGTCAAGTCCTTCTCTGTCTCTCACCCCAGCCCACCAGCAAGGCAGCTGGGGGTACTCAGGAATTTGGGAGGGGACAGCTGGGACAGCTGACCCCAGCTGGCCCAAGGGATATCCCCACACCATATGGGACCGTGATCAAAGCACAAAACTCAAGGAAGGAAAAGGAATGGGGGACACTGGGAGTGATGGTGCTTGTCTTCCCCAGTGACCATCACACACACGACGGAGCCCTGCTTTCCTGGGGATGGCTGAACACCTGCCTGCCCACAGGAAGGGGTGAGAGAATGTCTTGTTTTGTTTTGCTTGTGCACAGCTTTTGGGTTACTTATTAAACGACCTTTATCTCATCTCATCTCATGAGTTTTCTCACTTTCACTCTATCAATTCTCTCTCCCGTCCCAATCCCCCATCTCTGCTCAATAGCATTGCCATGAGATGCCAGAGCTGGACAGTTCGGCCCTCCATATCTTCAGCTCTTTATTATCTCATGTACCACCAGCCAGCAGAGATGGTCACAGAAACATAATCTTCTAGTAAAAATAAAGAATAACAAGCTATTCTATCTAGAGGAGTTTTCGGAAACAATTCCTTCACCTCTTAATCAGGAAACAGCACCCTCTGAAGTCAACAGCACAACTTAGTGCCACTAATTCCCAGCTCAGGCAAAGGAGCTGAGGATCATATTTCTAATCAACTCCACCACCAAGGTTGGATTTTTCAGTGACTCACTTGGACCCAGCAGGGAAGCCCAGAGGAGAACCCAAGAATGGAGATCCCATAGCATCAGCATCCTTTTTTTCAAGTAACTTCATCTAACTTGCTTCCATCCAAACCTTTCCCCCTTTCAACGAAACTTTTCACCAGTCTAATTCTAGCTCCAAATCCTTTCTCTTTCTCTTATGGGGCCCTCTTGAAAGTCTTGGACTCACCAGCACTGGGGATTAGACTGTACATGGCTGTCCTAGCACAGAACAGAGAGAACATGATGTAATTTCCATTTTTCTCCCGTTTGTGCTCTTTCAAAGCCCCAAACTCCTTATAGTTTCCACGCCACGTATTCTTCTGTCCGTTGCCATGGTGCAGCCACTGGTTTGTCATTAATATTGTGGGTAACTTCAGATCCTTGACCTCAGGGCTTTCAGAGCTTTTCATGGTGTATTTTCCTCTTGATTGAATTGCTCTGCATTCCCAAGCACAGCTAAAACAAAAATAAAACACTGCTGCTTTTGAATAGTGAAAATTCATTTCACAAAGACAGGCTAGCAAAGGCTGGAAACCCATTGAAGAACAGCAGATTAAAAGGAAAACAGCCATTCTCTGCAGACGTAGCAACTGTGGCAGAGATTTAAATTTACCTACAGCATCTGAGTCAAGCGATGGTCCCCAAGGCCCATGCATCAATTCAATATCTGGCACAGTTCTGATCCTAATAATATGCCACCCCACTGGAGAGGGCCTCAAACCATTTCATAAACTCTCATGTATGAAGCTTCAGAGCAGTTTTAAGAAGTGCAGAGTTACTTGTTCCCAGATCACAAAGACTGAGGTACAGAAAGCCAAATGAAGGTGGCTCGTGGCTTCCTGTGCATTTGCCCTGCCTTGATCTGTGTTCTTGCCTAAGGGCAGTTTGCACACCCAGGGATACCTTACTCCCACTGAAGGCCTGTGCAAATGATTTTGTGCCCATGAATTTTGCCCAGTGGGATTATTATTTAGACAGCAATTAGTAAGTCAAGTGCTGTCTGTCATTCTCTATATTCAGGACTGGAATTTACTGAGAGCAAAATTTCATCTCAAGTATTCTTTAATGCTAGTGACAATTCTCACTTCAGAAAGCAGTCCTTTGCTAAAGTCTCGGAGAAATCAGCAAGTTTACATACACTAGGCTGAGTCTGTGGTATCCCTGATTAACAGAAGTATGATGACTTTTTTTGTTCAGCTTGAAGAAAATAGCCATTACCATGAAAAATGAAATTGTCATATGAACAGGAAATTGCCAAAGCTAAACTATCCTTCAAGTGAAGAGATTTTAAAAAGTGCACCAAACTTAAAGATGGTGCTTTTCACACAAGCTCTTTCTGTTAAATGGGATCCCAGAAACATGGATTTGCATTTAAAAGGCCTAAGCCATCACATTTCTGAAGGTCCAACCCGCCTGCCCAGCCTGGCAGTAGTTTGTTTGGTGGGGGGCCCTTCAGGATATAAAACCCTAAGGGAACAGCAGCATTAGCATTTTCCTTTTTTTCCTGGAGGAATTATTTGTTTAAAGGGAAAAGTCCATCTACTGCTTACTTGGGGAAGATGCTTCAGAAGATGCAAAAAAACCCATCTGAATCTACAGACAATGCAATGCTGCACGCACCAGGCAGGCCCTTTCATGCACTTAAAAATACCTAATAACAGGACTGGGAATGACACCAAGCACTTGATCATATCAGAATCCATACAACACCTGTCAGGAAAAATAAAGAGCAGCAAATGGACAATAAGACATAAAGCCTGATGGGATTTCTGGAAATGCTGAAGGAGCAAAGATAAGCAAAGGAGAAAAGGACAAATAACACAAAGTTGTGTCCATACTCCTCAGATTTGGGGTCTTGTTGAGCTCATGTTGCCACTGAAGCAATTTTAGGACCACTCTTGCCTCAAGACTATCTCCCCTAGTCCCCTTCCTGGGTAGGACAGCTCTGTCCAGGACACAGAGCAAAGCCATATCACAAGAGCTTAGGGACAAAACCCTCCCCTGCGCCGCCACGTCCCTCTTGCCAGAGGCTGGGAGTAAAGCCAATCCCACAACTTCTTCCCAGCAGAATAAGGACTCCCTTGAGGATTTGCTCAGTCAAGAGGACACTCCAGCTGGCTTCACTCCCTCAGAAGCCTGCACTCCTGTGTATCCGTCCTGCCAGGCCAGCTACAGCAGAGCCACTCTTTCTCTCTTGCAGTGAGGTTGAGTTGGCTGTGAGATCCCCCAGGCAGCCCATTTGAAAGCCTTTCATTGGGAAGGCCAGTCACATTCCACTTTAGACAAAAACACTGCCTGACAAACAGCCTTTTTCCTCAGATCCCTGGCTGCAATAAGGGGGAAAAAATAAAAGGAAAAAGAAAAAATAGAAAAAGGAAAAGAAAAAAAAGGCCATGAAATCCCAGATCTCCTTAGGGAAAAGTGTCTCTGTATGCATCCATGTGTCTGTACCTGACATTTATTATTATAAAAGCAATTTAAAAAGAAGTTTATATGAAAAAAAAATCTTATGTTCAGGATCTATAGAAGCAGAGTAGAAATTATGAGGAATGCCAGATAGCTCTTCCTGGGTTAAATCCTGTGAGATGCTGAACATTGTCACCTCCTTCTGAACACGCCAATTTAAATCCCAGGATCATAATTTAGTTTTCCTTGTATTATCAGCCCCATGCTCACATTCAAGATGCTTGCTTTGGATTCAGGTACCAGCCTACTGCTTCCCAGTATCAGAAGTGTTCTGTTTGCTTTGTGGGGATTTTGTAATACATTTATGAACAAAATAATGCTGTAAATGAAATCTCTGTCTATATATTGCAAAAAAGCCACATCTGTTCCCACAGAGTGAACCACGCAGGATTAGTGTAATAAATTCTGCTGTAAATTAGATTCATAGCATCTTGCTACATCTAGGAAGAGAAAAATGCAGGGTACCTGTTGAAATAGAGCTTCCTGGCCTTTTCCAGGCCCAAATCTTTCCATCCATCCATCCATCCATCCATCCATCCATCCATCCATCCATCCATCCATCCATCCATCCATCCATCCCTCCATCCCAGAGCAGAACCAGTCCTACCACGAAGCACATACAAACATGAGAAAATAAGAACACGCATTTAATTCCCATATTTTATGCTTTGCCATCCTCTCTCCTCCAGAGGGGTCAGGACTCAGTGTGGACATAGAGCTGCACCTCCTCATCACAGAGAAAAGAGATTAAAGAGCCTCAAAAAATAATTTTTCAGTTGAACGCATTTCATTAGACAAGATTTCTCCCACATGGAGAACAGGATGCTGGAATGGAAATAGCTTAACCTATTTTATAAATTGGCATGAATCAAGGTAAACAGCAGGCGTTAAACAGGCTCCAGTCGTGCTGTTTGCATGCTTCACTTACTGTATGATGATATAATTTCATCCCTGTTGATTAACTAATTTTGTTAGCATCTAGAGTAGTCATCTATCAGGGCCTTGAGGTCTCCAATTATTTCTCTGCCAAAGTTATGACCTACTTATACATCATCCAATTACCTAACAGTGACAATAAAAATCACACCTGGTAATTAAACTGCAACAGTGAAAGTCAGGAAATGGAAATTTTGCCCCAGCTGTGTTTCTCACTTGCTGTTTGCGGCCAGCTCAGGCCACAGTTTCTTCATATCCACTAATCTGGGAATTCCTGTTTCAGACAATCAAGATCTCTCTCTGACATCAAGAGAAAATACAGATACACAAAAAATCAATCCCTCAATGCCTCCAGGTGAGCTCCCAAATGCAGTAGAGTCCTACAATTCAACTCTGTAATGATTCTTTAGCCATTTAATCAGACACAATAAGCTTCATACACCAACTGGGTCCTGCCTGATGTTACCCCCAAAAGGTGCCTGGAATAGCTGCAGTGCAGATCCCTCTCTCCAGATGCAGCATCCCATGCATTAAATGCACTGCAGCAGCCCCCCTGCTTCATTTCTTAGTGGAGACAAAACAAGGGGTCATACCTTTGTTTAGGGTTGGGCCACTTAACAGACCCAAGGCCAGAGGAGCTGCAAAAAACACCAACCCCTTCCTTCCTTTGAAGGAAACCCACAGTGTGCAGCCTCATGGGATGGGGGGAGAAAAGCCCTGCAAAGCAGGGACAGTGTGTGTGTCTGCCTCACACGGGCCGCAACAGACCCAAGAACAGATTTTAGTTCCTTCACGGAAAAAGTGCTGCACAGCTCCCCATTCTTGTGCTGTTCTCTCATGTAGCACAGCAAGTTTTCACTGCTTGTTTTCAGTCCTGTAGGCTGGCTAAAAGGAAACCCTGTTCCACTAAAGACGGAATGTGCTCTGGGCAGCTGAGCTAAAAGCAGAGCTCCGTGCTGAAGCTGGAACAAGGTGAATCCTTTACACCGTGGCACCTACTCATGGTACAATGTGCAGGCATGAAAAATGAAACCAGCTGAGTTCTGCACAAAGCTTTTGTGTGTGTCTGTGTCTGATGTGCTCTGTGAATCTTTTGTGACAGCTCAAAGTGCTGTCCCCAGAGAGGGGCAATTTTTTCCCTTCCCTCAACTGTGTTTTATGGTTTTATTCTAATTTTACAACCAGTCTGTGACAGCTGGTCACACAGTGTGTCTGGGTTGAATAAAGCCCAGGGACCCTTTGCCAAACTTCTACGCAATGTGCTGAGCTTAATGAAATGTGTCAGCTCCACTGTGAATCGTGCATTCATGGAACCGAATGAATCCCAGTTTTCAAGGAAAACTTAAGAGATACGTAACTGCACACAGCAAATCCAGGGGGGATGGAGAGAGGAGAGAAATCCCACAGAAACACTTAGCAGCTCTACTAATAGCCAAATAGATACTGTTAGCTGGAATTTAATCAAACTGGTTTGAGTAAAGATTTAAAAGTACCAGCCACTGCTGAGGCCTCAGGGGAGACCAAGTATGTATGGTTCAGTGCCTGAGTTAAAGTGCTGGGTCCCAGTGGTCAAGGTTATAGTGCAGCTCTGCCACATGCATCCAGCACAGTCCCAAGGAAGTCACATAATGTCTGGGCCTTTCTCTCTCATTTTTATAACAGGAACAAAAGTGCTTCATTCTGGCTCAGGCTGCTTCTCTGATCTATTGAGGTTATCAGCCCAGCACGACACTGACCACTCCTGACACACAACAGTGTCTAGTCAGTACTTGAAGTTATTTTTATATTTGGGAGAGGACAGACATCTTACAGATGCAAGGTACACAAAGCAAAGTGTGTAATGCAAACTGGATTGTACCATGGTGAGCACGAAAAATGTAACTTTTGACAGAGAGACTTCAAAAGGTTTAAGATTTTCCTGCGTCATGTCAATACATCATGTCAAAATCATGGTTCCATTGCATTTCTCATCCCTGTTGCCTCCTGCTAGGAATCAGTCCATCAGCAAACAAATTAATGGCTTGATTCTCTGTTGAAAGGAAAAGAAAACAGGGTTGCTCAGCATCCTGCAAAATCATGCATTGTCTGGGAATTTTTCTGACTTAAGAGATTCACAGGGGAAATAGGAAAATTGTCACTGTTACCTGCCATAAAAGAGCTGCTTAATTTTCCTTTTCCTCAATGTTTTCAGTTAATTGTAAGCTAAACTGCTCCAAAACCAGACCTAGTTGTGTCAGACCCAACTCTCTGCTATAACGTGGGGAGATCTGCAGGAAGGCACCTGATGTCCACAGCTGGGCCCTGCTGCAGTTTGCTGTCAAAGTCACTCTGACATTTCTGCATCAGACAAGAAGTTATCTGACCTTGACACATCAAGGAAAACAGCAAACACACTTGCACAAACATTGTAAAACAGGAGGACAGATGTCAAAACGTGGATGTCCTTTGGGGCAGAGTTAAAAGTCCAAGAGAGGACTCCTGGATGTGTTAACATTGCTCTCAAAGCTTTTCACCTCTCACCAGCAGCTTTTACCTTAGATGTGCTTTACTAAAGAATTAAGTCTAAAAATATCCTTTTAGATATTCTATTTTACATTAAGGGAAACTGAAGATTAAATTACTCCTGCAAACTTTACGCTTGTGTTGGGATCAGATATAAACCCCAGCTATCTTTGCTCCACTCCTTGGCTTCCACCCAAGGCCATATTTTTTCACCTCTTAAAACAAGTCCTGCAGACATGTGCTCAAGAGGAGAAACTTCCTCTGCAACCAAGAGCCCTCGGGCTGTAAACACAGCTCTGAATTCTGCCAACCTGCCACGTGCATAACAATGAAGAAAAAAAAGAAAATCCACAGCTATTTGAGAAGACACTTTCAAAAGAGGCCCAGTTCCCACCACGCTGTCTCCAGCCATCTTCTTTTCGCACCTGAACCAACCGCACCATCCTCCCTGTCCCTGAACTCTCCTTCTCCTTCCACATCTGTTGCCTGCAAATCTTCCTGTCACCACCTCCTCTTTTAAATGCCAAGATCTGGATTGCATCCCCATTCCTTCAGGCCTTGATCACTTCTGGCCATGGGGAACTGCAAACTCCACTTCTTCCATGGAGCCTCCCCAGTTGCCCATGGCACTGACCTTACCAGGTGCAGTGTGTAATTTTCCACCTCCTCACCCTACATGGAAGGGTGAGACAAGGGCCAGTCCACCCTGATCAGAGCCTTGTAGATTCAGCTGTATCAGGAATATGAGATCCTGAAGACGGAGTCTAATAGTGCTAGTGGGATCCAGGCCAGCACCCACAGCCCCCTGATTTCACCAGTAAGTCTATGACAGAAGAAGAGCCTTGCCTGCAACGTCTTGCCTCTGTCCCATTGGTTCTGGTGTCCAGTTCAAAATAATCCTTTTGGATTTTCTACTCCTCTCTCTTTCATTGCTCACTCTATTCCCTAATACTCTTCATCATGACACAAATGCACTGCTCGTGCAAGACCTTTCCATTGTACAGAAAGACACAGGGTCTTCCTCTTCTGCTCTGGGAATGAGTTTGTGAATACTCAAATATATTCCAAATATTTTTAACCAAAGCTTTATGTAACTACTAGCATCTATTTTCACTATCCTGCACATCATCCTGGAAATGGTTTGGGAGTGTGACTGATTCTAGGCCATGGCAGTGTGCTCTGTGCTGAGCCCAGTGAAAGCAAGGTTTACCCAAGAGCAAGGATTAATTTAAGTGTCCTGTATCTCAGCTATGGCAATACTTTTAATTCATATGTTTGTAGACAAGCCAACGTGTTCAATTCTAATGACCTGTGCAAGAAATACATTTTTCAAACAAATTCTCAGGACAATACTTTCCTTTAGCATCTCTGGCAAGAAGGAACTGAGGTGATTTAGTTCTGAATCTTACAACTTGTTCTGGAAGTGCCCTTAATAATGGTTGTGTTCTGAGTTTGTAGAAGCATTTTTAATTACCAAGGAAAAAAAAGAAGTCAAAGCTTAGCCAGCTGCCAGAGCTTCCAGAGGACTGACTACATTCACAAATCTTGTAATCTTTTTATGTTCATTTTGAGGATACTACAAAAAAAAAAGGGGGCAATCAGTTCTTGGCCAACAAATGAAATGCTAATTCAAAGATTAATTCACATCATCTGTACTCCATTAGATGTTCTTCTCTGCCAGGGAATATAATGCAATATTTTCAGGGGGAATAGTTGCTGCTGTTGCCAAGAGCTTGCAGTTTACTGGCTCTTGCAGCACTGACATGGGAGTCACTGGGCTATGGGCACAGCTAAAGCAGATAGTGGAGCAATATTCAGTATGAAACATATGGAGCAAATCTTCTTCATTCTGGTGTTAAAAGGTGCTGATTATGACCCTGAGAAGCAGCCAAGTGACAAGGGGGAAGCAAACCCATAAACCAATAAAAGTTTATCTTTCGTTGTATCATGAAATGAACAATTTGTCACAGCTGGGTTTGGGCTCCCCCTCCCCCAGTTATAAATACGTCAAGATTTCATTTGAAAATCACAATATGTGGCTAAGGGGAGTGTGACTTAATTTCAGTGCATCTAACCTGGAACCTCCTAAGAGGGCAAACCTTCCAAGAATAAATGCATAGTACTGTTAAAGGCAGATTCCCTGAGTAATAATTTAAAAGACAGCTTTCCTAATCAATTTGTGATTCCTTTCAGAACACACAGTGCCAGAATGCAGTTCTTCATCCATTTGCTAAACATGAAAATTTTACCTTTTGTTTCCCAACAACAAAGGCCATCTCTGCAGTGCTTACTGTTGGGTAGATGTTGGATGGGTTCATGTACAAGAGTGAAATTCATGAGAGCCACTATGCAGTGCAGAATTGCCTGTGTTAGCCCATAGGAAATCATAAATGGTTAATTTTTGTCCCTCAGAGAGCTGTAACTACTGGATTTACATAGCTACAAGAACAATTACACAAGGCAAAGGTGTTTGCACATTTTACTGGATTTGGTTCCTTTTCTGGGCAAACCTTCTAGAGCCACAATAGCAATAATTATCCCCAAAGAGTTATCCTCAGCTATCAAAAAAACATTTTTCATTATTTTTTTTGTTTTCCATCCAGGGTTCCTAATGTAGTGAGCACAAAAATCTCCGAAAGGTAAGACTTTTGAGTAAAAACTGGCATCTAAATGACAGAGATGATGCTGCAAAAGCAAACACAGAGAGCACATCCAGGAGAAGGGGCAGATAATTCCAGCCACCGAACTGATCTTGAGAATTCAGCTGATAATACGGAGGCTGGCTCATACTGCACCTCTGATTTAGGCAGGCAGTTCTTGCTTGTGGAACACTTTGTTCTTTCCAGATGTCCTATTGCATCTGTGTGGTTGAAAGTGATTAATTTACAGCTATCACAGAATTTACCTGCAGCTATTTTTTGTTTTTATTCTGCAATATTTACAATAAACAAATCACCATGAAATCTAGATGCCACAGTGCTACATGATGTACCCCCTCATTTGATTTGTCTGAGGTTCAAATTGAAAACAAATTATGTCCTCCTATTGACTTCCCTGGGTACTGGAAAGGACCCTGCTTTGCATCTGGCTCCCTATGAAAGCCAGATGCTAAGAAGTGGCCATTTCAAATGGCTTAAGAGCAGAACTAAGCAACAGAAACCTTTTTTTTTTTTTTTTTCCTGTAAAAGTCATATAACATCTGGGGTACCTAACCCAGCTTTTAGATACAAAACTAAATTTAACCCCCAAAACAATTTTGTGTAAACTGTTACCTTCTGCTAGATCCATGAAGATTTAATCTCTGCTCTCCACTATAATGCACACTGCCAGTTTCTCCCACTAGCCTCTCAGAAGTAAATGCAACTGCTGTCTTTAATGAGCAGCTATTATTCTTATTATGATGCCCAATAAAAATTAGGATTTATTTTCCTGAACTCTTTCCTTCAGGAAATGTCAGCCAAACATAACCCTGAAAAAGCAAACACCATGTTTGCCTTGGCTTCTTGGACATGCCATGTTCCCAGAATGAGGGCAGAACAAAATATTGGGGCCTAGGCACATTGCCTAGCTTGCAAATTGGGCACTGACAAAAGCTGGTTTGCAGATACTGGAAGCCAAACCTGTATTCTGTGGTTTGCCAGGTCTGGTGCTTTTCCTCCACTTTCTCAAGCCCATGGTAGCCACATCAATATATGTATTTGAGAAAAGTCTGAGTGCATTTAAGGTGTTATGCAAATGTTCTCTCTTATGTGCTGCTGCAATACCTGTATTGATCAACAACTTGTAAAGGTTTTACAGACAGCAATGGTTTTGGATTAATTACCAAACAAAAGTCAACCATTCTCCTGTGTTACTGTACATTAATATAACCAATTAGCAGAGTCTAGCTGCCAAGCAACACCAAAAAATAGGGTATCACGCCAAGTTTCTGAAAAACAATTTGGACACCCTGCTCTTTGGTTTTGGCCCATGCACTGTTAGAAAGAGGACACCCTTATTTCTTCAAATTTCCTTGATGGAATAGGTTCATACTATAAATCACTCCAACTTAAATTATGATTTTATTTTCTGCATTAAAAATTCCAGAACATGATTCATCCTCTTGTCACTGTATTTTGACATGAATACAACTCCTTCACAATCAGTGGAGCTGGACCAAACTAGGGTGGTAAAACAGGCTTTTAGGCAACTCTCTCTTTCTCCAAGTCCATCTCAAAGCAATTTCTACTTTCACTGAGATGACAAGATTGAACTACAAAATTATTCCATTCCATGATGTTTATTATCAAAAATCTCACAATCCAAATGTGAATTCCTTGAGATTCAACTATACCCACACTTAAACCTAAGCTAATCACAAACAGGCACGACGGTTAGCCAGTCTCCCTATCCCAAGGTGTTCAGCTGAATGCAGCCTGAAAATGAGGATGAGTTTAAGACCTGTGTCACCAACCAGCTTTCTCTAGGGACAAGAAACTTTGAAATTTAGTCTTCAGATAAATAAATTCGGCTCAGTGTTCAGTCATATTTGTCAAAACAACCCATTCCTGCAACTGCACGAGCTGTCAAAATAAAGGGTACAGTTGCTATTTTCAGGACATGCAAGCATAACCTGCTAATCCCTCTGTTTATCCCCATCTGGATTGGAATAGAAAAGTAGAAATGGATGTGATAGCAAAATGGATGTAATTTCACACCCTTTTCCAAGGGACTCTGTTAGTCTCACCCCCACTAGTCTCTGCTCTGTGGCCTATCATTAGAGTCCCTCCTCCAAGGTGGTGTCTGCAGAATTTTTCATTCATTTACATTGTCTTTACAGATGCTGAGATTTCGAGTTCTCTGAAAGCCACATGAACTTGTGCACTTCGAAAAGTCAAAATCAAATCAAGGTGTCAAGCTCTTCCTTGGTGCTTTCTGAGTGTATGTCCTGACATCTCTGTACATCTCAGTGTTAGACCAGAAAACTTTCAGCAGAATTGCTCCTTCCTAACAGGAAAAATCTCCAGTGTTGTGATATCAGACTGCATTTACCATATGCCACATTTAAATGCAGATGTTTTCATTGGCACAACATTGATCTGAAACATGCTAAGCCTTTGGAAGGAAAAGAGAGAGAGAAAAAGAGAGAAGAAAACAACCTCATCCCTCTAACAAGTTACTTTACAAGCAACCAGCTTCAAAGATTCTGGCAGACTGGGACCACTTCTAGGGGACAGAAGGGGATGCTGAGACCTGCATATGAAACGCAGTCCATCACATGGCAGTGCTGTTTATCATTCATATCCCACTCCTGTATGGTTAGTAAAACCCACAGACACTAAAGTTGCATTTTATCAGCATGTTTCTGTTCCTACACGTGACCATCATCAAAGAGCTTTGCCAGCAGCTAAAGCAATGAACCAGAAAAAAACTACCGATAATCCCAGGCTCTGTATTTTTCTCTTAAACAGCTTTGACAGGACTTCTTGAATGGACAAGAGAGCCCTGAAACTTTCATGATGAAAGCAGAAATACAAGCAAAACTGTCAAACTTCATTTGAGTTAACACCTCTAATAAATGTTGTGACCAGAAATATTTCTCCAAAGAAATACAAGCATGAGACTAAATACATAACTGAAAGACATTGTTCCTATAATCCCAGCTCTGCCACCGACTTTTTCAGTGATTTCATTTGGGGTATTTAACCCCTGGTTACACCACCTTCCTTACTGGCAAATGAACAAGAGGATATTGAACTTCCTGGGTGAGGGTAAGTGAATGTGTTCTGAAATCTATTCCCAAGGCAAGTACCATACTTGAGTAAAATAATCAATATGTTACCCACATGTTAATTCCTGTCTTCATTCTGCTAGTGCCAAAAACTCTGCTATTATTTTAATTGAGAAACTTCATATTCTTTTTTTCCATGGGTGCACAAACAATACTACATCTCATGGGAAGCTGCTTCTAATAAACATCTGTAAATCCATCTCATTCTTGATTTAAATCCTTACATAAAAGCAATTCTGCCACCCTAAAACATGACAATGATGAGGCAAGCTCATGAGCTGACACCTCGTCGTGTTGTGCCTAAACCAGCTGTGGCTGCACCTCAGTCAAATCACAAACACGAGGTGTCTGGACCAGCACTGCTCCACTCACATGTGAGTCAGTGAGTCAGTGTGTCAGAGAATAAATCTGTACAAAACCATCAGGACAAAGCAGCCTCTGTCAGAGTAAGCTGCGAGCAAGTTTGAGACAAACCAGAGGAAGAAGTTTTCCACACAACGCGAGCTGTGGAGCTTGTGTCCACACCAGCTCAAAAAGTGATTAAACACTTTCACAGGGTCACAGGCTATTAAAATGTCCAGCTCAGAAATGGGCTAACCTGCCAGTCAGTGTTCTGTCAGGGGACAGACCACTGAACACATGCCCTGCTACCTGATCCTTTCCTTCCAGCCTTCGTTACCAGCCATTGTCAGAGAGAATGTCAGTTTAGACAAACCTCTGCTCTCACCCAGTAGCATATCCCTTACATTTCTAGGTAAACTAGTAGGAATTGCTTTTTTAGCAAAAAGATACTCCTTCTGGCACAATATGATGGTATATTGCATCTTGCACTGTGGCAGCTTGCAGGGAGCTCAGTACCCCTGCATGCTGTTTACCTTCCCATGTTTCTTGTCCTCACTTACTTGCTGCTATATTTTATTTAGCATGCACATTATAGGGAGTGGGACACTTGCTCAGTCCTATGTTTATTGAATATTCAAGATGACTCTGTATAAATCCTAGACACTGAGGTGAGCTGTCAGAGAGCCCCTGTGGAGCAAACACACACAGGCCCAACCTCCAGCCCCCTCGATCCATCACCCCAGGTTAGCTGATATGATAAACAATGTAAATAGAAACTACTTGTTCTGAGCAATAGCTGTTAAACCAATAAACATCCAAAACTTAGGAGAAAAAACACTGCTTTTCCTCATTTATCAAACAAGACTGTATCTATTTTTTTTTCTTCCTCTTCTTAAACAAGTTCAGTTTGTAAAGATTGAAGGAAAACAAGACGTCCTTTCAAATCCCTCCTCTGGATCAAACCTCATTGGGTTTTGATGTCAATGGTGCATAGAAGGCTGACCACTGCCAGCACAAGTATTTGGCAGCCAGGCTGTTACATAATACAATCCTGTCTTTCACAGGAGAGAGTTCTCTGTGCTACTCAGTGTGCTAAAATTTAACCCACTGCTTTGCTCCATCCAGCCAAAACAACCTTGTACATTTTTCCATAGCAGTAAACGATGGCTATTAAAAAAAAAAAAGGAAAGTTTCTGCTTGAAAAATAAAATACTCAGGAATACTAAAACCACATATAGGTATTTATTTAAGGAAGTACACATTTCCCTTTCCCCATCTCTGATCAAAATCTGCTCTGAGAAGAGAGATGTTTATCCCCAAAAGCAAGAAAGGTATTTTAAAAACTTGTACACCTACTGCAAAAAATATACTAACAAAAATAAAAGAAGTGTGTTACCCTCAAACTGTGTCACTGCCTCATGTAAATGTTTGGATTCAGAACTCTGGAAACATAAAATGTTTTCCAAGGCTGTTTACAGTAAGTTTGAGATTTCAGCTCCCATGAGTAGGAAGAAAATATCTAACTTCAACTTTTTTTCCAGAATGGTTTTTTAGCTGTTCCTCTGTAGCCTGTGATGCTAACAAAAAGCAGTATCAGCTTTGAGTGGTATAAATCAGGGGCACTTTTAGTCCCATTCGTAGTTACTGCCAGCAAACTGACATGGCAATTTACAGTGCCAGATGCTGACAGGTGATATTCCCACAGAACCCAAGTTTTAAAAAACAAATTACTTTTTCTGAGCCCATATAATATCACCCAGATATCCCTGGACCAGCACCAGTATCTTGTGTTCAGCTCGTGAATACCCTCCAGCAACAGTGATATTAACAAATCTGGGAAAGAGAAATCCCAGTTATGGGACTTACTGAAACTGGAAGAAAGGCCTTCAGGATTTGCCTCATAGGGACAAATGGAAATGCAAAGCACCCAGGAGGCCCAGCTTTTCACAGTCAGTTTACAGTCACCAATAAAGATTACCCAATGGGACTCTCTCAGAGAGCTGGAGAAATACTTTGGGGATACAAATCCATACTCAGCACAGAGTTAAGGGGAACTGTGGAGCAGAGCAGAGGGAAGAGACGTGTACTCGACCTCACACTGAAGACAGGGAGCATGATGTGACCAGCTATCTTTCTACTCCATGGGTAGTGCCAGGCAGACAAAATCCTTCTCTTGGAAGCCCTGGTGCCAGCTGCTGCTGGAAGAAGAGTTTAGAGTCATAGGCATTCCTTTATGGAGTGTGGGCACAGGTAACCACAGATGCCCAACACGCAGCACACATTGTATAATGTCTATAATTGATTGCATCCCCTGTCCTGGGCTCCTACAACAGTGAAGACTAATCCTGAAGAAGGGAAGATGTCCACTAAAGCATTTAAGGAAACTTCTATCCATAAGCCCTTCTGATAGGAAAGTCAATATGGGATTTATTATAGTGATTTATATAGTCTGAATTATCCACTGAAGAAGGCTCTCCAATCACTGAGAGCAGAAGCCTCAGAGAAACCAGGGAGACTTGAGTCCCAGGAAGTGAGCTCACCCCTGGGAACACACCAGTCCAAATGCCCTGGCTGGGAAACTGGACAAGCACAGCACCATCTCCCAATGGAGAGTGGCCAAGCTGGCCTGTGCCACTGGAGCATTCCCATTCAGAGATTGTGCTACCACAGTGTCCAGCAAATTCCTCCTCAACCTGGAGATCATCTCTTGGTGCTCCTCCAAACCCCAGCTGGGCCCAGTATGGTTTTAATTGAGCTGTGTGTTTCATGAGTGGCCATTTTATTGTACACAGGGAGGAGCATAAGAGGGGAGAAAGTAGGTGGGAAGTGTTATTTATTTAGCTTTAGGGAAATTTAGTTTACTTAGGAATTTATCTTTTGTTTCCCCGAATCAGGAATCAATTAGCCCACATTGCTCTCTTTGTTTAGATGTTGTGTGTTATGCTTTGCTGGTCAGGAAGGGGCCTAGAGCAATAAACAAATGCTTGTAATGGTGACTGGGAGTGTGATGGAAAACCTGGGGATGCAAACCAGCCAAGCAGAGACAGATCAGCCCCGGGCTGGTGAACGGGTATCACACACACATCCAAACCCTTCAATGCTCCCCTTTCACACACCACGGTCCCTCCACCGAGGTCCCAAATGACAGATCCTACTCACAGCACGTTCCCGAGGCCTCGTGCTGCAAAGGCTGCCAGTGCAGGATTTGGGGAGAGGGCTGAGTCCCTCTCAGCTCCGGGAACTCGCAGCCCCCGTGAGCCCCAACCCTGGCCCTTCCTCAAGCCTGCCCAGTCCCTCGGAGGGATGATACAGCAAAAACCTGGCTCCCACCAAGTGTTGTTACAGCCAGAGAGCTCAGAGGTTTCTCTTGGCTCACTGGCTGACTTGTGTAACCAGGGTGAGGTGGTGTGGGGAGCACGAAGGACGAGGGGCCAGATCTGCAGTGCTACGGGGAGCGGAGGGGAGCTTAGCTGCACTTTACTGGGTGTGAGAAATATAATTAACAGTTTGGAGTCACCATGGCTGTGCATGGACAAGAGCTGGGTTATGGAGAAACAGTGACTATACTGAGGGAGCTGTGGAACACCTCTGTGGGCAAGGACATAAGGAAACCTTAAACCAACAGCCCCAGTGCAGGTTCCCTTCCTCTTCCTACTTCACTCAAATGCAGTACCTTTCTCCCCAGTCTTCTACATTTTCTTTTGGTTTAAAGTTCAACTCATTGCACAGATCCCCACTGGGGCATTATTGACATTTTGAATAATCATAATTTCAATGCCATCTGTACGTGATGCTCTGATATTCACAGGCAAGAACCAAATTGCTTTGATTTTTTAGCACGTAGACATTTAAGTAGATCGATAGAGAAAGGCAGTGCTTACTCAGACAAAGAATGCTGGTCTCTTATGACACGACCATTCTAGAAACCACACTGCCTGCCAGAATATGCCACATTTCTGCTGAAATCAGAATATTTATTCTCTGTTGATTATTACTAGTTTGCTTCATGCTCTCTCTTTGCAATGACAGGTACTGAATACTAATTTTATGAGAGTCCCTTGGTGCAAATATTACAGCAGAAACATAATTGCATGTCATTCCTGCTTGGATACTATTAAACTTCCATCATCAGAGTGAGTCTTTGTGACTACACATCTAAATGGGGAACTGTTTCAACTGCTCACAATGTTTTATCATGCAAACACTACAGGCTACATGCATCACTCAAGGTTAAAAGAATGCTGAAGAATATTTGAAAGCTTTAGTGCCTAAATAACTCAAAATCACTTGATGAAGTATTTTAAATCTCACTGAAGTCTAACCTCTCTCAAACTCGTCTTTCCCTCCTAATATCACATTACACACTACTTCAGCCTACAGACATATTAGGCCTGAATTTTAAGTCATGTCAAGAACAACTCTGATCAACTTACAAACATCTGTGACCACATAAGAGGGTTTTTGCATGTAGAATATTGTTTGTTGGCTGAACTTACCAACTTCTAGAAACTTCAGGCCACCAACAGAATCCTCACTTACCCATAAAATAGAAAATATGGTTTTGGACTGCATTTAAAAACCACACGACACCTTTGGTACTCACATGCCAATTTGGCTTCCTTGCCCTTGCCTGCAACCACACGAGAGGTTAAACTCAAGACATTAACTTAAACCCTCTGTCTTCCCTATGATTTGGGGAAGAGCTGAACAATGCAACAGGCATGCTAGTTGAGCATGAAGGTACCGTGTAAGCAATCATGTTCTTACTACTACTTGGTACTTACTTGCTTTCCAGATAAACAAGCAGTTAGAAATGACCAGACAAAAGCATTTTTAAACTACGTTTCCATTAAATCATCTAAATACTGCAGAAGCACTTTAATCAATCACTGGTTCATTTTTTTCATCCTTGAATTTGGACTCCTTTTCTAGAATGCCCACTTGTAATTATTAGATATGCCATTCTTCTTTGCAGATAGGATGCTCAACTGTGTACACATCAAATGAAGATAAATTCATGTCCCAGAAAGTCCACCCAGAGACAGCCTTTGGCTCTAGCAGCTCCCTCAGAAGTTAGAAACCAGGCTTTCAGCTGGTCCGTAGGCACCATAATTTATGAGTCACTAGTTACATGTACCTCAAGGCAAGAAAAGCCCTGCAAAATCATCTTCCTCCTATTTTTTTCTCTAATGAAACTGTATGATTTAATCCTTGTTTTGTGGGGAGAAAAAAAAAAATCACACCTAAATAAAGGTTAGCAATAAGGCATTCAGGCTGGAAGCAGATTTGACCCCCACATGAGCAGACATTTCTGCAGAAATCTTTGGTGAGAAGACTGGTAAAACATTTAGTTCGACCAATATATGAGGGATCAAAGCAAGATCATTGTAGCTTAAGTGATTTGTCACTAGAACTCAAGCTGAAAGCTCAGTTTCTTTGAGCTTAACAGCCTCTAGAGACTGAGCAAAGATCTCTGTACTGCACACTCAGCACATGGAAACACTCCCCAGTGCCCTCACTGGGGACTGAAAGGGTGCCAGGACTCAGCTCCTCTTGCCCACATAGAGAATCCCTTGCTCCACCCTGAGAGGGAAAAAGATGTCTCAATAATTCATGAGTGCTAAAAATAAACTCAAAATTAAATAAACAGTTTATCAGGTTGGGACATTTTGTGCTACAACAGACATTTACTTTTTTTTATTATTTTTTGAGCTTCATTTGGCAGAGCAGCTCATTTCCCAACATGGCCCAGGCACCCTGGGTTACTTCAGAGACAATGTAAACAAGCCAAGTTTTTCAGATTTGCAAATTAGCTACTGCACACGTACATGTAGCATTTGCAGAGCTATTTCCCAACACGTACATTTGTACCAAGAGCCTGAGTGTCCCTGTGGTGCAGAGTGATTTATATCTGAGGCGTGTGTGCCTGATTCATGTTGCCCGCCCAAAGAGGCTGTGGTACTCACCATATATCAATCCTCAGGCTTGTTTTCTTTTCATTTTCTCTATTAAAAAAAAATTAAAGAAAATGATTCAAGGAATAAAGAAATTCAATTTGCCAGTCTCACAGATTTTTCATGGTGATTTGAATAAATCAAATCAAGATTATAAAAGGGCCTAGATCCAGAATAACTATTGTGTTAGAGAACACTGAGTCTGAAGCAACGAACAGAACAGCCTTGGGTCTTGACTCTTTCCTTTAAATGCAAGCTATACAGGAGCAGCTTCAAGAAATCAGCACAAGTAGGGAATTGTCTTCCCGAAAATACGTTAAGCACCAGCTTTTTTATATAACAGCTGGATATTTACAGCTTTGTAGAAGCACCACAGTGAGCCACACTGTCTCTGGCCCTTGCATGGGACAAGCACAGCTGGAAAAGGAAGACACAAGGAGGTGGCAGCATTGTGCATCTTGTTCAACGTCTAAAGACGATCACAATCTCTCTGCTGAGGAATGCTAAAGCCAAGGCTCTGCCTACATGGGATGTTCAAAATCAACTCTTGTGCACGTACAAACAAGCATTGCTTGTTCTCATCAAGGGGATGCCAGATTTAAACACTACTGAGTTTTGGGAAAGTCTGGATGTAAAAACACGTGGCTCATGTCCACTTCTCACTGCAGCCAAGTGCCCAGTCCTGATCTCATTGAAAACAATGGCAAAACTCCTGGAGAAAATCCAGGTCATAACTAGGCAACTGTCTATCATTTTTCTCACTACGTAAGCTCTTATTTTTACTATTATACCTGACTAGACTCTCCAAGTTGTGGGTTTTTTCCCACCCTGATCTCACTTGAATGATGTCAGACAGGGAGGTAGGGAGACAAATACAGAAATGTGGTAAATGACAAAGCTGGAACCAGCACATCCAAGAAATAAATATAATAAGTAGATACAGTGCCAAGGCTGGATACAGCAGCTGAGAAAAAATGGGAAATGTAAAACTTTCTTGGCAAGGGCACATAGATTCATCCAGCTGAAAGAGGCACATTCCGGCCCACACCATTGTAAGCAATAATTGATGTCTCCCTTGAGAAAATACAGATGTTTGTAATTTTTTTGATTTTTTTTGACTGCTCAAATGAAATAACCTTGTTGTCTTGAAAAATTCCTCTAGGACTTGGTATTGCAAATGTTACTTCTGTACAAACTGTAAACTGCTGATTCAAAGCAAACACACAATTACATACAGGACAGTTTTGAAATGCATTCTAATAATAAAAATGTACTTCAAGATTGACTGATGCTAATGAATTAAAAATTCATTCAGGAGAGAAGCTGCAATTAATAACAGTAACAACAATAAAGATACTTCAATCAGATCTTTTCTTGTCTGCAACTGTGTCCTCCTCCTCTTCATCATCTATTTCAGAATTTTCTTTGCAGGAATGAAACTCATGAAAACTGAAAAAATATTTTAATTCTCTTATTTTAATTGAGCTGATACTGCAGTAACTTGTCTTTTAATCAGATGTTGCTGATTTACAGGAGTGTAAGTGGTTGAAGAGTACAGTCATCACATTCTTAGAGAGGCTTACTGAATTTGGCACCAAGTCCTGGCAACTCCCATGATCTCGGCCAGAGAAATATTTTAACTGAAAAGGCCCAATTCTCCTCTGCTTTATTTACATAAAGAATATGGTAACTGTTGACTTCAGCCCTTCTGATTTTCACATCTTCTTGGGCATGTGAACAGCTGCGTGCTGGGAAAATACTTCAACATTCAGGTGAAAAAACTTCAGTGTTCAAACACATTTTATTACACAAGTTTTCAGTTTTCATAATTAATTTTTCTCTACATTAACCAGAAGCCTGATTTGATTGTTCTTTTTTTCCCCTTTCTGGCTTAAAAGTGCCATAGCTTCAGTCAGCCTCCTGGCTGAAAGTCAGCCTTCAGCTTTTGTCTAGCTGTAGGGAAGATGATAAACTGGGAGAATTTAAAATACTCGAATGGCCCAAGAGTCATCACTCAACCTATCATGCTCAGAAGAGAACTCCAAGGCAGTTGCTGGGGACAAGTGTCAAATCTGGATCTGCTGGAAATCCTCCTGGCTTTGTCAAACACCAACAGTTCACATTAGCAAAATTCCAGCCCAGTATTTCAAAAATGTCCATCATTAACCCAGAACCCTTAGAGATGGGTGAACCTATGAATCCCTGGAGATGAGAGACACCTTCTACAGATCAGAGCACAACCATCAAGAATAGCAACATGTGCCTTCCTGTATGGGATCATCACCCAGCACTGAAAGCACACACTCTCCTACAAATAGATTCCAGCCCTTTCTTTGAAGGGCCCTTAGCAGGATAACGTGGCAGGGAATTACCCAGGTAGCTTATAAGAGCTTTGTGTAATCTTCTTTAGGTATTCCATGTTCTCCTTTACTTACAGAAAGCAGCTTCTTAACAACAGCAAGACAGGAGAATGCAGGTGAGCAGAGGTGGTTTTTCACAATGCCCTTCATCATCTGCTTCAAGCAGTTTCCATGTTTAACCTTTTTTACTTGAACACTTTTCTGAGAAGTCCTCGGTGACCTCCTTTGTAAACAATTCTTCTGGGTTTTAATTGATCACAGAGTTGAAAGTTTTTCAAAATTTCTCACTTAAATATACCTGTGTTTAATTTCACAGTGTAGGTGTGATGCATCACCTACATCTTTCTCAGACATCATCTTCTCCTGGCTTTATTTTTTTTTCCACTCTCAGTTATTCATGTCTCACTTTTCCTCCTAAGCCTTGTAGGGTATTAAAATTGGCAATTTAAGATGCACTATAAAACAAGGCCACTCCTTCCTTCTAAGAGGACACATGGTGTATTGTTTTCCAAGCTCTGCTGTGTCAGCTCCTCCTACTAGCAATTATAAAATTGAAACCGCCAAGGTTGGTAAAAGTCACTTTCTTATTAGTGACTAATTATCTCATTATCTACCAGTAGATCTGGGTCCAGCCTTCAGTGCCATTGAACACATATGATATTGGCTAGGGCAAGCAGAAAAGTTATGATTTCATTTTTAAGTAGTCTTGTAAATAAAAATGAAGAAATAGTTGGAAAACACAAGGAAAGCAATTAAAAACCTAATGCAAACTTTTTGTATTGCCAGAACCTATCCCATCCAATTCCTTTCACTCCACACATCATCCATTGTGTCTAACAGACTCAATTTCCATGCAAACTGCAATGTTCCACTGGTGTAAGCCCTCTGAACTGAGAGTGCTCTTGAGTGTGGAGATACATCCACTCTTTCCTTCATCTGGAAAAGTGGCATCAGTGAGTTTCAAACGGTTTTCCTAAAAACATCTCCCAAAATACCACTCTGACCTGACATAAGAGACACCTGTTCTCGCTGAAGAAGACAGACTATTCAGGGGATGTGGTTGCTCACACACCAGGTAACCTATCTGTGATTTGCTGGCAATGCAAGTATACAAAGGCTCAATGGAAATAATTTACGTGGGAAAGATCCATCGAGGGTTACTAATTAGACTGTTCACAGAAGGCTCATGTCTCAGGGAAGATAGTTGTGTGTTAAAAGACTCCTAAAGGCAGAATATCATGTGTGCTTGTCCTGTTCCTGATCTTCCCTGAGTATGCACTTGGACACCACTAAAGATGGGGTATTAAGCTGGAGGCCCTTTGGCATGTTCTCAGTATTGCTATTTTTATAACTTTTAAAATTAGGATGATTTACTTGAATATATCAAGTGCTGAGACAGCATACAGAAACCTGCAAACACACTGGTTTGTACCACAGACCTGCATGAGAGTAGGCATGGGAGGTCCTTCCTGGTTCCAGTTTCCTCCCAACCTGATAGAGCAGTGGTTTTCAAATAAGACAAATGGGACTACCTGGACATCATCATATAAGGGAACAACTCCAAATTCAGCACAAAAACACAGTAGTTTCATTTACCTCTGGCATGTTTACTCAACCAAAGCTAGGAAACCCTGACTAAGAAACCAGAATGACAGAACAGGGCCCCTCTGCACAAACAGGCTGACAAGTTTTGTTAGTAGCCTGAATTGGATGCATTTTCCTCTGGTCTTCCTCCACTGAGAAGTATCAGAAAGTCAGCAAAAAATAAAAGCTTCTCAGGGTCTGTCAGAGCACCCTGCCCATCTGTGTACACGCTGTCATTTTCTTTAAGGCCCATTTCTGTCCCTTACATGCAGCAACATCCCGTGCTGTTAATGGCTCTGTCACCTTAGTTCACCAGGAAACGAGGGATTAACGCTCAAGTTGATTAAAAGTCTTGTAAAGGACCTTTGAACGAAGTCCTTAGCTGCCTTCAAACTGTTCTTATTAAGTTGCCTTCATGGATTTAAGACTTTCAGATCATAACTCAAGAGTTAAAATTAAGTATTAAAAAACTACTATTCAAGTAGATAGCAAACCACCATAGAATCATAGGATGGTTTGGGTTGGAAAGGACCTTACAGATCCTCAATTTCAATGCCCCTGCCATGACAGGAATGCTTTTCACTAGATGAAGTTTCTCAAAGCCCCATCCAACCTGGCTTTGACCACTTCCAGGGATGGGGCACCTACAGATTCTCTGGGCAACTTGTGCCAGTGCTTCACTGCCCTTTGACGAATGAATTTCTTCCTAACATCTAATCTAAACTTACTGTTTTTCAGTTTAAAGCCATTTCCCCTTGTCCTGTCATTATCTGCCCATATAAAAAAAAAAGTCTCTTTCCCTCCTTTTGATAAGCTTTTTTAGGTACTGAAAGGCCACAATGAGGTCTCCCTGGAGTCCTCTCCAGGCTGAACGAGCCAAGTCTCTCAGCTTGTTTTCACAGGAGAGGTGACCATGCCCTCTGGGCAACATTGTGGACCCTTCTGGACCTGCTCCATCAGGTCCATGTCCTTCTAATGTTGTGGGTCCCAGAGCTGGACACTCCAGGCAGAGTCTCACCAGGGTGAGAGGGGCACAACCACCTCCCTCTCCCTGCTGGCCACGCTGCTCCTGAGGCAGCCCAGGAAGCTGTTGGTCTTGTGAGCGCTGTGGTAAAGGGTTAGTTAGGGTATGTTGCTTCAAAAGTCAGTGCAGAATACTCAAAACTGTGTTTTAATAACTTGGATAAATTCACATGAAACAGTGGTTTCTCAGTGTATTGAGAACTCAGCCATTTAACAAACAGGGTTGTTTTCTGTTATAGGTAATAACTAGTGACTCTTAGGACCATTATCTTCCTATCACCAACAGGCTCAAGACACACAGTTTGGATCCAATTCCAAACAATCCCCAAATTCAGGGAGCTTGGATCTAAGATTTGATTTCAATTCAACCTCATTTTTTTTTATTTCCTTATGTTTTGGCCTATCTTTAAGAATTATTAGAGCCAGAATAACTATTTCCAGGATCCAATTCAAAAGGAAGCCTTCAAGCTGCTAAGAAAGGGGTTTGCCATTAAATTACCTCCTCATCTTCCAATTTTACTGCTGAATAAAATCTGGACAGCTGTTAGCAGCTTTTTCAGAGTCTTGATTTGTAGAGTTACAAACTGAACAACTTGTAGCTTGTACATGACTCTTATATCTGAATGCTTGTCAGACATGGTTCTTATTCAACACTGTTAGCCATCAAAAAAAAGAGAGATCTTCCTTCCTCAGCATGAAGAAACTTGTTTTGCTTTTCTGAATTTGCTGCATCAAAAAGCCTGACCAGCAATTGCAGAAACTCAACTCTCCAAGGATGGTGAAAATCATCTACTTATTACTTTGTAATTATCTGAAAGTTTTGGACGAAAATGCCTAGAGTCCACTGTCCACATTTCACCCTGGCTGACAAAGCTGGCAGAGGATCCAGCACCAAGAACAAAAGAGTAGGAAATTATTTGGAAACATGCTAAATCTGGAAGACAATCCTTTGAGAATGCAAAGAAGAACTCTGATTAAGTGATCACTCAGTGTATTTGTGATTGATTCAGAATAGAAGAAATGGAGTAAAAAGCCAACTCATTTGGGACTTGGAGCTGAACTGAACCCGGAGTAGGGAACTGTCCTCATCCTGAGGGTGCCTTAGCAAGGCTGGAGCTATGAGGGCAAAGGGGAATAGGAAATCCAAATATATAAAAGCTCCACTTTTCAAAGAAAAATGGAGGATTTAATCTTACTTTTTTAAAATTACCTCCAGTTTATATCCTTGCACCTCTGCATTAAGAGCTCAGAACCCTTGACCAATACAACTACAAAGGGTTTCACATTACTCACATCCACAGTAACCTACTGAGAGCAGCACACAGGTCTCTTGGAGCTGAACTTGAAAGTCGTTCAAGACTTTGATTCCAGAAAAGTCCTTGATCATATCCCGGGGTTCACAGAGGAGGGATAAAGTCTTCCCTTCTGTTCCACTCCTGAATGAGTTACACCTTTGCTCTCTATTCAGTCTCCTTCAGATGACAAGGACAGCAACTTGTAAAGCAAGGAGCACTGTGAGTGATAACCTGGAATCTCCATCCCAGTTGCAGAGGCTGGGTAGGATGCACAACATCCTAGGAATGTTAGGAACCAGGCAGTCATGCATACACAGTGGAACACACTACAACATCTAATTTAAAGAAATGTTCACACTTCTTTGCAAACAGTTTAAGTATCTTATTAAATGAATTCAAATTATTGTTATGAATAAACAGAGAGTAACTTAAGACTCTCAGAAATCTCAGTTGAAAATAAAACCTAATTTCTCTCCCTAGCTTATTTTCCTACTGCAGGAAAATCCAAACCAGGGTTAAAAATGCAATTTTTCCTAAAGGATTAAGAGATTTTTAATTTTTTTAAAGAAGGAAATAAATAAAAGAGTCCATCAGTTAATTGGCTGGTGTCTCCCTGTGACAAAGTAGAAACACATTCATGACATGACATGCATTTATCTTCAAACTATTCACTTACAGTCAGTGCCATGGAATATGGATCTCATTGAGCAGGGTGGAAAACAACCCAAGTATCTTTTGGAAAGAATAATTTCATTACAATTACGAGTTTTCAAAAAGGCCTGAAATCTGATGATTTCCGAGCAACAGGGCACTAAAGCATTTCCCTCCAGGGAACTAGCTTTTGTTTAGGGACATTCCAGGAAAACAGTCTGGACAGATATATTTTGTTGGCTGTAGCTTTTTTGCAGACTTGTTTCTGAATGCCATTAATTAACTGAAGAGGCCCCCAAAGAGAGCCTATTCCACATGAAAGCAGCAGCACACCAGAGGACTCAGCCCCATGATTAAACTGATTTTCTATACTGTTCTGTTTTCCACCTTCCATATCCACCAAATTTCACTGCTGTAAAGGACAAGAGATCTTTCCTAAATGAAATCAAACCTTGCATTTTGCACTATTTTTGCTTCCTACTCCACCACACTGAGTCAGCCACCTCACTGTAGCCTTCGGTAACCACATCCGTCATAGCAGCTTCCTTCTACCCACAGCTCTTGTTTCTCAGAGGCTGTCTGCAAGGCTGTCTGTCAGTGAATGCCTCTGACCTATTTTAGACCCAAGTGACCCTTCCAGAGAACATGCCAAACTTTCTGCACCTCACTATTGGAAAGGGCCTTGGAGGCTGCAGCATCATTTCTTCCTTTTCAGTTTAACCAAACCAAAATTACCAGGACTAAATCTAAGAAGTTTCTTCTTTGCAGCCATTTAACCCAGTTACTGTACACAAGCCACTGACACTGCTTATCTCTTCTACAGTTTTACATTTCCTTCCCTATTTCTTTGGAACTCTAAGCACACAGCAGTCAGTCACAAACTCACAGATGCCGATTACCAGTTCAAAGGGGACACCCCAGAAACAATAGCAAAAAACCCAACAACCAAAAAAGGAATACTGGTACTGTTGGTCACAACCAAATCTCAGCACCCCTTCAAAATACAAGTATCTTACTTTAAAAGGTGTTAGTGAGCTGACCCTAACTCATCATTAGCTGCTTTATGGGCTGCCTCTGCTCCAGCAGACCAAGAACAAGTTTGCAAGCACCCGTGTGCACCAGATTGGTGCTTTCCTCAGGCCGTGCTTCGTTTCACATGGTGATGGTTTCTCTTTGACTGGGCAGCACAATGGGCTCTCTGTACAGCCAATACACTCAGTTTTTCTGGAAATTGCCATGTCTCCAATACTTTGGAGGGGGGGGGGCTTGAACCAGGGAAAGAGCAACAGCTGAAATCCAGATGACTTGAGTATTTTGCTAACAAAGAAAGACTGTTGGAGGCTAAATCAGACTGATCCTTCCTAGAAAGAGCTCTGAACAAATAAGTACTGCATGGTTAAGTGCTAGATTAGGACTCAAATGAGGATTTCTGCATAGATCATAAATCAAACATAGCAGTGGAAGGAGCTCGTTAGAAGAGCAAAGCAGATGTGCAATCTCTGCCTAAGTGTTCTGTTATTTCCCTTCTAAGATAAGGGGTTTCTGGTTTAAGGATAGAGTAAAATTTGGATTTATCCTTAAGATTGGGCCAGATCTATGAAAGGCAGTGAACAGGAAAATGGGGAACATTTCAGATTTACTCCTTTCTATCGGCTGCAGCCACTTCTTAGTCACAATGTGCAGCCCCAACATCCACTTTGCACTGGGCAGTCCAGATAAATTCCACCAGTGCACATTTGCCTGAAGTTCATGTATATAACACAAATACCAACCCTGAATGCAGAGTCACGTGAGAAGGGTGCATGTCTGACCTGGAATGAATTCAAACCCACGCATGAATTCTCCACGGCAGAGGCACACGCCCGGTGTTAAGAGATGATGCAACAAGAGTCTGTAGCCTAAGGCTGCACCCCGGGAACATGCATCAGGCCTCACCCACAAGGACATTTCTTGGCAGTCTGGGCACAACAACTAAAGTTAAAAGAGCTGATCAACCATCCCTTTTTCCCTAGGCAAGAGGAGCTTTCAGCCCAGGAGCAAGAGTTCCCAGTCTGCAGAAAACTATTCTGTTTCTTAGACAAGAGTATGTAAGTAAAGCTGAAGATGAAAGAGAGATATAAATGTGTATGTGTCTATATTTTTTTTTATATATAGATACATAAATATATATAAGGTTATATATATATACATATAGGAGCTGTTTGTTTGGGGTTTTTTTTAACAAGATTTAACCATGCAAACCCAGCACCACAGTCTGTACATTAGACTTCAGTCTCCCAAATCACAGGCCTCTGATGCAAAGTGAACATGAAATGTCCCTTAGCTCTAGCAGTCCCAAGTTCTCCTCCTTAGGCGTCCAGACTCAAGAGGGCATGTTTGTCCCACATAGTTCAGCAGATCTCCTTTCCAGCTGCCAGAAAACAGTGCTGGGACCAGGTACCAATGCAGTCCCTGTGAGTACTGCCTTCAGATACGCACTTGCTGCCCTAGATGTGGAAAACATTAGCTTTCTGTAGTGTTCACCAGTAAATAGGTGGGAGACTTTTTCCTCCAAAAATCAGAATATTACTATGCCGAGGTGGCAAAGTTGATTCTGTGAATCAAACCTGGTCACCTTGTGCATAAACAGAAGAAATGGGTCCCATGAACCCTTTCTTCAGGAGGCCTGTGTGCGGGAATGACTGAAACCCAGCACATTTTGGGCAATCAAGATGTTGGCAACGTCCTCCAGCCAGATCTTCCTTCCACTCATGATCACCAAAAAAGATCCCATGTCCTTTCTCCCTAGACCACATCAGTGAACAGGGAAGTTAAAGCATTTATCCTCAGCTGATGTCCTTTCCACAGGGCCCCTTCATTCCCTGGCAACTGAAATCCAGCTGCAAGCACGGCCCAGCCCCTGCTGAGGGAAGGGGTTTATGAGCACAGGCACAGCCCTGTTGTGACATGGCAACACATCACCGAGCCAGCCCAGGATGTGGGCACAGCTCACCCGACTTCCAGCCAAAGTTCTTCTGCATGGAGTGTTCAAACTGCTATGTAAAAATTACAGCTCCTTGGTTTGGGGCTGCAGCTGCCACGCCAGAGCCTTGAACTGACCAGTCTATAAAGTGAGAAACACACCATCGGTGTCCATCCACAAAAACTGGGCTCAAATGACTTCCCTAGTGACAAGGAAGACCTTTGGGGGCAAGAGCTGGCATAAGCTCCAGCCCAGCAAGGGCTGCCTTCATAATTCAGCTGCCTTCATAGGGGCACCCTCCTGTATCATCTGCATGCCTTGGCCTTGTTTCATCTCACAACATACGTCTGCCTCTCCACCCAACACAAATTCTGCCCCAGAGAATAACGACCTTGTGTCTTGAAGCAGAGATCTTAGGAGATGTTGAGAAAGAAAACTGAACCATGGAAGGCTGTATGACATACTTATTCACAAAGTAGCCAAATTAACCTTTCCTGTCCTAAGGAGCACATGCCCTTACTTGAAACATTGTAATTTGTTCCAGGTGGCAGTCAGAAAAGTAAACACAGACATAAAAATAGGTAAAAATCATGTGCTTTAAAACAAGACTTTGAAAACCCATTCATAGAGCCCCTACAGCGCGAGTTCGATGGGATTTCCATTCTTTTTTTTTGTTTTCTCCAAACAGCCACATATGTGGCTGCAACATTTCTGTGGAGACAAATACATCTTTATTTTAGTTACTGGAGTCCTCTCAAAAATGTGCCTATAAATCCTCCAGGAGCGAGGAGGAGTCACAATGGAAAGACTGATGGATCCGCAGCACTACCGCGGCTCGCACGGTTCAATTGCCATGACTGTTCCTTTGTGGCCTCAGTGTAGCTCTGTGTCACCAGGCCTTAAATACACATTTTGAACTGTCATATCCAATATAGTGGGCCCTGGTGGATAGTTAAAGGCAGCAGAAAAAAATAGAGGAGCATGGAAATAGGATGTGAAAAGGCTCCGTTTTTAAACAAGAGAATAGGAGCTGTTGTTGAACATGGCGCTTGGTGCCCAGTATATTCCACTGGCTTTGAGGTGATAAAGGATTTAGTAATGCAGCCTTTATGGGCTTGCTTAGTTGTACACTCTGAATGAAGAACCAACAGTATTTGGAGGCTCTCCTTGCTCCTTTTTTTTTTGTGTTCTCAAGACCAGAATATTCTCCAGCAATGCAATTTCCAGCTGACCTATCCTGAGGCCAAATGGAAACAATAGAGATTAATGACCCAGGAAACTTTGAAGAGAACAATAGCACAATCTTGGGATGAACTAGAACACGTGAAATGTAATAATGTTGGGAGGGGGGAGTAAGGCAGTTCTGCAAAGAGAAACCTTTTCCACGGCTTATTCCACAATGAGTGTAAAATGAAAACGTGCCTGACTGTTTTGATTTAAAATCTGCTGGCTATAAACAATGATTTTGAAATAACATGAGTCAATATTACTTTTCTTAAAATGTGACACAAGGTCTAAAAGCCAAGTTCTCCTCTGGGTGAGGCTGATACCAGTGTGATCAAAAGCAGAATTCATATTGATTGCATTTGGCACCTAGTGATGCTCACACATGAGACACGGGCAAGAAGAAGAACTCCATGAATGAATTGGTTTGATCTGAAAACAGTAACTGGTTGTTCCAAGAGGAAATGTGCTTTTATTATCAGTACAGAATGACTCCATGGTAAATAAATCATTTGTATTGCAACTGAAATATTACTCATTATACATCAAGGATGTGTGCAACTTTTCCACTTTTTTTTTGTTTCATTTTGATGGTTTTTTTCCAGCTTGTTAAGTAGCTCTCCAAGGACCTATGAACTAGCAAGTAGAGGTTAAAAAAAAGAAAAACAAAAATATCCTAAGAAGTATTCATATTATACAGAAATCCATCCAAGCCACAATAAAACACAAAAAACCCTCTATAACTAATCAGCTTAAATTGTCTTTCACTGTCCGCCTTCTATTGCCTTACTCAAAATTCAGACTTATGGAGAATCTGTGAAGAAAGGTAATCTTTTCAGAGAGCAACCGAAATCTAAGCTCAGGCTATCCACAAAATCAAACATTTTGAAGAGTCTGGCAAGTGCTTCCATGACCTCTGGAAGAAGTCATGCACAGCTCTCTGTGGCATTGAATCCTGATGGTGGATCACTTGGTGTCACTAAATCATTTATGACACATAGCTTCTCTGGTATCTCTCACAAGATCTTCTCGTGTGGCTTCTCTGACACCTTTTTGGAGATGCCTTTCCTTCTCAGAGCTGCTTTTCTCTGATACAAGCAGAAAGACAACAAACTGGTATCTCTCAGTCCAGCAGAGCTGGAATCTCCCAAAGGTTCCTAGCAGGACAGTGGGGCCTGACACAAAGATCCTAAGTCACATTGCTTCAGAAAAATGTTTAAAAACAGCATACGGGAGGCTGTCGACAAGGATTTTCCAGCATGGGCAATTATACTAAATGTGCAACAAGGAGAGGAAATCCTAAAGTAATTTTAAGTACGGATTTAAAATACTCCTGAGAAGAGTTATCTTTCCACTGCTCCTGTTGCATTTGCACAGTAGGGTGGAAGGCTTTTATGTACTTTCCTACCAGCCTTGTGCCTATACTGAGAGACTCAAACTGCCCTTCAGAGCCTTTAAGGAGTCGGGCAAATTATCTTTAAGGAGTCAGGTTGGACAAGCAAATTATCTTTAAGAACTCACTAAGAACAGTGAGCTCCCAAATGCAACCTCATTTCTACCGTGGTGTCCTGGAGAGCCCTTTGTAGTCAACACATCAAAGCTGACTAACAGATGATATAAAAGGAGCACCATCGTTATGTATTCCCAGGAGAAATCAGATGATCTGGTATCATCAGTGACATATATGCTTTGCCCAGCTGAAAAGGATTTAGAAAATTCCAAAGTGTCCCAGTTGCATCTGCTATTATTTTGATGACCTACTTCCTATTACCAAGCAAAGATGTAATGTGGATCAAAACAAAGAGAAACTCTCCATGTGTCACAGGCAGAGGATGTAATTCTAGTGTTTTCCGTTTTTTTAAATCCAGATTAAGTCTCAAGGCTTTTTTTCCTTCATATGCAAGAAAAAGGAGATCATATTTCCCTTCAACCATCCCAAAATATTTCCACATGCACAATCAGCCACTATATGCAAAAAATGAAAAACAAGTGGGGAAAAATTAATCCACCTTGTCAGAGGCATACAAACAAAATTAACATCAACATCTACAAAACATCTTGAATGCTTAAACATTCTCCTTATTTTGGTACACACTGCATATAACAGACAACTGTTGAGTGGAGCGATCTGTCCTCTGAAGAACGAACAGGCAGAGTCAGAAGCAAAGGAAACATCAGAAACGTTAGAAATGTATCCTGCATCGGCACCACCAAAAGCAGAGATTATTAATCCACGTTAGAGGTCAGCTGCATGGCAAGGCTGAAAGAAAAACTGGGAAAGAAACTGCTCAGCAGCTGAAACCAATGTTCTAGTTTACGGTATTTTGAATTTATTAATACTTGGATAAGTTGCATGGTATGGATGAACAGGCAGCCCTCCTTTTACTTTAACAATTTTAAAGGATGGTCAATACTCCCACTGTAGTTCAGCCTTTAATGTTCACAAATTTCATACACTCTCTTCAAAGACAGGGATGTTGATTTCATTCTCCTGTGTTACTTTTAGAACAGATTGTTCATAAAACTGTCTTTTTCAACCATCTCTTCTTTTTAAAGAGAAAATTGTAATGAAGGTTATTCCACAGTAAATTGAGATTTGACTTTAAAATCAACCCAGACTAAAGAGCAGGAGATACACATCTCTTAAGAAGGGTAAGAGAACATGGGTAGTAACACCCATGTAAGCTGTGGTTTCTTTCCTTTTTTTTCATTTCTCATTTGCACCTTGCTTGCTTGAATAAGTCACAGGGATGAAGCCTCCTTGTGGAAAGATTTTACACTTTCCATACATCCCACTATTCATGCAGAGCAAGTGAGGCAGAGAAAGAAAGCAACACCTGGGTTCCTTCAGCTCTCAAATCCCTGCCCAGTCAGTGTGCTCACTTCTCTAGCCCAGGACACATCAAAAGAAACACCTTGCAGCAGCACTGCATCCCAACTGCAGCAACCACAGAGATAGCTGCCACCCCTGACAATCCAACCCTGGGCACTGGCTGTACTTTCAGGGTCTGGCACCAGTAGCAGCAAGTAAAAAGAAGCTGAATAACAGCAGCCAGAGATCACTGTGCAGTTTTGCAGACACAGATCCAACATATTCCCCAAAACACCCCAGAGAGCTGCTGAAGCAAGAGCCAGCACTGACATTTCCTTGTGGCTTTGGTGTGGGTGGAGTTGTGACCATTAAATGGGTACTGCTCCAGTGAAGGCCATGATGGAAGGGAAAGGCTGGAAGGGAAAGTGATGAAGGTGGGAACAGGAATCCCTTTACAGTATGTGGGAAGGTGGACTTGACATTTACACTTTAGAAGAATTTAACCAGTTGGATGCAGAGCCAAGAGGCCACACTGGGTGAAGTGCTAAGGGTACAAACATCACAACAAGGCAAATCCCTTGTCTGATCCGGGGGCTCCCTGATCTGGGCACTGTTCCCTGTGCTGCAGAATGTTCCCAGCTCCATCCTGAGCTCTGTGCAAAAGGGCCTCAATTCAACCAACAAATGCTGAACATGACCAGACATGAAGCCTCAGCAGTACAGAGATGTTCAGGGAGAGAGCTTTCAAACAGCACAATGTGGTTACCTCAACATAGTTGACATGAGAAGGAACTGGAGTTGAAGGTGTTTGGTGGTTTTGGAGAAACACATAAGGCCCCATTTCACCAAATACCTTTCTTTTTCTTTTTTTTTCATTTAATAGCAATTTTTTTTTCCTGTTTAGGAATGTTATGCCTGCAATGTACAGAATCCATTTATTAGTTCTGTTTTCTATTCCTTGAAATTTCTCCTCCAGCTGCTTTCTCCAGCAGAGGACTTTGCAGACCAACTTTCTCTCCATACACCTGGTTTTCTCCGTGAGGAAATTTATCTTCTGGCATTCTGTTTAGCAGAGATGCATGGTCCTTCCAACATCCACAGTTTTACACACTAAAACAATTAAACCTGTTTCTCTTCCAACCTTTTGTTGTGCACTCACTTGATAATTGATGCTCTTACATGCTTGGATCCATGCTGGATCTGGATCTCCTGTCCATGTGTGAAAAACGTAATGAACTCCAGTGAAGATGGGACACTCGGCCAGAGGCAGAAGTTCTGCCTCTTCCATTCTATTCTAGCACAGAAAGCAGAAATAAAGGAACACTGACAAAGAAATTGAAAATCTTGGCTGCTTTGGAACGTGTGTTCCCTCCTCCTTTCTTTATAGCACTTTGGCTTGCTGTTCTCTGTCATGTGAGCAGTATCAAAGAGAGCCAGATCCTTCTTGCTTGGACATTGATGATCTGTGTACCAGCAGGGATCCAACTGCCTTTATGGCCCAAGAGCAACACTTTAATCTTTTTTTGTCCCCTCAAGCTTCATAATGTTTTAGGATAGATTGATACAAAGCCCTAACATTTATATATGCCTTCACTCAAATCTTCCTTTTCTGAGGCTGCCACAGAGTTTGAACACAATCTCGGGCCAACTGTTTCCACATCCAAGCATCCCGCCCTTCTCTTACATTTATACCACTTGCCCTGCTTACTTTAACTTTCTCCTGGCTGATTTCCCAGAATATCCTTTGCCTCTGGCAAGATAATTGCAAAAGTGTAAAATACTGTCACCACAAAACTTAGCTGTAATATATGCTGTTCTCAATACAAACCCAAGGGATTGGAAGCCTGTGGGAGAGAGGTGCTAGTTCCTGAAGGGTTAATAATCTTTCATGTTCCAGAAATCCAGAATAGTCCCTCCAAGTTTGGCCTTTAGGACTTTTTAAACCTGGGGTAAAACATTCAGGTTTTATCTGCCAAGAGAGAAATAGTGAGTGAGGGTAAAGGAGGGGTCTTTTGTCCATAAGGAAAAAAAAGAAGTACTTTTAAGCAATGTGAGTATTTTCACACCTTTTATTTTATTCAATACTTAGTCATCTGCTGAAGAGCAAATGGAAAATTTTAAGTTGCTGTCTTAAAGTGTTTGATCCACTTTCACTACACTTTTCTTAACTATGCCCTTAATAGAATGAATGTTACCAGCCAAATGCCAGTCAATGACACAGCAGAGACTAAAACCTCAGGTCAGTGACCTTTCATGGGCGCCATGAAAAAAATTCAGCCTTCTTTCCAAAATTAGAGGATGAAGATGATGACAGACAACACAGCCATGCTGGCAGGCAGTGTTTGAGCGCTGAAACTTCAGTTTTCATGGAGGCAGTACATTACCATCAGCCACTCACCTCTCTGAAAGGTAGCAGCAGCCAGTTCCTGCTATTTTAGTATCTCACAGGGGCCAGGGACTCACCTCATTTCCCAAGTCTGCCCCAGTCCCCCTGCTACTCAACATTTGCCCACTGCCCTCTTTAACAGAGTCTCTGTGATAAGGCGTCACTGAATTACCCTCTCTACCACTTCTTTGCAGGTAACTGCAGAGCATCCTACCCTTCTATGTGTTGTTCACATCAAAAAGGCTATTCCTTCCAATTTGTGCCCATTTCTGCTGTTTGATTTAGGCCATGTTGCACACCTTGGTGACACCAGTATCAGCACAAAGTAGTAAAAGGATTTTTGCCTTTACCATTAAGGGCAGACTGTATTCTACTGCCTTCACTTTCACTGTTTTTGTTTTGCATGTGTGGAGGGAAAGAGAAGGAAGGGTGGGTCTCTCAGTCAGAAAGGATCCCTGGCACTGGGGAAAATTTGAGGGTAGTCTCACAAGGATTGTTTGTGTGATCTTGGGATAGGAAGCCAGACGTAGGCGTAATTGCAAGGACAACAGGCAAGGAATGGTAAAAGTTGCATGCTCTGAGCATTTGTTTTCCCTGTGCCACAGCCCTAGAAATCCACAAGGCTGTCTGAGGGAAGGCATAAGGCACTTAGAGCAGCAGGCCCTGATAGCAGATAGTGGGAGGGGAGCTTTGTGTGAATAACCATTGGTGCCCTCAGCTTCAGGTCTCCTCCTTCATTCTCAACTCCATGCATTTGTCATGTCTCTCTCATTGCAAGAACTGTTTGATCCTGGTCCCATTTTGGATTCCAGCTCCACCTATAACCAAGACAGCATTTTGCCAGGTCTGCCCACAACCTCAGGGATACTTAGGTATTTTGCCTTTCTTAATGCGAAGTGAGCTGGATCCTCTGAAAAAGCTAGGTCTGAATATTTCAGATCTTTGGTTGGACTTTAGGATTTACTAGCTCTTCTGACATTCCTCCAAGTTCATGGGTTCCTCAAGATCTTTCTTACCACTCACTCGGTGTGTTTGTGACTGCCTGCCTTCAGCTCTGTAAGGCATTCTGCAATGCTGACCTTCCTCCTGCACACACATGCACATTCTGGTATTTAAAGGAAAGGATTTCACTTTCACAGCAGAATAATTGCATTAAAAAAGCTAAAAATGGCTTTGCTTCAGCAGAAATCCTTGCTCAGAAATAAAGAGGAACTTCTTATTCAAACAAAAGGTTAAACAAAGAACAGTGATTGCCACACTGCTCAGCAGCAAAAACACTGATCAACTATGATTGAATTCAGTCCAGGATTATATTGATTATAATCACTTGGTATTCACTTTGATGAAATTAAAGAGATTGGATTCTACTCTCAATTACACCACAGGTTTCAGTGAAATCACTTTGAATTCATACTGTTGTCACGGGACAGCACACACCCCAAGTCTATAATTCTTCCCTCCCCATCTTAGTTCCTCTCACATAATTCATGACTGAATTTCCACTGCTGAGGTTTAACAAGTACTGAATGAAAAAGGCCATTCTTCAAATACACACTCAGGAAAACGTTAAGAAAGCAATAAAATGTGCAGCAAGTCAGAATCCCAAGTTTTGTAGTATGTCAGGAAAGCAAATTTTATTTGGAGCCTGGGAAGGGAAATTTCAAAACAATTCCATTAGTTGGTAGATACCCAAGGAATGGTTTTACACCGGAATTTTCAATGCCCAAATTCAGAATTGCAAATTATGCTAAAGAGTCCAGCATTGCTGGATGGGCTGATCTAGGCAATGAAGGAGAAAAATGGAGTTTGAAAAACCAACTTGCACACAAACCCCAACAACCCTTATTCTTATTTTACTCATCCACATGAGCAACACAGTTGAGGAGAATATTTCAACAATCTGTGTAATTTTATCTTTCCTGTGTTCTTTGGATATTATGTGTCATCCCTGTTTGCACAATAGCTGAGTGCCTGATCCTGCTTTCTTTGCCAGCCATACAGATCATAAATCAGAGAGCACAGATCATAAATCATGAGCCACTGAATACTGAATCAAAGCAAAACACCCATTTGGTAGAAGCTGCAGGACTTCCATGGGGCTGGGGGCAGTTGAAGTATCCCCTGAATACATGGGGATAGGCACAGGCCCAGTCCTCAGTGGTAAGTGTCCCCTGGTGAGGTGCCTCAGCCAAGCTGTTCCCAGTCTGCTCCTTCTCCTGGGCCCATCCCAAACCCATCTCTATTCCCATACCATGTACATGAATTGGACAGTGCAACTTTTGCACCATGTCCCTGTAATCCAGTCTGTAAATATTCTGAGCAAGGGAAAAAAAAAAGTCCACAAAACATTCAGGCCTCTGTGGGTAAAAATTTTTGCTTTCAGTGACATGAAGGTTCCTTACAAACCTTCTTTATGTGTACATCTAAGGGAAGGCAACCAGTCAGCAAGCAGCCCAGTTGTGCTCAGTGAGGCACTCCAGAAACATCCTTCTGAAGATGTAACGTGGCCCTGAATGCACCACAGCTGCTTGTAACATCCAACCAGCCAGGCTGCTCATACAAGCACTCCTCAATCCAGGCAAACAGGAGCCAAATCAGTTTGAACATGAGATCTTTAAACCCCATCACTTTCAATCCCTTCCTTCTGCAATTCAGGATGGAGCACCTGCATAGACATTGTGCCACAGCTGAAAAGAACCATGCAAAATGCAGCTAAAATAACCCCATACACCAGGATCATCAGAAATGGGGTCAGCAAGCAGCCCTCACCCCTTCTCAGAGCTCTGTGCAGCAATACATCCCTGGATGTGGGTGGGGAACGTTGCTTGTGCTTTGGGGAAGAGCAAGCTTGGAGTGACTCAGTGTTGTTTTTGGCTCTCTGTTTTTAGAGACATGGGGAGGAGAAGCTAACAACATCCCCAGTGAGCTGAGAAAGAACCTGCAGTGGAAACTTTCTCATTGCCTGATCTCTATTGTCCCGAGTAGTGCTGAAATACATGAAAGGTCTCTTAGAGAAGGTTGCAGATGATACTGGATGACAGTGGAGCAAGAATGATAAAAACCTGGATGCATAGGAACAAAACCAAATGTCAGTGTCTCTTTCTTCACAGGAACATTTATCAAGCCATGAGCTACACATCTCTCCTGCATGTGCTGGGCCATACGTGCATAGGCAGCCTTCTACTTGTGCACCCAAGCAATGACCTCGAGAGAGCAAGGCAACTTGTCTGTTCCACATCATGGCAACAGCAATTCCTGCCAGTCCTCCTTGCTCCTCTCCAGACCCTGACTTAAGTAATAAAGGGAAGTTTTAAAGACAGAAATGCAAGTGCTGAGTAGTGCCCGGATATGCACACCCTCCTACCATGCTGCTGGGAATAGAGCCCACTTGCCCCAAATTTTCTAATGCCCTTCTCAAACTGCCCTAAGCCATACAGAAGAAAATTAAAATCAACACTCTAGAAGATAAAACAAGTGAAATTCCCAGCTGGTGGAGCCCTGTTGAAATCCAGGGAGTTATGCAACGGCCTTACAGCCCAAAATTGAATACAAATAATATTTCCATATAAGAAGGCAAGATTATGTTCCCAGTAATCTTTAGTAGAATCCCTAAGACAGAAAAATCTACATTTGTGATTCCTTTTCTCCTCATCCCTGGGGCTCAGAAGAGTTTGGATCTCTGGGCTCGGTTCAGTTGCAAACTCAGAGTAAAAAAGGACTGAGGCTATCTCACTGGCTGCCCACAGAGGTAAGACAGAGATGTGTACACTATCCACGGATAGTTAATCTCCATTGGTAAGGGAGTTAGGCTGAGGCAAAGGAATGACCCTATCAGGAAAAGCAGCTGTCGAAATGGTTGGGACTTTGAGGATTTTTAAATCTTTTTTTCAGGTTTGTTACTTCTTTTCAAAGGCTACATCAAGCCCTGCTCTGCACCCATCTGTCAGTTATGCCAAGGACTCATATGGAGCTCTGATGGCTTTGATTGCTGGAACACTGACCTTCCCTCTGCCCAGGAAGGCTTCCAAACAAAGAGTTGACTGCCTCAGGACATGCAGAGGCATGCACACTTCACCCAACAGATTTCAGGACCAGCATTTGGAGTCTTGGAGCACAGCTCCTGCTGGTCACTCAAGAACAAGAAAATTCCCCAGGAACCTCTTCTAAGATAATGGCATAGCTAAAAAGACAGGCACAAGAGAAATCTTTGGCCCTATCTGGACCTTCCCCAAAACATAACCAGGTGTGGAGAAAAACCACAGCACACTGATGCTCTGGGTTTTCTGGTAGTTCCAGAAAGAACCACACTGCCTAAAGACCTCTTTGAGCCCCCTCAGCATGCAGCAGTCAAACTCATCTGGGCACTATTTTTGTCTGACTGACCTCGCCTGCACAGCACAGTTTCTCTGTTAGTAAACACACCACCTCTATCAGCTGTTTTAGCTGCTCTCCTAAGTCCTCTCATAGTGTCCAGGCCTACCAGAAACTTTCTATACACTAAATCCCATTGAATTTATCAGGATATCATGTGGCAGAAACTGCATGTAAGGTCACCAGCATGGCCAAGACACAGGGAAAGGCCTTTCTGAGTTGAGAACTGTCCAGTTGATGTGCCAAGAAGTTGTACCCTCTATCCATTGGACACCTGGAAAGTCAGTCTTATGCTGACCTATCTGTTTGAGGGACTAGCCCACAGAACTGAAAGACCTAAATTCCAGCTTAGCAGAGCCCAGATCTCCAGCTATGTCCCATCTAAACTTTGATGGGAGTTTTGCAAGTCGAAGAAAGAGAAAAACTTGTTTTTCTTCCAAACCCCCTGCAAGTTGCATACCATTAGCACAGACATCTGTCACAAACTGCTAGGGAATTACACATTTGGATGTCCTTCACCTTATGTAAGGAGACCACATCTACAACACAGCCAGTCACTGAACTAAGGCCATTTGTTTCCCCAAATGCAAGTTAGTCAAACTGAAGGTGAAGTTATGGTGGATAACAACTAAATGAAAACCGTATTTTAACCACAGTGTGCCAATTATAAGTAAGAGAACTACATTTTCTAGAGCACAGGTAAGACCTTTCTAACTCCAGAAATCACAATGTAATACACCAAAGTACCACTAATCTTTTGTTTCCTTGTCTCCCTAGAAATAGTGTCAGGTACCATCATATTTTCATACCTATAGTCTGCACTGCAAAAATCTGCTTTAAGACAGTTTTTCCAGGCACTAGATAGCCACATCTCAGATAACCCCCAGGAAACCGGTGACAGAGAGAAAGATGGGCCAGAGGAACTTTGCTCCTGGAACAGAAGTGAGGTATGCAGGATCAGAACAAAGGCAGCTAATGGGAGGGAGTTGATAAATGGAGGTAAACTCTCAACCTGTGTCTGCATCCACCTTGCTACTCAGTTACAAAGTTTTGCTTTAAACTGATGATCTATTGGTTCTGTTAAAGTAAATGTAGAGTGCCCACAGTTGCTCTGTGACTAGTTGCCTCAAATACAATGTAAACACTTCAGCATGCACAGAAAAGAGGCTCTTTCCCTCCCCTTCTTTACTTTACATTTCTTAAATTTGGGGTTATCTGCTTGCTAGTGAGAAAGAACACTAAGTAGCAGCAAGAACACAGTGCCTTCCCACAACAGTATTCTGAAAATGACACTTGTAAACAGTTCCATCAAGCAGAGAACAATAATGCAATTTGGCAGAAAGAATCTTAGAAGCCAAGTTACATAGAGAAATTATGGTTAAAATTACATTAATCAAAACCAGTTAGGAAAAGATGAGAGGAAGACTCTGGCAGAACACATGTGGGATGTTACCAATTAAACTTGTTTTTCTTCCTAAAAGGCAACAGCATTCTTTTTAATTAGCCTCTGTCACTGTAATTCTAACAATAACCCACGGCGCAATTACTATTTGAGCTACTTGAAAACTTAAAGCATGTGCCCAGTTTCTTTAAAAGACTCCTCTGTGGACAACCAATGGGGCTGGGTAGAGAGAAATAAACAGTTTCCTTTTCCATTTCTGAAGCTAGGTTATATTACAAGATTTGGTCAAATGCTGAGAAGCCATTCTGGGAATAGAAAAAAATGATCTGTAACAAATAAATCAACTAGCTAAGAGTCAGAAATAAGCAGAAAGACATTTCTTTCCAGATTTAACTTTAATGTTCTCTGTGGAGCAACACACTGCCATTTATGAACCACCACAGAGTTCTGCACATACTACTGCAACTCATGAGCTCACAGCAGGCACACACTGGCATTTCTCCTATTCCTGCTGCTGCCATTGGCACTGAAGAAGTTAATGCCTGTGGGTTGCAATGCTAACCCCAGTTTGGCTAATCCTCTGGCATTACTACACTTTACAAAATAAATGCTTGGCTGAAACAACATTAAAAAACCTAATGTCATTAACAAAAGTCTGACCTATAAAAACTACTTAAAACATAGAAACATTGCATTTTTCAGGTTCTCCACTTTAAAACACAGATTCTCCACTTCGCTCTGCTGATACAAGCTCAGAACTAGAAGTGCAATATTTCAGACCTTCCAACCTCAACACAAAACACTCACTCTAACAAAGATGGTTCATTAATAAGTTACATTTTGTCTCACTGAATTTGTGCTAGGTTCTGGTCTTTGAAGCTCTTTTTTTTCCTCCACCATCAAGGACACATCTCTTCATCTGCATCTCTGTGGTGTGAGTTATAGAAGACAGTTAGGGATGACAGGAAAGGTGACACTTTGATAAAAGTTGCACCATGTGTCATGGGAAAAATCTCAGTTCAAAGACAACTGATTAGACCTGCTCTAGAAACATGTATTAAAACAATTACAGATTAAAGTTGTAAAATACACCTGTTGTTATCAAGAATTCATTTTCTATCCTGATTGTGACCCATTTGCTGCGCTGAAATATCTTAGTTGGGATAAAAGTCTGCAATATATTCAAGTTATTTCTTCTCTGTGGAAATGTGTTACTGCTAAAAGGGTCACTGAACTCTTCATATCTTTACTAGAAAACAGAAGGCATTGCCAGAAGATCTATCTGCTTTCCAGCCTTTTCAGTGCTTTTCCTGCAGAAACTCATACAAATGGACAGTCTCCCCTTCGACAACATGATTCTCTGAAATTGAGTCAAGATCTAAAGAAGGGTTTTGCAGTCAGCTCTGTATTATGAATGCTCACAGTGGTGGCTTTTTCTCCAAAGGTGTGAAATAGCCACTTTCCATCTGGCCACTTTTAACTTCCTTCTATTGTTACAGGAGGACAAGACACAAAGCAAAGTCACAAGTCAGGAGATCTGAATTGGTGGAGATTATTTGTGCCTGCACAAAACACATCCCCTCTATCCAGTTGGTGAGACATGGCCCCAACAGCACAGGATGGAAGTAAGGCAAGCACTATGAGGTACAATGAAGCACATTGAAGGACTGAGAGAAGGATTCAACAGTTATACAGATAATGAGGAAATATTCAGTGTGATACTAAGTAGGATGTGAGATATCTACCTTCAGGCTCCAGGATACCAGCCAAACATTTACTGTTAGGAATTCAGAGGAAAGTACCTCTTAGTAAAGATACCACATAATTATTTAATGGGATTTTACACTATGCTCTGAAGCATCTGTTAAAATACTGGATGGAATACCCAGCTTGACCAACTAATGTTTAAAAGGGTGGAAATACTCGTACTACAAAAGAACAGCATGCAACTCATGACAAAGACTATATCAACCATGTTTTACAGCTTCACATATTCTTGTCATGTGCAGTTTCCATTAGAGGCTAATAGGTATTTTAAAAGCCTCTCAGCTCTTTTACAGAAAAGAGTTTTAAAATAGCCCAGCATAAGACATGTGGTATTCTGGCAAACACTGCATATGTTAGCAGCCAGCCTGAGACCACTGCTGGCAAAAACAGGACACCTGTTGTCAGTATTCTATCAAACACAATCATTTTAGCATTGGGAAAGTTTGGAACAGCTCCATGAAAACTTGTCTGATGTCAATTCAGCATGCCAGCCAAACAGCAACTCAACTTAATTTTCAAAATGTCATCAATTGACTAATGAAGTGACATGAAAATTTAGATAGACTCATGGGTGAAACACAGTGCTCGTCAACTTGAAATGTTTACTTGTAAAAAAGACATATGCTAAAAATACTATTTGAAAGGCACACAAATGTTGTACACAGGTATTTTTGGTGGAAGCCCCAATGAAACAAAAGGAATTACTAGAAATGTCTGGTGAAGCAGGTAGAAGAATGCTTTGGAAAAAAAAAAAAAGCCACATCAGAGATTGAAGTCACTCCTGTTACTAATCTGGGAACTGATGAACAAACAAGAGGAATGGAATAGCCAGGATTCCACCAGCTAGGCCAGTTCTGCCCTTTCATGCTCTCCTTTTTGAGCATTTTTTGTATTTTCTTATTGGAAACAAGTTCCAAGAGTATTTGTCTGTACGAGTTAGCATGATGGGAGCTTGAGAACAACAGAAATGAACCTGTAAGGTGCTCTGGAGAACAGACACATTTGGCAAAAGAATCTTGCATCAACTACTGCAGCAAGAGGGCATAGCTCAGTCAAAACAGAAATACACTGGGCACCACACTTTCTATTCCAAGGAATCCCAGAGATAGCACAGTTTATTTATAAAGCTACCCTGAGGCCAACATTCAGAGAACTTCCCTTTTCCAGCATGTGTATTGCTCTTTTCCAGAGAGAGCCTGGAAGAGAACATCTGTGATTCAACACTAGTGGTTGCAAAATGCAAAATCACCATTAATACCACTTCGATCCACCATGTATGTGGCACTGCCCAAGCCTGTCAACTTTATTTCCAACATCAGTTAGATGTGAGTTTGCTCAATAAAACCCTGGTTCTTACAGGAGCTGAACTCATCAAACCCAAGAAGTCTCATTTGAGAATACACTGAAGTACTCTTGAGAATTAGACCTGTAAAATCAGGAATCCCTCTCATAACGAGAACAGTACGTTTTTGAGAATGCATGGAAAGGGGAGCAGCAGAAAGATAAGTTACCCTATTCATGTTCCCAATAAAGTGAAGGTCTTGATAGCATGCCCATAGCACAGCACATAGTATGTGATGGGAGCAGTTGTGTTGTACAGCAGAAGCAGCTCTGACTGCTCCAGGCACTGGATGTCACGGGGTAGCAGCTTTAGTGCCACCAGCCTGAACTGGTACCCTGTGGATAACATTCAGCTCCCAGATGCAGACTCAGCTTGATAGGTGTAACCTGGGAATGACTTCACTCATCTCCACATTTATGCTGGCACAATCAGAAGCTGAAATCAGTGCCTTTGGAAAGGGATCAAGAGGAAATGTTGAGCAGAAGGGTAAGGCAGTTCCAGAACATGAAAGAAATGGACCAGCATCCAGCACAACATAAAACCAAAAGGCAATTACTTTCCCGTGTATTCCCTTTGTCTCCTTTGTTACTATTAATTCAGTAGGATATTAAGGCTCCAGAAAAGATCAATGTCTCATTTCACTTAGCACCATATAGACATGTAGGGTGAAATCTAGCCTCCAAAATCAAGTTAAGGGTGGCTTTGTTACTCCTATCAGCATTTTTCCCACAGCAATAGGCCATCCCTGCCATAAGGTGTGTTTGCCTAAATAAGCAAGACCAGCAAAAGAGGGAACAGAACAAGAGGAGCAGACAGAGATAAAGTTCAAAATTCACAGGGCAAATCATCCACAAGAGCGAAGAGAACCAGAACTCCAAACATTGCTTCACGTGCTGCAGTCCATGACGATCCAGCAGCAAAACCTGCTGAGCTGTATGGTATCAGCTGTGGATAACACAGGAGAAAAACCATCCCTGCTGTTAAGATGGTACTTAATGTCCAAGGAAAATTGCAGAAACAATGTATTCAAGCCATAAATAAGACTACATTAATCCATCTAAGGTGGTGAAGGTGGTACTAAAGGGTAGAGAACATTAACAGTGTGGGATCTTGCCAGCCCTCTGACTGGACTTTGATGTCCTTTGGGTAATTCCAGGAGCAGCTACCAGATAAACCTTGCCAGTGTCCTTAAATTCTGCCATTAAAGAGCTGCCTGAAAAGGTCAGATAAGCCTCTGTGATTGCATTTGTCTTGACTTCTCTGTGTACACGAAGTCCACTTACTACCAAAAATGTCTGGGGTATTGACAGAGAAATCATAGTGGATAATGTTCAGTTAGTATGGCAAACAAAGCAGCAAACCCATAATCTCTTGGGTCAATTCCAGCTCCAGTGCACATTTCCCAAACCACTTTGGACTTCCATTTGTTTACTATAAATGCAAGCAAGTTCAATAGTGGAAAATACCCAGAGCAGAGGGGCCAGAGACCAGAGCACAGTCCTTAGTACATGCAACCTGACCCTACTACAATTTTCCTCCCTAGCAGCACTAATTTGCTATGAGTAGACAGCATTTGGATGCACAGCCTGGGGCATAAGGCCCCAAGGGGTGTTCAGACAGCTGTCACTTCTTAGGTATTGCATGGAAGTGCAGGGATCAAGGCCTCCACAATTCAAGATGATCTGCACAGGCTACACTAAATGTCTGCACAAATATTACACCACCTTTTTCTTACAGGTACAGTGATAGCATTGGCCTTCACTGTTTTATAATTAACCTCCTTTAACTATTCCATGCCCAGTCAGCAGTAATTTTAACCAGGGCATCTTCCACACAGCCAGCAGTCTGAATTTTGTACTACACTACCTATCTGCATTCTCCCTTTTTTCTTGTCTTATTCCTTAAGATCTGTCCTACAATACAGTTGGGAAGAAGGAAGAACTAATATAAAAAAAAAAAATACTGTTTTCTTTGGATAGGAAAGATCACCATGATTTTCATGCACTTCTGTGCATATCCATGATGGCAAAGTAGAGAGCCTCTTAATCTAAGAGCCTGGAATGCAAACATTCTCACAGCTGTTAATGCAGGGAAAAGGAAAGGAAGGGCAGAAAGAGATGCTGAAAGTGTCTTTCTTATGCAGGTGTTGCTCTCAAGCACCTAACTAGATTCAGGTTTAATTTACACCAGAGGATTACTGCAACAATGGAGTTTCATGTCTGAAGCAATCTAAGAGTGAGATCAGAATGGGAGCTACAAATTATTCCTTTGCAAAATTGTACAAGTTGGATCAGTCTAGACAAGAATATGCTACTTTATCCTGAGGGTCATTTGGAGACATTTTCTACATCAAGCACCATCCCCCATCTTTCTTATACAAAATTGTGTCTTTGCTCATGAATTTCCCTCTCCATTGGCTAACCTGTCCCTAAGAGATTTTGTAGTATCCTAAGGAATTCATCTAGAAAAGAGTCCCCTGCCTTCTGTATTCAGCTTTATCCCAGCTTGGAGATAAAGGGACCCTTTCTGACTTGAATTTCTGGAAAAAAGTAACAACTGCTGCACCAAAATGACTCCAGGTTTATTCCAGGGTAACTGTAATCACAGTTTGTTACCATAGGTTGTGTAAATAGGCAGAGTAAATAACAGGTCTGCAGCAAACAAGTCATGTCCTGTCCTCTGACAGCACAGAGGAAGGCTGAGCACATCTGAATGAGGATGTCCACAAAAGGAACGTGGAGTCAGGATGAACATGAAAGAAACACAAAGTATGCCTTTGCCCTGATACCTCAATGACAAAGCAGAATGGGCCAAAATTCCAGTGTTTTCCAAGTACAATGCCAGGTGGCTTCACTGATGCCTACGAGTGCTGTCAATTCTGCTTCATCCCCAGGAGCACCTGCAGTGGGCACCCTCCCTGCAGCCAAGTCTCACCTGACTCTAAAAGTTGTGTCAGGACTCTCCAAGCCACGTGTGGTGCAAGAGGGACATAAAAGTGAGTTCTGGCCAAGTATTTGGGGATAGATGAACGTGTGGTCCTGCTGTACCTGAGTGTCTCCAGACCCTACACTGTCTCACCTCTGCATGGAACTCCCCGAAGGTGTGGCTGATCACAAGGACACAAGTTGAGTGAGAAGTTTGTCAGACTGGATCCAAAGATCATACAGCCCCTTATCAGAAATCAGAATCCCTCACACTCAATAGCTTCTCCTGTTTTTTGCCAAAACAGAGCCAAGTCTGCACCTCAGTGCCCTGAGCTGGACACCCTAACAGGTGTCTTAGGCTGACCAAGCCACCAGGACTGTGGTGATACCCTTTCAGATGGCAACATTTTGTCTTTCATGACCTACTGATAGGACCCTCTCAATGTCTTTTAGTGCTGACAGTTCCTGCTGTCCAAGAAAAATCACAATTGGACAAGCGATAATGGTTCTAAACTAAAAGAAGATTGATTTAAATTAGATATGAGTAAGAATGTTCTACAATGAGGGTGGTGATACAGTGGAACAGGTTGCCCAGAAAGATGATCAATATCCCATCACTGGAAACATCCCAGGTTAGTCTGGACAGGGCTCCAAGGAACCTGATTTAGTTGAAGATGTCCCTGCTCGCTGCAGGGGCGTTTGAGTAAAGGGCCTGGAAATGTCCCTTCCAACCCAAACCACTCTGTGATTCTGTGAACTGAGGCTCTCAGCCCTGAAGCCCCTCCTTTCAGTCCTCAGACCACTCGGAAAGATGAAAAGCTCTGCAAATGTATCTCATTTTTGAACTTTTTTACAGTTGACACCTCCAAGAAATCCAATTGTAGTGCTTGCCAACTAGACAACACACCATATGGAAGTGCAGGGATGATGATAAGGAAGCTGAAACCTCGGGGAGGGAGTGGGGAAGGAAGGAAACCCAAGCAAGTAAAACAAAACCAAACAAAATCCAACCAAAAACCCAACTAATGAAATTATTAAACAGTAATAATCTTGAACTCTGTCCTACAATGCTCACATCGTTCTCTCTAAAACTGTAGTGTATGAAATAAAGGAAATGGGCTGAGATTGTGAATATAGTATGTAGCACAGTATATATATGTATGTAAGTGTGCATATATATATATACAGTGTTTTCTTCCTCCCAACGAAGGTCTCTAATAATCTCAGGCTGTGAGATCTTTGGGAAAGAGCATTTGCTGTGGTTGACAACAGCTGAATTTGGTCAACCTCTGGCTGACACAGCAGTACAACATCATTATTATCCTTTCTGTGAAAAGAATGTTTCACCAGGGTAATCTCTAACATTCTGGATTTACTCTTGAAGAACCCAATCTTTTCTTGCAGAGTAACTTGAATCTGGAATAAGGAATTCAAAGACACTCAATATCTCTCACAGGAGGTACCATGACTTTTCTGTTTTGGTTTGGTGGGGGGGATGTTTAACCATGCCCTGGTTTAACAAATATCAGCAGCATAACAAGGGTTGTTCTTGATTCATTTACTCGTATAAATAAAGCTAATTAATATAAAACATATAAGACCTTATTTGCTTCTCACATGGGGTTCTTCTTTAACAACAAGGCATGGCAGCCTTCCACAGTCACACTATTAACTCATTTCCTTTTTGGAAGAGGCTGGTCACACCTATGGAGACTGGTGCCAAACAGCACTGACTCCTGATGCCAAGGAATTGTTTGGGAGAGTGCTGGATGACCAACAGCCTGCCAGGGACAATGCCAATAATATAAAGGCACAGGTTATTGAGTTGCCATCTCTGAGAACATTTCTAACATGCTTTAGCATGGATAAAGGCTTAAGGGCTTAAGTGATTTTTCTCCTGTTACCACTGAGTAAGTACCTAAGCAAAAACCCAGAGATAATATCCCCAGAATGTATGTGTGTTTACAAACACACACAAATATAATATTACAGATCCTCTACCTTAAAAAGTCAGAAATACTACAGAATAACTTGTTGCATTTGATAACTTTATGTATAAACACTGTATGCTAATGACAAAACTGTTCTAAAGTAAAGTCCTAAGGGCTCCACATAGCTGAGAAGATTAAAGCTATTAAATACACAGAAGTATACATTGCTTGGAGTTGAGTTAATCCATGGTCTAAAATAAGGCAGTTATGAAATGTTTAGAAAGAACATGGCATGCAGTTGATACAATGATGGATTTTTTCTTTTCTGTGCAAAAGGTGTTATCCATACAAATGTGGAATTTGTAGGGAGTCTTGGAACATCTCACCTGTGAGACGAGGTAACCAGTGACTGAAAATTCATGTTATATATTTTGAAGCATTTTGAAACTATGGATTTGGGACAAGACTCTTAAATCCTTACACTTAAAACTCATCCCCACTGCCTGCCCCTAAACTATTAATAAATACTAAAGGACAAAAGAACACAGTTTGGCTTCAGTCAACTGGTGAAAATCTGGAGCAACTCAGCTGAGGCCAGCGTAACTGAGATCAGAACTTGGCCCAGACTCAACAAACTAAGCCAAATTCATTACCACACTCTTTCCCTACATGTCTGCATATTAAAGAGCATGCTTTTTTGGGGGTTGTTTTTTTGTTTGGCTTTTTTTTTTCTAAGTGCACATTTCAGCCAGTCTAAAAGTACATTCTGTAATTGTGACAAAAATGCCAACTGACGTAAAGAAGCTCCACAGATTTAATAATATTTTGGTTGGAAATGGGTGTTGAAATGCATGCATTTTCTAATCCAATGTGCCTTGGCTCTGGGCTGTAGGAAACATCTTTCTGAGAAGCAGAAAAAGGAAACTTTTCTCCCACATTGCAAAGCTTCAAAGATCTCAGCGATGACAGTTATTTTTATCAACTTGGACACTGTCTTTACTGCTCAGATGAAGAAAATTTAATCAAGATAAACAAATTAAAAGCACAGGCGATTTTGAACACACCATATGAGTCTAGTGTAAAAACCTTCTTGCCACCTTTCACTTTTATCAATTATGTCCTTTTTAAGTCCAGCTTGCCAAGTGCAAGAGCACTGAATTAAAAAAAAAAAAAAAGGAAGTTATCTGTCTGCATCTTTGGTCTTCTTTGAAAAGACAAAGTTAAAACCTTGCCAAGTTCCGCCCCCACATAAACAAGTTCTCTGCTAGTCAGTCTTGGTCCATATTCATGAATGTGGGCTGTGAAAAACCTGGGCACAGTTCTGAATCCAAATTGATTGAGGGGAAGGGGCCATGCACAGCAACAACTGCAGCAGACAGAGAGTGAAAAGCAGTGGGGAGAGGGGAAGGGTGTCTCGTGCCTTGGCATCACCATGTGCATCCCTGCACACCACACCACACCACAACCAGACTTTGCCTACAAAAGCACTAAGAGAGCACTAAGAGAGCTATACCAGACAGTTATTTGGGGTTCAGACAACAACTGAAATCATAATCCAGCTCCCAAAGCCAGCATACAGCTTTCTCAGCAGAAGGAGAATCATTCAATTTGCCTCTCCAAGAAAAGAACAGAATTTATCTCATTTTTCTCTTGTGATACAATGAATTCCAGAGGGGACAATTGGTACCCATAGCAACATCAGCTAAAGAAGCATCTTGGGGAACCTGAAAACAACTGGATTTATGGTCAGATTGTCTTTTCTACTCTATTCCTAGTTTCTCCCACTGCCTCAAGGACTCACCCTACTTATGCAGACACCCTCAGAACCTACACTCCTGGGACATTCATCTCTCCTTTATGCATGCTCTGTCCATGTCATAGCTGTGGAGGGCTCCCCTGCTCCTCCCTTCCCATCATCAGCTCCCAGTCTGGACTCATTACACAGATGGAGTGGGAAAGATGACCTGTGCCAGAGCACCATGGAACACAGGTACAGACTGACACCTTCCAGGTGTGGGGGAAATGGAGGGCAGAGACACCAACCCTTCTAATGTTCTTCAACCCCAGCCGCTGCACCGGCAGGAGGAGATGCACCACGTGGAGCAGGACTCTGCAATTCCTGCCTTGGCTGAGGCAAAGGAGTTCTCTGCTGCTCAGAGCAGCTCCTGAAGCACCCATTGCCAAAGCCAGCAGTGGGCCCTGCTGTCACACCTGGGGCCAGCCCATGTTCATGCTGAGTCGCCCTCACACAGCTCTGCCCTCAGAGTCAGCACTGGTGGCTTCTACGTTCACTTTAAGGCTGGTCCTCACTGCCAGAGGTTCTCAAAGTGGCTGTGGAGTAAGTTAAGCTTGGCCTTAATAAAGCCTGTTGATGCTGTCTCACTTAGCAAAGCTCATGTTTATAGGGATTTATTAGGTACTTAAGTGCATGAAAGAGGAAAATATTTGCTTGTAATTTCAATTGCTGCGTATGGCTCTCTGACTCAGTGGCCTCCAAAAGCACACAAATATTTTCCAATAAACAAAGAACTGGTTCAAACTGCTGCCCATTGAAAATGAGAGACTGAACACAAACACATTTGATTCATAAGCTTAGCCCTCCCCTTTCCCCCCCCACCCCCCCCCCCCAAATCTGGAACAGATGCAACTTTTTTTTTTTTAAACTCTAATGTGACTAAAATTTTCAGTTAGGGTATCTACACAGGGCAGTGACTCCTTCAGGCCTCAAAATGTCACTGACTTAACCAGGGAGTGAAACAGAGCATTAAGCTTGCCATGATATTAATCTCAAAAATACAGCAGTACATGGTAATTATTTTGACCCTTGCTACTAACCAGCTTCAGTGATGAGACCAAACCAGAGACTTCTTGCATGCAAACATCTTTCAAACCTAACCCAGGTGTGGAACTATCAGCAAGTAACTTTCCTGTGTAGGTCAAATTTGTGCATCTGTGCACCCACATGCACAGGACCCAAAGAACTCCCAGTACCTGAAAACAACTGGAAATCATAAAACCAAGAAACAACTAAATAATTGAACCACTGCTTCAGATTAATGACTAGGCTGAATAGGCAAAAATCAGTGAAGTCAAATAAACTGGGCCATTCTGCATCAAGAAAAAGTTGTTCCATTATCATTAAGGCTTCCTGCTTCTTTGTCAACAGTGGCAGTTTACCCAACAACTGCTGTTTGTTTTAGTTTCTCAGGTTGTCAGAAAGCTTGTTAGAATGTTGTCAGCTGGGCTAATTTCTCATATTTATTATGCAAATAATTTTCTAATTGTTCTTGCTTTGAAGCTGGTTCTCTACATTTCCCTTTTGACTATAGAACAGCTACAAACTAAAATGTCAAATTATTTGTAGTCTGGCATACTGAATTGTGCTTTCTCATCAAACAGAACTCTTGGACTTGAACTGGTAGTTGGTGATATTCATACGGAACTCTATCTTCTTCTCCCTCTATTTTTGCATGCTTGCCTCTCAATATACCTTGAAATTTTCATATAAAGCCACTGAAACTAGTCTAAGAAGAGATTCAGAAAGTCCACCACTCTTCCAAGGGAAATACCCTTAATAATTTGGGGGGATGGAGAGCTGGGTCTTGTCTGTTTTAGTTTTTTAAATAATCATTTATTTATTGTTGAAGGTCTGTCATACCTAAATAAAAAATCACTGCCAACAGGTTTTACTCCTTTTTTCCAATCCTGCTCACCATCCACCAGGCCTTCATGGCACTTCACTGACAACTGGGATTAAATCAGAACAGCACCTTCACTGGCCATCTTGCACTGTCAGAGTACAGCTCCTGTACATGAAATATTCACAACAGTTGATAGAATAAGCTGTTACAGTTAAGCACATCACTGAGCTTAAACATAAAAATCAGATTTAGAGAAGCTCTTCACAGTTTGATACTCTGGGAATGAAGAAACTACAAACAAAGCAATTACTAGCACTATGGCTCACAGGATATTTAGCAAGCCACATTAACACTGGCACAAGTGCTTGCTGAACTGACTCTGGTGTCCCTTAGGAGTGGATTTCTATGTCTGTTTGCTCTTAACACTACAGGGCATCTGTCCAAAACTGTGTATTAGGAAGAGTGTGCACATTTTTGCATCTCTAAAATCTCTTTGCATCTCTTGCCCATGTCAAAAGTTTTCTTCCTGAACTATTTCTATCAATTGGCTCAATTCCTATGTATTTATTGGTTTATTTTTAACAGAGGAATTTGAAACTTTGTTACAAACTTGCTCATCACATAATTGAGGTAAGCTGCATCTTTCCTCTCCCAGCTGTTCTCAACAAGAAACAAGGTCTCTAAATCAAGTTTTGTGTGAAAAAGTTGCTCCTTAAAATCTTTTTTAAAGGAATCTTCTGGATCCAATGTGATTTTTAATTTTTTTTTTTTTTGACAGAAGACAGAATTTCCTCCTCCAAATGGAAAAATTTCAAAACTCACTGCAACAAGAACATCTTAACTCTGGATGGAGAGAGATCTTATTTCTCTGGAAATACTTTTCTCAGAGGATGAGATGTTCAGAACAAAATGAGAAATTATACTGAGAGAGAAAACAGTGGAGTTCTACATGCAGCTTCCCACTTACTCGCATTTAAAACAAAGAAGAAAAGTTGCTTTTGTACAGTGGCCTTTTCTGTTGAAACACCACTTAGAGGAACAGAACCAGCTTCCCACCAAGCCACATACATTGAACAATTTCAATACAGAGAGCACAAGAGAGGCTCGAATATGATCTGCTCGATGAGTGACGCACTTGTCCCCGCTCAGAGTTTCTTTATGTCCAGTTTCTTCCCATAACTGCTGTTTTTTCAGGCAGCACCATTACCTGAGAAGGAGAATGGCAGCAGGAGACTGCTGCACACTCCTCTGGGTACCAGGAGTGGTATCAGCTCCCAGTAAGAGAACACGTCCTTGTGTTCACATCCATTTCTCACAGGAAAACCAATACCAGAAATATTTAAACCTCTTCTTGGGTTGCCATATTATTATTCTTAAGCCATTCCTTGAACTTCATAATCTGTAAGCCTTTCATTTATTATCGATCAGCATATTAATATAAGATTTTTTGCATCATCTTTGGCATTATGTCAAGATTGAGCATCACACATAACCTTGAGGGAAGACTAATACATGGAGCATAAGGCTGGAAAGACCCAAGTGCTTCACACATTGACTTTTGCATTTAGAGGACTGTCACCATGGGGAAAACTCATTCAGTTATTTAACATTTGTCCCCTTTCAGAGATTACAACAAACTGATTGCTTTACCATGGACTATGAATCACATGAAGTTGTGCTACATTCTGGAAAGTCCTTGATCTCATCTGGGTCCAGATCACACACTTGACTCCTACTGTCAAATAAGGCAAAAAAAAGACAGCTTTGCAAATGTCATTATTTCATTTTGAAGCTTGTGATCAGCTCTGTCTTGTGATTATCAACAAGTTCCAGCTTCCACTCTAAGAAGTCAGTGTCTAATTCCAGTGTTCTTAGAGAAGAACATAATCCCATGGTACTCTTAAACCCCAAATGGTTCAAAGACTAAGCCACAGGATGCAACATTTAACTCTTTTTGGAGAAAAATATGTCTTTTCACTGCACTTTTGTTAAAATCCTTTATTATTTCTTTTCCTTCCTTGTGGAAAAAATATCTCCACCAAAAAAAATCTGATGTTAGTAAACATGTTTTGAAATATTGAAAGCACCTCTGGATTCCAAAAGCTAATTTCAATTTTTTCTTACAGTTCCTCCATAATTTTTCATTAATCAGTGTTCTGATAGTCAAGCCAGCAATATTTAAGGAGGACTTAGAACAACATTTAAAATTTTAACTACTGCTATCCCACATAAAAGATTGATGTGTTTTTAATTTTGCAACACTCACAGTATAAATGCTGAGGTTTGTGTAACAGAATTACAAACATATTTTAATTTAAGATCTCAAAGTACCTGGGAACCATAGCTTCTAGAAAATACATTGTTCTTTTGAGGGAAAAACACCCTGCAGATTTAAAATAAAAAAGGCAGACTGATGTGTCAAATAACATTTATTTCCTCTCCTTTTCCGAGGCTTTGAACTGAAATCACTATTGTAAACTATACTCACACTTCCTGGAATAGACTTACTCTTAATCGAGCAAATCTATCAGTGTGGATTTCACTGACCAGGAGTGGCAGGAGAAGCCTTGAACAGCATAACAATTGGGCTGCTTCTGCTTTGAGATCACACAGACTTAGAAATAATATTTTCATTTATTCCCATGGTTTTGAAGAGCCAATATTCCTCTAGAGAATAACTAAGCAAAAATAAAAATCTGATTTTTTGATTGTTTGCATAAGTCACCCTTATTTATCTTAATACAATTTTCTCTACAACAGCTCAGAAAAAGGGACTAGAATCTTACACTTACCATATGTTCCAAATTATCACTGTTTGAAGCTTAAATGGCAGAAAGGATGAAATTAATTCTTCTTTCCCTTTAAAAAACACAAACTGACAGAAATAAGAGAATTTACTCCATCTGCTTCCAGTCTCAAGTCCACATTGTAAAGTTCAGTGTTTCAGATTCAGTTTGATACCAAAAGTGAAAGATGAGGACAATAAAGGCATATAAAATCTTAATAACAGTTAACTTATTTTTAACTGCATTGTGCTAAATTAGACTGGAAAAAAAAATCAAGTCCTGAACAGGTTCAGATAAAGTCAGAATTCCAGGCCTGATAAAAATACAGACATGAAACAAATTTTATATCAGACATTGGCAGCAATAGTCTGGTCTCCAAGCTAGTTCAGTGGATGGCTCAGTCAAATGTTGTGCAAAACTGTCAGGTTTATACTGCACAGATCTGTTGAAAAGCTTTTTATTTACAATAGTAGTTTGTATGCAGCTATGCCCTGACATTCTTTCTAGAGTGCTTTTGCAAGCCTCCCCCTTGCAGAATTCCTCCTCTACCTTAAACGCAATAAAAAGCAGATTGTAACCAGAAAGCAAAGAGTGTTCCAACCAACTGAAAACACAGAGGGGAAGTAAATATGGGATTACGCAAATTACAATCTGGCCAGGGGTCTGGGATCAGAGTAGAGCTCCAAATCTCCAGCTCCATATCTGCTGATCTCATCGTTGCAATTCCCCCCGCCACCCTTAAGGTCTTGCATTAAAACCAAAAAAAGCAATAAAGAGGTCATAGCCAAAACACATGTTTATTTCAAAACTCTCAATGCAGCCTTTAGATAAACAGTTCCTGTAGACATTACTGAAAATTCCTCTGCTACAATGAGGAAGGAAATGCAAATATTGGACTCTCCAGTATCACATAAAGTCATCCAGCAACCTCCAAGGTCCTCGGAATGTTATCCACCAACTTCTTGTCAGGGCAATCTTTCCACATCCTATAAAGAGTAAGCAGGCATTTTGAGGTAGCCAAAAGAAGTAGTTACCACTTGTTAAGAACAAGCACCTTGTTTCAGGGAAGCTCCAAGGTAATTATCTCAGCTTTAGCAGAGTAGCAAGAAGGTCCCTTAAACACAAAGGAAGAGGTGGAAGGGAAAGGACAGTTCAGATCAAGAGGCCGCTTACATTTAACCCAGAAAAGGAACCTATATAAATTATATGTGTTTGATAAACTGCCCCACAGCATCTCTAAAGAAGTGCAGGCATATGAAAGGTGAGAGGGATAAACAGCTTTACTGATCCAAACAAAATGATCATCTTCTTTTTCCTAACTCGTGGCCTAGTGTGAAAGGAATGCAGCTGTCTGACATCCTGATGGTTTTGTTTGTTTTTGCAACAGATAATTGTCCTTTTAAGCTCCACTACCTCCTTTGTGTTATTTGTACTGTCCAGGGTAATGCTCAAGGCTACCAAGACAGAAACTCAAACAGCTCTTTTTTATAGCTATTGTGAGCTGCAATGCAACAGCAGAGAGCACTGCAGCCCAACAGCCTACATCAAGTGTCCCCAAATCACCCATCATCAGTTTTCATTCACCATCTCTGCAAGTGTTTCCCCAAGTTCAATGTTGCTGCACCTTCACCTTCCTTGAAGCAGAGTTCCAACCATCTGCAGTGGAATTAACAGGAGGGAAGATATTCTCATTTCCTACAATCCTCTCCAGAGCTCTGGTCTGTTAGAAGAAACCAATCTCACCACCAGAAAGGGGATGATTGAGTTGAATCTGCTAAGGAGATGGGGACAGTCAAATAATTCCCACCTTGAAAACTTGAGCAGTTGATCTTCAAAGTTGTAGCAGGGCCCAGCACCTCTCTGCAACAGCCCTGACTGTGACAAGAGGCATCTGAAAGTGCTTTTATATTTAGTCACATCATAAACCCATAACTAGAAGCTCAATGGCTGCCATTCCAGGAGTTCTAACTTAGCTTCAGATCCAGATAAAACATCTCTCTTCTGGGGAAGAAGTGATTCAAAAAGGTATCTGTTTATGGGTTCTGTGACTTGCAGTTGGTTTATCAGAGCCTAGTTCTGGGCCCCTCACTTGGAGAAAGACATGGAAGTGCTGGACAGTGTCCAGAGAAGGGCAACAAAACTGGTGACAGGTTTAGAGAGTCAATCATATAACAAATGGCTAAGGGAGCTGGGGGTGTTTAGCTTAGAGAAAAGGAGGCCTATCAGTGTCTACAACACCTGAAAGGAGGTGGGGTTGGTCTCTTCTCCCATGTAACAAGTGATGGGACAGGAGGAAAAGGCTTTAAGGTGTGCCAGGGGAGGTTCAGTCTGGACACGTTCACTGAAAGTGTGGTTAAACACTGGAACAGCTGCCCAGGGAAGTGGTGGGGTCACTACCCCTGGATATGTCCATTAAACATCTGGACAAGGCCCTCAGAGCCGTGGTTTAGTTGACAAGATGGTGTTCACTCAAAGGCTGGACTCCTGATCTTGGAGCTCTTTTCCAACCCCAGTGATTCTGTGTGGGCCCTTCCTCAGGAACCAGCAGTCCCTCCCAAGGGTCAAGTTTCAGATAAACTTTTCACAGAGAGCCTGTGACAGGGTTTTGCTCTGTTTGGGGTACATATTACCAGAGACTTTAAAACAAGAGGTCAGATTCAAGCTGTAGCATCACTGACATTTTCAGCCCCCCTTTCCTCCACCATAATTGCCCACTCTTCCCTCCAGGATCTGCTGCAGTGTCTGTGGCACATCAAGATGGATGAGGTGAGGGGGATCCACAGGCGTTAGACACATCTGCATCACCATGACTTCCTCACACTTTCCAAGCTTCTGAGCAATGTGAAAATCAATCAAAACAGGAGGGCTGTAAAAGGCAATCTGTGTCCAGGAGAAAATGGCTCTGTGGGACCACATGACCTGAATGAGGCAATATTTTGATGGCATGGATTTAGCAGCTGGGGAGGGCATGTATTACATACCTAACCTTTTCAGCTGCTCTGCCTCTCTCTGGTTTCATGGGTCCCATTGTTTACCCAGGATGGGTACAAGAAGACCTGTGTCCTGAAGCCCAGCAGTACAGCACAGTACAGGAATTAACTAATGTCCAGGGAGGTTGCTTGGGCACACCACTGCTCCAGCTGCGTGGAAGAAGAGATCTGTGCAGGAACATCAAGCTCCTGGTTGTTCTAGCCTGACCTGCAGGATGTACCTCTTACTTTGCATTATTTCCTTCCTGATCTAGCCTTTGTCAGACCAAGACAGAATTAAAGACATTAAATTCTGAAGTTAAAAAGGGCAAGAAATATTTCTTACCACCCTACACTTGCCTCTATTTTTGCCCCTTTTTGTTTAGCTCTGTAGCTGCATCTTATCCTGGACTAAACCATCCTTCCTTTCTCCGTCCCCATTCCCTTTTACAGCTACTCCTGCGTAAATCAGATTTCTCTCAAACAGCTTCTGTTAATCTGACAGCTCAGCAGGGACTAACCCCGTCACTTCCTGCCTAAAGATAAATATCTGCTATAGCATAAAAACTGAATGAGAAGGAAGGGATGCTCTAGGTCAACAGCTATCTTTGTATCACTGAGGGGGTGGGGACACAGGGGAAGAGTAAAAGCACCTCAAACAGTATCTCTGCCACCAAAATAACAGCTCTGAGATATGGAAAAGAGGAGAACTATGTCTGCCTATCCACCAGGCCACAGCAGACCTGGTGAATGTGGTTCACAGTTCCTATTAAAGGCCAGTGTAGATGCTCCCTATTTTCTCATACTGAGAAAAATTTACTCCCTTTTACCCTCTCAGTAACTCATCCAGCCATCTCTCATCACCTGAACAGTGGTGATCTCACAAGGTTACAAACCCTCATGTCAAGAGGCAATAAGCCAACAGAGAAAACATAACCCAGTCCATAATCCCTTCTGCCCTACACATAGGTCCACTTCCAAGTCTAACAGAACAGTTACATATCCTCCTTTCTTCCTCACTCCTCATCCTTGATGCACTTTTCAGTGATGGAGGCAGGAGGTGAGAAGAAGACAGGGTATTGTGGGAATTTCAGGATGGGTGTTTAACACCAGCTGCCTCGTGCCCTGTGCCACATCACAGGTGCCACATAACTCACATTCAATCTCCTGAAATTGTCAGCATGTGCGTACCAAGAGAAAACAGAAGGAAGTCCAGATTTATTATGTTCAAATGATCACACTTAAGGCACATCCAAGCTTGACACATGAATTAGGAATGACAGGAGCAGCTGCTGTAAAATACATTTAAAGAATAACACATAATTGCGATAGCTCATCACACGTTTCCTTCAAGTAGCTGCATTTGCTGTAAATCCTCCTGCTTTTTCATTCCCCTGGCAATGGGAACCCTCACTTTCCAGAGGATTATCTGCACCATTAGCCAACCTCCACCAACCAGCCATCCCTAATGAGGGCAATGCCTGGAGTACTCCCCCCATCAAGAAAGCCAGGAGGTGATTACTGACGTGTTTGCAGAAACACAAACTGGCTCCAAATTCAAATAATGGAACAGGAAGAGCAGCCAAACTACTCAGGTCCTCTGTGAGCACCTAGCTGGTCACCAGGGACCCAGCGTGGCTGGGTTTGTCCCTGAGTTCAGTCTTTACTCTCTGTTCTCACACTCAAACCCACTGATACTGATACTGGAGAGATGTGGGAGAAGCAAAAAGCACCAAACAGCAACATCCACAGTCAGGGCTGGGGCTGCTGGTTCACAAGTGCTGCCAGCTCTCAAGGCACACAGACAGAGAAGGTGTCGCTGATGGCAGCCAAGCAGAGGTTGAAAGATTGAGGGACATCCAACTCCCACCACAGCAGCCTCCAGCAGGTCCTGCCAGCCTGGACACAGCTTGAGGCCAGTCCTCCAAAAAAGCATTTGCAAATGTCACACACTGGGAAAGATAGTGCCAACTTCAATTTTGGTTTGAGAATCAAGGAATCCAATCCTTGGTTCTTAACAAGAATCAAGATTAGAGGGGTTTTAAAATTTGAAGTCATATCCTAGAGAAAATTAGTAGCACCTTCTATCACTAGAAAAGATGGTCAGAGTTTTGTTTCCACTCAGCTGGTTTCAGCTCCAAGGAAGATGATTGTGAAATTATATCGTGACAAAAATTAGAGCCCCTGAGCAGGCCATTGAGAAAACAACACTGAGCTACAGGGGAAATGCACACTAATAATTTTTTTCAGTAAAAGGCTGATGATTTTGGTGACAGTTGAGCTGCACATGACCATTCAAAGGATATTTCAGTCTTGTCTTGGGTTCAAGTTCCTCCCATCCCTCTATTTCTCCAAGAAGCCACAAAAGATAACCCAGTGCAGCAGGCCTCCCAGAGAAATCAAGGGATTGCTGCCTGTGGATTCCTGTCTTTACTACAGAAAAGGCTGCATTTTTCAAAACTTTTGCAAAACTGTTGGGCTATCCTGTGACCAACTGCAAATATAAAAATAGAGCAAAGAACTGGTACTGGTTAATCTTCAAGTGAGTTTGGTTAGAAAATTTACTCCATATTTTTGTCTCAATAAAGCTGATGTGCCTTTGTTACTCAAGAGACAAAGCACGTTAAAAATAGTCTCAAGTCTATGGTGAAGTTGATTAGGGACTCTTTACCATCCTGTCTCTTAGAGATCTCTCAGTTTAGGGTTTCATCAGGTTTGAAGAATGAGAGATAAGGTAGCAATTCACCAGGGCATCCTCCTCCCTCTGCATTCAGCACACTGCAGCAGTAACACAGCACTGTAGATGTACCCCTTGGAAAAACAAAATAAAATAAGAAAAGAAAACCACATTTAATCTTAAAAAGAAAGATCTAACTCAGTCTTCCAGAATGTAACACTCAGACTCTGGAAAACTTCATTCTTGGATCCCAGCTTTACAGCCTGGCCCTAGGTATGCATCTGGTTTAACCAACTCCATTTTACCCCTTAGCAAAAAACTAGCAATTGTCAAGGAGTTTCCTAACCACCAACAATTGTTTTCCTAGTTATATATCCTTCACTGTCCATTGTTCAATTTATTTTTAACTGCTTCAAGTTTTAGCCTTGATCTTTCTGCTCCTTGAGCAATTTTTTCCCTTGTCTGGATACTAATGCATTTTAGAGAGTCTGTAAATGGCCAATAAAAATTTCACCATCTCCCTGATCAGATTAAGGAAAGATATTAGCTTTATCTGTTCTCTAACTGCTAAGGAGAAAAGCAGGATAGAAGGCCCTATGAAGAAATGAAGGAAAACATTTTGCTGAAGGGGCCAAGACATGGGAATGGAGAATAATGAATGCAGCAGAAAGACCAGATTTGTGTAAGGCAGAACTACTTCTTGAGAGTAATTTTGCTTCACCAAGTTCAATTAGAAGCAGCTAGGAAGGTAAATTTGTTGTGTTTATTGAACTACAGACCAAGAACCTAGAAAGGGAGAGAAGCACCAAACAAATGTCACAGTACACAAGCTATGGCCACAAACTTAGGGAGACCTTTGTGTCTCTTAAATACTTTGCACACAGTAGCTCAGCAGGGCAAGCCCTACTTCTCAGTGGCTACAAAGGCTTTGCACACTGTAAGAACTTGAATGAACTCATGCATGATGGTGAATTAAGTCAGCATAACGCAGGTTTGTAACCAAATCAGCCTTTATAACCCAGTTCAGCACTTTTTCCCCCTCCCTCCCAGTGCCCTAGGCAGGGTAACCCCAGGAAGTGGCATATGCAACAGAAAATCACCCACTTCCTCCCTTAATGTGCTCTCATGCCAGTTTCTGTAGTCCTCACAGCTTCCCCACCTCTTCTCACTGTGGTGCACATATCTTGCTTTGGTTATCAAGGAATTCAAAGGAACACTGGAGCAAGCTTCTTGGCCACTGCAAACAGGTCAAAATTTCCCAGCAGAAACCAAGAGCTAAACAATTTGCCCTGAACAGTATTCATTTCAGGAGTGAAACAACTCTGTTTGAGGCAGTCTCCCAAAACCAACAGGTTAAGCAAACACTAGGTGTAATTTCTCAGCTGTTGGTTATATGTCAGTAGTCGAATTAATTTGTCTGACAAAAGGCACTTACATAAAACAGTGATCAAGCAAGGTCACAATGACACCTGGCTCCCTCAGAGCAGCTCCTTGCTCCTCCAACACCTTTGCTCACTACCCTGTGCACAACAGCTTTGGCCTCAGCCACTTTGGTAATCAGCTGAGCTACAGAGCTTCTCCGTGGAAGCAGAACCTGGCCTCAGGCTTTTACAAGACACCTGCAGCAGACACAATGCAAAGGGTGAGCAATGGCCACTGCTGAAGACTCCTTCCACCAAGAGAAGCTGGAACATGCAATGACACAGGAGGCAAACTGAAATCCAATCCCCCATTTCAGCAGGGATCCAGCAGGGTACCATTGTGTGACTGTTGGCACAAGTGAACCAACACACACCAAAACAACATCACAAAAACTTTACTGTTTCACCCCCTAGCACAAACATTTCTTGAGAGTTTGAGAAGGACTCCAAACCTCTCTGCACTGAAGAGCTACTTTGGCTTCTTCTGAGGGCTGAGCCTTCACCAAATAGGATGAGGGATGGAGAGTTGTGAGCCAGGACACCGCGAGGTCAGGGGAACATCAGCGTTGTTGGTACCTCTTCTGAGGCACACCTGAGCAGGACAGGACCAGTTATGCAACCTCATTCTGCTGCTGGCAACTGCAGCATTAAAAACTTAAGAGCAGAGCTTCATGCATATGAACAAATGTTTTAATTGCTTCTAATCCCAGCTGTACAACACTTTCTCCACCTAGGCTTTACCACATTTTGGTTGCTCATAAACATCTCAGCTTATTAAGTCTGGAGAGTCAAAGTTTTGACCTTTGCACCATTTTCAGAGACACTTTGCTACTGTGTTGGTATAAAGATGCTTCTTAGGCATGTTTTGACACATCTCCCTTGCTCAGACGTGGCAGAACACCTCTCCCATGAGACATTCTGGGAAGAGTCAACAGGAGAATTAACCAGAAAATCTGCATGCGTAAGGCAGATGTTTATATGGGAGAAGAGCTGCCACTAATTACAGCTATTACAGCCCTGAAAGGTATCAGTACAAGTTCATGTTTGATGGAACAACATATTACGATACAAAACATCCTACAAGGCCTCATCTGACCCAATTCCCAGAAGCTGTACTTTATTAACAAGTGTTATTAACTTCAGTGCAATTACTCAAACAGACAAAGATATCCACAGACAAGTCCTGATTCAGTAACCTCTATAACGTGAATAAAGCTACGGAATGTGGGTAGTCAGCATTACTTAGACTGACTCAGGTCACTCTAAATATAAGATACTCCCTTTGCCTTATAGCTTTAGAGGGTTTCAAACCATACATAAAATGATCTCATCGTGTGCTGCTTTGCACCTTCTTGCTCAATCAGGTGTTGCTAAACAGGAGCATTCAGTGATTTATTGTATAGCAGACAGCACTCCATAGAACACACAGTACAGAGAATTCCACTCTAATTCCATCAGCAGTTTGCTGTGTAATTTCTGGTGCAGACAATATATTACTGTGTCCTGTATAGTAATTTATAAACCCTTAAAGGTTTATAAGGGCTGAAAAGGATGCATTGCACAATGATAGATGCTACAAAGTAAGTCTTATTTTGAAAGAGTCAGAGAAATCTTCTGGTATTCAGAACTCAAATAGACTCTACAGAATTATCACTTGACTTCTTTCTCTCTGTCACTAGGCAGTCACAGACCTGATAAAACTGAAGTACAGCAATGTGTAAATGGAGCAGAAGGAAGATGTATGCAACTCTGAATTGGGTCACTATCAGTTACTGGACTTGTGCTAATTTATGCCAGCAAAGAATTGGACTTGTAATTGTGTGCACAAAGTTTTACTCAGAATGTAATTCTCCCCAGATTAAGAAGTAAGTTCTAGTGTTAAAACTTTCTTCCCTTCAAGGAGGTCCCAACTTCAACCATCAGAATTTGAGGAGGAGATAGAATTATGGCGCATGCATATTTTCCTTATTTCAGCTCCCCCTTTTTGGTCTCTGTATCTTGTATCTCATTCCTGCCTTGGCTGATTCCCTGCTAAGGTAGAGGAGATAAATCAGCATTCCTGTGCCTCAGACACACAAAGCTTTATAACATCTGTGCCTAGTTTTTTGAGTATTAGTCTGAAACACCTTCTCTACCTATAAGCCAGCAGCTTAAGGAGAAGACCAGAAGAATTCACTATGAAAAGCACATTCCCTGGAAAAAATCTACACCTCCTGAGGCATGCTCAGGTTCTGCACAGACTCGCCTGCTTGCCCTAGCTCCAAGGGAAATCCTTGGCTCCAAGCAGAGAGCCAGCACTGTGAGCAATCCAGCCCCTCACCTGGCCATGGAGGAGCCACTTCTCAGCTGGCTCAGCCCCAGCAAGGAGACTGACCCAGGACAGAACACACCTCTCTTGCCACCCACCTACTCTTAGTTTGTAGTAGAGCACAAAGGTCTTTAGCGAAGTGAAATTAGCAGAAAGCCCTGAATTTCCATCAGTTGTGCTCAGCAGGAAGGAGATGTCACATTCACATCTCCCCTGGGAGACCACAAGTCCTTCCAGAGGAGACTTTACCAGTTGGTATCTGCCATCTTTAAGAACCAGGGTGGGTTGAATCCACTCCCAGCTTCAAGTCTCATAAGTCTTTGGCTAACAATCTGTCCCTCACAGCAGGATACAATGCAGAATAACCTGCTATAAAATAAAATAACACAGGGTCTTCAAAGAGTTGAAGTTCAAGTTGTATATGGCCATTGTGTTTCTGAAGCACAAAAATCATACAATATATTCCCTTCCCATCTCCATTCAAAATTTGCTCCTGTACTAAACCCAGCTCAAAACCTTCTGTCATTCAAAACAGGCCTGTGCTTCAAAGCAGTGCAAAGACTTCAGCAGCAAGTAGCAATATAAAGGGTTGCACCTAATGAATTAGGGCTAGCTGAGTTAACAGTTCCCTGTGGACAAATTAGAAATATCATAAAAGCCAAGGAAAGAGACAGTTCTGGAAAAGTCTTGCTGGATTTTGCCACAATTAGTAGGAAATTCACTCATTTTATTTAGGAAAAAAAAAGCAGCAAGGGATTATATGCATGAGGTGTTTGGAAAGAATGGGTGCACTGGAAGGCAAGACCATGCTGGGAGGTAATTTACCAGCAGAGCTGCACACAGGAATTCAGACAAAACATGCTCACTGCAATGGTGCAGCCAGCAGCACGTAGATGACATCTGTGCTGTCCCCTTACTGATCTGTGATCAGCTTTCTTGAACTGTCTTACCATGCTGGTATTGCTGCCTAGTGCTGTATACAGCCCCCCAAAAATACAGGTATCTGGTGAGTCCTACACCCAGTGCCATATCCAGGAGAAATCAGTGGTATGAGGGGAAGAGATCAAGGACAACTTCTACCAGCTCTTTCTTTTCTTAAAAGAAAACATCCCCCTTACTTGTCCCACCAAGCACAAGCTGTTCATGTGCAATGGCCCTGTCTTTTAGAGATGTGCACATAAAGGGCAGGGTATAGCATGGAGGCAGGTCAAAGAGTACAAGGGAAACAAGCTGAACAAACCCAACCAAACACCTCACACCAATCATCACCCATTCCATGCTTTTGTGAAGACCTTCAATTCTTGAAAGCAGCTGCCAAATCTTTTGAACAAACAATTTTTAGCCTGAAGAGGCTGCAGACCCTTTACTGCCCTTTCTTTGTGGGTGGATGGTATTATTTCTTCTCTGCAGCTGAATGGCAACAGCATTTTGAAAAATGAATTACAAAATGGGAGAATTGCAAATACTTGTCTGAGCACAAATTGCTTTGTTTGCCTGAGAGGGAAGGTGTTTATATGAAGAAGGATCACTCTTGTACAGGCACCTTCAGAGACAAGACACATTCACAATCACAGTGGAGTTCCCACAGCAGCTCACCAGTGAGCATGAGCACAAGCAATTCATGCCTCCAGTGAGATTAACTGAGCACTTTCTCAGTTCTCATCTCCACCCAGAAGCTGGCATTCTCAGGCCTGCAGTAAGTGATCCACCGCCAGCCATCTGTCTTGCTCTTGTCCCCATTAAATTAAACATGCTTTATTTCTTGCCATTTACCTTGCCTTGATGTGTCACTGGAAAACAGAAGCCTGCAGTTTGGGACAATTACTCCTCTGCATAATTTGAAGACTTGTGATCTGACATAACACATCATAAGGACAACAGATCCAAATATCCTGCCCCTACAAGTACACTCCTCCATCACCCCAGGAGTTATTGGGGAGAGTAATTCGGCAATACAGGCTGGGCTTGTATGCTGGCATTCTTCACAGTCCTGCAGAGGGTCCCCTACAACAGCTCCCTGGCTGTGGTGGCATGTGCCACACGCTGCCAGTGCCAAGATTTTGCACAATTTACTTTAAGACAGACTCTGCTGCCTGTTCTGGGCTCAGGCTGGAGAAAAAGGGAAAGGGAATGCTCCCATTTTAGCTTTGGATTATTTGGAACACATGATGACAGATGCTCTGCAGTGAGGAGGGTTCTGCAGCACTAGAGCACACAGGCACAAATTCCTGTGACTGCAGGAGATGGGGAGAAGAACTCACACATGGTCTTGCCCAGCCAGGTGACCCTGTTGTATGCTGAGCAGCAGTGATACAACCTGGGCTCCAAATCAGGTGCCTACAATCTCCAGGTCACATGTAATGAACAGGAAACCTTACAAACCTCACAGGAAACAATTCAATGTGAAAGCAACTGAAAGCTCACTCCTTGGTATTTGTTTCCATGCCCTCAGTCCAAATGCCTGGGACTGACACAGTATAAAGGAACTTTCTGCCAGACTCCAAGGAGGAGCAATGGATGCTTTTGGTGCAGGAAACTGTGCTATCTTTCTTCTGTGAACTGTTATATCTCCATCCGAACTGGATGTAAATTCCTAAACCTGGGGGAAGAAATATTTGAAAGTAGATTTAAGCACCATAGTCACTCTCCTTTTCTGGAGTGGCCTGAACTAAGTTTGTCACCTTTTTGACTGACAAAGTGCAATGCAGATCTGTCTTCGAGTCTCCACAGCATCAACACCTTCCACAGGCCTTTACTTCCTCTAAAATCCCAGACAACACATTTTTTTCCAGTATTACTGGAAACAAGCAGCAAACAAACCCACTTAGACACCAAAGAGTTATGTCATATTCTATGAAACAAGTGTCTTTCTTCAGCCTGACACTGCATTTAAGAGAATTTCCCTGAGCTGGAGGATACTATCATTTTAAGTCTATTGTCAGCTCTCTACCTGTAAGCACAGAGCACAGCTAGTCTGCTTGACAAAGGACAAGGCTGAAGATCAGAGCAGAAACAGGACTTGCTGGAAAATGGAACTTCTGAAAAAGGCTTGGAGAGCACCACGGCAGGATGTGCCCTCTGGCAGCAAGCACTGAGGAGAACACACATCTTTGTGGAGCACAGACTGATTTCCACCCCATGTTCCCAACTCAGAACTGTTCAGCTGTTCCCCATTAGCTACAGGATAAGCCAGACACATCCAGATCTTATTTTACTGAAGGTTTTAGTACAGGCTGAATCATCCTGCAGGTACAATTAGCCTTCATCAATGAGGAAGACCTGGTGAGTAACGGATAACTAAACCTCAGTAGCTAGAGGTGACAGCTGTCATCCTTGCAACAGCTGTATCAGAGGCTTCAGTGACTTGGAAATTGTGAAATAAAAGGGGAAGATGAGAATGCACAAAAATAAAGAAAAACATGTATTCTTAATTTTTTTTTGGCTTTTTAAGATATGAATTTCACTGTGACTTATAACTCCACATATAGTAGCCTTAAAAAAAAAAAATTAAAAAATAAATAAAACAAAACAGAGCACTATCAGCACAACCCTATACACTTCCCAGTCCACAAACCTGTGCCTGTAGCCAGTCTCCCATTTCAGAGCTTCATTCCAGATCCCAAAGCTTTCTTTCAGTCATCTGTACAGCTCCACAAACATTTTGAGTTGTAGATCCTGAGCCCACAGTCTTTCTCTACACCCATGAAATCCACTTGTCACCTACACAAGACAGCCACACACATTTTTCAGAACTTGCAGAATGACACTGGTTCCATGCCTTCCAAAATTCCCTTCAGACAGTACCTGGGGGTCCCTTTCATTAGCTATCCAAGGTGACCCTAAGACAGCCATTGTTTTGCTGACATGAAGATCTGTGCCCATAAATCCCTGCACACTGAGAGGTGCCTGAACAAGACCCTGTGAGACAGAGATGATCACCCTGTCACATTAGAAACTGATCCCATCCCCTGCCAAAAGCAACTATCACAACCTAAAATATTTTTGTTCTCTTTCCTTTTTCCCTTGAAAAAGGACTCCCACTCAGACATAGCAAAGGGGATGCATTTCAAGAACAAATTTAAAGTACATATGCATCAGAGGGTTACAAAGGAAACAGCACACACTCTCTGGGACACCTTGCTTCGGTTCTCTCAAGCTCCAACTGTACAAACACATAGGCCTGGTACTTAATTTTAGTACAGAAACCAGCAAGTTTTGTAGCACAGGTGTGGAAACTACGGTAGGGACACCCCCCATCTGCAGAATCAGGGCCCAAGTCATGGCCTCTTACTGGAGTGAGGGCTGAGAATTATTTCCCTCCACAAGACAGAAGTCAGCAAAGTCAAGTCACACAATTGGAGCAGAAACTGTAGAAAAAACCCCAACAACCCTGTCAGTAATGGACGGATCTGAAACACCCGTTTTATGTGGTTCTTTAATTTGGGGAAAAACTGTAGTCTGAACAGCTCTCCATTTCTACCCACATCCACATGGGGCACTTAAACAAGTGTTCAAATATAGTACACGTTACAGCAAAAACGCCAAAGAGTTAAGCCCATAATTGCATAAAAGGGAACTAGGGAAGCACAAACATTCAGATGGAGGGCACAAGCCTGGAGCATTCCTAATCTCAGCTCAAATATTGGAGCAGCAATTTTAAGCAAGTGCTGTAGCCACCTTCACACTGTTCACTGCTGTCAGGCTGGAACTTACTTGGCTGCACCTTACCTGCCAGAAGCCGCCTTGCAAAAAGAAAAAAAATACTTGTTTTTTTACAATCTGGGAGGCATCCACTCAGCAATAAATAGCACAGCATTCATTTAGCAATATCCCCTTTTCCTCCACCCACTCAGCCTGGGCTAAGCTTTTAGCACCTCATAGTCTATTCATTCTTAAAAGCCATCAGGATGCAAACAAGTACTCAGAGGGGATCAAGGATCTGTACCTTCCTGTGTATGAATCATTACAGCAGACTCACCATGTTCAAGTGCGTCTCAGTAAAGGTACTTTCATGAGAGTTTCTCTCCAAGAACATGAATAGAATGGTTGAGTAGAACATTCTAGTCTGCACAGGCTTTTAAAATGCAGCTAGCTGCCTCTCCTCAAGTGCCTGGCCCTGTGATATGTCCAGCAGCATCAGCAGGAGGCAGGGGACTCAGCTGAACTGCTGTTGTCTGCTGCTCCCTTCCCAGATACCATGATTTACACCGCAGGACTTTTTGCAGTTTCACTCACAACTTCAAAGTTTCCTATCACAAACAATTATCTATTCAATGTTTTAGATAGTTTCACAGTCTGAGTTGCATTGCTGGTCTTCTAGAAACTTGGCATAGCATGTTGACAGATGGTCTATTTGGCATGTGAAGAGCTTTGCTTTTTTTGCATTGGTCACATTGAGGAATTTGGCCTGCTCCAGGTAGCAGCTTATTTTACTGGCTTTCTGTATTGAATATAGGGATCAAGGATCTCAATCATAAACAGTCCTACTGAGCAGGAGCTGTACAAATGCTGAACAAAAAGACATCTCATGCTTTTTACTTCACTTTGAAATAGATATTTAGATGTGAGACAAGAAGATCTTTCTTCCTCACAATAAGTACACGAAGCAGCATAAAGGGAGATGGCCAGCAGAAAGAAAGTTCTTTCATGGAACTCCCCAGAGGAGGGCCTGAATAGATTGGTAAGCAGGCCTAGATCTGAAACAGGCTTTGGGACACTTCCACAAAGCAATGATTCAGTGTGTTTTCTTCTCCCATCACTTCAAATCATCCAGAAATTGCATACACACACACACAGAGCAAACACAGATTTCATTTATCATATTCCCACCAGCGTCTGGTTAAATTTTTTAATGTATCCATTGTTTGTTCATAAAAGCAAAATCCTGTGAATTTCAATCTTTCCTTTTGGGTGCTGATATTACTGTTATTATTTGTACACACATATACTCCTGACAACTCTGTAGTTTAGTGCAATTGCCCAAAGAAGCCCAGAGAATGCTGACTAACCCTGGTTTTGAGGGAAAGAATAAGTGATGATGCAGACAGCTGTGAGACATAACCTGGTCAAAATACAAAATTGCACAGCCATGAAAACAAAGTTCCTGTACACGGCTGTAGAGAGAGCTGTACACAAGCTCTGGCAGGATAGTTCTTACTCACTGTCACACACTCACTACTTTTGCACCAGCTAGTGCTGCAGACCTCGGATCTAAAGAGCTGCAGAGCCTATTAGATGCCTAATCACCCATGATTAATTCAAATGGAGCTTTCCCATTCACAGGAACACTCCCTGCTTCCGAACAAGAACAGCAGTGTTCTCAATTGTGTCTCAACACGCTCTATAAAGTGTGATGAAAGAGGATAAGAAATTTTCCTGGAGAAAGACAACAGTCTACTCGTGTTTTAATAAACTTGTACATTTAGTTCTTCATGAGTGCAGACTTTTATTACCCGTGGCAAGCCAAAACTGCTAAGCAACACACGCCTCTGGGATAGTCCCTTTAGAGCTCCCAGAGCCCAAATTAACATGCCAAACACGCTAAGGTTTGCTTCTCTTTGTCCCTCTCACAGTTCCATCTGCTCTTTCCTTAACGTGAGACCCAGTTTCATCAACACGCATCACTCACACGGAGAAAGATACATTCTGGCAGGTTTGTAGCTACATCTGCTGTTCCTTGCATAAGACTTGTATATTTTAGAAATGGCAAGTGACGTCCTTGGCAGCCCGTTCTCACCTGTGTACTACAGCAGACGACAGCTAAGTTAGGTTTCTCTGAATCAGCCTCTAGCTGCAGGGTGCAACGTAGGTGGAACTATTTCCCTCAGATAGTCCTTCTTACTCAAGGAAGAAGGTGGGTGCGAGGTAAGAATTTTTGAAAGACATGTATTATTCAGACAATTCACTTCTACCAGAATTCAGCAACCAGAATAGTGCACTGAAAAGACACCAAACACCTCACAGACAGGCGTGCACACCTACAGTGGAGAGAGGGAATGAGATGGGGTACACAGACAGGGCCAACACAAAAAAAAAAAACCCCAGCAAACAAATAAAAACCCCCAAAAGCACTCATCAGATTCTATAGAGGTCTTGCACTGAGACACCCAAAATCATCCATTCTAGCCAAAAGTCCCACCCAAAATCCTTAGATGACATTCTAAGCTGTCTCAATGATTTCTTGGTCGCTCCCTGCCTCAGTTTCCTCGGTTACACAATAATGAGATAAATTCTTATTTGTCAATACTGATGGAATGTGGATAACAGCAGTTGGGGGGGTTGTGTGTGTTGTTTTCATCTTTTACTCGGGCACACTACCCATAAATTACTGCTTCATTTTATGCAAAAGCTCTGACTTTTTTTTTTTATTTTAACAACTGCAGAAGCTCCAGCCTTGGCTTGAGACATCCAATTCCAATTGAAAATGCCCAGAAATTCTCTCCCAACTGTAAAATCTCATGTGGAAGAACCATACCAGCTGCAAGAGCCAAATCCTGCTTCTATAACCCCTGTGAAACATAAAAGAGATGTATAAACCAAACATGGAGAAAGAAAAGCTCCTCCTGTGCCTTGCTGAGGCAGCTGAGCCTTTCTCTTGACATCTTGTACCAAATGACCTCTTCCTACTTCAGTTCCAGCCAGACAACAATGTAAATGTTATCCAACTGAAAATGAGTTGTCGTAACAACAAAAAGAGGTGTTACAAGCTTCCAGGTAAGTAGAGAGAAGCAGGAAATGAAAATGGATAAAGCAAGTGCAATCAAAAGAGAACAACCTAACATCACAGAAATACACACCAGGAGCTCCACACTCAGCTGGTTCAATCCAGCTCTCCAAATACACCCAGAGGGTGAAACAAGCTGCTCCCTCAGGCACGCTGTGACCAGGGTCTGCACCAGCAAGATAACACTGAGATGCCATGGTGCTGTCCAGCTATCACACTGTCCTGGCACTGGGCAATCTCTGCCTGCTCTGAGAGGGGAGGATGGAAACCGATGGTGGCAGGGGAGGGCAGGCAAAGCCCCTGCTCGGGTCCGCCTTGGCTGTCGATGGCGAGTGTGTGCGAAGGAGGTAAGGAAGAAGCAGAGGGACTTCTTGTAATAGGAGAGGGTTTAGTGGGGAGAAAATCCCACAAAGAAAGCCCAAGAAACGCAGCTTGCAGGGGGTCTTGTACTCCCACCATATGGGCGTGGAAAACTGATTCGCCCCAAGCCAGGCCAGGAGACACTTCAGAGACAGAGTCAGAGAAGTGGGTATTTGCTTTATTCAGCGCTGGGTGCGTGGGGGATCGCTCCTCCAAACACACACACACCGGTACCTTCTACAATACAGTACTTATGGGTTAAATCATGAATAATCATTACATTCCTTGAGACAGGTGTGGTTATACAAATCATTTCCCGTAAGCCATTAGCATACGGGTCACGCATGCGTTGTGTGTCCTGGCGGTCGCACTGAGGAAGGCTTCTCCTCTTCCTCGGGGGTCTTTGTGATGAAGATCAGCAGTCTTCCTCATAGTGCCCTTTTCACCTTTCTCCCTGGGGCATGCGTAGACCTTTGAGGAACGATTCAGCGGTTTCTGAGATGATCTTTGTCCCTTCTATCTTGACAAGATCAGAGCGAATCCTACTCCCAAGGTTTTGCAATTAACATTTGCTGTCTGAATTAACATTTGCTGTCTCCTCCTGTCCCCCCTATCTTGACAAGATTAGGGTAAATTCAGCTTCTTAGGTTTTATACTTAACATTTGCCGTCTCCTAATAGTTAACTGTGCTTGCATGAGTTACCCACTGACTACCCTTTACTCAAAACACACAGTAACCAATGGAACATCAGCCAGGGGGTGTTACCAAGGTGGGGAGAAGGAATTACAGCAAGTGGGAGAAGGGGTAGGTGGGGAGCAGTAACAAGGGCCAGTTGGCTCTCCAGGAACATAGAACTCTCTGGAAAGGCAACCAAATATGAGAAATAACGGGAGGGGAGGGCTGTGGTCAATGGTTAGGCATGGATTTATCTCTCTTTCACAGCCTTTTGAATGCTCAAGCCTTTTGGGCTGTGGAAGCGTCAAACCGATGGACTTTTTGGTCCACTCGATTTGGCTGATCATGGCTCACTGCAACGTCCAAATACACCCAGAGGGTGAAACAAGCTGCTCTCATGCACACTGTGACCAAGGTCTGCACCAGCAAGATAACACTGAGATAAATGAACCCAGAAAGTACACAGAGCCTTCCTTTCCTTCTGCCCTGGACCTTCCCCACCTGGTCCTGCCAGCTCCATGCAGGCAGGGCTCTCCTCCAGCTCCTTTGGGATGAGGGGACAAGGCCAATGCTTCATTCTCCCACTCCCAGAGCAGCCAAGCTGCTCATTCCTACAGTAAATACAATTTAACACAGGTGTTTTAAACACTCTGCAAGCTGAGACCACACACCTCTGTTGACCAGAGAGTTCACAATCCTCCTGCCCAGCCCCATACCCCAACAGCTGAACTGATCTGGGTGCTTTCAGACAGTCACAGCCCCTGACACTGCAGGCACCATCCCTGGGGCTCTGATGAGGGGAAAATGAAAGTGAGAAATTGCTAGAAAAGGGTCATCTCCCTTCCATTGCCTGGCCAGGGCTGTTAATCGACTCCCCACTCAGAGAAGTACCCCAGTCCCTCAGCACTTCTCACAAGCAGGCTCTGGAAGCTGTGGGGAAATGACAGGGCTGAGATGGAGATGAGCAGAACTCTGGAAGCCCCTTTCTCCTCCTGGTAAACTGCAAAGTGTCTTGGGATCTGTTTTTAAACTAGCAGAGTACTTCAGGCATCAAAAGGCTTGTATTCTCGCAGTACAGAAGAAGCCATGGGCTACTTGAAATGGCCACCAGCTGAGGTATGGCATTGCTCTGAAAACCATGAGGTGATACGAGGCCAGAGCACACAGTTAGTGCAGTTGTACTAGATCTCTGCTCAGCCACAAGTCACTGTATGATTTTACATCCTGCTCTGGCCATCCTGGCAAACCTCTCCCTTGAGCTGACATCCATCTTTACTATAAGTATGAAGAATAAATGAAACTTTCTTCAACAAGGAGGTTAATTTGCCAACAAAAACAGTGTGGTTAGGGCTGCAAGTTTCCCTGATGCATCAGAATCATCAGTTTCATGGAAAGGACCACGGGGCTGACAGAAAACTCTGACCTATTCAGTTTCCCAGGAAGAAGCCTTGGTGTTGTAAAGTCTGTCCTCCTCTGTCAAAAAAGGAAGCTATAAGACTAAGACTTAGCTCATTCCTCCCACACATCACTCCTTTAAAGTACCACACCAGTGCCCTAGGTTGATGCAGCTTATTCAGTTTTCTTCACTGTTCCCAGCTTGTCCTTAGAGCTGATGAAATCGTTTGTCCTGTAACTTGATAGTAAAATTCACTTATAGAATGTAAACAAGCTCTCAGCTGGCTGCCAGATGGCAGGAAAGCCATCTGATTTTTATTAACTTCATTGGATTTGAACCTGGGAGCTGAAAAGCCCCACATCTCACAGCCAGTTTGTGGCTGAGTCCATTCCCTGATTCTCTCCTTTTTTTTGAAGATTCAGATTCCATTCACACAACGAGACACAAGTCTGGCCAAGCTCCACCTCCAGCCCCAGCTAAACTGAACCCAGCTACCCACATGAATGATGAGCACAAACCTAACTGCAAATCTGTGAAATAGTGTCTGAGCACACACTGGGAGGTGTTCTCTCCCATGGCAAGTGTAGCCAAGCCACCTACACCTGCATCTTCCAGAAAAAGCACTTCAAATATAGTAATGATTTTAAATTCACAGTTAAGTGTGACTGCTGATGCCACATTGCAGTTTAAAAGCCATGAGGCAAAGGTGTGTCAATCCACCCAGATCTATGGCAAGGCTTGTAACTAAACCCAACTCTCCCTGCCTGTAGTGTTAAGCTGTAACTAGAAACACAATCTTCCTTTCTATGAACACCTTCTCTGCCCAGTGTCATTGAGAATAGTTGGATAAAAATTGCAGCAACATAACTGGAATGGAAATTAGTTGGAAGTCCTGATAAGATTGTCTTCATTGTAAGGTGATACTGCTTTGTTAGCTTCCAGCCAACACACAGAGAACTGACAATAGCTTTGTGGTCTTGCATGGAGCCTGAAATGGATGCATTCCTACCTCTTCAGCAGAAAATTGAATGTCATGCATTGATTTTCTGCTCAGCCTTGATGTGTCCTTCACAACCTGAGGCCTCAGACAGTTGCACTGGGAGCTCACTCTAGAACTGGAGATTTTGACAGGAAAGTTCTGTTAGATGTTACACCATAACTTTGTTTGAAGGGTGTGGAGGAAATGCTGTCCAACCTGTTACCTGCGTAAAAGGCCCTTGAACTGTAGTTACCTGTTGGCACAGAGCTCAGTTAGGCAATCTTAATTGTTTGCATTTGATTATACATATAAAGAAAATGTGGAGCTGTGTCACATTGAACTGAGATATTTTCAAAAAGATGTGGATAAACAGCTCAGGAACACACCACAGGAACACTTGGAAGTTTGCCAGGGGAAAAACAGGAGAGAGACCTCAGGTCAACTTTTTACATTCATTCATGTGGTTGTTCATTTATTCACAGTCACCATCCTCCTCCTCCTTAAGTTGCTAATGAGTTTTGGTAGAACACAAAGAAGGAAAGTTTTGAGTGGACAAAACAGAAAATCAGTGTTCTCATATGGTGGCCAGTCCTCATATTTGTACTGGGTTCTCCCCCAACATCTACATTTTGGGAGTGTGAAGGCTCACGGTCCAGACCCACATGCACACATGCAAAGAAACACAGCAACAGGCACTTATCATGGGGTTTTATGGGACTGGTGGCAGCCTAAAAACACAAACAGGAGAGCACAGTGCTCTGGTCACCCAGTGTACAGGCATCCCCCACTCCCTGTGGCCAGGCTCTCAGAGGGCATTTATCAGGTAGTGTGGGAGTTTTGGTAATGGGGAGACTACCAGAGATACAGAAAAGCAGCTGGTTTGGTTAACAGAGGATGCTCTGTGACTGTTTTGTAGAGAAAAAATATAGCAATGGCTAAGGGAGGCAAAACAGAAGAGGAAGAAGATATTTAATGCCAAAGGGCTCCAGTGCACATCTTGATTTTTAGCATCAGCATTTTGGGATGTATATACATTTATATGGAACAATTCCTGGGTGGTGAGAAAGAAAATAAATGTAGTTCTGCAGGCTATATGTCAGAATATTCATGACAGCTGTGGATGATTTATAGCTTACCAGGCACTGAGATCAGTGCTTGGCCCACACGGGCTCTTTTCCTAAGACAAGGCACAGGTCTATATAACACAGAGGGATTAGGGCTTATCTGTCCATCTGAGACACTCATGGGACATAAGGTTTCTGATGCCAGGGGAAAAAAAAATTTCCATTTACTGCCTCCTGGCTCTGCCCCATGAGCTGCAGCATGTCATGTGCACCACTGGTGTTTCAGCCACTTTCTTTGCTTACAAAGCAGATGTTTGACAGGCACAGAAATAATTCCTTCAAGATCTGCAACAGCTGTGGCCAGCTCTTATTCAGATAAGAGGCCCTGTATTTCTACAGCCACCCAGCCAAGGCCTTATGCAACTTGGTTAAATTGCCTTTTGAGACGCTGCCTTGCCAGCTCGAGTAAGTGGCAGATACCTCTCTATGGGAGAAGAAAATAAGTCTTTTGTTAGACGTCAATTTGCTTTTCCTTTGGGCTCACATTTTGAAACACTTTATTTTTTCCTTGTTTTGGGAAGGTTTTCATAATGTGGAGTCTTTATGCATCAAAACACGTGCTGCTCCTGCCCCTGCCAGCCTTCTGTGCTTTGGTGTGGAGGCACGTCAGTTCTGTCACTGTAGGAACACAGAGCTTTCCTGAGGTCCATTGTGGGACTCACTGGTGTTGAGTGGCCATTTTCATAACCCCAGACCTCTCCTCTCTTGCTGACACTGTTCATTCTGTGCAGGGTAGTATCTACCGCTGACATGGGAAGTTTAAAAGATTCTCTTTCCGGAACTAAAATATCATTCCATGATCATCCTTTAAGGGAAAAGACAAACCAGGCTGAACTCACCAAAATCCTCCTCTCAACAAGCAGAAGAGAGTCCCAAGACATTTTTGCACACTAATGGGAAATGTAGGAACATACAATACAGAGGTACTTACCCTTTGTGAACACAAGCCATCCACAATAGCTCAACACTGACCTAGTATTGTACCCACTCAGTAGAGCATGCCCAGCATCAGGGATTTGTGCATGGTCTCAACAGCACCAGATGCTGCAGACTCAGCTCTTGTTGGCTTAAATGTGTTTTTCTACAGTCCCTATCTATGGTGTTATCACAACTCCTTGGTTCACTAAAATCATACCTGGCTCAGAATTTAAATACAGGACCTGTGTACATAAGGCAACAGAAAGTCTACCTGGCACATTTCACATGTGGTTTTAGATCCTAGAAGTAACAGAATATGTGCTGATGACATGGAAGAGCTGACACCAAAGCAGACAGAATTAACCCATATTAGGAACACAGTGGGGAAAATGCAGATAGAAGAAAAACTTCAATTTTTCCAATGAGAAGCTGAGAATAAAACTGAGCTTCATCAGTTCAGACATGAATTTTCTCTGGGTTGATTGCTCTGGGAGTGGCCATCACAAAGGCAGATCTAGGAAATAAAAAAAACACGGGGAAGTTCAAAACAACAGCACATGACCACTCTTTGCAAAACAGGAGTCATAAAAACCCAGAGGAACTATTAACACTTCACCCTTCTATTGTACTTCCCTCTGGAGGACTTCTCTGGAGACACGTGCCAGATTGTGACACCTTTACTCTGCACCTCACTCTCTGTGTGACCCCATTTGGTTTTATGGTTCAAAGCAGTATCTGAAGTACAAAGGGATCAGACTCCTGCCCTAGCTGGTGCCCTGTCAGTCAGTTTAGGACTGATGAAAATGTTGAGCCAAAAATTACTGTTGCTTTCCCTTGGCATTAGTTTTGATATTCAGAGTTCAGTGCAATATCAGTTACAAATACAGAGGTCTGATAATCAAGGTACTTGTCAGGAAAAAATGAAAAACTACCTGAGGTGTTAAGCACTGCTCTCAGCCTTTGATACACTGCATAAGCAACATTATTTACTGCATGAAAAGGCATGAAGGGCTCTGGCCTGCTCTTACACCTTATCGCCCAGATTCAGATGAGGGACTATCTTAGCTCCTCCTCGGAAAGGCCAGTGAGGTAAGGGAGGGTGAATCAGGAGCCTGCTCAGTGCTACATTTCACCCTTGCTCAAAGAAAGGTCACCCACAATGGCAATTCCACAGTGAGTAAAGTGATGATCATTAGATCATCACAGCATGGCACACTTCTATTGTTGTTACAATGATCCTAATAAAAAAAATCTTCAGGAGGCTTCTCTTGGGTGTAGCTGTTATTAATAAGCATTTCCTCTTGCAATTCATCTCAGTTCAGTTAAATGATAATTCCACTAAGAAAGAATGTCCATACAGCAATGGTATTCATGACATGATCCTGCAGGTAGCCAACATTTAAAAGATCTAAAAATATCTTAAATGTGTTTATGGACATTTCATAGGAGTGAGAAATTAAATTAAATTAGATGGGAGTGGATTAGAATATTTTTTTCTAGCCTATATTGGGGATTTCTGAGAACTTGAAATCCCATTGTGAGTCCATTCTTCAAAAGAGAAACAGATGGAGCAGAATTTCCTAGAGATTTTCTGCTGTTTCCTCAGCTCCCAGGTGCAAATTGTGTTGATTCTTCTCTTTTGGCCTCCTCTGAATTTTGAGTGTTCAGAGAAAGTGCTCCTCAGCTCTGTCCAGGCTTGTTGAGGTAGGGGCTGCCTGAATGTCCCCTGCCTGTACATCCCCTTCACAGCCCAGGAGTGGAGGTCCTCTGCTCTGCAAGAACCAATCAACATCTCATTGTACTCATTGGAACCTTTCTGGCTCGGTGTCATGTTCAATGTTGAAGGCCCCACTAATACTGAGACGCTTCAGTGTGGGAATCAGACCTAATCAGATGCTGCACCTTCGTGTTGCAGCCAGTAAGCCACATTTTGAGTCGAAGCAAGCAGCTGAAGCTTTGATGGAGGGGAATGGAGCCCTCTCATTTATCAATGGCCCACAGCAACTAAAATAAGAGCTGCCCAAGGAGATGTGGAAGAATGATCTGAAGCACCAGTGCAGCCCTGGGAGCTATTTCACAGTGAAAATCTTCATTACAGTGCTGCTCTTTAACCAAGTATTTCCATTTCTGTTTCTCATTGCTGGTGTTTTAGCTTACAGAGGTTCTTCAGAATGGCTGAGATCTTCCCTCCCCCTGTACAATTGCTCAACACGCTCACAATTTTGAGACAATCTGTATTAGTCAAGGGCAGAACTTGGACTGCCATGCCAGAACTTTGCATTTGCAACTTTTCTGCAAGCATATTTTTTTGGTTTAACCCTCAGGTCAGACATCTAGCTGAAATATACAGAAAATACTTTCTGTGGACCCAACTCAAATGAATCTGTGTGTCCAAAGAGGGAATTATTGTTTGCAACTGATTGCACTTAGAGTTGCAACACAGGGGAGAGTGGTTTTTTGCCTTTTTGCTTTTTTTTCCTGCTTGTCGCCTTTGGAAATTTCACAACCTTCATTTAGCCAGACTCTGAGTCTGAGCTGAGGATCTTGCAACACTGGTTTATCAATGCCACTGAAAAACAAATCTGTACAGCATCATAACTTTCATTGATCCACCATTGGATCTAAGCTGATAGCAGATCAGATGAGATCTCAGGAAAAAGAAAAAGTCAGATCTCTTGATTCAAACTGACATGGAGTTGCAGCCTGGCAGCACATAAGAGACCCATAGCCCAAGGCTTCACCCAGGACAAACTGTGACACAGTGCAGTCAGTCAGGCGTGTCCCACCACAAAGGGAAGCATTCTCGTGTCCTGGGACCTGTGGGGCACAGCCAGGAGAGGCACTACAGACATGTTGCAGTGCAGGGTCTTCGAAGCTATAGCCCAGGCCAGAGACCCAGATGCCACTCACCCAGAAAACCCCATATAATCAATGTTCACCAGTCCTGCTCTTGCCCAACAAGACAAGCTTAGAAATGCTCTCATTGATGCTTTTGGAACGTGTGACCCGGGGGCTGTTGGTTTTGTTTGCATTTTCCTCTTTATTTGCTCTCTGTTACTATGTTAATGTAGTTCTCCCTACATGTACTGTTTGAATGTGTCCCATGATCCTGTTAGTGATGTCACAAGCAGGGTCATGACTACTTGTGACAGCACATGGCGAAACAACCCTGCAGAAGATTAAGAAGCCACTGGGAGGACTGACATCCTGGAGGCAGAAATTCCACTTCTATGTGAAATGTTCCATGTCAGTAAAACTTTAAAGAGGGGGAGAAATATGTGGAGGTTAAAGAACTCTGCATCAAACACTGGATTTTCATTTAGATCTCATTCCAGGCTCAACAGAGAGACAAAGGATCAGGGACTTCATGTTGACTGCATCTCTTTCATTCTGTATTCTTGAAGGGAACAACTGAAAATGTGAGAACTGACCTTTCCTAGAACCTCTTCCACTTTTCCTGGAAATCAGTCTTCAGTCACATGATAGGGTTTTGCTGCTCTTTAGGAATTCCAGATCCTGAATGAGGCAGACTGTAAACAAGGAAACCTGATACCTCAAGGACAGAAGGAGAGAACAAGATGTCCATAGACACACTGGAGTGTTTTCAAGCATTGCAATGTGTTCTGTGGTTTGTTTATAAATGTGCCTGTCACACATATATACACATGCTCCTACAGAGTACATCCTATCATTTATTCTCCCACATCACTGGAAGCAGAGAGTCAGTCAAACAAAGCAACATCCTCCAGGACAGGCACTGCTCTTTCAGCCCAGTCCCAACCACAGCCCTCTCTTTGTGTCTGCAGCTCTGTGGTTTCAAACCCAGTTATTTTCTGGCATAAAAGGCAGAGATGGCAGGGCCTTGTTTGTGGGTGCAAGCAGGTACATGAGCACCCACAAGCTACCACTCAATACCAGCCTCTCTTAACTTGTTGGTTACTAAAACCCTGCCTGGCTTTTAAGGAATGTATCTGATTTTGTGGCTGCTGGAGATGAGACGTAGGGTGGGCAAACAGAGAATTTTTTTGGCAAATAAGCAGTGTGGCTAAAAAAGAGATGAGACAGATTCCTCAAAATGCACAAGAAGAAAAAAGGAACTTGGGGAATCAGGGTAGCAGCTGGATTGGTACAGCTAAAGGGAAAATGAGAACTGCAGGAGAAGCTGAACCTTTACACGAGAGCATGTTCTTTCTCCTCCAAGTCAGACACAGTTAGCAGTCCTGTGCCAAACATTCACATTAACTACTAAGAGCTCCTTAATCCTAAGACATTTTTATTCTTAATATTAAACATCTGCCCCTTATCAGAAAACTAGCCTTCAACCTAATACAGCTGGAACTCAGTCAGAAACAGGATCAAAAATGGCTTCTTCACTGCCCATTTATAATAGACAACTTTCAGGCAGTCGAAGACAAACATTTGCTATCAAGTACTTCCCAAGTGAGTTAATTTCTTGCCATTTGCAAAAGGTTGATCCAGGAGCCCTGTTTTGCTCAAGCCTGTTTTAGAGGCACAGCTCTGAGTGGTACTCTGAGAGGAGAACTCGCAATCCCAGCATCCAGGCCATTAATTAAAGCCTTATAAAACCCCAGTAGAAGTTACTGGAAGGATTCCCATTGATCCATTAGATTTTGGATAAGGCTTGAAATACAACGACTTAACTGATAAATGCAGAGACCTCTGCCCTCTCTTGCAGGATTTTTCCTGCTATTTGGATGCTTTGCATGTCAAATGCCATTAGGATCAGTGGCCAAAATCTCTGCCAGAAAAAAAAAGGTGCTTTGTTTTGTGTGTGGTCATTTCAGGATTGGTGTTAGGGCTCTGTTTGAGCTGCCAGGTGCTGTCTCTCCATCTTCCTTCTGCTGTGGGATCTCCAAGGTCTTGCAATCCTAACATAATTCTGCCTGTACTGCACAGAGTAAGGAGAGAGTGTTATGGTCACTTTTGCCATTTCCCAGTGAAAGGCTGAGCTTTACTGGTCAGTGTGGGCCGTGACTCCTGAGTATTTATCTGAACAACTTCACATAAAAAAACTGTTTGCTTACACTGCATGTGGAGCCACCATCCAGAGCCATCCACAGAATCTTTTCTCAGTCCTCTCCATTGCTATACCCTGCTTTAGTCGAGGAAACACCAAGACCAAAATATGGAGTGGTGTAAATCTGAAACTATTGGAAAGAAAAAGCCTCCCTCATCTCAAGGACTCTGGCAGTAAAGCTTCTTGCTTAGGCAGCTGCTGGAGACTCATTTTGTTCTAGCCTTGAGCTAAGCACCTGCCAGGCCATTTTTCTGCTGCAGTTTTACTTTCTGTAAAAATAGAACTAATTATTAGATGTCACTAACACAATTTATACCCACCTTAAGAGGCCTAATAAACAGTGGCAAATTCATGATGAAATACACTTAGACTGAAAATACAATGCTAATACTAATCACATAATTGAAAAATTCAGCTCCCCAGGAAAACTTATGACGTTGCTGTTGTTCCCTCCTGTCTGAGTACAGCTACACAAACAACTCACTGTGACTTTGTCATCCTGTGAGGAACTGCCTGTCTGCAGTTGGATACACCCTTGGATAAATATCAGTGTGCTTCCTTGGCCATGAAAACATGGGAAGATGCTTTCTACCCTCTGCAGTGTCATAGTGGGCAGCTGGTCTCTTACTGGGACCAGCCAGAAATCAGCCCCAGTTTATTTTGCTCATGCAGTCGTAGCCTGGAGCTGCTGCAAGACAATTCTGGTCCCAGATTTTCATCTCTGGATCCTCTGGAGATAGTTCTAAAGGGCTGAAACATCTCAGAGGAAGAAGAAGAAAAACAGCCAACAGCAATATCTTTGGCCAATCAGCAAATTTTTTTCCTAATGATCTACCAGTGTGTGGATGTCTGATGGTTTATGTCCCTTCTGATATTTTTCTCTCCTATCATATAATTGTGAATCCTCTCATTAGTCATACTGCACTCATGCCAGCACATCATTTAATCTTCCTTCATCAAAACACCATTTAGACAAAGATTATCTTATTTGAAATGTGGCTGCTGTCGTCACTTCCCTCTCTGCTGTATTTGTTCACTGCTCCATTCTTTTTTTAGGCAGTCATGCCAGGTAGCTTTTGATGAGTAACACACTGTTCATCTGTTGCTGTCATGTAGCCAACAAAGCCCCAAAGATGCCATCAGAAGTAAAAATAAAGCCCATTGCATGATACTGAAATCATCTCTTCTGCATGAGAGTGTGAGCCCTTCCCTGTCAGGCAGCTCTTTTCCCTACCATGCTCTTAATCCCTCTCAAGAAAATATCTTGTTTATTTGAAGAAAAAAAAAAAACCACAAATGGCCTAGACTTCACTTGAAAGAAGCATTAAAAAACTAATTGCAGATAAAAGTTGCTTGAGAGAGTGCAGAATATTCCTGCTGTGGCTACAGCTGCTTAGAGAAGCAAATTGTCCCTGTTTAGGTTAGTGTGAGAGCTTGCCTGTTTCTTGGCTGAAAAGTCATGTATGCACCATGGATGTTTGCAAGAATAAGCTAATTTATGTTATTGATGAAAATGTGTTTGCAAGTAAAGTACTAGGCTTCAGAAATCTGCTGCGCTGCCTTGCTGTGCAGAAGTGGCCAGCAGAATGCACTGTACGTGCAGCACAGATATAATTTGGATCATTGCTCAATGCCCCCAGGACCAGGGTTAATAAAGCAAAAGGGAACAGAGCACCAAAGCACTGTTGATATCTGTATGTGTACCAGAGACCGTTTCATTGGCTTTGCAGAGGAGCTTTCTGTCATGTAATTGCTCAATATTCAAAGCAATACTTGATACTGCTTATCCAGAGATCTACAGTTCCAACCAGAAAAATATATAGACTGACAAAAAGGGCAGTGTGGGGAAAGTCATAGCAGGAGTTGCAATGAAAAAGCAGCTAGCCAAAGAAAGAAACTTGCTAATCAAGCAATGTGACATAAAGGTTGGTCTAGGATCTCTAATGAAACTCAAACTTTGGATATTTGGATAGCAAGGGTGTAATTCTGGAAGGAATTAAGGGATTCCCACTCTAATTTGAAGTGGGCTATGAATTATTCCCATCACAAAGGCAGGAATGAAGGTTAAGGATCTGCCCAACACCCTGTGGCAGAGAATTAAGCAAATGTGGAGTCTGGTGATTCCTGCATGTGATACCAGTTCCTTTCACCAGGTACCTTCTCCTTGCTTAGAACAGCAGGTCAAATGCAATTTGGGAGATCACCCATGGAGGAAGAACTCGTGTTCAGGGAAAAGTTTTAAACAGGAATAAGAAGGAAAAGGAGAGTGCTGTGTTTTGGTCCCAGCAGAAGTGGAACCGGGGGGTGCAGAAGGAGACAAGACTAGAGTGAGGAGGGCTGTCAAAACAATACCCGACCATCTCTGGAGGGAAGGCCTGGGACACCCCCACATTCCCATCTCTAACACAGAGGGAGGGATTTGGGGATCTGAACTAGAAGGGGTAGGAGAAGGAGGAGGAAAGAGAGACATTTGCAAGCCAGATGTGAGCAGCATTGCCCCCAGAGTCAGGTCCAGCTGGGGGAAGGAGGGAACCTGGCCAACCAGGGATGCAGCTGTAATTTTAACAACCAGATGGCAGGCTCCGTGCCCAGCCTGAGGACAGAAGCCTGTAGGTTTTCCTCCAACAGCTAGGTCACCTTTTCCTTTCTCACCCTGCACTGACAAGCTCCACCTCAGCATGATTTGCTGTCACAAAGACACAGAGAAACCAAGCCAGACATTGCCAGATTAGAGTGCTTTGGGACAGCCACATAGTCACACTCATGTCGGTGGAGGAGCAGTTTGAGTCAGCGTTTCATAAAGTGGCCTTATAAGCCACAGGACAGTGGCTCACACTCTCTCTTCTCTCTAGGACAGGCTCACAGAGGGTCTCAGCTGGCTGTCCTGGCTGGGCAGGCTTTCCCGAGGAAGGGAAGGGCATGACCTGACACAGTTTGTTTTGCACATGGTTTAATCAGCAGAGCAGAGCTTCATGAGCACTCTTGTACACACCAGAAACAATCCTCCTACACAGAGTTGTCAGTGATGTCAAACAGGGAGAAGGCAAGCAGGCCCAACCTCTTATGGGCCAGAGCTGCTATTTTTAGGGTCAGATCAAGAGCCTGAGGGCTGGACTCCGACTTAGGAGATTTTCTCCCAATTCTGTTGGAACAGGATCTGCACTGGTGCAGAGGATGGGGGGGCAGGGGAGAGGTCAGACAGGAAACCCCTGCAGAAGTTTTTTATGGCTTTTTATGACAGGCAGGTAAAGCTGGGGTTTTCCACAATTGTTTGAATGAGCAAGTGCCTGTCTTTCCTTTGCTGAGTTTGTATTTGTCCTTCTCAGCAGTGCTAGGTTGTTGTTCTGCCACAGCCCAGTGGATGATGATAATAAGATAATTCAGAGTTTGGACTGCTGGGAGCCTATAATTACTTCTTGTGAAAGTAACTGTAAGTATGTGTGTGTGTTCTCACACAGATATACACATATATATGCTCACCTATTGATACCCTGCACATCCTCTGTAACAAGCAGGGAGACAAAAGTAGTACTTAAAGACACTGAATAATGAGTCACAGATTGTCGGGGCTTAACCTCTCACGTTGCCACTAACAACAGAATTACTTTTCCCCTCAGTGGGGTGATAAGCTCAGGTTGTTCTTTGGTACTGTGGGGATCTGTGCCTAAAACAATCACAGATCCATAGATCCTGATTTGAGATCATACTTTTGTTTCTTTTTGGCAAGAAATTATCTTTTTATTCCATCTGTAGTAATACAAAGCCTCTTTTGAGCATTATAATAATTACCACTGGTAATAATTTCTGTAATGATGAGTAGCAAACTCCTCTGGTACCATAAGAGAAATACCTACACTTTCCCCCAAAATGATGGCAGGGAATTGCTCAGGGATACTAATCATATTCTCCCATCCTTTACCATACTGGAAGCAGGAAGAACTGCCAGCAAAGCCAATGAGTTGGCTGTTCCCCAAGACCTGTACCAGCCACAAAATTAGAACTAGGAATGCTGGTGCACAAATGGGGTCTGCCATGGGAAAAAAAATCTTACTCCCAGCAGTTTCCTAGGATTGCTGTGCTGAGTGCAGGATTTTTTATCTGCAGGTCTAACCCTGCCCAACACAAGCTCTTTAAAGCACAGACTGCTAAAGATCCCCTCGCCTTCCATGGGCTCATGATCAAGTTGTAATTGCTCAGCTATTGCATCTGTTTGCCTAATTAAAACCAGCTGTCTCTGTGTGAGCTCCCATCCAAGAAATAGCTGTGCAAATAAATTTTTTACTGTTAATGTAAAGAACACATTTGTGGCCTCTGCCCTAACTGGCCCTTCAAAAAGCAGCATTGGTGTTTTAATTCCTTCCAAGTTCACACAAAAATGTGATCCCTCAAAACAATCAGTTCCTGTCCTTTCCTACTATCCAGCACGAGGCCTGAGACATTTCCCATTTATATGGATTTATTGCCTAGTAATTATACTTCATGAAATCCATTCACAGTAAAGTGTGTCCTGGATACTCCCACTCATCCTGGCAAACCAAATGTTTAACATCATGAGGGGTATAAAAATATAAGCAATCGTGTTTGAGTCACTTTTAGTACAACAGATTAGTTTGCAGGGTCTGGCAGTGTTTATAGTATAAATCACACTTTAGAGATGGGAAAATACTCTGAGATTATCTAGTTCAACTGGGTTTTTATGTAAGTATGTATTTTCTGCTGTTTTCATCAAAACCTAATTTGAGAAACCTCTCCATGTACAAGATTTCCACTACTTCCCTTTGGGATTATCCAACAACTTGACAGAAATCACTATTAGGAAATACACCCTGACATTCGGATCTACAGTCTCTGTTGCTCAGTTTAAGCTTTTTACTCCTTTCAGCATCCCATTCCCTTCCTTTTTTACATCCTTCAGTGTTCACAGCCTCCAGTTCCTTGCAGCTGGTTCAAGCATCCTGTCATTTGTCAGTATTTCTCCCAGCTAACCTGTGTGCCAGTATAGACAAGGACACTTCTCCAGCTCTGCTTCCCTCCGGGTCAGGAATCACCCTACAGCTCTTGAACGTGGGTTTGTCAGCAGCAGAGAAAAGAAAGGATTGCTAAGGACAGGTCAGTGGCCAAATCAAACAGTTATGCTCACATAAAGCAGCCACTTCCAGTGTTTTGAATTATTTCATTTTTAATAGGTGTTTTTCCCCTCTGGTAATGGTTCAATCACCTTTCCCTTAGCTGAACCACTCCCCTGACAAGAAAACACTGGAGCAACCAACCGAGACGTGTTTGGAGCTAAAGGCAGCTGCTGTTTATTTGCGTATTTTGCTTTCTCACAGAAGTGCCCGGTACGTTGTGGCCTTGACGCTGAGCAAGGAGAGACTGTGTGCACGGGGCATGGAAAGGGCATATTCCCCTCCTTGGCAGGAGGCCCTTGGCAGCAGCAGCAGCTTAATGCACTGTTCAGCACCCTGACTTCCTCCTCCTGACCCCCTGCTTTATTCTGCACTCACCCCATGTGAGCGCTCGCCCCTCTGCTCGCTCAGTGCCCCTGTGGGGACAGGACAGCTGGAGCTGTGGCCCTGGCTGAAGGCAGCTCAGAATTCCCACCAGCTCGTCTGAGGCCAGGATTTCACTTTAAATGACCATTCTCCAGAAGCAATGAAGGATTAAAACTGTGCCACATGAGTGCACTGGTTAAAATGGAAGACTTGCTAAGCAGTTGCAGAGTCCAAAAAGAGTTACAGAGGGTCAAGTTTCCAGTTCAGTGAACCCTGTCAGCTGTCCCAGGGCACTGCCTCACTTGGGAGAACAGACACACACACACCAACCAGAGTTAGAGGCTGAGATTTCCAAAACTCAGGGCATTGGACACACAAAATTGATTTGCTTTTATGCTGATTGGGAATCAGATTCCTACCAGATCCAAGCCCAGGAAGGCACACACTCTCCTCCAAGTTCAGAATGAGGATTTCTGGATCTGTCAATTCCTGGCATTGCCACAGCACCTGCAACAACTCCACTGAACACCACAACCCACATGGCTCCTGGAAGAGGCCCCAGCTCTGCCAAGAGCCACGTGCTGCTGCCAGCAGAGCCATGCTGGTGGGTGCAGTCACTGCTTTGGTGGCCACAGGGCTGCATTGCTCTCTCTACATCACTGCATTTTGCCACAGAGGAAGCTGGCAGCAAAGACATCATGGAGTGACTGAGATTATTGGAAAGAGAAACAATGAAGGAAAGAAACCAAGGCAAAGAGAAAATCTTTCCCTTTCGCAATATCTGACCTCTTAGGAGTGGGGTACCTACATGTTCATACCACTTGAATGTAAAAAAGGCAGCTTAAGGGGCACACCATGCAATTACCTGTGTTGTTTTACACATGCAGAGATGTCCTGCAGCAAACACTGAACTGTTTCATTGCCAACAATTTAGCCATATTTTAAATAAGTGCAGAACAGAGTATCTCTTTAAAAATGTTTGAAACTTGGCAGCCCCGTCCCTCCTTTCCTGAGGGCAAAGCTTCTGCTTGATCATCTTACAACATGCTGCAACCTGCATCTGGGAGAAGAATAAACATCTCCTCATAGAGATGAGGTGTTTATAAAACAGTGACCTGAAGCAATGGTAAAACAAACACAATAGAAAATGTCAGGTTCGGCTACTTCTGTGCCCACTTTCCTTGTGTGGAAACGTCACCAACTGGACAAGGCTGGCACACAACCAGAGAAGCACCTCAGCCCTTCCTGCTCCTGAGGAAGTTCCCTTCTTAGTCCTCAAAACACATATCTCCAAGGAGGCAAAATGCTGCTTTCCTCACCTCAGCACCTTCAAGAGGGCCCAGGTGAGGCAGGGTGTAAGAAGCAGTACAATCCAGAATGCCAGAGCCAGTGTTGAGCTGAACTCTTGCATTCACCTCTCCTGCTGACAGCCTGCAGCACAGCTGGTCCTACCAGCACAGCAGAGGTATGTGTGTGTGCCAAAATCCCTATTTTGACAAAATAAGACCTATCTGTACAGAATTCTACAGGGCTAAGAAGTCTTCCATGGTGCCAGCAAACCAAATGCCCTCACGTTACCTCCCTCTCTTATCATAGGCTTAGCGCTCTGATTGTTACTCTGAACATGTACCACAAAATGCCTCTGCTGTGCTGGGGTCCCAGTTGTACAGGATGGAAAGCTCTTAAGATAAAAATTTCTAGGGCTTAAATGAAAAGCCATTTGAATGCAAAGCTGAATTCAGTTCAAGGTCAGAGTTTTTCTTGTTCAACATATCAGACTGCAACATAGTGTAGAGTGAGTATGTCAGTCAAAGAATTCTGCAGCTTTCTGACAAACCCTGGCCCATTGCAATGTGACCCTCTCTCCTGGGAGAGTGCAGTGTGAAGATTTACATGGTGTCCTGTCATCTCTGCAAGGTATTTCATCAGGCACCAGGCTGTTCTGCAATGTGCTGAACAGCAATATTGTGTAAGCTCAAAGAAAGTGAAGGCAAAGAGCAACTTGGGTAATCCCTGGCCAGGCCAGTGAAGGTGATGAAGTCTGGCAATGGTCCTGCCATTCAGTCACATTACAGGTGGTGATTAGATATTTGCCAAGGGTTTTGCGGGTGTTTGCAGTGCTGAAGCAAGGAAGCAAAGGCTCTGAAAAGAGAGAGATTTAAGCTCTTTTATTGCATCAAGCTGGTTGACTAAATGCAGCAAAAAGTGTAGAGTTTCATGTCTGTGTTTTTTCCCTTTGCTAGAGCTTGTACCTCAAGATAAAACTGTGGTTTATAACACCTTTATAAAAAAATGGTAATCAGCAGAAATTGTAATCAATACTTTGCAAAAGAACAGCCAAGGAAGGGAACTGAGCCTGAGGTAATGGATTTAATCAGCTTCATTGACATTTGGCCTGGTTAATATAACTGGAACTGGTCTTCTGTCTTGTTTAAGGAAGGAAAGTCTTGCCAACTCAGCACCAGTAAACCCCAAACTCATGAGAATTAGTCTTAACATTAGATCAGGGAGAGGGGAAAAACTAACAAACCACCAACAACAAACCACATTTGTCTTGCCTTTCCACAAAGCTTTCTCCTGCCCTGAATGACACTCCAAGAGCTGACAGTGGCTTCCTCCTGCCCACAGGATTTCAGCTAGAAAACCCCTCACTTTGCTCTCTGGAAATGGATGTATTAATGTAGTTCACACTAGAACACAAGATGGGGTCTTTGCAACCTTGATCTTCCTTTCATTCCCCCATGCACTGTGGGGTGTTTTTCCATGCTGCTCTTCTAGTTTGAGGGATACACAGCAAAATCCATAGTTTCCAGGAGCAGAGGCAACGCATCCAGACAGGAACCACTCCATGCAAGCCACCTGGCCGGACACACATGCTGCCCTGAATGGGAACTTGGGATGCACCTGGGCTTTTTTCACATGGTAAATGCACGTGAGGGGAGTTCCAATGAAAGGTGCTGAAGTCCCATATTGATCTCCCCAACAGGCAACAGCAAAGCAATGTGCCCTGGCCCTGACCCCAGGGATATCCACTCTGGCTGAGCACTGGGCCCCTCCAGGGACAAAGCCAGCACACAGGGCAGGTAACGTCACCGCTCTGATGACCAGACAGAGGATGTTGATCTGCTGGGTATGTGAACTCATTCCCATCAGGAGGCAGTTTTGTTTAACACTGCTAAACATCTCCAAAGGACTTCTTATGGCTCACAACTTGCATTGCAAACCACAGAGGAAACCTGTACAGTGGGTGCTTTTTATGGAAGGATGGTATTAGGGCCTGCCTCAGGCAATTTGTGCAGCAGCATCCTGCCTGCTCCAGGGATGCTGGAGAGGGCAGTACCCACTTACTGATCACAGACAAGGATGCAACCGCTCCACAGACAAACCTTACCTTTAAAAAAGGTTAAAGCAATTAAAAGTGGAATCAAACATTTTGTGCTGAGATACAAAGACTTTTTGGCTCTAGATAACTGCTGCTAATTATACAGATTTTATTTTATGATGACATTGTAAAGTCATGATAGCTCAGACGGTTCCTGGGTGAAATGTGCCCAGTTCAGCTCAGAGGGCTCAGGCAAAGAAAGCCCAAAAGCAGTTGCCTTTAGGCAGAGCCCTGGTTTGTTACCTCAGCTTCAGGGCCAAGGCTTGGCAATCCTAAAACAAAGGCTGGCTTTCAAAATGGCTCTCCCCTGTTGAGAAACAAACCATGGTTCTGCCATCCTCCCAACAGCACAGAGGTAAAAAGGTGTTTTACAGACAGTCTTGGAAGCAAGATTCCCCGCATTAAAGATTTACAGTCAAAATAAAAAGCTCAAGAAAAAGATAACATAACATGCATAGAAAGGGAAAAAATTAAAAAGCAACTGGAGTGCACTGACTGGGGTCCTTTGGGACACTCTGCCAGAGCTGTCCTGGGGACTGGCAGATAGTCCCAGAGCTTTGACTCTGAAAACTTTTGCCAGCAGCATCCCTTGGTCCAAGTAACAAAACAGACAAACACCTCAAAAGGGGCTGCTGAAGGCATTTTGATTCCCTTGTGACTAATTATAGATTTTAAAGCTGTGGAGGGAGCGGGTGTTTCCCCATTAATAAAAAAGTATAACTGTATATCTCCACACCCCCTTCCTTTCTTAATGCAGCACACATAGGGAACCTCATACATCAACTACAAAGTGCACATTGTTCTGTGTCAGCAGATAAATAATTTGCCATCTGAAGGCTTGGAAGCTGTTCTCTTAGTTCAGGATTATTGTTCCACTTGAAGCATGAAGTTGGCAGCTTTACTTTCTTCTTCTTCTCCTCCAGAGAACTGGATCACTCTAAGACTTGAGTGACTTCCAGGCTAATAACTCACCAAGATATTTGTGTGAGCACACACAAGCATTCTCTGGAAGGAGTTAGGTGGAGAGGTGATTTCATTTGGGTTTTTTTGTCATGCATTCTTAACTCTACACTCTTTAAAAAAACTCCCTGTGATGTAGAAACTGTTGCCTCTTCAATTTCCTTCAGTCATCTTTAAAATCCTTGATGCTCTATCAGCCAAAAGTTTCAAGGGAGGAGGAAAGGACTGTGCTGCTGCTTGAGGGTTTATTTTTGTTTTGCTTTAAAAAAAAAAAATGGGAGTGAATTTTTATTAACACATATCTGACCAGGGTATTGTTTTGTGGTCATGTCTGCCCCTTGCTAGACTGCTGCAGCAATCAAAGAAACACATGTTTTCTAGCAGGCATGGACTGGTCTCATACCCCATTTTTCAAACCAAAGGGAAGTCCAGATTACCCAGTAGCCCCATTCCTAATTTTCAGTAGTCCAGAAAAACAAAAATCTACATAAACTTCCTTCAAGAGAGCAAATGCCTAATATGGTTACACTTTTATTCTTGTATTCTTAATAGTAATTAAAATTCTCTTGAAGAAGTATGTTTTTCATTGACTTCAGCAGGCTTTGGATGAGAAACAGTCTGGAGGTTTTTGACAAAGTGTTATTTTGACAGAAAATGCAGACTTGCTGAAATTGAAACAGTTCCTGGGAATAGCTTTCACAGTGACAGCTCAGTGAAAATGCTGTTGTTGTCTCAGGTCCACCATGTACTTTTCAGAACCAGAGCAGGAAGAGAAAACATGAAGTAGCAAAGTGCTGTTGGCCAGGCCATCCACCCTGAGACAGCAGGCTCAGAGTCAGTTCAGACTGTGTGTTTAAACACCTCTCATCTTCTCCAAGAGAATCCAAATTACTCCAGATTTAACTAGTTATAACAGGCAGCATCTCTCCAGTTTGGGAGCTGTCAGTCCATCTCAGCATGGAGCAGGACTATTTTTTGAAGGTTTGAAGTGTTCTTCAGGATAGGAAAAAGCATTTCCTCCCAGCTGTACTTTAAATTGGGCCATAAAGCTTTACATTTAAAAACAATTGTGAAACATGACTCAAACAAGATGCCCTCAGGGCTGCACACTAAAGACAACAGCAGCTCTGCCATGAGCTTTGATGAGCACTCAGCCAGACATTTGTAGTCCCACATTTCATTAAAATATTTACACCTCTCTAAGAAAGAGTGGAAGCATTCTACCTAGAAATAAAAATGTGTGTAGTGCTCACAGTCTCATTCTAGACCTCTGCCTATATCAGGGATGGAGATGCAATTGCCCAAATGAAGAAAAAATTCTTGACCTTGAAAATCAGAGAGAGAACTCAAACAATCCTGTTAGGACATACATTCTAATACAGAACTGAGGACGTTTCTACTGCTTCAAAAACAAGTGGCCAAAACTTCATTTGATATTAAGTGGCATACTTGCTGTGAATTCAGGAAGGTGATATTGATTTACACCTGCTTAGAATTCATCACAAAAAGAGTTTTCAGGATAGAACCAGCATTCAGAGGGAATTTAAATGCTTTAAGTCTGGGAGAGGTCCATGAAGAAAGGACCTTTTAGCCAGAAGTTGTATGTGAAAGGGACAGGAAAGAAGCAGCTGAGATGTGGCATGGTGCTGTGTCCAAACACGTGCTGAAAGGGAGGGCACAGATGAGCACTGTCCTTCCAAAAGTCAGCCTGTGTCACACCTCAGACACTGCTCCAGGACACGGCACACTGAGGGCAGAGCGTGTGTAGAGATAACTCTGCAAGAAGAGCAAACCAGGCTGCTTGCTTTCTTAAAACAACTTCACTGAATGTCTTAGTGCATGTCAGAAGAGGGCACAAAACTTAAGGTTTGTTGGTTTGTTGTGGTGGGTTTTTTTTACCAGCACGCAAGAGCCTGTGGCTTGGAATGGGGTTGTGCAAGGATTGCATTAAACCCTGTGGTACATTTCCAAGCCTTGTTTGTCTGAACAATTGACTCTGAGCACAGACACTTATCAATAGAAGCCTAAGCAAATTTCAGGACAAGCTTTAATTTATTTTTTTTTCCTGACTTGAACATCAAGGTCTTCCAGGGCTGCAGTTGCTGTAACAACAGGAAGGAGCTCATTAAATGATCAGCCTGAAGGCCAAAGCTATCAGAGTTGAAATGACCAAAAGTTAATATTTAACCTAAATTTTCTTATTTGTTTAAAAACATGCATCTCACTTGTATTAGGAGCTGCCTCGTGGACCTAATTAAAAAATAACTGTAGAACCATGAGATGACCAACATTTTTATACATATCCCAAAATAATGTCCAGTTCCTCGGTGAGGCAGGCTCTGAAAGCTGCTTTCTACCAGAAATCATGCAACAATATAGTTAGGTAGAGACCTGTTTCCTCTGATCTTTTGTGTCTGACAGTCACTTAACATGCAAGTGTCTAAGCATGTCGCTTCAATGATTTCCACAATTTAATGGCATTAGACATTATTTTGTTTTAAGAGCTAAGGAAAGAGATCATGATCCTGTTTTAGCTTCATTAGATTCTGTCCTTTGGACAAGCATTCCAGGGGCGAGTTATGCTTTGCCTTGGGCCCAGCAGGCAGAACCAAATGGAAATAGATTGCTGCAGCAGAATTATATGACCCATCCCCTACTATTGCTTAAACATGTCTAGCCTCCCTCACTGCTGTTTCAAGTGCCTGGCAGGCCACTCTTTGCACAGCTTTCAGTGCTAGCTGCTGGTTTTCATCAATGAAATAGCATCTGTGGACAGCCAGGAGGGACCTATTAAGTGGGGCTGCTTTAGGCTTGTCCACCAGCAGAGCAAAAACACATTAAAGATGGCCCTCAGTCAGCTCCTACTTTAGGAACATACACATTTTCTTCAGTTCACAGATGCCAAAGGACCTCAGCAGACCATTGCTTTCAGTGACTTCTTGTGGCCACATGGCCAAGTCCCACATATCTCTGACAACACCCGTCCCAACTAAACACAGCTTTTAATGAAAATAGGAAGAAAAAATGTCTCTCTAATTCCTGCTAGCAGTCCTGGCTCAAAGAAGGGTTCTGCCAGCCCTGGATGCATTCCTCTGCCTATAGTTTCTTTTTGGAAGATGTCATTGCAGGTAGCAGCTGCTGACAAATCATTTACACACAACCAGAACTTAGGAGGACATAATGTTCAAGTCTGCCCTGTCCCAGGGTAAAGGCAGTTTCTCAGGACAGATAGGGCATGGCAAGTCTACTTCATGGGATTTCTCCAGGCTGCTCAAGGCTTTTCATACCCAGAAGAAATGACAGTTCACTGCCAGTTGTGACCTAATTAAACATCATTTTGTGATCCTAATTAAGCAATAGCCAATCCCAGGCAGAAAAACACAGGTCGTGCAACCAAGTGCAGTGACACACATATCACTGAATCACAGCATGTTCTAACACTTCTGATCCTCCTCCCCTAGATGTCAAATCCACAGTGAAGACCACGAGTAATTCCAACATTCAGGTTTTGCACACTAATGGTCAGCAGAATCACCATGTAAGTAAAGCTGTTAAGCTGATTATGTTATCCAACAGCTTCACAAAAACAATCTTTATTGCCACCGCTGATGGAGTGGGAGGACCCAAAGCTTCAAAAATATGTTGAAGGAGCCCAGCCCAGGTGCAACTACTGTAGGCTCACACCACTTTCAGGTGTGAACCTGACATTGCCTTTGCACCAGGCCAGCTGGAGGCAGTTGGGTGGGAGGCTTGGTCTTAATCCAGTGCAAGACTATTGGTTTAATTCTAAAGAGACATTGTCCTTAATTAAGCTGTTGGGTCTTCTGCAGAGCTAGAAAGCAGTGTAGAAAGACCCAAGACACCCACCCACACATCTTAACATGTCCCAGTTAGACAGTACCTTGCTTCAGTTCTTTTTGTTATCCTTTTGCCCCTTGTTCAGCATGTTTCAGCTGACCCTGCGAGGGAGCAGAAATAGCAGCATGGCTGGGAGGGTGGTACACCACAGCTTGCAGACAGGAATGAGAAGGAAGAAAAGGAGCCATCATGATGGATGCATCCACTTGGAGTTTTTTCAGCCACCCTGGCCTCACAGCACAGGAATGACACTTGTCGTGGTGAGACCCTGACCTTCCCTTCCCAGAGACCCTCTGCCAGGGCCTGGCACACCTTGGGCACACTCCTCCCCCAGCTTCCTCCTGTGCCTCTGTCATCCTTTACCTCTATATTCAGCTTTGACACAAATTACCATGAAACCATCTGGGATAGGTTTGCTTGGATCGCCTTTACAGTGATGCTGTGAAAGGAGTGCTCTGCAAGTCAGCAGATATATTTCTTCAAGGGTAAGGCATCTTCTGAGCCTTCCCAAGGAACAGCTCCCCAGGCAGTAAGCCCCAGAAAACAAATGGATAAAATAATAATAAAAAAAACTTCCACAAAACAGAGCGCAACAGCAAAGCTGAACTTTGGTGCTGGTATCTCCTGGCTGCTTTCTCCAAGCCGCACACACCAAGGAGGAAGTGCATTTGGACTTTACACAGGTACAGTCAGCATGGAGAGAGGCTGGGAAGGATTTCTTGCCTGTCCCATCTCTCAGATGCTCCCCTGTATGCTCTAACTGCAGCCTGCACATCTGCAGCTGTCAGAGGATCGTCTCTCTCCCTGTGCTTGGTAATCCGAGGCTCTGCAAGCCAGCAGGAGCTGCTCCCCTCGCCTGCCTTCCTAAGGCAACACTTGCTCAGCAAACACAAATATGTTTACTGTGGAAACTTTGTACTTGCCTTACTGCCCTCGCTCTTTGCCAGGTGTTTTTCTTTTTATACCCACAGGAGACACAGAACCATGTTCTAATATAGAAATATAGGTTCATGTGCATGTGTTTATTAATAAACAGGTGGGCAAATCTATTTGCTTACTGCCTCATTTGAGTGATTTATTTAGTTATTTTTAGACTTGGTAGATATACAGCCTCAGAGCAGCAACATCAAGGGCTGACTATTGTAATATATTGAAGCTACATTCAAGACTGATATTTCCAGAGAGAGGAAAAAAAAAAAAAAAAAGGTGATACATCTATAAGGGCAGCCAGCACAAATCTGCCCTGCTTTCCACTCACAAATTCACAAATTTTAAGTTGCTGTCATTATTGTCTTTCCTAATGGTGCCCTGGGGATAAGCTGGGAAGAAATTCAGTGCCTAGGTATACCAGGGCCCCCTCAAGGACTGCAGTAGAGCATCTTGAGTGCATTGCTTAGAGCAGCATCTTACTGTACTATCTATGGGAATAGATATACACACATGTAAGAGGCCATGGTTTTATCTTCTGCTATAAAAAGGAGCTTGAGGTACTGCTTTCATACCCCCAGATTCAGGGGGCATCAGAGGCAGACTGGGTAGCCCATGAGAAAGGCACACAAAGCAGAAGGGAATGAGAAGTTGGTGCCAATGTAAAACAAGGGGCTACAAGGCATCTCCCCTTCTTCCCCCAAAAGGAATCTGTGAGAACCTGGGAATTCAACCCAAGCAAATCCTTATCCCACTGACACCTGGCTGCTTAGGGATTCTCCCAGAAAAAAAAAACCAAAAACCACCTTGAAAAACCCACTTGTGTTATTTGCAAGTGCAAGAAGATAAAATGCAAAACCTCCTTTCCTGGGGTACTGCTTTCACTTCCTGAGGATGGAGTCCTGCCCTGATCCATGAGGACACACCACAAGGAGGGGGGCCTAACACAGCACAGCCAGAAAAGAAATGCTGGTGAGATGCACCACAAAACAAGAGCTCCTGAATGGTTGTGGGGCAGTCAGGGTTCCACAAAAGGTTTTGCTTTGACAAGACAATTCTTGCTGGTTTCTGGGCCCTGCCTCCCTCTGAAAATTGCACAGACCCTCCCCAAGGTGCCTGCCACGGGTTGTGGATCCCTCTGAGGATGCAGGCAGACACTCTCACTGTTTTGAGCATCCTCCTGCTGCCCTGTTGCAACAAGCAGAGTTGATTGTCAACTCCAGCCAAATAAGCAAGCATAAATGCCAGTAAAAGAAAACATTGCATACATCCCTCATCTGGAAATTATTTTTGTTTGTATTTATGTTCCCACATGTTGCCAGGGTGATGTCTGGGCTCAAGCCCACACGTGGAAAAATCTGGACTGTGCCCTGTACTAGGAAACTCTGTAGTTCAGACGCAAAACTGTGTTTGCTCCTCCTTGCCTCACAAAAAACAGCCTGTGTGCTTGTCTTTGTGGTTCAGAGCACAGCCTCTTTATCCAGAGAAGAAGAAAATAAAGAATTGAAAATAGGTTTATTTTTACTGTAGGACACTGGAGAAGGAGGAAGCCCTCTCTTCTGTGCCAGGAGAAGAAAAAGAAGAACAGATCCAGAAAGGAGCATGATCCCCTGAGTCACAGTTTGTGGCACAGCCTAGGTTCAGCCACCTGAGCTGAGCCAGGCACCAATCCTCCATCCCTGAGCAGAGCCAAACACAAACAGGAGCTCAAACGCCTCACTGAGGAACACTACAACTTCCTGCCAGCCAAGCACAATTCATCATTGCCTGGGTTTAAACACCAGCAAAACAGGGTTTAGCCACCAGCCTCAAGCCTCTTTCACACTTGAATGGCACCCATTTCCTCAAAAAAACCCAAAAGGTTTAGCCATGTCAGCCACAGCCTTCCCTACACAGTACCTGCTAAAGGTTCATTCCTCAAAGCATCTCAGTATGCAGGCCAGCTGCTCCTTGCTGTAGTCTCCCTCCTTGGTCACTCCCTGAAGCTGTCCACTCCCAAATCACCTCCCTGGCCAGCCATGAGCCCCCCATCACCATCCCACCCCTTCACCTGAGCTCCTCAGCTGAGACCCCTGATTAGACCCAGGCCCAGGTGAGGCTCCCAGTTCCCTCCCAGATCAGCCCAGCAAGCAGTCATCAGCCCTGTGAGGGAGGGTACCCCACTACAAACTGAGAGTAAAGCCATGGCTCTGACAGATTCAGGGAGGCTTTTGCCTTCACTGACAGAGATGAGACTTCATCTGGCTGAGAGCTCTTTTTTTATGGGTCTCTGCACCCAGAGTCTAAACAGGAGAGGCTCCAAATCCATGTGCTGCTGCTTATCAGGCTCCCAGATTAAACATGAGGCAGGACAGCAGAAGCTGCTTTTCCACATTTACCAAGGAGGTCCACCTCTGTCCTTGTGTCCATCCAACAATTCAGGGGAGCAAATGTCTCTGCATTGCCCCAACAATACAGCTGAGCAAATATAGCAAAGCATGGTGGAGAATGACTGAGTTTAGGAATGACTGGGAATATGACCTTGGATATTTAAATATCTTCTCTCTCCAGAGTTTTTCTCTTTCCTAACATGGTCTTAACTGTGGCTTCATGAGGAGTCTTCAAAGACAAACTTAGGGAAGATTGCACTCATCATTGTCTCTGCACAGTTGTGTAACCACAACAAGTCCCCAAACAGCACTTCATTCAAATAAACCCCCAGCTGGCTGCCACATCTTGCACTAAAAACTTGATTTGTCTTTGACATTAGCTCACTCATAGAGCCCTTCTGGAAAAATCACAACTTCTTCATTTCACAAGGCGAGCCTCAGTGGAAAGAAAATTAGGAAGAGGTAGCACCACCTCAAAACACCCAGCACTGGCAGGCATAGGTGTTGCACTGCCACAGTGAGGGACCAACCAACCAGCACAGCCAGCATCCCCAGTGACTGCCTGCTACCACATTACCAGTCCTCCTGTCTCCCTTGCCTCCCTTGCTCTTCTGGAGAACACTTTCAATTTTTTTTCTAATGGAAAAGAATTTATTTCTTTTCTCAACAGCTTTATAAGTCCTGTGCATCTTGTTAGACCACCAGCTGACCCAGACTATTAGCTTTGCAAATATACTGCAAAGAGACCCTACTTGTAATGTTTCTCTATGGGTTACAAATACTTCCTTAGTCACTACAAGGTAGAAATCTCTGCCAACAGCACATTGTTCTTGCTAGTAACTACTTACTTGTTGATCAAATAAACTGCCTGGAAAGAAATAATTAGAACTTATCACAACAAAAAGTATAGTTTATTAATTCCCACACAAATTATCTAGTTCCAGAAGTTGAATAAAAGATCATGATAAACAGCATAGATTACATTGGACTAGGTCTTCTGTACTAACTTTCAAAGCGAACACTCTTATGCAATCTAAAAGGTTTGGGTTAATAGATAACAGCTCATGCATCAGCAGCAGGTCGTTTTCTTTAAAACAAATGTGTGTGAGAAGAGTGAGCTGAACGTATCAAAGTTAAGGACAAAAGATTGTAGGTAGATGTTTAGAAGGTGGTGCAAGGTGCAAGCTGAATTTTAGTGCAAGGAAACCTGTGAGGCTGCTAATCAGCCTCCTCTTGGCCACGCCACAAGGGTGAGAGCTTCAGCAGCATGGAAGGGCTTTATGGGGTGATAAAGGCAGGAAAAAAAATAATTGAGCTGAATTTCTTGCTACTTACTGTGGGAGCCAGCATGTTCCCACAGAAGATGAAGAACATGACCCTGTCTTGCAGAGGTTGTTGCAAGAGCCATTCCAAGGACTCAAAAAGTCACAAGCAGATACAGCCAAGTTGTTCCCCTACTGCTCCCAGGTCCTGCAGAAGCTGCAAGGGCCACACCTGCACCAACATCACTCCTGCTACATCAGCAAAATGAGCACGTTTGTCATTCCTTGCATTTCACCTCATGCAAGTCTTACACTTATCCAGAGGGCTAAAACCATCCCACTTCTCCCCCAGTGTGCATCTGTAAATCAGTGTGTAGATGGCTCCAAATCACACCAAATCATTAAGCTGTGTTTGATGGCTGGGTCTGAGGAGGAACTGCACATTTGGACTTCCTCAACAGCTCTGCCACAAGCTCCTCAAGGACTATGGGTCAAACCTTTTAAATCCTTGATCTGACTGCACAGTGAAGGTGACAACTATTCTTCAAAGGGCTGGAAAGGCTTAACTTCCCACTGGGAGGTGTGTTCTGCTCCTCAGCTGGAAGATGCTAGAGAGCTGCCAAATACCATTATTAATTTAGAACAGCTAATTTGATTCAATGAGATTGACATGAAAATACAGGAGCAAAGCTAGGAAGGTGGCTCCATCTCTCCCTGGATTCGTGGTCCTCCACCCACCAGATCAGTCTCAGGGTATCAGGTAACTTGCATGAAGTCATCAGGACCATTTCTAATTTGCTAATCTCTCCTTTAGGCATGACAGAGATTGATTCACATTAAACTTTCAGGGCTATTACTGATCTCAAGCCTGGATTATCTACCAGGCAGTGCCAGGGACACTGAGTGAGGGGTTAGTGCTCAGGAGCTCAGGCAGGGCAGTACTGGAGAAGGGCTACTGGAGTTTCAGTACTAAAAAAATCCACCAATGTCTTACTAATGTGTGTTTATTTATCAGTTGTTGGAATACCAACACCCTGTGAGGAGACTAAAGGTCCTGCATGGCAGGTGAATGAACACCCTCCAGTTGTGCCATTAATTCCTAAGGAGCAAGAGGGAGAGTTTACCAGCAAACTTGTCAGCTGTAACTAACTTGGTTTTCTGAGAGGGGACAGATTGCTCATCGTCCTGTGCTCCCCTTCCAGCCAAAGTGGACCTTCCCCAGGAGCATCTGGCACTTCCAGCAGTGGCAAACTCACACCAGAGGCCATTTCTACATGAGCTGAGGCAGAGAAGTCTCATTTGAGCAAGGGCTTCCCACGTCAGCCCCATCCTTGGACATGCACTCCCCAGCTCCATGGAGCCACAGTGTCCCAGTCAGACCCAAGAATGGGCACAGGGGAGCTGAGGTCCAGCACGGGCAGGGGTCCATGGGGCCGCTCCAGCGCTGCCACCGTCAGCACAGCCCGGCTGTTATTCCAGCCGTGCTGGCTGCAGGATCACCATTCTGACATAACAAAATTTCCAAGCCCTTTGCCCTCCCTGATGCATTATCTGCCACCAGGGAGACAGGATCTGAATGAATCTAGCTCCAGCCAGCTCTCTAAGGTCCAGAACATGTTGTCCATGGAAAAACAACACACACCAGAGAAACAAAAAGTGAGAGACTACCTGGCTGCTGTTTATAGACTTCTCAGAAAAAGTCAGCAGTCAACAGCCAAACTCAAATATTCACGTCACACCCCCACTTATGGAAGGTGAGTTTATTAAATGCCTGAATGTTTTTCAGCCCAATAGCCTAATTCCTGTATTTGCAACCAAAATGTTGGAATAAGTATCAGGGCTTATGCTGGGGCCCGCTGGACTCAGTAGGAAAGGCAGATGCCAGAATCTTTTTCAGATATATAACAGTAATTCTTTGTACTTCTCCTTTTGTGGGCTACTGGACTCCACCCTTAGTCACATGCAAAACAATTCCTGGACAGATTATTCTACTAGATGCCTCGGACTGCCTATGGAGGTTCCTGGTTTATATGGATAAATAATATTTCTACTTTGGGAAGTGCTAAGAGGGGCTTGAGTGCACTCCAAGACTCAGCTAGATTCAGGAGAAAAGCAGTATCATACAAGGAAGAGACCTGAGACACTGACAGCAAGCAGTCCCAAACCCTTCTCTTTGTGACTGCCAACAGTCCAAGGCACAACTCTCTTATTATTATTCACTAAACCTCTTGGTGTAAAGGTGCTGGTTCCCCAGAGCAGTGCAGAGCAGCTGCTCTGATGTGGGCTGCCGGCTCAGACCTTCCTCCTGTGCAAGCAGAGTGATTTCTGCAAAATCCCATCGCTCTCTTTTTACTGGAAAAGACAGAACAATGCCTCTTATGCCATAACTTGTTCCAGTTTCTGTTTTCCTTCCTCAGCTCCCTTACAGAAAACTATAGGCCACACTCACCACGATTTTCTCTCCCCTTCAGGATGCTTTTGAATCCAACATGAGCAAGGCAAGGGTTACCAGATGCACACCAGTGTGAGCAAGAGGAAAGCTGGCTTTCCAAACAGCTTGTTGTCACTCCTGTATTAAACTCCCATTCCACCTAATACCTTGTCTTGCTGTGCTTGGGCAGAGATGCAAACACTGCCCTCTTCCCATGATGGCCAAACTCTTGTCAGATGTTGCTCTAATCTTCAGGATGACTTGAACAGCAATCTGGGACTCACTGAGATGCTGGCCAAGGCACACACGCTCTGTAGGCAGGATGGGTGAGCTGTTGAAAGCTCTCTGTGATAGACTTCTCTAAGAGCTGAAGTTCCTCCAGCCTTATCTCCTTAGGAGATCAAGTACTTACATGGGCTTTGAGTCAGCCTAACCACAAAACCATCAGAAAAGTAGAGCATAGTAGAGCACATGGCAAGAGATGAAGGATGTGCTCCAGCTCCAGCTGGAAGAAGACCTGCACTGATCTGTCAGAGCAGATGAAAGCTTAGACCTGTGAAACGCTGAGCACCGAGGAGCTACAAACCTCGTGATCTGGATCATTTGACCAGAAGAGGCATTATGTCCCAACCATTTGAAGATTATTCAATATGTATTTTTCACACATCACACGTCTTCAAACATCTCACACCCATCCCTGTCCCCTCCCTTCCCCTCCCCCCCCAAAAAAGGCAAGAACAAAACTAAGACCCATGGAACAAGAGATTAAAAGCCACAACAGCACCGATGTCCCAGAAGGAATGAGCAAGGGAAGCCAAGGACCTGTTGGGAACTGCAGCTCCTGCCTTAGCTGGGAAATTTTTCCCCTGGATAAGCCATGGCAGTCACTGTCTTTGGCTCGTGCTGAAGCCAGTAGGAGCTTAGCACAACTCATTCTTTAAGAGCAACGTCTCTGAATAACAAGAAAGCATGGCATGGCAATCGCTGGACTGAGTGAATAACGGGTTTCATAGGTGCTGTCAAAAGGAAAATCCCAGCTGGCTCCAAACAGCTTTCTATGTGTGTTGGCAGGTCCTTGGTATTTCTCCCAGACAGGGAGGGCAGGTCTGAGCCGAGAGCTGAGTACAGCACATCCAGGCTTACATAACCCTAGGGGCCCAGGGTAATCATTAACGCTGGATTATTGCCATGGGCTTTGTGCTGGAGTCACCTGGTTGTTTGGATTAAATGTATAGTGGCCATTTAGACAAGGAGAACACTCCTGGCGCAAGGACTTAAGGGAAAACAACCCCCAGGGAGGGCAAGAAGCAGAAAACTGCCGCAAATATCACAGGATCTAGACTCAAGCACTCCTCCAGGGAGCCAGAGTTGCCACCTTCCATCACAACACCCTGTGCTCAATGGGCTGGTTTGCTTTTCACAGGGCTGCAGCTCCCTGAGCTCCTCTCAAAACTGCCAGGGTAAAAAGCCCCACATAACACAGGCCAGAGGGGCTGGAGTCTTTCTAGGGAGCTCTACCTTGGTGACTCCCATGTGTGGCACACCAGCAAGCAAGATCTCGTTCCTCTCCCCCTGGCATTCTTTCCAAAAGCACACATTATCAGTGCAACCTGACTTTACCTATGTCCCGTCTTTATCTTTCTTTGCTTATCTGATGTCTCACGTGTCCTAGTACTCTTTGCCTCCTGTAACCCTCTGTATGTTACTGGCATGTGGTCTGTGCCACTGTCTGGGGCAAAGGAGATTTTGGATATCTTGGTTCTGCTCCCATTTCCCCTCTGTGCTGCTCTGTGGTCTCAGACACATCACTCCACTGCACTATGTTTAGTCACAGGTCACAGAAGTCAGGTCACCTTGGAGAAAGATCACTTTACTCCTATTCCTTCTGCTTAGTCCTTACCTCCAGTACAGCCTCCCCAGGTGACAGCTCCTTCCTTACCTCTCCTGACATTACTCCTTCACCACTAGTTCTGACAAAGGGACTATAAAACTTTTAAAAACACACAAATTTCTCGTAGGCATTAGGAACCAGGTCACGATCATTTTGTGAAGGCTGCACCACTGCACATGCATCCATTCACACTCCAGAAAACCAATTACAGAGGTTTGAAGTCAATGAGACTTAGGCATGTGCATAACCATGCCATGCTGTGCTTTGCCATGCAGAGTTGCTGAAGCTGGGACATAATAAACTTATCTAGCTGTGGCATCAAAGCACTTAAATATGTATTTATCTTCAGATGGATAAAGTCAGGCTTAAGGCAAGGCCACATTTTTCTCGTGAATCACCAAAGCTCAGCCAGGCCAGTAATTCCACATAAAACAAACATCAAAATCTCTTTTGGAAATTTCTACTTTTTTGTGACAGAACTCTGAAAATGTCATTCATTTCATGCAGAACTAACTGTGCTTTCACAGCAACTATGGCTCTATTCTTTTCAGAAAAATATTGCAACTTTTACATAAACTTATATTTCCTTAGGTATTAACTAGAAAAAAAAAAACAAAACCACAATTCACACTCAAACCCATATCAAAACAAAGAGAGAATGGAAAAATCAAAAAAGAGAGAATATGCATTTCATGGAAAATATTCCAGGCTAAAACATAGCTTAGATCTTTCTGCCCTGCTGTGCTCCAACAGCAGGGATTTTACATTACTCCATTTCAGCTTTAAGTATTACCTCTTGCAGAAAAATAGCAACTTCTGCCCCAAAGGTCTTGCAATTGCCTGACTTTACAGCAATATCAGAACTCCAGGTGAGATGGGGAAGAGACTGAGAAGCTGGTGAAAATAAAGCAGCTGGTTTAATGGATGAAGTGGATAGGGTGAGAACAGAAGGGAATTGCAGATCCTCTTGGTGCAGGCTTGCTAATTAAAGCTTAAAACCGCTGTCCTGAGCACTCTGATCTTCAGGCTACACCTCAGGAGGTAACAACAACCTGGAGTGCACAGAACTTAGTCTGCCTCATCCCTCGGTCCTCTTGCCAAACTCAAAGGGATTCTCTGGGAAAAATAATCAGGGGTCTGGAGAGCCCTGGCTCATCAGCTGGCACTTTTTGGTGGCTGTTCTTCAGGGAGAGATTTTAATCCCTCAGTGCCTGTTAGTCTCAGAATGATTCTTGCTGGGAGAAGATCTGGACCCACTGCACCATTGCTCCCATGGAGACTCAGAAGTGACTTTAACACCAGTCATGTTGCTGATTTCTTCTTCCAGTGGAGGCCAAAGTAACCAAAAGTACAGTGCAAGAGATATCGCGGCTTGCAGATCACAGGAGCATGGTGTTCATGCCCCTGTTGTTACAAATGGAAGCAATGGCTGTTGCAGAACAGGGTGTCTTCTCCTCAGGCCTGAGGCAATGCTTCCCACCACAGCTCCTTCACATCACTCTTTCAGGCATGGGATTTACAGAAGAGCCAACTGAGGTGCCCTGGCACCAAGACCTCCGTTGTGCTGGGCCTTTCTGTAACAATTTAATCCTGTGACTACTGGTCTTACTGCTTGCTCCTTCCAACCAAGGATCACACAAACACAAATTAAGTCCCACAGTATCACTGTGATGCGTTATTATCCCCATTTTACAAGAAAGGGAACTGCAGAACACGGCAATCAAGTCCTTTGTCTTGGATCATACAGTGAGTCACAGTCTGAAGCAGACTTTGAAGCCCTTCCTCCTCCACACTAATCACTAAAGCTGGAATTCCCTCAAAGCCTGCTTGCTCTACTTAACCACAGTTTTACTGCATCTGCAGACCTGTTCCACAGCAGTCAGGAGCCACGGAAGGCGTTTTGTGTCCCAGCGTGGCTGCCAAGCAAGGTGTGAGGGCTCCAGCGAAGAGAGAGCTGAGACATCTCGTGCCCTCCGAGAACTTTCTGAGGTGAGAAAAGCTGAAGATAACTTCAGAACTGTTCCATCCTCTCCCTGTTACACAGCACCTGAAAATTTACATCCAGGTGAATCAAAATTTCAAGTGCTACTGTCCTGATTACAGAGCTGGCTATAAAGGAAATTAATGAAAAATAATTTCAAGGAGGGATTTAAAATTTCCATTTTCATTTTATTGTCAAAGTAAATATATTTTTATGAAGAACAAAAGAAAATATACAGAATTGTAACTTATGTACACTGGCTTTATAGGTATTTTTGTTTCCAATTTACACAAATTTGATACGTTATTAAAAGATATTTTATATAGATATGCATCTATGTACAGTTTTATTTACATACATTCATAGGATGTGATATAAACCAGTCAATAGATGATAGTTCATTTATATTAATTTCTAGAGGACAAAAGGAATGCATTCACTTTAGCTAGACCTGCAGTTCTGGCACAGCACGGGCTCCTGCTCTGCCTAGCACTAGGATCACACTTTCCTACTTCCCATTTTGCCAACAGAAAAGACAAACAGATGCCTTCTGCGAATGGAAAGGAAATGCAACATCCATTATAAAATCATTCCTAATTATTGAATTCTATTTTCTTCTAAAGCTTCTTACAATTGCCAGAGTTCAAAAGGAAAAACAAAACAAGAAGAAACACAAATAAAATCACTTGCCTGCTACCATCTGATTATTTGCTTAAATTCCCTTCTTAGCCAGCTATCACACAAATTTGTTTCTTTTGGCTGCTGTTCTCACCCATTCGCCCACCCCAGCTGCATGGAGCTCTGACATGGCTGTCGGGAGGGAGAGGAGTAGCACCGAGGGCCACCCCTGGACCCCAATGTCACAGCGCTGCCCCACGGGGCCACGGTGCCCCCCACGCTCCCTGGGCACAGGCACAGCCGACACACCCTGCCAGGCAGCAGGCAAACAGACTCAGCTCCAGCCAGGCCCTCACTCACAGCAGACTGGGGATGCCCAGTGCTCACCAGGCACCCCTGTGGCTGGGGCTCTGCTTTCTGCCCCACATCACATGAGAGGGCAGGAGCAGAGACAGCAAGCTCAGAGGCTCTCACAAACATCTTCGTGTTGCTTTGTGAGCAGACAACAGCTCTTCTGCTAAACACAGCGGATGCTGCAAACCAGCCTCAAAGGAAAGCAGTGTCCTTGGACACCTGGGCATCCTTTCACCCCTTGGCAGCACAGGACAGAAGCACACACACAGTTCCAAAGGCTCCACTCCCAGCCATTCCATCCATCCTGAGCTTCTGGGTCTGCTTGGGACGTGCCTTCGCTTAAATATATACCTATGTATGTATGTGTGAATATATATACATAAATATTTATATATAGCCCTAGACAAGGGAAAGGTAAATGTGAGCCGGGAAAATCAGAGATGCATGGAGGCACATTCCCAGTGCTCTCCAAGCCTTGTCTCCCCCATCCCCAACATCCACTGTTCCTCTTCCTATGGCTAGCCCCTACAAATCCTTGGCTCAGGCGACCCAAAAACAAAGGAGTTGTTTTCATTTCAAAAGGAATTTGCTGTTTCCAAACTGGACAAATAGAGCAGCTTAATAAAAACTCACAATGAATGGCCTGTACATGAGCAAAGCCCTCAGGAATGCCAGGGCTATAATTAACTAGCAGCAAGCAACTTTTACATTTTCCTGTGCAGCAGAAAACAGCTAAAAATAAAACACTGTAATTTCCAAAAGAAGCAGCAGCGAAGGGGAGACAGATAGAATGAACAGAAAATAATATCCTTAAAAGAAAAAAAAAAAAAAAAAAAAAGAAGAAGCACCCCTCTCCCCTGACCCAAAAAGAACTTCATTCTCAAATCATCTTTGAAGGACATGGGGCACTCAAACATGGTGGTATCAAGTAACAGCATTGACTGTTCTGTGGAGACAAATAAATTATCACTAGAAATCTAGTGAGCAAAGTGCTGTCATCAGCTGTTGTAGGATGGCTGGGCAGGAAGGGGAAGGTGGGACCCATCAGTTCACAGAGCGGACAGAGCGGTTGCTTCGTGGGAACCGGTGCACCTTGACATGTTTGGACAAGTGGTCACTTCGAGCAAACTTCTTCTCACACACAGGACACTGGTAGGGTTTCACCCCCGAGTGGGAGCGCCTGTGCCGGGACAGCTCATCTGACCTGGAGAACCTGCAAGAGAGGAGAAGCCTTTTCAGATAAATGGGGTTTTATAACACCACGTGTCTCGCAGCAGGCTAAAAAAAGTCCCCTCAGGCCACTGGGAGACTCCAGGAACTGAAAAAACTCCCAGCCTGCTACCAGCAGCATTGGTGGAAACACCAAATTTCCATCCTCATCCTGTGCCAGCCCTGGACTCAGGGCAATGCACGGAGGCAACATTTGTACCAGCCTTGCCCTAGACCCCACAACATGGGTGCAGCTTGACAAAAGCAGCGCTGCTCTGATCCCTCTGCTGGTCCCCTCCAAAGCCACTCCCACCATCTCTCTCCTCCAAGTCCAAGTACAGACAATCCAATCCTCGAGGAGAGACAACAACCAATGTCCTTTTTCAAGCTCCCACCAACATGAGCACAACAGACATCCCCTAACTGCACCCAGTTTGAGTGGGACTCCAGATAAGTCCAGCCATAGCTACCTAGAAACACCATGACTTATTAGATACAGATGAAAAATTTTCTTCTGTGTATGCTCCTGCAGGCTAAATGAAGAGTCATTAATAGTACCAGAGATGCTCAGCATCTCAACAGCTGAAATTCAGGTGGGCCCCAATGGCCATTAACATAGTTATTTACATAGGTAGCATGGGTAAATCGAAACCAAGAATGAGCGTTTAATTACCAAAACTGCACTCCATCGTCTTTTGAATTTTAGATATTTTCCACCTTCCATCTACACAGAAAAATCCCCAAATACCCATCATGAATCCCAGAGGCATTATTGAACTCAAATGAGCTAATCCTTTGGTTGTAAGAGCCAGGCTGGCTCTATTACCACTTTGGACATGACTGGGAGACAGAGGGTTAATTAACAATGGCACACTAAAACAGCCCTGTCCAAATGGGTGCAAAAAATTTGCTGCCTGACAAAGGGCAATTAAGTGTTTTGTTGCCAGAGCAGTAACAAAGAGCAGCACAGAAAGAGAGCTTGCAAGAAATGGTATCAGCTGTTTATTTACAATAAATAAATGAAGTCATGGGCACTAGCTGAACAAATCGGGGAAAGAACATGTAGAAAAATGTGCCCTTCTGGAGCAAAATATCACATCACCAACAGAGTGAATATGCTATTTTTATGAAAGGGAGAAAACAGGACTCCTGGGCTCTGGTGAATAAGTCCCTCATGCAAGAAAAGTAAGTTTCCACATAAAGGTTTTAATCAGCTCTGATCTCCTTCCAGTTGAGGACCAGGACATAGGCACTGGGAAGGCTGGTAATGGTTTCCTCAGTTGCTGCAGCTCTTCAGTCCGGTCATGCTCCCCAGAGAGCATTCAGCCAGTGGAAAGCAGACGCAGGCACTCACCATGGGTAAGATATGGTGTGGACACATCTCTCCCAGGGGAGAGATTTTTTTCACCTATTTACTTGCTTTTCTTCCTTTCCCTGCCCTGGTATCCTCGTGGTGAAAGAGTCAAATTCTCCAATGAAGAACAGGCAGTTGTTATGGAGTTGTCAACCTGGTCCTTGTCTGGGATGAGTTTTCTTCATAAAGGCTAAGACACAGGTTTCTCTTCATGCCTTCTACTTGCATGTTTGCCACCTCTAACACCCCTGCTCGTTTCAGCCATAGCTTCCCAAAAACACAGTCTAGACCTGGGAGCAGCAGGGTGAGGGATTTCTCCCAAGTCCTTAACAATGAGCTGGTCCCAGTGCCAGATCCCTGCAGGGATGCTCTTGTAGGGCTATGGGTGAGTGGGCCTGGAGAGTGTGGGATGTTGCCTGTGCAAACTGGCTCAACAGGACTGAGTTCTGGACAAGGAACAGACCTGTGCCACATCCAAAAGAGGGAGCAGAGAGGGAAAAGCACTTTTGCAAAGAGCCATCCTCTTATATACAGACTTCAAAGGAGTAAAAGCAGATGTGGCTGGGTTGCCTTGTCCTATGTCCTTGGCCACTGAGGTCACCATCTGCAACAGAAGCGCAGTAGCCCTTGGCTAATGCTGCACAAGAGTTTCACAAGTGCATTTTAAGGGGAATTGCATGGATGGTGGAGGAGAAAAAGGCACACATCAGGAATGAGCTTGGATGAGTTCATCCGATAAAAATACTCTCTGCCTCATAAAGATGTCCTTAGCTGAAGAGGCAGGAATGTTGCAATACTGTTCCCCAGCAGTGACGGAAAGATCAGCTTACAGAGCCCACAGAAATAAACCTCAAGCTGTCTGTGTGTTTACAAAAAAGCAACACAAAGGTTAGGACAAGGAAGCCGGGAGGATCTGGAGGCCTGGCTCTGCAGTGAAATATCTGCAGCATATTCTGGCACTGAGATCAACCCCAAAAAAGTGAAAATAAACCTCTGTGGAATGTAAACTTTAAAAAAAAAAAAAAAAAAAAGAAGAGGAAGCCCAAAGGAATACTTCGCTATTCTGCCATTGCCATTTCCAGGATTCCTCCTTCAAAAGAAAAGTGAAGGGATCTGGGCAATCCCACAGGAGCTAAAAGAGCCTTCTTCATCCTTCTATCTGGCAGGACCCCAAGGGACTGTAATGATATCTCCCTTGAAGAAAAATCCTAGAGCTCCCTGATGTGTAGGTCATGTCCTGTGTCTCCCAGCCATATGGGGGCATTCCGTTGTGGCTCACAAGGCAAGAAAGGTCAATAGCTTCAGCCAGGTACTCCTAGTCCCTGCCATGCCCACCAGCTATTGAGGCCAATTCAGGCTGTACCTCTCCTCCAGAGTGGAGGGAAGGCTCTAGATTTATTCCTGCTCCCTATCCCCAGAGCTTTGCTACATTAAACCAGCACAGCTCCTGTGCACCTGCCATCCCTTGCACAGCACCAGCAAGAAAAGCCAATGTGAGATGCCTGTCCTGCCCACGGTCACTCAGGCCCAAACACATTCCTGGCCACGCATGTTAGAAGCCTTTAAACCCTCCCTGCAAAACCAGGCAGAGCTTATGTCCCTTGCTGTCCCCTGTGGAGCCTCCAGCCAGAAGATGCAGTGGGGCATTTAAAGCCAATTGCCTCATCCCACAGCCTTGCAGCAACTGAGGATTTGCACTATACTGTGCCAGGGAGGGGAAGCAGGAGCTTCTCCTGCTCTGTGCCATCACACAGCTGCTGGGGCCAGCCCACACTGCAGCTCAGCTCTTCAGCCTAAGCAGTGCTAACCAGAGGCTGCAGTGCCAAAGGTAGATGGTGGCAGGACACAGATCAGTGCCCTGACCCGTCCTGGGAACACAATGGGTCACTGGCCACTGCCAGATGAGCACCACTCTGCAGCCTGCCAAAACAGCCCTTGCCCTGTGCCTAGGAAGGGCACAAGCAAGCAGTGTTTAGCCTCCATCAGAGAGGTGCTAAGGCTCTCCAGCCATCCTAGGGGTTACCAAAAGGGTTTGCTGGGTGCACACTCCAACCCTGGTGAATTTAAAACATCACAGCAGGGCTGCACAGAGAGCTGAGGAACCTTTAACCATCCCACTGAGCTCAGGCACTTTGTGCTAGGCAACACTTTGTTTTGGTTTTGAAATTATTATCTCCAGTGAGATCAGATCTTAAGTGTCTTCAGTGAAAAAACAAATACACAAGCACAAGAACGCAGGGAAAAGAGGGAGAAAGCAGAGCCCAGCAGTGTTTTAGTGCTTAAATTCATCTGAGATTATATAGACCTCAGAGCAAATGGAGTGGCCAGATGCATTGGACTTAAGTCATGTGAGACTTAAGTCACAGGTCTCACTGAACTTCTGGAAAAGGTAAATGTGGTTTATTGATGAAGGGGGACTGAGTAATTCAATGCTCAATTGGGTCTGGCCTTCGATGTGGGAGCAGCGTGCAGGGGATGTGCAGCAATCTCAGGCTGGTGCTAAGGATTGCTGCAAGCACAGGAGGCAGCTCCCCAAACACAGATTCTCCTGCTGGCTATAAACTTCTCCTCTCATAGCAGAGCCCTTCCAAAGTTTGGGGGTTTTGGGGATTGGGATTGCAGCCCAGGCTGTGAAATTCAACAAGACAAACAGCAGTAGTTTGAAAAGCCCTTGCAGCAGCTGTTTGTGGACAAGACGCATGTTCTTCATTATGAAGGTGATTAATTTCTCATTACTGTTGGGCTCATCTTTAAAAAGTTGTGGTGGCTGAAATATCAGGGTGCTCCAGGTTGTGGGACCTGCACTTCTCTTGGCCCACCAGCATTCTGCTTTTGATGCACACCATTCGCTGTAACACTGAGAAAGGAGGCACCTGTTGTAAATTTAATCATCCTTTATCACTTAATATTTTTCCTAAATGTTCCCCTTGGTTTTGTATCTTGGGGAGCACCAGCTTTGTGATAAGACAGGGCTGGAGAAGGTCATCCACCAGCAACACTTCAGGCTCCTGATCTTGAGCCACGGAAGTCACTGGGAGCGTTGGTACTCAGCGTGGATTAGACAAACCCTCACGTGCCACGTGCATGTGTCACAAAAAGGAGAGCTGTGCTCACATCCCAGTGCAAGGAAAGCCAGCACAACACCCACAGGCACATCTGCTGCACGATGCTGTACTCTGGCAATGAAATAAAAAGCAGCAAGGTGCCTCTACTGCAGGTCAGGAGCAACCAGCCCATGGTTTCTGGGACCAATCAGCTGAACTTGGTGAGAGGGAACCCTGAGCAGAAAGAAACTGAGCTCATGAGAGGTGCTGCATGGGCAAAAGGAAACAAATCACCGCCCATTTGTAGAGTCACCATAAACTAACCTCCTCAGCCCTTCTGAGAAGCAAACTTCAGACTGGTCCAGTCAGGGAACAGAGGGTTCAGCTCCGTTGTGACCTTTTCCCTCAAACCAGCCCAGCCATCTCTAACTGCTGCATGTCTCACATACTTGCATTTTTACACAACACTCTCCTGTTACTTTTTACCTCGTCTGTTGCCCATGATCACGACCCATTTTCTCATTAGGCATTGCTCACTGAAGCTCTGCAGCATATTATTTGAAAGAAATTCAGTTTAATTTAACACAAGGTAGTTAAGATTATGTTTTCTCCTATCATCATTTGTGGTGCTGTAAATTAGCACTTTCCAGCAGGCAAGCTAATAATACAGCTAACTGGAAAGAGGGAGGAAGGCATCTGTGAAAGTTTCCTTCAAATAAAAGTTGGTATTTTTTAAGAAGACTAAATCTTTCAACTCATATTAAAAATAAAATAAAACAAAATAAAATCCCTCTGCAAAACATTTTCTCAATAAAACCTGCAATCTTTCATTCAAGCAATGTTTAACTCCACCTCAGCCTTCTGGTTATGTTATTACATCTGACAGCTTTTTTGCAACTTTGAGTGGCACCCACACATTTTTCTGAATCGAGACAGAGAATAAAATCCAGAGTATGCCAGAGTGTCACTGCTAGCATTTTCAGAAGGAGTGGGATGGAGTGCATTTTCTATGAAAGTGCACAGAATACTGCTTTTAACCACATTTGCTTATTACAGCCCTTCACTGACCACGTTTAGTCCCACACAGCTGAAGCCACATAGGGCTGTGCACAGCAGTTCTGCCTTAAACCATCCAGTTCATCATAGCCTCAGCTGGTGCCAGCAACAGGTCTGCTGGGGCTGGTGTGCTGCAACCACACCAACGCAAACACCGGGTCTTACCTGTGGTAACAAGCTTAATCTGACCCTCTAGAATGAAATACAAGTTATGATGGACTATTTTATGTTTTTTAAGACACTAAAACTGCTGGTGGCAGCAGGTGATGCTGTGCTATTTAATTTATCAAAACCCCTGGGTTATCTAACAGGAAGAGAAAAGGTTTTCATTGTCAAACCAACCAAACAAGTTCTGGCAACAGAAAGAGTTTATAAATCAGAGTGCAAACATACTTGCTCAGCAAGTTAGGTCAAGTGAGCAAAAAGGAGAAGGGGGATTGGACAGATCTGTACCCCAATACTGACCTCCATCCACAACCTGGCCACGTGCACGCAAAGGGCTTTTCTCCTGTGTGCCTCCTCAGGTGGGCTTTCAAATGGCTGCTTTTTGTGTACATCTTGGTGCAACCAGGAAAAGAACATTTGTGCATTTTAATGAGTTCAGCTGCAGGGTTCTTTTGAAATTTCTGACCCATGATGATTCCCGTCTGCCCCTGGATCATGCCTCCTGGCCCAATTGGCTTGGCGGCGATGGGGACGGGAGCAATGCGGACAAATTTAGAGGACAAGTTCAAATTGGACGACTGAACTATCTGAGGCACAAGGGCAAATGTCTGTCCTTGAATGTTGACTAGGAGCTGTGCAATTTTAATGTTCTCCTGTGCTGGTCCTTGGGAACTGGGGCTTGTGTTGGACTCCTGTTTGATCTGTACAGGCTGGATTTGGAGCATAACCGGTATCCCGTTCTCCAGGGTCATTCCTCCATTTGTTGCTTGGCCACCTTCTGTTGAGCTGTTCAACTGTTCATTTTTACTCTCTTTTAAATTAGCACTGGGTAACACATGGTCTTTTTGCTGCAGCGAAGCAACAGAAACTTGGCTGCAAGCTCTCAAGTCCTTGGTCTCACTTTTAGGTCTTTCTTTGAGCTCCAAGTCCATGTTCTCCTCCAAAAATTCCTCAATTTCCTCAAGAGTGGGCTGAAATGGTCCTGAGTCTTCCATATCCACGGTAAATTCAGGCAACCTAAAGTACTCCTCTTTCACTATTGGCTGAAGTCTCCTTTTGTCCCACCATGATGCAGTGGTGTTCCCCAAAGATGCCTGGGACAATAAATAGTCTAAGATACTGTCCTGACTTTCCGCACTGGACGTGCTTCCATAGCTGGAGCTGAGCACCTGAGAGTCAGGGCTGGAACAAGAACAAAAGCTGGACGAGTCACTGTCATCTTCTGACAGGGGAGAGGGCAGCATCTGGTAGGACCTCACACCTGCTGTCATGTCCCCAAAGTATCCAAGAGAAGATCTTGTTGATGAAAAGGATTCATCAGTAGGCAGCAAGTGATCCACCATTCCTGGATGATCTCTTAAGGATATCCCAACAGCATATACCAGGCAGCTAAAGTTCAGGTGAGAGCCTGAGTGCAGGAAAACAAAATAGCAACAGTCAGAAGTTGGTTTAATCATTTATCTCCATGAACTGAAGCTCGTAAAGCCCTCTAGCCCACAGGAAAGTCCAGAGCATCCAGCCTCCCTGCTACAAGCTTTGATATGTCTGCACCACCCCCGTGAGGACTGTCAGGGCTGAAGTGTTTTGCAGGATTGCACCACATATTTGCAAAAGAATTCTGTCAGAAATCATTTCCCAACTGTGTGTGCTCCAGATTTACAGCTCCCTTACAGAATATTACCGACAAGAGAAAATAAATAACGAGCTTTCACCTAGCAGTGAAATCCAGAGCCAAAGAAAGGAATGGAAAGAAAAAAATAAAGTGTTGAAATTTTTACCACCAAAAAGAAACAAATAAAAAATGTTTATTGCTGGTGGCCATAAAATGCAAATCCTCTCCCTATCTTGTAGCTTTCCACCAACCTTATTTTTAACTTCCTCAGTTCTACAAATATAGGCTGTTCAGCATAATGCAAGGATCAATCTGGCAGGAGCCAAAAATATTTACTGCGCTTCAGCATTTACTAGGCGGATTTTCCCCTCCAGATGTAATGAATCAGTGTGCCAACGTCATCATCACCTGCACTGTCCTTAATAAGGCTGGCACTGCACTGAGCTAATTACCATGTCCTGCCAGCCAGCTGGTGGCCGGTTGCGCCCCACGCTCCTCTCTCTCCAGGGCAGAGGTTGAGCTGAGCCCAGGGCCAGCTGCTGCACCGGGAGGGCTGCAGGGACCCCCGGCACCCCGACCTGAGCCGCGCAGTGCCGGCATCCCGGACCTCCGGCATCCCAGACCCCCGGCATCCCAGTGCCCCCTGCCCGTGCTGGGGCGGCGAGCGGGCACCATCCCACAAATCCCGCCTTATGTGAGCCCTAATCCTACTACAGCCCCACAACAGCAAGCCCCACCTTTCCCAGTGCAGCCCACCACAGTGTTTGCTGACAGCCGCAATTGTCCTGCGCTTTCCCAGCTAAGACGAGCAAACTTCATAGAAAGGCGCCTGGGAGGGGGAGGCAGGAGGGACATTGCGTATTTTTTTATTCCCCATCTCCCCGAGGGGAAAAAAAAATTGCTTACGAACGGAGATTATGCCCCTTAGAGAGCAAACGCAGAGACCTCTGGATGGAGCGAACACTGGCCCTCAGTCATTCGCTCAAGGTGACTGATTAAAAACAGAGCTGTACATGTGCATAATAAAACAACTCTTTCTGTGGAAGGTATGTGGACTGCAGAGATAGAAGTCATTCGATCAGCCTATGAGGCTGTGTGTGTGTGTGAATTAGGAGGCATGTGACCCAGCGTGAAGGAAATGCCAGTCAATCTTGTTACACGCTGTCATTTTCCACAGGCTCTGCCGCTGTGCTTTGGACGCTTTGCCATGAATAGTCAATAGCTCCCAGTTTTGTGCAGGCGAGAGGATGGTTGTTACTGCTGTTGCAGAGCATCTTTGCTGCCTCATCTCCAAAATTTGCCCTGTCTTTCCTTCACCAGAGAAAAAGCAAAAGGTGTCTGTATGCTCAGTGCTGCAGTGAACACAGAGGAAGATGTTTAACACAACCCCCCTAAAGAGCTCTGTCCCACTGGCAGCATCTATTAATAGTTCACAGAAGAGTGAGGGTAAAGCTATATTTCTTAAGGATCTTTTTCTTAAAGACACGGCTTCCTCCTTCATACACACATGGAGGAAACAGGGATGGGTTGAAAGACTTAAAAGCAAGATTGCACATTTTCCTGGTATGTGTGTCCTGTCAGTCAGCTATGCCTCTGAACCGATAATGAAATACCCACATGTGCTGAACACGAGGAAGTTCAAACAGAGGTTAGTGGCTCTGTTTTGTGACCTTAGCCTATAATCATGTCTTATAGTAAAAGCCAAGAGTCAGAAGAGCTGAACTATTTCTAACACACTTTTTTTTTTTTTTTAATCTCTGTGTTGATGAAAAGTTCCCCCAGAAGTCCCAGAGCTGAGCTATTCCAGTTTTGAAACAGAAAGCAACATCTGCTTCTGACAAATTAGTATTGGCATCTGGTAAGAATTCATCCAAGCTGATTGTTTCTATCTTGCACCAAAAATTGGTGACAGCCTTGAGAAACACAGGGCAGAAAGGAAGACTTGCCCTCAGATGGTTTCTGATCCTCCTCCAATGTCTGTATTATTCCAGCTCAAACTTCTGAAGAATAGGGCTGTGAGGGAAGTCTGGACTGCAACATGTGTTTTTCTAAGAAAAGCTGGTGTGCTCTGCATACACCAAAAGCAGTTGGTGAATTTCTTTTAAAAAAAAAAAACGTTCAAGTTTTCTTTAAATGCCTGCAAGAACTAGGAAGACACATATCAAAACATCCATATATTTCCCCAGGAATAAAACTAAACTTAACTTGAATAAGGGCTTAAAATATGGGGGAAAAAACCCAACAAAGAACCCTTAGCAACTGCTCTGGGCCAGTTACCTCAGCAGAAAACAGCCAGCACGCTTGTTCCCATTTCTTTTGACAAGGAACAATGTCACTCGATGTATCCAGAGGCTTTTTAAGAGGGGACTGTTAGCGGCAAATAGATCCAGGCACATTACGGACCAGTTCTGCTTTCTGTGCACTCTCAAAGCTTGCAGAACAGCCAAGAAGATTTTGGAGAATGCCTGGAATGCAGGATCGGGCCCTGGCTATATTTTTCTCCTAAAGGCTGGGCTAACAACCAAAAGGCTTTCATCCTTACTTCGCCTGAAGACACAGCCAAAACCAGAAGATTAGAAAACAAAACCAAAAAAAGCCAGGGCGGTGAAGGCTATGAAAACTAATGATGTTGTTTCCATAACGCACTTTCATCTCTAGGAACCTTGAAAACATGTTAGAAATGTAAGCACCTATATCGAGACCGCAATGCCTGAGCCGCTGGAAACAGCACTTCTGGAGTGAAATACAGCAGCTGTTCAGCAGCACGACCGTCTCCAACTTTTTTTACGAGTTCCCTGGGTTGTTATGATGTTCTTTCTGCCAAAAACATGTTGTTCTGTTTAAAATCTGTCCATCTAATTGCCAGCTAAAAAGAAAAAAAAAGAAACTACAAAAAGCAAAGCAGAGAAGACATATTTTGACGCAGAGCAACATTAAAATGTAAAGTCCTGGGAAACTGCTGAAACACGGGGATGTATTTCCCAGCCTGTCATTTCTGGACAGTGAGCCCAGCACAACTGATCACACAGCATACATGAGACGCTGACAGTCATTTCCTACGTTTATGGCCACTGCTTTTACCAGTTTAAGACTAATCTCTTCAGGGTTTTCTCTTGTTCCCTAGAAGGTTTTACATCTGTTCAGGCTGACTTCTGCTCCACAGACAGAGCCATAAACCAGGCAATGAAGCAGGCCCAGAGTTTCTAAGAAATTAAAAGAGAAATGTGGAAGGGGGGGGCGGGTGGCAGATAATAGTAATAAAAATAATAAAAAGCCGTGAGCCAGGAGTAAACCCACTTGATCTCATCTCTTCCGCAAGGTGGCTGTGCTGCTCCCCGGACACAGTGGGGTGTTCAGGTTTGTTTTTTCCAAACCCACTGCTCCTGGGAAACTGCAGAAACATTCCCAAAGCTTTCTTTTCTGAAAACTATCCCGCTCCAGCCCCAAACTTTGGCTTCCACAAGGGGAAGCCCTTCACCTGCAGCAGGCACAGGCAGTGGCCCCGCCGGAGAACACCGCGCTGCCTCTGCACCCCGGCAGTGAAGGGTGCCCCGAAAATACACGTGGCACCCGCCGCCTGGGCAGGAAAAGGGGTGCCGAGAGACACACACACAGAATTCCCACTGCAGCACGAGCACAGCCAGGCTTCCATAGCTGCAAAACATGTTTGTTTGGGGTTTTTTTTTAATCGTGTTTTTTTTGTTTGTTTGTTCTGTTTGTAGGGAGGGGTTAATTATTATTTATTTTACTGATTTTTCCTTCCATCTCTTTTCAAGAGGCTTTGGGGGCCCGAGTACCCTCTCTCACTCACCCCCAGTGTGGTCGCAACGATCGGGAACAACCCCCCCCCCTGCCTCCTGTCACTCCATGGCACGGCACCTCTCCAGCCCGAAAACAGCCCCCAGCCCTGGCCGCTGCCCCGCCGGGGATGGAATTCCATCTGCCACCTCCGCCGTGCGCGGCTGCAGGGGCACAGCCCCCGGCCCCGCGCAGCCCCCGCTCGCCCTTACCTGAACTCCTCTGCGAGCCGGGAGGGGCAGCAAAGGCCACGAACGACCAGAAGAACGCAACAACAACGAAAACAGGGGGTGGATAAAACCCCAAACAACACAACCAAGCCACCAAAAAAAAAAAAAAAAATTTAAAAAAAAGCGCAAAAATAACTAAAGAAATGACAATTAAAAAAAATAAAGAATAATTTAAAAAGCCACACACGCACAACAAAAAGGCAGGATAAAACCCAAGCAAACGCAAAGCAGCAGCCCGCAAAGGCAGGAGCGGCCGGGAGCGCGGAGCGGCGGGAGGCGGGCGCAGCTCCCCCGGGAGGCGGGTGCGCGGCTGCGGAGCGCGGCCCCGCTCCTGTAGTACTATATCCCCCTCACATGACGGGCGCTCGGCCGCGGCGGGGGAGGCCGGGGAGAGGCTCGACCGCGTCCGCCGCCCCCATTGGCCCCGGCGCGGCGGGGGCCGGCCCGGCACCGGCCTCAATGGGAGCCGCGCTCGGCCCCCGGGGCGGTGCGAACCTCCGCGGTGCGCGGTCCTGCGAGCGGTCGGCGGGGCCTGTGGCCGCAGGACGAGGGGGAATGGTTTTAAACTGAGAGATGGTCGGCTTGGATTCGGTGTAAGGCAGAATGTTTTACAACGAAGGTGATGAAACACCGGAACAGGTTGCCCGGAGAGCTGGTTGATGCCCCATCCCTGGAAATGTTCCAGGTCGGGTTGGACAGGGCTCTGAGCAATTTGATCGGGTTGAAAACGTCACTGCTCCCTGCAAGGAGTTGTACTACATGGCCTGTGACTGTCCCTTCCAACCCAAACCATTCTGCGAGTGTGCAAGGCTCTGGACATCCCCTGGACATAAGCAGGTCCCTGGGGAGGTGCAAGGAGTCCCATGCCCTCCCTCCTGCCCCACACCTGTCCCTTTGCTGCCTGACAAAGCTTGATAGGGGACTTCCAGCATGCTAGAAACTATTGGGATGTGTGTCCCACACAGACATCACTAGTTTTTCATATAAGCACACACAATAATTTATATATTTGTATATATATACATATATACACAAAAACACTACAGTTATGCAATACTTGGTATGGATCAGGATCCATGTTCAACTCCTGCTGAGGAAGCTCACAGTGGGGCCAGCTGCAGCAGCAGTCAGTTTTTCTGCTCAATCAGTGTTTTTTCAAATTCAGTTTTTCCTTTTTTCAGATTCTTGGGAAGGTGTGGCCCAGGATATCAGAATGCAGTCTTACAACAACAAGTCTGTGCACCCTTTTTTGAGGGCACATGGGTCAGCACATCCTTCCTACTCCCTCACTGTAGGCCTCCCTGTCCTGCAGGGAAAATGAAGTATTATTCTCATTTTATGGGGAAACTGAGGCACAGAGGATCAAAAAAAAGGTCTGTGGCAGAACCAAGGTGCAATCTCATCTCTTTTCAAATCCAGCTCAATTTAAACTCACAAAAATATCCTCCATTTGCATTTCTTCAGAATTGCCAGTAACACATCCCACAGCCTGGAAAACATGAACCAGTCTCTTCCCAAGAGGACATTCAGCCGGAACAAGTCATGGCCTGGCAGCAGCCCAAAAGTGACCCTACAGGTGCTCCTTCACCCTGCTGGGGACGATCAAAGGACCTGGGGGTGCTCAGGGCTCTGCTCACACGCACAGACCTCGTTCTTCCTCTCCACATTGTCTCGATGAATAATGCATGAATACGTACTCATCAAAATCCTAGATACTATATTTGTACAAATACATCAGGGCCAAATTCTGCATTAGTGTAACTTCACTTACGTAAAAAGGATTACGTTGGTAAAAATGTTGGCCTTAAATATTATTACCCAAAAATAGATGTTTGGCAAACCTTGCTTTACTGCTTTTTCTCAATTGAAACCCCTTTGTTTCTTGAGAAGGTGAAGTTTAGCGTGATTTAGCAATGCAAAGGACATGAAATTTAGATACAGCCAAAAGCCAAGCTCTCAAGGCTGGCTGGGCTTAAATGGAATTTGAATTGTTGTCTGTACATATAGAAAATTTCCTTGCAATGTTTATTACATGAAAGCAACTGAAAGTTGCAATCTTAATTTTATCATTATTATAGCCTACCTAGGCACTGGAACACGTTAGAGGTTTCTCTAACTTGCATTTTTCCACTTGCAAAAGGCAATGTCTTCATATTTTAATCACAGTAGTTCTGAACTTTCTTTAAATTGCTAGAGATGCAGTGAAGTCCCATATTTACCTTATGTGGAAATAAAATGGTATTTTCCCAGTTCTGCTTTTCAAGTTTCATCCGTTTCACTGGGCCCACAACCTTTTCACTTCCTTAAAAGCACCACTGGTGGCTGGGTCCTTTGCCCACTGTGCAGCTGCAGGACTGTGCTGTTAGCTGTCTCTGAGGCTGGAGATAGGAAGGTGAGAAGTTTTTAATAGGCTCAAGCAGATCCAAACGTGCTGCTGCGGGAGGGGATGCACAGCCACCCTCCCTTGTGCCAGCACCTGCCCCTGTGTGGCTGCATGATGTGATGGAGGAGGGATCTGACACTTTTTCACATCTGAAGAACCCTACCCAGCATCTCACCCTTTCAATACTGCTGTGAGGTGAAATGCAATGGAAAATACCAGGAAAGTGTAAGAAAGGCATCTATATTTCTCACTGAGATTTCCCTGTGGGGAAAAATAAAGTATTAGGAATGCAGGCAGGCAGTGCTCAGCACCTGGGAAGCGAGTCCAGAGCACGCAGGATGAACCCCTGACCTGAGCTCACTCACGCTGTGTGACAAGTTCTGGATGCACCAAACTTTTTGTCCAGATCCCCTTTGCTGTGCACACAGAATCCATGGGAATCTTCAGCACAGACCTTGTGTTTAGGCTCAATGACTGTGCCTTCAGCATTCTTGGTTGTCCAGAACTCCTGTAGAAATTGCTGCCCTTACCAGGCTGTTGGACATCAGTACACGCTGGATAAATATCAAAATTCCTCTTTTTTCTGCCCAGGCAAAATTTCTAGACAGAGACAAAGGACACATTAAAACCAAACAAGCAGGATATGCAATGGAACAAGTTCTGATGCCTCACTACAGCACAAACCTGTCACCAGAGAATAATGAGAAACATACAAAAATCACTGCCTCCTTGCATGTCAGTCTGGGGTTTCCTGCTGAAACACCCCCCAGCTTTCATCCATTTCAGCATCTTTCCTGAGCAAAGATTTTATCAGAGAAATTTCCTTTCTCAGCAAGACCAAATTGTCTTATCCATGAGTCTGCTGGGAGTGTCTCAAACTGCAGGCCTGGTTTTGAGGTCTGCAGGCACACTTTGGGGCTTAAACCCAAAACTGAGAATTGCAAGCCACAGTGGCAGGTGCCAGCCTCTGAGCCAACTCAGCCACTTTTCCATCCCTCCGTGATCTTTGAATGCACTTCTCAAGCTGGGAACTGGTTAATTCTTCTGAGCTCCATGACAGTGAAAGCAAGCTGACACACATCTAAGTTTTGCTCAAGGCTTTGGAAACACTACAAGCCTTTATTAACAGCAGGGGAAATGCACAGATCTAGACAAATATAATTACTTCTGATCCCTTTTTTCTGCCAACTTTTCATGAGAACCAGGAATGACTGTTGGGCTGGGACTGGATTTTGGGAATGCATTTTTGTGTATCCGTGGCTGATGTCCTTCATTTGGTGCTGCAGCACAACGGAGTCCGTATTCCATGCTATGAAATACATCTGAATTTTCCCAACCCATCCTTTTTGTGCATCACTAAGAGATTTTCTTCCCTCTCGTCACCTCTTCCACAACTCCTTTGAAAATCTGTTGTTACTTCTGTCCCTTGATATTACTTGGGCATTTTCCATTCTCTCTTTTGCCACCTTTCAGGGAAGAATTTCAGTCAAACTGGTTGCCCTGATCTGACAATCTTTCTAGCATTGCCACAGTTGTCAAACACTGGGATAATGCAGAGGTAAGGTCTGGTTTTTGTCTGATGGCTGTGTGCTAAAGATCTAGTCAGGAAAGGCAGATAAACCTCAGCATTCACGCTTTTAAATTTTTTCCTGAAGATAATAATTATCGTGCTTTATAAAGTTAAAAATGAGCCATAGGCTGAACTATTCATGAGTTGTTCTGTGCCACAGAGCATAGAGCCATTAAAGGTGGGAAAGGCAGCAAAGGGCTCCTCCATACCACACTCAGCAGTTTACACCTGAGAGTTGTCTGGCTCTGCTCACACTTTGCCTTTGATACACACTCTACAGAGGCTGACTTTTCCTGCCACAGATTTTCTCCTCTTTTTGTACGTTGCTTGCACAGTTCTGTGTTACAAATTACTTCTTGTTTTTGAGGGGACTTGAAGGAAAAGTGTTTGGACTTCACGAATGGGCAAAAAGGGGGATTGTGTTGCACTGAGTGCTCTGCTGTCTTTAGAGGTCACCTGTGGTATTTCTGCCCCAGCTCTTGCTATTTCCCATTTACTGCAGCAGCAAAGTATCAATAATCTGATGAGCCAACCAGCCACCTGGCAAAACAAGGGTTAGTCAGGCTGAATTGATTACTCACATATTTCCATATGATTTACAAATCAAGGTTGCTCTTTATCAAAGGAAAGAAGCAAAAATAATCAAGCATAGGAAAAAAAAATAAAAAGGAAGTTCAATTTCTATTTGTTGGTTTTGTGTGTTGTTTGGCGGTGTTTTTTTGGTTTTTTGTTTGTTTTTTTTTTAATTAGTCCCCCGTGGATGGATCCCTTCCATGTGCCACAAAGCCCATGGTCACATCCAGCTGAGCTCTACTGGGCTTCAGCTTTCAGCACCAGAACAGTTACATGGGGACAGAGGGAACAAAAACGCCTGTCAGACTCTCCAGTAATGTAATGATCATGTTAACTTAGCAGTCCTTGACACTCACAGATAAGGACTGTAAGTTCTCTCAGTACTACAGAAATATTGACACAAAGAATATGTTTATCCCTGGCTGTGTCTCTGCAGGACAAGGTGGAAACAGCAACAGCAATTTCAGGACTTAATTTCTTTGGCCTTACCAGGGCATCTGTGCTGCAGGGCCAACAGTTTATTGATTTTGGGTTTTTTCTTTCCTCCACGGGTTTGGAAATTATGTTGTCTTTTCAAGTCAGAGTCATAGGTCCAGGGGGAGATAAGTTGGAACAAACTCACATTAGAATTTTTCATCCTATTATTCTTTTGACTGTTAAAGACAGTGGGGGGACCTGGGGAGAGTTTCTGATTTTCTCCCAAACTTTCTGTTCATTAATATACTGAGAGAGAACATGTTAGTTGACCTTCTGGCTGCATTTCTTGAGTCCATCTTTAGCCAGGTCCAGCTCCAACCTCGAGTTTCCATGTACAACCCCTGCACTTTAATCTGGCATTACCTACGGAGCAGAGTTGTTGCTGCTGGTATCACGGACATCCGAGGGGATCAGACCGCCCTGTGCACGGACAGGGGTGTGCTGAGTGGGTGATACACGAGTGGTCCCATCACTGCCTCCCAGGGCTTGATGGCGAGGTGAAGCTCGAGAGCTGGGGCTCGGCTCTTTAAACCCTGCTGCTGAAGCAGCACAGCAGCCGACGCCTTCAGGGCGACACACAAGGCTCATTACAAGGGGTTCAAGAGCAAGGGGCACAGCCCAGTCCAAGCCGCCCCTCCCGAAGGTGACTCAGGGACAGGCAGGTCTGTAAATGTGACAAAACCCACTGACTCACCGGGAGGAGATTCAGCACCCATCTCTGCTCATCCGAGTTTAGGAAAGCAAAACATACTGGAAGCCGTACAGGAAGATCTGGGATAGGATGGATGTTGGCTTCAGTTCAGGAGTGGATCTGCGATAAACTGTATTCCCCTGCCCTCTCCTGGAAGGAATACGCCAGGGCTGGGTGTGTTTGTGCAGGATCCTTGAGCGGAACGCTGCTGGGGAAGTGGCTCAAGGAGGGGGTGAGAGGAGATGGTGGTTTTGAAGACAGTGTTTACAGGACCGAACAAGTGTCACCGTGTTGTGTCCACCGTGCATTGCCAACACCACGTCTGCCAAACGCTGGCACAACTCTCGAGAACCTGAATGTCTCCAAGGAAGAGCTGCCTGCCTGTCTGGCCATTTGCATTGAATTGGGAAACCAAGAGGGTGACCCAACCGAGGGAATTCAGAGCCTCTCACTCACCTTAAATAGCAAACACAAAGCAAACACAGTAACCTTCGCCCAGGTCGCAGCTGGAGCACCGCCAGGTCAGAAATGCAGCACCACGGCACGGACAGACAGAGCTCCTGTGGGTACCAGTGCAGAACAGGCAGCTGTGTCCCCCGTGAGAACCCAGCAGGGAGGTTGACTCAATCTCCTTGGAGGCTGTAGTGTAGAGAAAGCACGAAATTCCTCAAAATTAGGAAGATCCAGGTCTGGTGCCTGGTCCTGAACCTTCAGCTGTGATGTTACTGTTACTGCTCCAGGCATACCATTCAGTGAGTATGACCCATTTACATAGATTCACACCCAGATAAATAAGATTTTGCAAAGTCTCCTGCTTCTCCAGAGCCACCGGAATTACATTCTTCTTTTTTCTAAACATCAAAAGGCCAAAGCAATACTAGTCCTGTCCTACAAAGGACTAATTAGCAAATCACTGCTGCTTAGATAATAATGGGAGCAATGAACCACAAAAGGCAAGTACAGAAACTCTATACATAAAGTCTCTGGTTCAGTAGTTACAGCACAAGACTATGGATCAGGAGCTCTGAAATGGCAGGACCAACCACATGTGCACTAGATAACCTCAGAAGTGTTTCACATGCTTCAAGATTTCTTTGTAGTTGTGTTCCACCAAATCTTTCTAAACCCAGCAAAGAGTTTTCCTCTGGCATGTCAGGTAGGTAAATCACCTCCTTCCAGCTGGGGTGCTCTCAGCCCAGGGCAAAATGACACTATGCATTGTAGACAGGCTGAGAGCAAAGGTTGGTGGGGACATGATCTTTTAAACCTTGACTAACTGCTCCCTCTTCATTATGGGGGAGTCTCTGAGAGCAAAACAGACCCCACCTAATATCTTGACCAGTTCCACAACTGGTTTTTTCCCTGCTCCACACGAACATTAGTCCTGTTTGCTGGGTTTGCAGTATCTTCAGCACCTCTTTACCTCCCCTTCACCTTCTTATCAAAGAGACGAACTTCAATAAAGCAGTTAGAGCTGTCTTAAAAAGAGAGGTTTGTATTTCCTCCTTCAATACAGGGGTTAAAAACAATGTTTCTGTTCATCACAGAAATAAATGTTAAATGGAAGTTGAGTTATATCCCTCCTGTGACTAATGTTCTAGCTTGTTTTCTAAAGTTAATTCTTCATACGCTTTTTTTCCTCTCTTGTTCCTTTTTACATTTGTCCAGACTCCTGTGTTCCCATGGGACTAATTACCCACTCAGCAGTTACTCTGAAGTCCAGTTGTAATAGCTGGCAAAACACTGCTTTTCTATGCAAGCTTTTAAAATATTTCCTCAATTTATTTCAAAAAGCCCCACTCTCTGGAGCTTCTTCCCAATTTGTGTTGCTCTGGACTGAGATTTATTTTGCTGCTGTTGAGAGCTGACTGCTTTGCTTGTCCCAGGGCAGATATTCTCAGCAGAATAATTAAGAATAAAAAATACAGACAAAAACCAACTGGATTGCTCATATAAAAAATTATCAATTGTGATACAATCTTCTATTTTTTTTATCTAGTGGGTCATTGGTAGCAATGTAAGCAATAAAAAAACACTGATTCAGACCTGGATTATTCTTCCTCAAAATACAGATGTGATCATAGTGCTTTCATTCACATCCACCTTAGAGTTGTCTAAAAGTTTGGGGGAAGATTAATTATACCTCTTGTAATCTAAAGATGCTCATTTTCTTATTCTGTAGGTGTTTGTGAGCAAAATATTCACCCCTGCTGGTGTTACAAGCAATAATGGAGAGCTAAATTCAGATTACTGGCCTAGATTTTTTTTTCCACAAACACTGCTTGAGAGGAAAATATGTCCCTTCCCAATCCTGCAACTATTTAAATGTCTATATGGCCAGAATTGACTCACCTCACCTCCTAGCTCTGTGGTTTCACCTCCTGTTCCCTAAGGATAATAATCTTGGCAATGTACAATACACAACAAACTGATGTTCATAAAATGGATTTCAAGTGCCTGGTGAAGAAAATACAGAAAAAAAAAGATTATGAGAAAGCCTTTTTTCAGGACATCTGAATTGTGCTAGAGGCAGAGGGAATATGGCAGCTCTTATGAGAAGAGCCTGTAATCACTGAATTGGGGAGAACATCACATCTTATTGAGTGGTTTAATTCTTCCACAACCTCTACTTAATGACATGCTAGTTCTTTTTTTTTTTTACCTAGGGAAAGGAGATCTCTAAACCACTGCACATCAGCCAGTTTTTGTCCAAGTGGAGCTGGCATCTGCCTGCTGCAGAGGCTGGCACAGCAACTGCCCTCAGCTCTAAAGCCAATTTACCCCAATGATCAAGAAACATTTAGATGGTTTTGCACAAGCTTGCATTTGACTGTGACCATCCTGTGAATTCCTGCAGGCAGTCAGGTTTCCCTGGATACCATTAGGGCTCCAGGCCATCAGCAAGCAGCATCTCTCTTGCTACAGTGAGGCATTGATCATGCAAACCTGTCAGAGTCAGCTGAAGTTCACTCTGGTGGTTCTCTTTGGAATTCCTGTCTAAATATCACAGCCCCAAAGGTAAATCCTGGCCGATGGCTGCCCTGCAAGTGTGAGGCATTGCCATGCCAGCCCTTCTCCTCACAGCCTTGTTAACACAGCCAGTCAAGGAGACTGCTTCTGCTTTTACACTTAGAAATAAAATAGTTATCCCTATCAGAGAAGACAGAAGGTATGTTGCTTTTGGAATGTCAAATTCTTCACTTTCAGTATACAAAGTCTGTTATAATCACAACAATTTGCTGATGGGACTCACAGCAATCCAACCCAGCAGCACTAGTAGTAACCAGAGGTTTCACTGGTGGGCTCAGCAGAGGCTAATGAAATCAACTGCAAACTCTGTATCTTTTAGCAAAAGAGATTTGGCAACTAAATATTTAATTTTGAGACTTGTCTCAGTTCTATTTCCAGCTCATAATTACAGATTTTTAAAGATACTCTGTATGTTAAAAACCAATCTCTCCCATTTTGGTAAGGCTAGCAATTTTTTAATTGTTTTCCACATTATATAGTTATTTCAATTAATGAGCCGTTAAAAATGTTCCTGCTAATATTACAGACTCTTTTTTCACTTTCTCTAGGGCATACCCTACATGTGGACACATCCAGGGAACAGCTACCACCAGCAGCCCTGAGCTGCTTAAAGGAGAGGATGCTGTGCACAGCCATAGGCATGCTGGAACTCCTCCTGCTGGAATCACAGCAGCTTGGAAAACCCCAGTATTTCCAAAATCCCAGGTTGGGACCTGTTCTTAATCTGTCATCAGCTTTTTAAGAAGAATCTAAGAAGTGTCTGGGCATTCATATAAAAATTGAAAACGTCAAACACTCCTTCCTTCCCCCTGACCTTTGTGCAGAGCTGACAAAATGGACCATGGCTCAGGCCAGCATTCAGCTGACCAGATCAGGAACAGCATTTCATTGAGCTCAGGCTGGAAGCAGCCCACTCCAAGCTGGGTCTGGCAGATGTGGAATGTCAGCACTGCCTCAGCAGCAGGCAGGGCTGGCAATGGTGCCAGGAGGTCACAGTCCTGTCACAACCCCTGCCCTGCCACAGCCCCTGGGGAGTGCAGAGGCTGGAGTGCCTCAGGGAAGTCCTGCCCCAGGGATGTGGCAGTCTCCTCCTTCCCTGCAGCACTGGGAAGCCTTCCCTGTGGCAAAAGGTCAGGTGTAGCAATGTGTGTGTCACCCCATGTCACCACAGCTTGTTGGGTACAAGCTGAGGCTGCTGTTGCCTTCAGCAGCCCTTCACACAAGCATCCAAAATAGCTGCACAGAGATAACTCCTGTCCTCCTAATGAGTGCCATGGAGATGGGTGCCAAGGCACATCCAGGGATTTACTGATACCCTCTGCTGTGCTGGCTGCTGCAGCTCCATGACAAATGGCATTTGTTTGTGCCAGCCTGTGTCCCAAGTACAAGAAAGGCTGCGAGTTTGCTAGGCTTTTATGTGCTCACAGGTGAACAAGGGAGGATGCTCCTTTTAAAACCAGCTCCCATTTTCTTTCGGTCAGAGCTTTCTGGAGTAGCAGGAATTTGCAAGGAAGACCCAGGTGTGTAAGCAGATCTCCACCATGCACCAGGGGCCACCTGCGCTGGCATTTGGTGACACATTAATGCCACCGTGTGGGGCAAGGAGGTGGCAGCCCCACGGCCCCACAGGTGGCCACAGCAGCCCCTGCCAGGCCCTGCCAGCCTGTCCAGAGGGACAGTATTGCAGCCTTTGACGTCATTCCAGCGGGATCAAGCTCAGACATCTGTCCCAGGCGGAGATTGCGCATGGCCCCCCAGAGAACAGAGATGTTGTGCAATGCCACAACAGGCTTTGCTGAGGGATCAGGCACATCCCTGCCTCCAGCAACTCAGCACCACCAGGATTAGTCTGAAGTGGTAGAAATGGAAAGAGTTTGGCAAAGAAATTGGTGCAAGTCTGCCCAAAAAAGTAGTTTAATAATTTGCCTCCAGGCAAAACCATTTTAAAATAGAGGGGATATCACTGTGCAGCAGCAAAATGATGGACAAAAGACCTGTTTGCCCTCACAGGCAGGGCTGTTTGCGTGGGGTAGAGGAGAGGGTTTCAATAGTCCTTGGATTTTTTCTTTTTTTGGGGGGGCACTGCCAAATACAAATGGGTTTGGTAAAGAGAAATAAAGGCTATTAATATCCCAGGGACCCATCGGTTGGCATGAGCATGTGGAGATGTTTAGGCCTAGTCCAAGCAAGAGAATAAAAAGAAATTCATGGGGAAGCCAGAAGATGGTGATGATTTTGGAGTTGGTGGGAGGGAGAAAAATCAGAGCATACAGAAGGGCTCCAAGTCAGCCAAAGGAACTGGACACAGGCAGGAACACAGAAAGCTCCAGCACACTCCCAGAATGCCTGGGGCAAATGTTTCAGTGCTGGACTCAGGTGTGGGATGTCACCTCCAAGGGCGATGCTGAGGGCCAACATTTCTGTCCAGGCAACAGAGGAACCACTGGGCTCAAAGTTGGGCCAAAGAATTGAGAGAGTTGGAGGTTTTTTCAGAAAAGGGTTGAGAGTCCTGCTTTTCCCAGAACGGGCTGAGCAGAGGTGCGGGTGGAGCTCCAGCCGGAGCAGGCCCAGGCAGCCCGGTGAGCTCAGCTGTGGCACGGCTTTGCTGGAAACCAGCGACGGGAAGGTGGCCCAGTCATCAGAGCCCGATGGGTGAGACGAATCCTCATAAAAATACACGCCAGCAGAAAAATTTTAGCAACCCAGAACAAGAGGTGCAAAAGGAATAAAAATGCTGAAAAAAATCACCTTGAGCAGAGGCTCCTGGGCCACACTGGAAGGCAGCCCCTGTGTGGGACAGGGCCAGCCTGAGGACTTGGCACTTCTCAAGCCTCTTTTGAAGGCCATTGAGACCCAGACAGGAGACAAGAAATTTTGTCAGCTCAGTAACTGCTGCCTCCTCCTCCCTCACACCCACTTTCAAGAGGAAAATGTGCCAGGAGCCTTCTTTGGCTGCCTCTGAGCCTGCAGACCTGCTGAGGTGCCACGTGAGCTGCTTCAAGGGGCTGTCTTGAGCAGTCATACATTAATGGAGCTGCAGGATTTACCACCTGAAAAGAGACCAAGCTGTGACCAGGATGAGCAGAGCAAGAAATCCCAGGTCTAACAGAGTGTATGGAGAGTGGAAGGAAAATCAGGCAAACAGTTAGAAGTTTCATTGGTCTTGACCCAAAGCACTGCTTGGCCCAAAGCAATACTTTATATTCAAACAGGAAAACTCAGAATTTAAAAGACTTTCAGTTAGGAACTTCTACTGCAACAAAACATAGAGATATTGTAGTGATAGAACTCCTTGGTTCACCATTTAACAGTATCAAAAGCAGAAAATTACTTACAAGATGCTAGAAAAAGTATCAATAAAATAAGTAAGACATTTAACTAATCCCTTGAGCATGGTATAGCCATAGGCCTGGCTCAGAAATCATTGAAAAGTCTACAGGAAACTAAATACAAGGATAATAGAAATCTAAACACTGTTTTTTTACAAGACCCTTTCCCACAGCCACCACTGACCTGAACAGCCTGGACAAGCTCCATTAGATTTTATCAGGGAAGCTTTAAAAGGGAGAACTGGAAAAAGGGCCTGGATCTGAAGGACAGGAATCAGATGCTTTCCCTTCAGGGTACAGTAAACCCCTACAGGGTTCAGTAAATGTAACACACATATGTGGCAGACCATTGGAGAGGGTCAGCCTGTTTTCCATACCTGGATGGTGTTCTGCTGTTATATCAAAAACCTTCACAGTAAGACAGAGGCTGCCAATCTCAGCTGGAACCGAAGCTGTTCCAAAACCAGGTGATTTACCTTGGACATGCTGCTGCTGACAAGGGAAAAGCCATGAGCAGGCAGGGAGCAGAGTCCCTGCTGAGTCAGCCAGTGCCCAGGACCCCCCAGAGCTGCTCATCTGATCCTGGGCTCACCAGGCTTGACAGTCTTGCACAACCCTTGGGGAGATGGGGTGAGAAGGGAAACTATTGCAGTGGGTACCTAAATGCCTCGGAACCTTTCAGCAACAGGAATGGCTCTTGTCTCTATGCCCGACTCAGCCTCCCAGTATTGCAAAATCCCTGCCCGTATCAAATGCAGGTGGTAGGATTTCTAATTTAGAAGCTGCTTTGGAACAAGAACAGAGAAGGCATTCAAGGCTGATGGCTTAGCCTGGCACAAGTCTGCTTTCAGCCAGGTGAGATCGTTGCCATGCCCCAAAGAAACTCCCGCTGGAGGCTCTGAGAACCACTGCCCCCGTTTTCCACAGGGGAAAGTCTGGGCTCAGGACACACCTTATGTCTTTGGGGCACGAAAGCAGAGTTAGCAGCCACAAAGAATAACACAAGGAGCAGTCACAAACCTGCCCTCTGCCCCAATGCAGCAATGAGAATGGTCTCCCCAGACAGCTCAGCTGCAAACACAGCTCTTGAGCACCACAAGGGGACGGCTGCCCCGGGGCAGAGCCATACCCAGCACTGGGGAGAGCCCTGCAGGAGTGGGACGGGCTGCAGGGACACTGGCTGTGGAGCATGCAGGGGAGTTAGTCTCCTTTTGGAAGAAAACAGGCAGAGTCTAAACCTGAACCTGCCCAATAGGGAAAACAGGACAGGCAGCAGAGCACGGCAGAGACTTGGAGGGCAGTGAAATTGGGGTGGGTGCTGGGGGGGGTGGGGGTTGACAGAACATGGGAGGCAAACACTAGGAAATAAGGTCTCATTTCATCTCCTAACCTCTAAATGTCTAAAAATCAGTCAGAATGTGAGCCATTCACCTGCGGCTGTCAGTAGTCAACAACACACATCCAGAAGGCAGACACAGAGCTCAGCAGAACTGAGTCAGAAGGAGCCACTGGCCCCAGGAGATGCCTGCCTGCGGCTGAGCTAGGTGGAAAGAACATTTTTCCTATAGGCTGAAGGGACCCACGGGAAACACATGTCATTTAGTAATGACAGCATTCCCACCTGAAAAAGCAGCCAAAAAAAAAAGCAAAATTTCATTAAGAGCAATATTGGCAGCATTGCTGAGGGAGACAGCCCAGAGGCAGGAAAGCATTTTTGGGGCAGAGTCATGGCTATCCAAAAAGACAACAGGGTGTGTAAGTATTTGAATGATGAACTCAGTATCACAGGAAAAAGACCTTTCCCCTGCCTTGGGAATGGGGGGCATCTCTCAGAAATACCCACCTCCTCCACTAAGAACAGCTCTCAGGAGCTAATTCCTCCTGTGAGCAGTGATGGGGTAAGCAATCTGCGGGTTGTTTTCAGGTGAGAGGCCTTTGAGTTAACAGCAAATACAGGCCTGCTGTGTTAAATGAACTTTATTCCATTTACAAAACATCGCGAGCTCCTCACACAGCCACTGAGCTGGCTGACGGCTGCGTCTGCCAGGTCAAACAGTGTTGGAGGGATTTGACTCACTTCTTTCATCAGACCTGAAAGAATATGAGTCAGGAATAATCTTACTATCTCAATCAGCCCCATAATCCTGCATAGTTATCCTGCCTAAATTCATCACTCCCTGGCAATCTCTTTGGGAGCTGAATTTGAGGCTCATTCAGTGCCAGTAAGGTTGGGAAAAGACAATAGTTATCACCCAAGGAGGTCAGCAAAAGAAAAAGGGGATAAGGGGTATTCTCCTCATCCACTGGAAGCCAGAGCATGTTGTGGTTAGATGGGAACACTGGTGCTCATAACCATGTCACAGGACACAGCTCAACAAGGACTGCCAGACCTGTGATAGATTCACTGAGCCCATAGAGGAGATAGGATCCAGCCCTGAGGGAGAGGGAGGAAACAGTTTGGGAATGAAGGGAGTAACAGGAACCTGGGATGGAGTGTGAGCAAAGTGGTAGAAAAAGTCCAGGGCTTGTCATTGTGCTGAGGGAGCCTCTGCCTGTTAGAGGGAGAGGGGAGGGCAGGGAGCAGTGGAAGAGCGTCACTGCTCAAGCAGTGCCTTTGCCTGATCTCTTAAGAATTGGAGATTAGGACAAGACTAAAGAACTGCCAATCTGGAACAGACCAGTGGTGCCTGCATTCAAGCACCCAGTTTCCAGCAGAGTCCAAATTTGGCTGCTTTAGAGGAAAATCTTCGATAGCATCCCAGTTCCAGGAAGAGTGTGATACACCAAGTGCTTGCTCCCGTCAGGATGGCCACAGAACTGTGGCAGTGCAGAAAGGCTATTTATAAGTGTTTCAGATGTCAACTGAGCTATTTGCACTTTCTTTTCTTGATCATACATCAAGTCTAATGAGAAGGAATACAGGCTGAGGGGAACAAATGAGCCCAGGTTAACAAAGAGGTGTCCATCTAATACAGTACATACAGGGAAGAACAGCAGCTGGCTCTGTGCCCAGCACTGCTACAAGGCCTCTGAAAGCTGAGCAAGATCACTTTACTGACAACACAGCAAGAGGGAAGGGTTGAGAGTGCTGTTTGTGATGATGGTTCTGCATTATTAGATAGAGAATTGTTTTCACCCGAAAAAGCTTGGATGCAAACCTATTCATTGAACTTGCATTATGCTCTCTTCCTAGGACATGCTGTGCCTAAAAATAAATAAACAACCTGAAGGTTTAACTCTTTCTCTCCATACCTGGTATGAGAGAGCTAGAATACAGATTTAAGCACAGAGAAATGTTGATAGCTGTTCCAATTAATGTTCCAGCTAGCATCTGCTCTTTTTAATTAGTTGAAGTCTGATGTTGTCTGGAGACAGAACTGCTGAGTGGAACTGTGCTGGATTCTTTTCTGCTTAGACAGCTATTCTGGTCCCTCTTGGTCCTTGGAACTTCTTCTCCATTTCACAGAGACCAGAGCCCTTTGTGTGTGTGCTGATACTCGAGCTGTGCCCTTAGACTGTGTAGATGTTTCACTGCAACAGGCTTCAAATCTGTGTTTCCCACTGGAGGGAAAAACTGACAGAGGGAGGTACTTTACACATGCCCTCTCCCCCTCCCAGACACATGTATGTACATTGCTTCACTTATGGAAAACTCAATTTTTGTCCACAAAATTGTGCCAAGGAGCAGACACAGGTGGACGAAGAAGGCTTCCCCAGGATCTGCCAACTTTCCTGTTTTGCTGGAAGCTCACTGATCCTTCACCTCAGTCTTTGTAACATGACCTCTGAGGATCTGAGTGTTTCAATTACACACAGATGAATAATTTACAGGTCATGGCTGTTGCAATAAACAAGTCCTTCTGCTCTGTCCAAACATTCAACATCTTGTCTTAAATTTTCCTCAATTTGCAAAAACCTCCAGGACTTGAGCAACATTCAAAAAACGTCAGAGGAGCAACTGATGAGGGAAGAGCAGGGTGGCATTTCACAGCAGCAAACAGTACTGGCAGCAAGTATTTCTCTTATCTGCCGGCAGGGCATTGACCTGTTGTACAAACTCCAGGTAGGAAAGCGACTGGCAAAGCAACCCCAGATGTAATATTTACCTAAGAGGAGACATTTCAGTGGAAAACAAGCTACAGGATCTGCTGACATCCCAGTGGGGAGCACAGCGGTCATTCACACTGGTGCAGACAAAAAGAATAGGAACGGGATCTGGAATTTTGAAGTATTTCTGAGTAATAAAGCTGTTGTTGCATGAGGAGCGTGTTTGTGCTGTCCATGACTGCAGATAAGCAGACATAAAATGTAGATTTGGTGCTTGTCCCACAGGAGATCCACTGCCCAGCATCAGCAGAGTCACTGTGTTTCTGTGTGCCCCAGTATTTACTCAAATTACAGATGCAAATAGGCAGATCCTGCAAGAAAACAACCAGGCTGGCAGTAAACATTCCTGAACCACTGCAGCTGGTACTAAGTGATGCCTCATTTTCTGGCAAGGGGAAGTGGATCCCATGAGCTGCCCTGGGAATATGAGCCACAGTTTTGAGTTACAGATAATAGCTCCTGTACCAGCTTCTTTGGAGAAGAAGATAGACAGGATTGAAACAGCTCAGGAGCAAAGAGCCTAATAGGGTTGTTTTTATCTTTAATCCATTCCACATGAGTAGAAAGAGCTTGGAGCCGTGAAGCATGTGCTTCCTTTTGCAGCTCAACCCATAACTTTGGTTTATTAATCCTTTTTGCTCTGCTCCATAAGCCCCTGTTGAAGAAAATCTGCATGTAGGACTTGCAGGATCAGCCCTTTTTACCAGCTGCAGTTTGACTATCTTCCTAAGTGATTAAAGCACAGGCTGTCACTGAAAGGGGCAATTCCACCTTCCTCCAACCCATGTGTCCCTCTTCCTCAAGCCATCACAGTGATCATGAAAAAAAAAGATCTTTTCCTTGGGCAGGGTATTTTTCAGCTGGATCAGTTCCCATGCAGTCACAGCAGCTGAAGTTTTGCCACAAAGCAAGAGCCAGGAAAAAGGCTGGAACTGTGCCTCAAGAGCTTAATGCAAAATCATGAAGTTTCAGTCTCAGGTTCCTGGGTCATTTGTCCATGCAAATAGTGTGGATTTATAGTCCCACTTAGGAAAGTGGCCTTGGCTGCAGCTTTGTGGCTCTCTTTTGCACAGTGGGCTAAATGCAGTCTCTAGTTCCCCAAAGTACTGAGCTCTGAGGGAAGTCTGGAACTAGTTACAGTTTTTGTCTGGGGACCAGGTCTACGTGGTTATTCAGAACTGGCCTTGAAATTGCAACCATATTGTTTATTTACATCCTTACCAGAGCAAACCATGGGGTCACCCACTGGGCCCAGGCCCAGTCTCCCAGATCTCACCCTTCATTGTCCAGAGACTTCACAAAATCTCCATCCTTAGAGATTTTCAAAAGAGCTGAGCAAGGCCTCAAGCAGCCTGATATGACTTGGAAATTATCCGTGCTTTGAGCAGGAGGCTGGACTAGAGACCTCCAGAGGTCCCTCCCCAATAGCATTATTCTGAAATTCTGACATCTTCCACTGCATCTGCACGAGGCTCTGCTACAGCAGCACCAAGCAGTCCCTACACTGCCTGAGCCACACATCTGGGAGCACGAGCCAACCAATTCTACATGGCCTTGGCTACGTTAGCTGGGAGCTAGAGCAAAGCACACACCTTATCTGTGTGCAGATGTCTCAGCACACACCAGAACAAGCTTTGCATTGCAAAAGAAACGGTCCCAGCTCTGGCCAGGATCCCAGACTGAAGACTGCAGAACATTTTCTCTTCAGCAGGAAGGAGCCTGCACCCTCAGCAAGAACAAGTGTGAAATACAAATCACAAATCACTGAGCCCCTGCCACTCATTGTCCAAGTCATCACACAGCACCCCTGAGTACCCACAGGGAAAGGAAGGATGACAGGGACTGACTTTTAATGTTGCCCTTCAGAAATGTCAGCAATTTTGATCCACTAGATTGAAATCTGAGCTGTTGAAAGAATTATGCACATTCACTTTGGATGAGACATCCCATGAACACACTGGGGCCTGGGGATCAGGAGACAAGGACCAGAGCGGGTTCTGCTCCATCAGCTTCTTTGTAAAAATGCGAGCTGAGCTCACAGGTCTTCTTCCACAGCCTTCCTCTGGAGTCACTTCTCCTTCAACCCAGAGGATGGAAGATGGTTTTTGGTGCTCATCAGACCTGGCGACCTCATCTATAAGGTGAACGAGGCATGGGAGAGCCGGAGTGCGAAAGGTAGGACAGAGCCAAATCCCAGCCCGGGAATACAAGGCTGCTGCCATCTCGTGGCTGGCTCTGGCCATGCAAAGGGGACCGGGGACACTTTTCCTGCTGGAAAATCTTCCTTTGAGGTAAGATCCTTCCTGCAAGTAATCTTCAGCCGGAAGGAGCAAGGGGCAAGCAACAGTGCCAGTGGTTAGACCCGATGGGGCCACAGCACTGGGGTACCAGTGCTTTGCTGATGTTCCTAGGAGGTCTCCTGCTTTACCTTCTGCTAGAGCTGCTCCTCTGCTTTGGGATGGCTCCACCCCAAGCCATGGTTATCCTTTTTCCATCAGTCCCTGTGCCCTCTGACCTAAGGAGAGAGGAGACATCCCCGTTGCTGTTGAGAGGCCCTGGCTTTGCAGTGCCCACGCAGCCTGTGTGGCCTTCACAATGGCCTGGTGCTGGGAAGGGAGATGATCCACGGTGAAACAGAGACATGTTGGGGTCAGACGGGATAGATATGGTCTCCAGGACTGTTTCTTTTGACATCTTTCATTGAGCTGTGGTGCTGATGCAAGGATTTATATGTGAATAAAGTACAAATGGAGGAGAACTACATGGTCACTCTTTTGCCCCCTTTCAGCCCCTCTACCGAGCTCAGGAGTGTGCACAGTACTTGAAAGAATTGTGGGAACAGCCCTATGTTCCCTGTGGGATCTCCACAGTCATCTGCTTGCCCACAGGCAGGAGAAAGGTAGGAGAACAGTATCCCAAAGAGACCCACCTGCAGAAAACTTCTGCTGTCAGCTCACCAGAGACCCTACTAAAGCAGAGAGCTGCCTGCACTGCCTCCCACAGAGCTCTTGCAGGTCATGTCTTGTGGGTACTCACTCGAGGATACCTCCTCCTTCCTTGTCTCTAACCATGGGAATTGCCTCCAGCTTCCCCTTTTTTTATCCTGGGATGCTCCAGGTTCTGCAGCTGCCCAACTTACTGGAAAAGAGCAGAACCAGAGCTCCAGAGAAAGAAAAAGCTCCCAATCCATTTGGCATTTCCACAGTGTTCACTGGCTGCTGCCAGGCTGTTCTCTCCAGCACATATTGGGGCTTATATCACAAAATTGAAGTGGAATCCTGAAATAAATTAGTCCCCTGGACTCCAGGCAATGGGGAGATGACTGCCCAGTGATCTGTGCAGCATCCTGGGTACACAGGGAGTTTCCCGTAGTGATAAGACTGCAGAGAAAGATTTATTTATCTAGGTACTTACTCAGCTTTCATCTCTGTCAGCATTTCTCAATCAGCCATTTCAAAATGTTTTGCCAACACTTATTAACCCCCTCAGCAGCTCTGTGGAAGGGATCAGCATCCCTGTGTACCAACAGGAGGACTGAATGGAGAGGACAAGTAGCCCCTTCATGAAGAAATGAAGGGAGCAAAGAAATCACAATATCCTCACATCCCAATCCTGTGTCCTAACAAAAATCACAAATCCCCAGATCTCAGGCATTCTGCTGGAAAAACAAGCAGCCACCTGCCATTCTTACCACACCAACTGCCTGGCTTTCTCAGCTGGGCACCAAATATTTAATAATCCCAAAACCCATGGTGCTCTGAAGCACCCTTACCCCTAAGGAGCTGCAGGCTGGTCAGCTGCACAGCCTGTGCCAGCAGGCAGATTTTCCCATGATGTTGCACATGCTATTTATTCCATTCATTAACCAAGTTAATGGTGGCTAAGAATAGACCCCAGATGTCCTTCTGGCCTTAAAAACTTCTTTGCCCTCAAGGAAATGCAAAGCCTAAGTAGCTCATGGCATGTGTGGAACACAAATAATGAACCAAGCTATGAAGAGGTTGCACATTTCCAAGAATTCACTAAATACGTCTCTGCTTTTAAATAACCTCTGTTCTGCTTCTGGGAAATAGCTGGTTAGCAAGGATAGTTCAGAACAGAGCAATGGATATACAGATGTTTGATTCATTCATATAGAGGTTGTGCCAGGCAGAGCCAGAGATGTTCAAATGTCTTCAGCTTCTGTTATCTATTTCTGTGATGTTTCCACTGTGACAAATTCACAGTTCTGTAATAAACTGGTGTTTCTGAACAAAGACCATTTCATATTATGCATTTAGAAAATATGCATCTTTAGTACAATTTACCCCTGATTTTTTTATTTTTTTTTTTGGTAATAGAAATTATTTTGTAGTGTCATTTTTTATACATACTACTCAATACATTTGGGAAATTTCCCAAAACATACTAAAGATAGCACTATGGTTTTCTGCATCACTGCTAAAACATCAAAGCATTCATGTGCATAATAAAGAAAAATTTCTTTCTGTATAAGCATTTTTCTTCTGTTGCCTGAATCCAGTCTCTTGATAATCAGCAATTACAGAAAAGAATTATAACAATCAAATGGGAGTTTGCACTTATAGAAATTCATGCTATTTATTGCATCAGTTATTCAGGAAGAGAAAGCTGTTTGGAAATCTATCAGTAAATGAAAGAAACTGATATTTCTGAAAACTGAAATTGTATTAATAGAGATTCTAAAGGGTCTAAAGAAGAACACGATCCATTTGGAACCAATCTGGTCTTCTCAGAAACAGGAAAGGGTAAATAAGGGGATTAATGATCTTTTCCTCTCTGAAAACATATCGCTTTTTACCAACTGATGTTTTATCAAATCCTCTTTAGAATTATATGGTGTTTCAGAAGGTGATATTTAGGTTTCTATATAATTTTTGACTTTGGCAACTTTCAGGAAATGGCAGTTTGTTCACCCATCCCACACGTATTCTCCAAATTGTGACAAAAAGACATGCCAAGGCAGAGTTTAGGAAATAACAAATTATGGTCATTCCACAAACAGGGGCTCCAGCTCCCATTTCCTCAACCCTCAGCTCACCGACATTGGGTTAAATACCCAATTCCCAGGCCTGAAATAAGGGGGAATGAAATAACAAACACAAAACCCAGCAAGGCAGGGAGACCTCTCACACCAGAGCACTTTCCTTCCCTTTTGAAGGAAATTCAAACCCACATCTCATCGGAACCTCAGCAAGCTGCCAGCTCGGGACCCCTGCACTGCGGCCACACGTCCCGGCCGTGTCCCAGGCCAGGCTGGACGGGGCTCGGAGGAACCTGGGCTAGTGCAAGGTGTCCCCGGACCCAGCTGCCCTCCCGGGGCCCTTCCAGCCGAGGCGCCCCACGGCTCCATGCTCGCCCCCGTGCCGCCTGGCAACGGGAGCGCGCATTCCCATGGCAGCGCAAACAGAGCGGCGGCGCCCGCAGCGCTGCCCGCCCCGAGCGCGGCATCCCCGGGAGCAGCGCAGGAGCGGCTGCGGGTGAGACACCGCCAAACAGCGGGCCGGGAGGGCACCGACAGCGCTGCTGGGGACACATGTGCGACAGCTGCCACGCCTGGGTGACATCCTGTGCTCCGGGAACAGGGGGGATGCGTTTACTGCTCTATTATCTGCATGTTTACTTTGCCTTTTTTTCCTCTTTTTTTTTCCTTCTTTTCTTTATTTTTTTTTCTTTTTTTGCTCAGCAACCTGATGCTAGGGAAAAGCACTAAATAAAGCTTTCAGTGAATTAAAACCTTACCTATTGATTCACATACTACTCGTATGCAGCTACCAGAACATAATGTCAGAGGCAGGGAAATACATGCCAAATGATTCTAGCAATGAAGCATTTTTTATTTGCATTATTGAGCCTAATAATTACAATTAGCAGAGCTAGTGCTTCTGTAGCTTCTGGCATTATTTCCAAAGTGCTGTGCAAACAACCTATTAAAAAAAAAAAAACAGCAACCTCAAACAACAAAAAAAAACCTTAATAAAATGAATATTTATAAGTTAATCATAGCTACAGTTTTTTATACTTAGCTAAAATTATATTATAAAGCACTTCTTATCTCTGAGGGTTGCACTGACAATTATTTTCCATATGCCAGTGTCTAGTCCTGCTTTTCAGACTCATTGCCTGTAGAAGGAATTTAAATCAACCACAGGAACAAGAAAATTCTTATGAAAAAGGTTTTAGATTACAGAAATCAGGGTGTGCACTGAGGGCTGTAGCTCCAGGTGCTTGCTGCAATGGCTCAGTGAGGTTCACAAACTGTATTTAGGCATTCAACTGCCTTCCCAACCCTGCCCTGACTGGGCTTTCTCCAAAACTCACATCAGCAGCAGGGGTGATGTTCCAGCATGCAGCTGAGAGACCCCTAGAGAAAAATATTCTCTTACATAAATCAAAGTTCAGAGAGGTTTGAACTCCAAGTAACCAGTCAAGAGGTTCTTGGTAAAAGGTACCTCAAGAACTGAAAAGGAGAGAGAAAACATCTGGGATATATTCAAGCAGCCTAAATTCTATCTCAGCCTCTGTGTCTCATCAGCAATGAAAGTCTGACACCTCCAAAGAATAAGATACTAATTGGGCAGCTGTAGAAAAAACACAAAGCACCAAGGACACACAAGGAAATTAGGCCAGATGAGTTTAGCTCAATATACATAAAAACTGGAGGCTGTTCAGAGCAAAAACTGATGCTCTAAAATAGCCCTAAAACTAATGCAAGCAGAAGAGGATATTTTCTACGGTGTCTTATAGCAGTGCAGATCAGGAATGGTGCCAGCAGCAAGAATTGCATCAATTGAACTAATACCTCACTGAGCCCAGCTTGCTGCCTTTGGTGATTAAAGGAGAGCTTTAACAATGGTCTATCTGTTCTTTGTGAGATCATTCCAATTATGCCTTGTCCCTTAGGATCCATAGCAAAACCTACAAAAAGACTGGAGTCAGAGAAACAAAAAAGTAACCTTCAGCAGCTTGCCAACCTAAAATGAAAGGCAACAGAGTTCTGTAAAGTGTCTGTGCTGTCCAACAATCATTCAGGCTTATTGCAAGAAATCCACAATGCTGAATCAATTACTGGGAAAAGCTTTAGTGAGTAAAAATGTAGCTTGTGAACAAGTAACAGGAGGAGGAAAAGCATGGGTGTGGATCAGAACTGGTGACTGGGTGGAAAAAGAGACAAGGGACTTGCTTGCTATTTTTGTTGGTTTCCCGTGTTTGCATGTAAGGAGACTGTGTTTTACATAGCTATCACATAAGCCAGGGAGGTCAGAACATATATGTTTTCCAGTTTAATGGAGCTTTTTGTTAATTGCTACAGACACTAAAAGCTCAGTGGTTAAGATACAAAAAGCCCCTCGGCCTATCACTGCTGTAAAACTTGCCACATCAATAACTGACAGATCCCAGCTGACTGATTTGTTTATGATTTTCTTTAGGCCAGGGTCATCCTGACATTCAGCAGCAACATCTAAAAGTCTCTCTTACAAGACTGAAATGGAAACCCACCTTGCACTGTCAGGTAAGGACACAATGCTCCAGCACCTTCTCCTTGTCATGGCAGAGGGGAAGCCTAAAGTTATGTTCTTCTGCCTCAAAACAGATGAAATGGGTAAAACAGCTACAGACTTAGAAAAATCCCTGGCTGAAATCCTGTTGTTGATAATCAGATATGGTCAAGTGACATAAACCATACAGAGGTCTCTGTTTTATCACTGGCTTTGCAGAAGTCCTATCCAGCTCCCTACTCTTGATCTGGCATTGTTAGACATCTGCAGCTGGGAGTACAGCCCACCCTCCAGGTGTCACACAGCACATCTCACTCCCCTTGCACTGGGTCCAGATATTCAGCTTCACATCTTCTGTGTCCTCATCCTGGCTTTTTTGTTTTGGTTTGTTTGTTTGTTTGTTTTTATCCCAGAAAGCACAGAAGAGGAGGAAAGAAACCCAATGAAAAATCCATTTAAAGTCCCACCAGATACTGAACTTTTCTCAATGAGGGACAAGGAAATTAAAAAGGCACAGGTGGTATGTACACATGCTTTAGGCTAAACTATATAACAAGCAGTTACTAAGGCAGGCACCCCCCCCCNAGGGGATAGATTTCTAAAAATGTTCCATTTTAAGAGTCAGAATGTTTTAGCTTTTGTTTTCCAGATGCTGGCTCTGTTTCTAAAACAACACATCTACTTTTCTAATGACATTTTAAAGTATAAATATTCCAAACCCAAAATTAAATGCCTAACATCAGATTAAAATCCAAACAAAACTAAGTAATGCATTTTAATGAGGACCTAGGGAAAGGCAAAAGAAATAACTATAATTACCATTATGAGTTGAGCTGGAAAAATTTCTCCTCTCTTTTCAAATCAAAATTCAAAAATTAGCAAGCTCAGTACCATAGCAAGGGTCTGGCCAGAGATATGACCAGGCAGTTTGCACATGAGAAACCACAGAGAGCAAGTTCCCATTTGCCTTTGCACGTCCATGAAAACGTGTCCTCTCTCCCCTTCTCTGGATGAAACTCAGTATCAAGAGTGAGAAACAATCTGTTCAAAGAGGAGCTTCCCTCCCTGCTAACAAACTTTGTCCACTTCTCTCAACCCAGTGATATCTCCAGGTTTGAGGACACTCTGCAGGAGTATAAGATGTACAGGGACATCCTCTACCAGCTATCTCCAAAAGAGTGGCAGGAGGAACACAGAAAAAGGCACGAAAAAGAAAAGGACATGAAAACAGAATCCAGAGTTAATGAAAGAAGTGCTGCACGTCCCCCCACCGCTGAGCAGGGTGAGTGCCAGGAAAGTGCTGCTGCTCCTCCCTTCGAGAGACCCCCAGGCTCTAAGTGGACACCTCCTCTTGTCTCCAGAGCAGGGTCTGACAGCCGGGACAAGCACTGCCCCTAGCATCAGTTTTACGGATCTGCCAAGTTCCCTGCTCTTCTCAGAAAGTTTGGATTTCAGGTCACATGATGTCATGCAACAGCTCAAACACTTCCTGAAGCCTCTTTTATCAAGAGAACTGTAAGTACCAGACAATGCAAACAACAGACTTAAGTACTGTAAAGAGCACTCAGCTGACTGGGAGTCAGCGCAGAGGAATCACACTGCTCACCTTTGCTACACGTACCAAGATCTGGGGTTTTCTGCATTCAAGTACCAGCAGAAAGCTGCCAGGTGTGCAAGTCAGTACCTATATCCCTGCTCCAAGTGAGCTCCATCCTCAAAGCCTCTGCTGAGATCCTGCCCTGAGTGAGGCTGGCACTAAGACGATGCAAAGAGAGGTTTTTAATCCTTCATGGCTCAGGGTGACAGGTACAAATGAAAGTGATGAGCAGACTGAGCTGCCAACAGCAGCCAGGCACCCCTGCCCCCTCTTCCAGCTCTTGTGTAGAGGAAGAAGCATTAAACAAAGCCTCCCAGTGAGTTTAAAGGCATTTGGATCAACACCCTCAGTTCAGGTTCATGCGTCGTGTTCCAGCCGCATTGGCCAGCACAACCCAAAGCAGCACAAAAGGCAGCTTGCTCAAGGACAAAAGTAGCTCTTGTGCTGCCTGTGTGACCCCTAGACCCTACTGACCCCTAAATATCCTACAGCTGCAGGGGGGCAAAGGTGGAAACGTGCAAAGGACTGCTCAGGAGTAAACAGCAACAGTGAACATTAACAGTGTTCATATGTCACTAACGAGGTCTCCTCTGAGCTGTCATTCTTTTAGGGCCTAACACACAAAATGCTTTTTCAGAGGTTCATTGGAGGATGCAGAAAGTGAAATCAGCTCGGATGAAGACAAGGTCAGAAGTCTTATGTTGAAATATTTGCATTTTGTTTGTCCTGCATCATTTACCAAGATTACTAATTTCCCTCACCTTCTAACCATTAGTCATAGTATTGAGGAGTTTTTGTAGTTACAAATTATAAATGTATGTTTAAACATTCATAAATGTTCATGATTTGGAAACACATATTATAAATACCTTAGTTTAACTTTCCTCCTCTATTTTCCAAAACCCTACCATCATCTCTAAGCTTACCATCCTCCAGTGAGACGTGACATCATATAATGAAAGATTTTTTAATTAGTGCAGTTACTGGCTCATGGCTGAAATTGACACTTTCCCACTCACAGATGTTTGCAAGACTTTTTACCCCCCAAAGTACCATTTTTTTCAATGGTGAGCTACTGAGGCAAAGCTACACACATGGCAGGAAGGTGGAAGATGTTTGTACATGGATAAACATGAACTTCTCTAGATGGAAGAGCGTTTGAACAGCCAGGGCTGGTGCAGCCCAGCCTCTGTGTAGTTCAGTGGATGGAAGCTAGAGAAGGGAAAAAAAACTCATCACACATGTTTTCCACTCCAGGAGCCTGAGCTCTATTTTACTGACCCTGAACAATTGCTGACTACTTTCACGGAGATGCAGGATGAGATCATATCCTTCATCCAGAACTCCCTGGATATTGAGGAGAGCTGGAACAAGGTCCAACACACTTTCATCACCACCCATGAAAGCATGTAAGTGTGACCCTGCAAGTGATGGGAAGGCATCCCTGTGCTCCACCTTTCAGACATAAGTGACCCCTCTGCCCCCACAGACTGCTCCCCATCACAGAGCATGGTAATGCTCTTCACACAGCAGGGTCTTTCTTGGGAGCTCCTAGGAAAGTGTCCCATCTATGCTTACAACAGGAGATAAGACTTGAGCTTGGGACTCATTCCTTAGTCTTCAAGGCACAGGCTAGGGAACTGATGCATTAAGCATCCTGGCATGGACATAAGTATAGTGCAATTCTCATGAAGACCAAAGAAAGAAAAAAGGCAATTCCTGGAGCAATCCAGAGCAGCACCTATGCTGACTCAGTGCAAAACCCTCCTAGAGGAAGACTGCAGGGAACCCAAGTGTCACTGTAATCTACAATTTCAATGTCAGGTAGACATATATATTCCATTTAAAATGTAGTTCATCTCATTGTGGAAGTTTTAAGGGTAATTTGGATCCCCTACTGACTTACTAAAAAACCTTGAATGTTTAGCTATGCTACTTCTCCCTCCCCTACACCAGCACAGTAACTGCTTTTCCAAAAAAAAAAACAACTGAATTTCCCAGTGCTCTCGGGCTGTGGGTGCAAGTTCCCAGGAAAGGCTGAAGTGTTACCTCCATCTGCCGGCAGCAGGAGGGACCAACCCAGGCTGCGGAGAGCAGAGCCTGTGTTCCAGAGGTGTGCTTTCCAAATACCTCCTCTCTCTCTCTCTCCTCTAGGGAGAAGGAGCTGGCAGCGCTGAAACAGCAGGTAAACACCCTCCGAGCCACTGTCGCCAAGGAAGAAGAGAAAGTAGCCGATCTGAAGCTCAAAGTTCAGCTCTTTTCCTCGGGAAAACATGAAGCTGATGACCCGGTACACGCTGGGATCCAGGCAAGGGGGGGTTCACGTGTGTACAGGTGGTTCCTCTTCGCCAGCCACATCCATCCCGGGAACAGAGCAGACAGGGGTTGCACTGGGGAGGGACCAGCTCTGCTTCCCAGCAGTGGAGCCACAGCAAGGGCAGTTTGGGGCACTGCTGAGGCAGCAAACTGGGGCAAATGGGTCTGCTCCATGCAGCTGCTGTGAGGTGATGTTGTTGCAGAAACAACTGGGCAGCTGCCACCTGTCCTAGGTCATAGCCAAACTGGGAAGATGAGACAAAAGGAGAGTGGCTCAATACAGCCATCTGTCCCTGCCATTGCTGTTAGCCAACCAGGAAACAAACAACTGAGTCTTGTTGAGGGCTTTAAAGTGTTTCCTTTATGGATTTCCTTCGGTTTTGGAGGGATATTATGGTTCAATTTGGCAGAACACAGCTGTGCCACTCACCATATCTCCTGTCACCTCTAGGACAAAATTCTGACAAGCCTGAACAAGAAGGTGCAGGAAGTCTATTTGCACTGCACTGGAGACAATGAGACAAACCTGCCAACAGTAGAGATGTTAAAGGTAATAGAAAAAAAGCTCAATGACTTGCTGGACAGCGTGGAGAGAATCCCAGCAGCAAAGATAGAAAAGGCTGTGAAAGCCATAAGAAAGGAACAGAGGGCAAGGTAAGGCAAGACCCTCTTCTGGAAAATGTCTCTATTTTTAAGTGTCTACAGCTGAAAGAGCCAAATCAACCCAAAAAACTCTAGCAGCAATCTGAAATCCCATGTGAGCAATCCATCTCCTTTAACTTCTCTAAGGGTTCTACATTCATAGAACTTGCATCTCCTCGTCAGTGAGCAGCAGCCCACAGCTACATTAGAAAAGAGCTGCAAGCTACATTAGAAAAATCTAGAAGAATAAAAAAAGAAAACACTAAACCCACAAACAAAAACAGATTCTATGATGAGAAATGTCCTTTTAAGAAAACAATTTACAGTAACAAAATTAAACTGAATAAATAGAAAATTAAACTTCAAGTTAACAGTCTGCCTTGCCCTGATAATATGTACATAAGGGCATTTGTCAACAACTCCAGCTTTGAAATGTTTCTTCTACAAAACTTTTAACTTGTATTACTAGATTAAATAGTAGCAATTATCACAATCAGTATAAGTCCCAAGGTGAGACACATTCCTTTAGGCCCAGTTACACAAGATTTCCCCTCACACATAACAAAGATAACTGGATTGATGACTGTATCCAGCCATCCTCAAGTGAATCAGACAGATTACAGTGAGGATTTAAAGCCTGAACAGTGACATTTCCCTTCTGCTTATTCTCTTTCTCTGCATCTTTATTCAGCTGTGTAGTAGAAAAGGTATGCTGCTTCTTCCTGATATTTTGTGAATGTGTTTGCACTCTTAAATTGCAAAATAAGTAAGACACATTTATTCTATGCTGGGGATGGAGGAGAATAATTCATGAAAGATGCCACACGCTCCACCCCCAAATAAAAATCAAAACCAATTAAAAAAAAACAAACCAAACCAACAAAAAACCCACCACAAAAACCCCTCAAACCTGCCCCCCCAAAAAACTAGAACACAACAAACCCTTCAAAGAGCATTAAACATTTTCCTCAAGATCGCTGCAGTTTCTCTGCACCAGTGTTCATAGCTTGATCCCATTTCTGTTCCAGCATTTCATCTCCATAGGGAATGGGAACAACTGGCCCTCTGGGCCCAGTGGAGCTCCACGGGTGTAACACCCTCCTGCTCACCCCCGTGTGTTACCGACCTGGGTGCACTGGTGAGAACTGGGGACACAATAAGCATCACCCCTCCCCACAGCTGGTGAGCAGCCTGGTCATCTGCAGGGCCTAAGGCTCCTGCTGAAGTGGGTGCAGAGCATGTCATTAACAGAAATCAACTGTCCAACATCTGCTTCAAAGCTTTTTCCACCCATCACTCCAGACAGAGTAGGACCAGCTGCAGGCAGTGCTTGCCTCTTACCCCCTTCACAGCAACCAACTCCAGCAGCAGCTGTACCCAAACCCCCATGTTCCAATGGTTAGATGTAAGGTGTGATGCAAGATGTAATGTTAGATGTTGATGCTGTGTGTCAAAAGCACAAGCTTCATGCTGCATTTAACCCATCCTTTATTCCCTCCCTTCAAAAGGCTCAGAGAGGAAAAGCAGAAACAACTGAAGCAGCAGCAGGATGAAGGATTGAGAAGAGACATTGTAATATCACAGGCACCTGAAGGAAAAAAGGTAAGTGGTCTGTGGAAACACCTCACTTCAACAGCTCACTTTGGAGACGCTGAGGGTACACTGAGTATCAAGTGTTAAAGGGAAAAGTGCTATTAAGGGGCCTCCACAGCTGTGTGGGGCTGGCACCTGCAGCCAGGTGTAGCTACAATTTACAAGAGTGATGTAACTTTAGCCACTGCTGGGCAGTCACAGTGCACATTATTCCAGTTCAGCATCCTTCCATCATCCTCTTGACCACATGAGCCCCTTCACTACTTGCCAATTCTCAGTAAGCTCATTTCAACTCCTTAACTTGGCTGTATTAAACAAAGCACAAAAATTGGCAAATGATGAAGTAAGCAGCAGCAGGATGTTCCTGATAATGGCAGCAAGGCCCTAGATCAGTTCAGCCATACCATCAAACCACCCCTTTTCTGACAAGTTCCACATCCTGCCACACTGTGCTCTGGCCCCTTGGGAGGCTCAGTGCCGAGCTTCTGCCATGGCTCCTGCTACACCTGCCCCAGCTCAACAAGGCCGTGAGGACACACCAGTTCTGCCACACACCAAAGCAGTGACAGCATGGGTGACAGCAGAGGCCATGAGTCCCTGCCCCTTTAGCCAAGAGAAAATAAAAGAGGGTTCTGTAGCCTCCCCCTGCATTTCTTTGGATATCCAACTTTCCCTCCTCTTCCTGACACAGTACTAATAAGTAGGTACAACAGTGAGTTGTAGAAGCTGAAGCAGGAGCACACCAACAGCCTTCACATGCTTCACATTCACTTTCCAAAACAGAAAGCACACTCAGCAGATACCCTGCAGCCTGCCTAGAGACCAGGGCAAGGGCCACAGCCCCTCCCAGCCTGGCAGCACAGAGCAGCTCAGACACTCTACCCAGCCCTGATGCAGCACCTCTTCCTCCTCTGCAGAACTGTGAGACAACGGCCTTGCATTCCAATGCACCTGCCAGGAAGGAGAAGAAAGAACAGCCAAGGAAATAGATAAGGAGAAGGAAGAACAATTGTATTATTGCTCTTGCTGCCACAGCCTTAACCACAGCTCATAGGGTTGATGCTGTTCTGCAAGTCTTTAGTAGATCTACATTTTGTCAGTCTTTGCTCAGTTGAACTTTACTGTCTCATGAAATTTCCTTCTCCTACTCTAAGATTCCAGGGAAAGTTTGCAACCCCTATTCCCCTCCTTCAATATTTTGCCTAAGAAAATAAAAATTCTCTCATTTTGCTCCTGAAGCTCCTGCTAAGCACCAATGCTTTTCTTATTCAGTTTTTGATGCCAATAGCACTATCCCTACAAACCTGAGCAGTGAGAACTATCACAGACAATCTTTCTTAAGGCACAACTGAGCCAAGCACCTCACAAACATTTATGATAATCACAGGTCTTTTGAAGAACTGCAAAAACTGAGGGCTATGCTCTAATCCAAAGTCGTTATAGACTTCACCCCACTACAATGGAGAAGACAAAACCGAAGGAAAACCACAAGCTTTCTGCAGAAATCAAACTGCCAGCAATCAGCTTTGTGTCAGATGCATCCATGCAAAGAACAATACCCAGTGACAAACTGACCATAAAAAAAAAGCTTTATTAACCCTTTTGCACCAGCAGTTCTTCAGGTATCCATTGCCAGCAATGGAGCCCAAGCCAAGTGATCCAATTTTCCGCCCTCAAGAGGTTAGCACTTTACATTCACTTACAAAGCTGAGTGAGGTACGTTTTCAGAAGTAGAAAGATTTGGTTGCAAGTCCCATAAAAAGATGGAGTGTTCCTTGGCCATTTTAATAGATTACAAACTGGTATGGTCCTTGAGAAGAGAATAATGCAGATATTGGGAGCTCGAGGTGTCTCAGCTTCCAGGGAGAGCATGGTGACCACTAGAGCAAGACCTTCAGCAGAATTCCTCCTCAATCTTTCCACCTCTCAGGAGTGGACTCCAAGCTGCAGTCAGGGCCATTGGGTAGATCTCATCTACCAACTGGTTTGGAAATCCAGCCTGGAGGGTTTAGACTTGCCCTGGACATAAGCTGTAAACTCAGAGCAAGGAACAGAGAGACCTCAATGCTCAGTTAGGCTAGATAGAAAAATAAGCTGGTTCAACCAGAGATCTAATACTGCCTACAAATCAGGAGCTGAAGTTCCTTGTAACCTGTATGTTTTTTTCCCTCCCCAAGTCTCCACTCAAAAAATGCATTTATATGGACACATACATAGTTCAAAAGGCACAAGAAGAAAAAGCATTTCTGAACGACCTCGTGAATTTAACATCAGTATAACTGTAAAATAAATAAATATGTGCAAGATTAGAAAGATCGCAACGTTCTCCTCTGTGACATATCTTACATATCTTGTAAAAAAAAAAGAAAATACACATACGTGCATACACACACCTCACTGAGAATAAAAAAAAAGTACAAACAGCCTTTTATCAAACTCCTATACATACTTTTACAGGCATTCAGAACATCATTGTAAGAAACACTTAAATTACTACCTTAAAATGTAACCAAAGGTGTTTTTTTTTCCCTATACAACCCTATACTTATTTAGGTGTCTGCAATCCAGATAAGTAGAGTACATACTACCTCTCCCCCACCCTCAAGAGCAACTGCAGTTTTTCAGGGGCAAGTCTTCCTGAGCAACAACTTTCCCCCTCACAAAATACTCTGACAACTGCATATTTTGTACACCAGCCAAAGCTCCACGTGCATGTGACTGCTCTGGGATAGCAATAAAGAAAATGTGTTAACAGCGTTCAATTAACAAAACAAAAACACTGAACAACCCCAAATAAAAAGGTAGTGGCCTGTTCACAGGTAACTTGGCAGCGGTTTATAGATGAGATAAAAATCAAAGTGCTTAAATTTACATGACGGTCAACATTCCTCCCAAAAAAGGGAACACAAAGATAAAACAAACCTCTCTCAGATGCTGTTGGACTCTTAGCTAATCACTTACAGTGAGTACAGTTCTATTGCAGTTTTCTTTTTCAAGTTTTGCTGGAAGAATTCAGCAAAGTATTTGGGATGCAGGAGCAAGGAAAGGGAGAAACTCAACATGAGCTACAAACTGATTCACAGCTAAGTTAACATTTAGAATCTAGCTTTCTAAAACAAAGATTTTAAAGCATCTCATTTTCATGGCATCAAACATTAATTTTGTTACATGTGACACTTTATTCCAGTTTTCTGCCAAAACACAGGGGCCGAAATAATCCTTTTTTTGTGTGTATGGAAAACACTTGCAATTTTTAGCTCTTAATTCCTTGATGCCACTGGCTCCAAGAGGAGACTAGTGGAAGGAAAGTTTTACCTGTCGTAGGCAAGATTATAAATTTGCACTTGTTAGCTGTAGAATACTTGTTTTCCTGTGAAAATAGTAAATATTACCTCAGTTTGAAGTGTAACAAAGTACTTCTCCCTGAAACAACACTGTACAGCAGTCTGCCCCAGCCTCCCCAGCTGCCAGGCAGAGAGGGTATCTTACACAGGCACATCAAGTGGGATTTACATTTTTAAAGAAAATCTTTCCGCTACAACTGCCTTTAGCAAATCACAAAGAGTGCAACCATACTTCAGTTCTCCTACTCTTCGTATGTTTCCTTGGAAAAAGACCCACACAATTATCTCACTCTGTCATGATTGCCCAATTATTTTCAAGTAACTGTTCTTAATTATCGTCATTCCAGATCCTGTAAATTTATTGTGCTTCCAGTGAACTGAGAGTTATCAGAACCTGCATCATCTTCAGTGGAATTGTGTGGTTCCTGTTAAAGCAAACAGACAGCATGAAGTACTTTCACCTTTAGATGCTTTCAATGCTTATCAGCAAGATTATCTTGACATTTATCCAACACCACAGAAATGCTTGGAATGGCTCACAGGAAACCCAAAGCCTTTTCACTTCACAGATCCACCCAAACAGTGTTGCCACAGTTTTATTATGGAACACTTCAGATGAATATTACTAATGGAAAAATATCTAAAATCAGTTTTTTCTCTGCTAACTCTTCATTATGGCAAACAATCCCACTCGTATTTCTGGGTTTTGAGGAAGGTGTCCCTCCTCAACAAAAAAACTTTGTTTTCTATCCAGAAGAAGCAGGAATAGGTGCATTGCAGAGTATATCAAAAAACAAGGTCCCTGAGCAGGCTTTTTAACATAACTGACACTCCCATAAGAGCACCACTCTGAAATCTAGGCTCAAGATTCCCGCTTCCCACCCTTCCTGTGGCCCTGCAACATTCCAATTCTGATCCTCTTTCCTGACACACCTAGTATGTACAGGACAGGATCAGGAAAACAAGGATGGGGCATTTCAGAAAAAATGAGCAACATTTAGTTATTCATTACTCAGTAACAGAGGGAAAAAAACCAACCACCTCTGATGTATCAAAGGTTGATAACAGACACAAGTCATGCACTGCAGTTCTCTGCTTACTACTCCTTGTCAGTGAAATTCAGCTCCCAGTGGAAAACAGGGTGTTTTCATCAGGCAGAACAAGAGAGTGCTCACAGTAAACTGTCTTTACTTTGGCATGCTCTACCTGAAGTATGTGAACAGGCAAATCCACTGTAAGCTGAGAATGTGACGAGGAAGACTGAGAGCTCAGCTGAAAGGGCAGATCTCCCTCTCCTGGGGAATCATCCTGTGAATGTAGAAACATGATGAAATTACACAATCCCCAAATATCTCAGCACAATATGGCAAATTTCACTCAGCCTCACAATCTTAAAATATCTGATAAAGCCACTGCACTGTACTAGTAAGGCCTAGATACACAAAGCTGTGGAAAGTTAACTACAACTTAAATCTGAACCTAGCTCAGTGTACAACCTATTATCCTGTCCTCATTGACTTGGAACACTGGCAAGATCTGAACAGGAAGGAATGGTTCATCTTTCAACAAATCGAACACTCAGAAACATGCAACAAGTTTCATCATGTTTTCATGAAGCTGATATTAACATGAAAGTTACAAATGTGTACATCCATCTAATAAAGAGATCCACAGAAAACTCTGCCATTAGGTCTCTCCATACCAGAGTTGTTAGGAGTAAAGGAGAAGGAACTTACCCTGTTTCTGAATACTACACAGATACACCTGGCAAAAAATGTATTACCTGCCATGGTCCACTAATCAGTCCCCACCCAATCGTTTCGTTTTTTTTAAATCTTAAGCTTTATGTCAACAGATTAGAGAAGGAACAGTTTAGGCTGCAACTCTTTTTGCAGCAATGTTTTCATGTCCATCTCAGTTACTTTGTAACTAAAAGGTGGAATAGTGTAAGAGTACTGCACAGCTCAAGACCTCATCCAGAGGCAGTAGTACCTGAGCTCACAAGTACTCAAATTTTTCCATAAATGTGAGTCTGGATAACAGAGAAGCTGAGCATGCTTTTTTTTCTCCTCAGCTCTTACCTGAAGAAGCTGAATTTGCACATACTGGGCTCCAGTGGCAGGGTCCCTTATTGTCAGCCCTCCGTTTGGCAGAACTATGTTACCAACCAGTCGACTGCCAGGAGCAGACGATGAAAGGTTGGTAGGGCTTACTTTACCACCCTTGTTTTTCCTCTGACTGGAGCCAGATGCCCCTAAAAGAAAGCAATTTTACTATGTAAATGTCCAGAAAGAATTTGCCAGTTTCCAGCTAGTATTTTTCAACTTTTTGCCGCTGTTTATACTACACAGCAAATGCCCACAACAGTGCAACATAATTAAGCACCATCTGACAACTGCTGAAAGGCCAGAGAGCACTCAGCTGGAGAATTCCAGCTGCTGACTGAGCACCTTTTTACATGAACACCATTCAAAACTCATAAACTGCTAAACTTATGGCTCTCCCTTCTGGTAGCACAGAAATACCAGTGTATTTGTGGCGTTATGGAAAGAAATTAGGACTGTGTTTTCTATTTTTAATTTTGCAACTAATTTCCTGAGAAGTCATGCACATCATTTCTCTAAACTGTAAAAAAAGCATAGTAAAGATCATTATTTACAGAAAGATTTCAAGGACTGCTAGGTAGAACAGGCTACACAACTACAGGTATCACAACCTTAAGCTTTTTTCAGTTTAAAGCAGGATGAACCAGCTGCTGTATCACAAGCTGGAAACCAAAACCTAAGTTAATCAAAACAAAAGTAAGAATACAGTCCTCTCAGCTCTTCAGGTTTTTGTTTGGATTTTTAAAAAAATCTGTAACAAATGAAGGGCTTGGATAACCTCTTTTTAAACACTGAACTTCCCTCTACAGTATTCATTCAATCTAATTAAGCCAATCAGAAATTCAAGGTTCTCTAGACCACTTTGAGAGCACAGCATTGAGACAACAGCTGGTGAAAAGTGGACTACTGGGAGTCTTGAGCAGGAACAGAAACAAGAATTTTCTGAAGTCATCTTAGGAGACGTGCAAAGTGAAACCATCTTTTTTAAACTGATGTCCAAATGACACGTTTGATGATACAAGGCCCCTTAGAACTAGCTTCCTAAAGCACTTATCCTTCCATATGATGATTTGCTGAATGAGACAGAATTTATGCAGGTATGCAACTTACAAATACACAAACACAAAAGTTCTCAAATCAGAACTAGTCTCTTAACTCACCTCAAAAATTATTGCCTTGATTTTCAGAGGAGGAAGGTCTAAGAGACAGCAAGGCAGCACTAAACTCAGCTCTCTATATATGATATTGATACATTATAAACATATGATATCCCACCCCAACTGTCCAAAGGTAGACACAACCTGAGCTCATGGAAGCCCAGTGAGCCATGGATCTGACAAAGGAATGGTTATTATTCACATCAAATGGCTTTGAGTCAAACTAATAGAACACATCCGGAATCATGACCTAAACCCCACCCTGAACAAGTACTCTCTAAAGGGTTAAAGTATTAGAGAGAGGTTTGAGTATTTCTAAATAATAAAAAAATAATTCCTTAACATTATTACTATGAACACAGAAGCAAAATCCAGCTGATATTTTCATTGTCTATACTGAGTAAAAGAACCCTCTAAGTAAGATCAAAAGCATAAACAACAGAAAGCAAAGTGACATTAATTTTTTTGTTTTAATAAGAAATTAGAAAGCAGATGAAGAGATGGACAGCTAGTGTCTTGTCATGAATCATGGGGCACAGCTTTCTTTGTAAACTTCCTGTGAATCTGATACTCCACAGAATGTGATTATCCTGAGTAACAGATGGTACACCACATGCATAATTATTTTAACTAGCAATAAACAGGATAGGACATTTAAGAATAGTACTCAGAAACCTGCTCCCACTGCACTGCCAAAAATACTAAATATTTTTATTTAGTAAATTTAACAAAATTATTGGCTTCTCACCTGTGCTGCTGCCATTCCCTTTTTGTTTCTTTTTCTTGGCCAGCTGAATGGCTCTGTAGTCTGTTCTTGCAGACCCACTGCTCTCCTAGTCAAAAAAAAAAAAAAAAAAAGCCCAGAGATGCAAGGTTTTTGGAATTAAGAACCAAACAACACCCTAAACACAGACTAATGGGTTCTCAGATGCAGTTATCTTCTATGCTGCAATGAATTCTAGTTTCCCCTGATCTTCTGATTAGTTTCAGTAAGTTCCCTGTATCTATTCAATATCTGGAGTTCAACACAAGAAGTCAGCTCCACCTTCATAAGTGTTCAGATTTTAAGAGTGTGAACATTTACTTTATAATGTAAACAAAAAGTTAAGGCTGTAGTAACACAATAAAGCACAAAGGGAAGAGTACTTAAAACAGGAATGAGGTCTGAGGTGAAAATGCTGCAGTTACTGTTACAGCCCAAATCTCTCCCTGGAATGGAAAGAACAAGTGTAACATGTATTCCTGTGAAGTCCATTACAGGTGGACGGCTGCTTATTTTGAACGGTTCTTCCTGAACGTTTCTCTTAGGAGAACTTGTCACCACACTGAATCTAAGTGTGAAAACACACAACTCAACACATCAGTCTACATCTTTCATCAAAAGACAGCCAAAATGCATGATCTGCAAAATCTGAAAGGTCTCCCTATCAGGTGTGAGCAGCCAGGGATATCCCCAAAGTCAGGCTGTCTCATCCAGGGGTAAAGTGAATGCAGTTACTCCATACCAAAAACGAGCTGCCAGTCACTGCACCAAGATCCATTTCCTTCTGTGCACTGTAACTCCCTGGAGGGTTGGAGAACACAAACTGTGTCACTACTTTGCTGCCCTCCTGCTGACCAACCACATCTGAGATGGGAAGCAAATTCCGTTCAGCTTTAATTGATGTCAGTAACTCAGGCACATTGGTGCTGCCGAGGCTGCTGGAAGGAGTCAAAGTGGCCGTGTCTATTGTTAAATTATTGCTGGATGTCAACCCATGCACATCCTGACTGGAATTCCTCACTGACAGAGATGCCAGCGAACCCAAGGCTTCAGCATTGACAGTCTGTACATCATCCAAATTTAAAGTGCTTTGCTGTAGAACTGTTGCACTGGTTCCCAGCAGGAGAGAACTGTCCAGGCTCTGGGGCATGTCACTGCTTGCTACCAGGATCAAGGGATCAACTGCCTGGCTCAGGGAATTGTTACTGACAGGCAGGTTCCCTCCCAGCGTCGAGCCCACCGAAGCCACATCGATTGTAACGATTCCAGAGTTCACCAGCGCCATGTCCGTTGTAATTCCAGAATTGTTACTGGACACGTTGGAAAACAGGGATACGAGGTCAATGTTGCTGAGATCACTCTGCCCAAGACTAGTGAGTTCACTGCTGGGGGTGAGGGAACTGGTTGCTTCCAGCTGGGTTAGGAGATCTGAAAGAGAAGGGTTTGGTTGTAAGACAGAGCTTTCATAGACAACAGGGAGAAAAGAAAGCTTAAAATTCTATAAAATTCTATATTCTCAGCCTGATAAAACACTTCTCAACTTCTCTGGAAGCAGATTTAAGGAAAAGCAGCCTACTGAAATAAGTTCATTGCTTTACTGAGAAGTGCCAGTTACAAAAGCACTTGCCACAAAATAACACCAAGGCAGTACAGGCTAAGTACAGGTTGAAGAGGAGTAAAAGGGGTGAAAAGATAAATCCTTTTAGTACTTCCTCATATTCTACAGATGACATGGAAAAGGATGAGCTCTACTTCATTGAAAACTGCTGCAATTTCTCACAACTTCAGAGGTCAAGCTCAAGTATCGCTTTCCGATACTCAGAGATCCCATGGAAAATTTTAGAGGAGGGTCAAACCAACTTCAGTCTCAGAAGAGATTCTGTCATTCATATAAATGGGACTCATATTTCAACACCAGTAATTACACATTATTAATTTTCCTTAATAAAACATTTAATTTTTCCACTTCACCCTCTGATAGCCAAACACTTTACCTGGGCTGAAGTTATGCTGCTTAACCATGTGTGTCTTCATACTATTTTTGGAAGTGAACAATTTATTACAGCTGGAAACAGGGCATCGAGTCTTGAACGAGTCTACATCCTGAAGATGTTTTTTGGAGTGAATATACAGACTACTTCGTGCAGAAAATTTTGCACAACAGCCTGCAAGAAAATATATAAGGCTTTGAAGTTTCAAATTGAATGAAGTTTCAATTTAATGTTCATATTTAATGTCTTAAGAAATCAGAGTATCCTCTAGTTGCTATTTTGCAGCACCTGTGAATACACTCAGAGGAACCACAGGTAACTAAACCTGTCAAAGGGTAGGGACAGCTCAACAACCCATTTCTGAATGGAATGAAACTCTTAAGTCATTCGGTGTGAAGCACAACCTTTTCACACTATGGCATCTGAAATTCTTCATGACAACTGCTGGAAACACCATCAAAAGGAGAAACAATCAAGTAGAGCTGTTTTACTTTAAAAAGCAGAATAATCCAGATCAGACCCAAAAATCTTTTCTCCTGGAGTCCCACTGAAGTGGTGAGGGTGGTCAAGATACATTATGAAACAGTTTGCTCTGTCATTCCTAACTCTGGGTATTATCACCTGTTCAGTTGCAATATCTTCTGTTTAGTTTTACCTCTTCAAACCCTGTCAAAAGATTCACTCACTCTAAATTGTTCTAGTCCTATACCAAGCACTCATAACCTTTAGAAAAAATACACCAGTTACCAGGAAACACATACAAGAGTGGAACAATACCTTCTACTGGACACTCAAATGGTTTTGTACCAAGGTGAGTTATACTGTGGCCTTTCAAGTGTTCTGCTCTTGTGAAGGATTTCCCACAGCCTTCTACTGGGCACATGAATCTCCTGTCATCTTCATGTTTCCTACAAGGGAAGGAAATTGCCACTGGCATGATTAAATCCACTACTGCTTTGCTATTGGAACAGAAACAAAAACAAACAAACAGCCAGTGGCTTAGGACAGCATAATCAAAAAAAGCTTCCTTTACCTTTTATGCCTCAGAAGCTTGGACATGCTGGTAAAAGACCAGCCACAGCC
>JACBWW010000009.1:7953318-7975141 GCA_020086605.1 Lanius collurio
GCGCGATTCCTATGGCGGCGGCGCGGCGGGGCCGCCATGTTGCGCGGCGGGCCGGGCCCGGGCCGCCTCCGCGGCCGGCAGCCCCTGCGTTTCCATCTTGGGGGTCCCTGTAGCAGCGCCTGAAACCGGAGCCGCGGGGCGGGGCCGGCGCGGGCCGCAGCGGAAACCCGGAGCGCGGAATCGCGGAGCGGGCGCGGTGCGGGCGGCTCCAGGGAAACCCGGAGAGCGGGACGACGGACGGGAGGGAGCGGGGCTGCCCCGGGACAGGGCCGCCCGGGTGGGAATCGCACAGCGGGGAGCGGCTCAGGTGACATCCGTCGTCCGCTGGAGTCAGCTCAGGTCCTGGGGATTGTGCTGATATCCGTGTTAATGGCCAGGAAGAGTTACAGAATAATTAGGGTGGGAAGGGACCTCTGGAGATAACCCAGTCCAACCCCCCTGCCGAGGCAGGGTCACCCAGAGCAGAGGACATTGGAACACTTCCAAGTGGGGTTTGAATGGTACCAGAGAGACGTCACGCCCTCCCTGGGCAGCTTTTTCAGTGCTCTGCCACCCTCAATGTAAAGTTCTTCTGCATGTTGAGGTGAAACTCCATGTGTTTTAGTTGACGGGCATTGCTCCTCATGTTGTTGCTGCGCACCACTGAAAAGACTCTGGTACCCTCCTCTTGACACCTGCCTTTGAGATGTTTATATGGATTAATGAGATCCCCTCTGTCTTCTCCAGACTAAACAAGCCCTGCTCCCCCAGTATCTCCTCATTCAAGAGAGATGTTCCAGACTCCAAATCATCTTTGTGGCCCTCCACTGAAACCTCTACAGTAGCTCCATGTCTTTCTCATACTGAGGAGCCCAGAACTGGACACAGCACCCCAGATATGGCCTCACAAATAGAGGGGGAGTATCATGTCCCTGGATGTGCTGTGCAGGAGCAATGCTAAGGGTGCAGCCACGCTCAGAGTGCTGAGAGAGGGAAATACTTTAGCAAAACACCCCGTGTACCATCAGTGGAAATACAAAAACAGTGCTATAGGCCAACCCTGGGCAATGCAAAGTCACTGTTCAGGCACAACCATGGCACACCATTACCCAAGATAGCCCAACACAAAAAAAAAAATCCTACCAATTCAGTTCATGCATAGTTTTTATTTGTTTTTAATTTACCCTTGGGCAAAGCTTACTTTAGGAGAATGTTCAGCTGCCTTGTGGCTCTCCAACACTTAAGGAAAAGGTGAAATTATCCTGTATTTGCTATGGAAATTTACCAGTTCCCTGCTGCCATGGGGCTGGCGAACAGTCCCAGCAGATGGTGCTGTGATCCTTCTCCTGCTCAGATTTTTCCTTCTTTCTAAGCATCAAACCTCCTACAGGAAGGGTGTGAACTGGTGGCCAGGCACACTCAGCTCCAGGGAAGCTGGAGCTGTGGGGACATCCAGAGCTCCACTGGGCTGAGTGCCACTGGCTGTAGGTCTTCCCTGTCCTTGGTGGCCCCCACCATCCCAATCTCCCTATGGAGGTCTTTGCAGTGCCTTCCTTCATGTTCTTAGGAAAGCCACCGAGTTTATTGCTTAACACAAAGGTGCATCCCTGGTTGAAGGATGTAAAACCTGCCACCAAGCTCTTGCCTCTGTCTGCAACCACACACAAGACTTTCAGGATAAGTGCCATTTCAGGAAAGCATTAAGTTGCTAAGATTCATAGGAAGGATGCTTCAGCCTGGCAAGCTTGAGACTTCACTGCACTGCAGAAATTCACTCCTTGTACATCCCCTGCCCAGATCAGATCCAATGCAGTGCCTTCAGATGGATGGGTTTAAAACTGTTCTCCCCGTCCTGGCTTTGTTTAGCAGTGAGGTCAGCTACCCAAAAATTACATCAGCACCCCCACACAACAACAGCCTGTTCACAGTCTCAGCTGCTCTGCAAACAAGTAGAGGACAGATAAATCGAGGCTCAGCAGGGCTCAGAAAGGGAATTTATCCCTGGGGTTATTTATGGCTTCTGTGTGCTGGAAACCCCCTGCTATTTCATCCCTGACAGCAACAGGTTAGTGTTTCCCTGTGCCCTCCCAAAGGTATTGTAAACCTCAGACAGTTCACATTTGTTAAGTGCTTGAGATATGCAATTAAAAGACCGAAGCAGATTTAAACATATACATAAAACTGCATACTACATCGTTAAAATAAACACCAGTGAATAGCCATAAATAAGACCAACTGCCTTTCTGTACCCCATTTCACCTTAACTCATGCTACCTCATTAATAGACTTCATCACCTGAATTTCAACATGTAGCTCTTTACAGCACTCATACATGTGGGTTCTGTGTCTCCCTACTGGCAGTCCAGAGTTACAAACTCCCAGGGACTTGAGTGACATCAATCGTGGCTATTCTGGTAAGGTTATGTCCCCTGGGCAATAAGGCTACTAGGACAAAAATAAGGTTCCTTTTGTGCCTGGGATGTGAACGTGAACATGCTGGCAGGTACCCCAGTATTAAATAATACAAAGGTAAAGAACTCATAAAAAATATTTATTCAACATCTTGTTTGTTGGTGTATTGTCAACTCAGAATTAAGGTGAGTCTATAGAATAGCTCTCAGTACAAGAAAAGCCAGTATATTTTCTGGTTGTTCCTCTTGACAAAGCAAGAACCACCGGTGTTTTGGGGCTATGAAGATTAGAGTGGTTTCACACAATACCAATACGCTAACTTTGGACCCACTCCACTGTGATTATTAATAAGGTAATGCATAACATATGTCAAAGCAAAGGCTGTCAAATCTGCCTGACAACTACTCACATCTCAATCGTATAAATTGGCAATGTGGGCAGGTTTTTTCCATAATGTAAAGCAATTCCTATCAACTGCAGATTGCACTTCACAGAAGGCTCAGTTTCAAGCAGATGCCAGACTCTCACTGTTCATCTGGAGATGTACACAGTACGTGAACAGAGTAAAGAACTCATTTGTGATTCAAAATAAACACTTCCCTTTTCTTAGCAGCAGAGGCAATGCAGAGCTGTAGAGTTTGCTCACCTGTGGGTACCGTGGGGTCTAGCAGGGGTGGAGTTTCAGAGTCCTGACAACTGTGTGCTGAGACTGCAGCTCACCACATCCCCTCTGCAGCAGCTCAGGCAGGTTTAACAGGCAGGTGTAACACCCCTTTCCATTCCAAGGGGTAATGGATACCGTGCCAGGAGATTGAGTGACATTCCAGAGCAAGTCCACTGGGGGAAGGGACTGCTGGCACTGTGTTCATGTCAGAATGAAGCCCACGTGTTTTGCAAGGACCGTGCTTAGTATGAGACAGGATAGCTAAGAATTACTTTTGTACACACATTAATTTGTGAATTATCACGAATAAGTGACTGTTTTGTTGTTTGGGGATTATTTTTCCATTTGATCTTCAGGGAAAAAAATCCCATTCCTTTCCCTATCATGAACAGTTTCCTATTGCAAACATTGTTCTAAATATGTTGGTGAAAAGACTGTTCCCAGTGGAAACTGTCACAAACACAAACAGATTTGCCCCATTAATAAGTTAGAGAGGAGAAAAAGAACTCACATGGAACAGACATTTGCAAGGCTTTTATCATTTGGCCAGAGAGCAAAACAGGATATCAAGGAAGCAACTTCAACTGTATCTGCAAGAGCAACGTTGCACTTGGAGTACCACTAATGTTTCACCACTTGCTCCAAGATGTTCTCATCCAGCACCTTGTGAGGGAGAGTCACCCTCAGTGTGCCATTTTCCTTCATGGCTTGGCAGATGGTTTCATAAGCAAAGGCATTCCCCGACCAGCAGCGCCTGGCAACCTGTCCGACAGGAGAACCAAGGCATGCAAAAATCAGACATTCATCTTGCCACACCCACCTTGCACAAACACTGGCACCCAACTCATGACAATAAATCACCCCTCAGCCAGTTTTTTGTTTCCCTTCTGATTTTGTAAGTAATTTTTGTAATACTTTGTTTTTATGAGTAGTATTTGGGTAGACGTGGTACTTTTCCATGCATATCATCAGACAGATAAACACTGGTAGAGCCAGGAACCTTATAAAGTTACAAAATTCCCTCACCAAAAATAATTGTGAACTCCATCCCAGCCCTGTAAAACTAGCAATTGCTTTAGATAACAGTATCATTTAAGCAGTCAATGCTTTGGTAGTGAGATAAATATTTAAAAAGGAAAATGTCACTTCGATGCATTTTCAACTATGAAATCAATGAGCCTAGTTCTCTGCCAGCATGTAAGGATGAAACTCTACTGACAGCTAGAGAAATCATAAACTCCTTTTCCATCAGCAAAACTCTGTGTTTTGATCTGTGTATAAGCAAGATTCTTTAGATTTAAAAAAAAATAAAGTATGCATATGAGTTTTGCTTACTCCATTGGAAACATCCCAGCTGAGCATCATCTTAGCTCGTTCTTCAGCTTCCTCAGACCCATCCAAAACCAGGCCAAATCCCCCATTGATCACTTCACCCCTAAAAAAAAAAAAAAATAAGAGAATGAAATAAAAATAATTCAAACCAATACCACAAAATTTACAGGAGTTAATTTGTTCAGTTGTACTGAAAGAAGGATGAGAACACAGAAATGGTTCTGAATAAGAGACTATCAGTGATCTTTTATACTTATGAAAAAAAGGAAAAGGGTGTTTTAGCAGGCAAAGGCCTGATTTCCTGACCTGCAGCAAACCTAGTCCACCTTTCTTGTAATGTCCAGCTAGTGGTCAGCATCTGCTCCAAGCAAGGATACCAAAAATTAAGCTTGCTCTGTAGCTCCTGAATCCTGCACTCTGTACTGGCTCTGAAAACAGCTGGAGAAAGGTTAACAGATCTGATGGGCCAGAGATTTACTTGTCTCAGCGTGTTTTTAAAGGTTAAGCTCCTCACGTTTGCAGCCTGCCATACAGACAGGATCATGAGGGTGACTGTGTACTTACAGCAGCAGGAAGATGGATCTATTTATATTCTCTCGGGACAAATGACAGAGCATAAGCATTTTATTAAAAAAGTGTTAACCACCACTTAATGCACATCTGCCTCAATCATTTCCAAAACAGTCATTCATTTTGTATGAGATACAGAGATGTTTAAAGACATCAATGCCAACTTTTCAGGAAGCAGATTTATTGGCAGAAGAATAACAAAAATATGTTAAAATGAACAGATTATTCTTGGGAGAAACAGCAGTCTGGTTTTAAAGGACAGGGAAAACACGTAGAGCAAAACATCTTGTCTGACTTCAGAATGTGGCCTGCTCGAGCTCCCATTCCATGGCATATGGTGAATAGTGGTGGATGTAGCTGGGAGATTAATCTGTTGCTGTAAATCTGTGAGTGTTCTGGCATTAGAGCTCAGCACCAGCAATACCTGAGGGACAGGGCATCTCATACAACAGTACATGGTATGAGACTAATGGAAATCCCTGGAGGCAGGATTTTGTCCTCTGCATTTTATTGTTAATATAAGTTTTCAAAATTTACATAAAACAACATCAGACATGCCCATTAACCAGATAGGAGTTGAGAGTCTTCCAGTCCAAGAAGTAATTGCTTCTTAATGTGTATTTTCCAGCAGTAACTTGAGCTTCTGAGGAAACAGGGAATTGAGGCTAAACTGGAGACTCACAGACCTGAGATCCACTTCCTGAAACTACAGGAATCTCATTTTCAATGGATTGTTGTTACTCATTAATTCCCTTTCTACTACTTACATACAGTACCTGTGTGCTAAGCAGGACCCTATCACAGAGCTCAGCAAGGAATTCAGTGATCCAGACCTCACCATCACAGTACCATTCTCTGCATTCCCTCCACTTTTCCATTATTAGATATGCCACTATTACAAATTAATTTTCTGTTTAAAGGCAGAGTTTTCTTGAAAGTGACAGTTCTTGCAGCAGATCATCACTGAATGAATTAGTTTTTTTAACCAGAAAGTTTGAAGCAAAGTCATGTTTTCAATTGAGATGTTTGAATATTGTAAGATCTGCGTCTTCAAAATAAAATTATCCTTTTTGATTGACACAGTCAACTCTTTTCAGCCTGGAATTTAATTCTCAGTGTGTTTTTACTGTGTGAAGTTGTTCATTATTTCTGCTCTTAGTCTCATCTGAGGATGAAGACAAACAGTCAAACACCTGTATTTCTTGAAAATTCTACTTTTTGAATAGCTCATGTTGTCACTGTCCTCTCCAAAAGAGGGAGCAGACTGGCTGACAACAAATGTAATTCTGCCAGGGCCAGCTACTTCAGCACATTCTGCTGCTCCTGTGTACAGAGACCAAAGAACAGAGCACCACTCTTTACTGTCAGAGTTCAAAGCCACAGAAAACCAGACCTCTGGACCAATGTTTTATAAAGATATTCCATATAGGAAGATGATGTTCTTTCAGTGGCAAAATTTCCCTCTGTCCACAGTATCCCAAAGAGCATCCTTTGAAGCTTAGGCATGAACAATGAGCATCTGATCTACTTGCACTCCGTAAATTTAAAGCCTTTCCATTGATTTCCATGGAGTTACTCTAGTGCAAATCAGAATCACTCACCAGAATGTGTTCTACTGTCTAAAATCACTCCTACATTAAATGCCAATGTTTGTTATGATGGATTTTCTAGCAAAACTTCTCACTTTTAAAGGGGAGCTCTCTGCCTTCATTAGCATTGGGTCACATTTTCAGGTAATTAAAGAAATGTGTGGCATTTTGACCTAAGCTACTCCTATAATTTCCAGATGTCTCCTTCTAAGAGGATCAAAGAAAACAAGGCCTCTCTCACAATCAAGATGTCACATTGTCACCAGTGCAGATCGATTCTTAAATTGCTTCTGCCTTTTTGTTACTACAGGTTATCCAGGCTCTGTGCTAATACACATTCTCATGCAAACAAACAGGCAGCAAAAATTGAATAGCAATCATTTGCTGTAATTATAGTCAAGACTATGTTAATCTTAAGTCTCTCCAAGAGTACATGTGATGCAAATTCCAGCTAAATAAATATTAATCCTGCTTTTCCTGTTTATCCCACAAGGCTATAACAGAAAATAAAGCATGTAAAAGACATTTTTGCAGTCTCAAAGGGAAGACACAGCAGATCTGTCAGCAGTTCCAGGCAAGCCCAGCCTCTGCAGGGAGGACTGGCAGCTGAACACAGAGCAATTATCTATTTCTGAACTCCCGGGGCAGATCCTTGCCCATGACAGCTGGATTTCTCTCTAAACACATGTATTTTTGTTAATAAATATATATAAACTTACATTTTCATATTTCCAAATCAGCTGATGACAAGAAGAGTTTATCAAGCACATAAGAGATTTATTTATGGCAATGTCAGGTGGATTTTTAGTGCTCCAGAGGAAAAGAAAAACAGGGTCAAAAACTTAAAGGCATCTTTCTTTTCCAGGCAAAGAAAGTAATATCTTATGGCTGGGAGCTGTTTTTCTTCTTTTGCCACCTTTAAATTATTCCTCTCTCTCCTCAGAAGGCAAAGGGATGCAGCCCTTTCACCAGCCAGGGTGGTGCCACATTAGTTAAGCCAAGAAGAGCCACCTGTCTGGCCTGGCTTTGGGGGCTCTCCAAGCCAGGGCACTTAATGACATGACAAGGTCACCACAGCTGAGCCTCAGCATGGTGGCTTGTTAAGGCTCTGCAGAGGCACATCTAATTTTCAGGCCCTGCACTCTTCACTGATGCACAGCAATTTAATCACAAAGGGCTGTGACTGCTCTGAGAACAAGGTGAGCAGATACTGTTCTGCAATGACAAGCCCCAAGCAGCCATAGGAAATGACAAAAAGGAGAACCAAACCCTGCTTTTCCAGAGATATTTTGATTTCAGTGAATAGCCACACGCTAGTTTTTTGATGCATTACATAAATTACAGCATAAATCTGCTCTGCCTTGTGGCAAAGTTTCTTTTAATGATGTAACTCCACTTACAAAACAACTAAAACAGTATAATTGAAATTGCAGTGTGGTCAGGACCAGTTTTCCAGAACTAAGGGCACTATCACCATTCATCCAAGCTGTCTTTGAATAGTACAGAGGGCAAAAGTGTCCTGGAAGGACTGGTCTTAGAGAGACCAGAAAGAAATAGGATCATTTGTATCTTTTGAATTAAGCAACTTCAATGCACAGAACATCCACGGCATAAGCAATTTTTTTAGCAATTGTAATAATTATAATTATCACAAAAATATCCCAAATACTTTGCATAACATGTTGTGAAAAGTGATTTTCTTTGCTTGTATTTCCTAAGCAGATATTTTAAAAGGTTAAACTCAGCTGAGGAGATTTAGACAGAACTTGTCTGCTGCTACCTATGGAGCCTCAGACTGGCCAGAGTAGGGAGACAGTCTGGCATGTTTTCCATTCAGAATTATGGAAATTGTGAATGAAATCATGGCTCTGTGTGCTTATCACTGAAATCAGAAAAACCTTCATGTGCTTAAGCCCTCAGCTTTCTTCTCCCATTACTAAGTTCTGCTCTCATGCACCCTTCTATGCAGTAGTTATGCCACTGAAATCAAAGGAGTTAGGAGCACAGCGAGGGAGTTCTTCAGCTGACCTAAAGGGATATTTTCTAGATTCAGCTCATTCAGAGGAATAACAATTAATTATCATAAAGTGTCTCTGAAGATAACATCTGCTAAAAGTTCTTTGGCTTGCTGTTTTTGGCATATACCAGCACTGTTTGAAACAGGGAAGTATGAGGGTTCACCACACTATTTAACAGAGGGTTGTGCCTCTTTTGACTGCTGATACCACCAAATGAAGACATGATTGCAAAATGGGAGAGGGTTTGCTGGAATATGCTGGAAAGAACAAACCAGAACTAAAGACTGCAGCGTGGCCAGGCTTTCCTGCTTCCTACACCTCTGCCAATCCAGGTAGCCTTTCAGTGGCATATGGAGGAGATTAGTTTCCATCTCCATATAGAATATTTCCTTCATTCTGCTTTTTAGTTTAGGCATGTCTCCTAGTTCTGCATGTCATGTGAAGGAGGTGTTTAATTCAGTCCTTACTTGGCTGTGGTCTTTAATGCTACCAGGCATGTGCAGGGAGAAAAAGACTGGGGTTTACTGGCACCTGAGCTGGTTTGTCTCAATAACCCCTCATTGCACTTTAGCACAGGAGCATTTATATTAGGGTCCTAAGGTCACAGGTTTAAACACAGCCTAAGAGGAGACCTTAACATAATCCATCCACTAACACTCTGGCTGTGCATGTGTGAAGACAACGCTGGAAGCAGGATCTGTTCAAAAAGACCACGGCAGACTGTCTTTGTTCATCGAATTAAGTTCTTCAAACTGTGCTGTGGCCAGTGTTCAAAACACTTTTTCTGGACATAGAAGCATTAATTAGAGAAAGTCTCATACAACACCATACTCTGCTTTATAATTTGTCCTTTCAGTCCTTGATTACAAACCCGTCCTTCCCACCATCGTGACACTGTTCTCCTCCGGTACTACGTGTCTGTTCAGCAGTTCCTGTCTCTCCTCCCCACACACACACACAGCAGCAGGAAGAGGATTCAGAGCCCAGCTTTAGAAACACGAACGAGCTCTCACCAGCCAACTCCACCCCCGTTGTGCAGCGCGACCCAGGTGGCTCCTCTGAACGAGTCTCCCACGAAGTTCTGCACTGCCATGTCTGGGAGGAGAGCAGAAGTGTTACTCACGGGCCACGTTCATTTTTGTGTTGTGCTGCTCCCTTCTTCCACTGACACCCTCACTGGGGCTTGTGAAGGCAGGGCTGGAGGCAGGTTTTGCTCACAGCTTCTCTCAGATAGACACTGAACATCTCATTCCTGGGAGGAACATGCAAGGGAGATTCGTCTCCTGCTCTCTGCCCTGACTTTGGAGGAAACAAATGCCAGTTTCACACTGTGGTTTATGAGCACTCTGGTGATTCCTGCATTTGTGGTCCAACACAGGCAGCTGAAGGACCTACCCCTCTTCAGCTCTGAGATACTTCTTCAGGGTGGAGAGAAATGCAATCCACTCCTTTGGGATACCTCAGTCATGGAAGAACAGGCTGGACACATCCATGTGTGTGGATTCAAAATGGGTAGGACACACCTTGCAGTTCTCAGAAGTCTGAAATATTTTCAGACCAGAGTGCAGAGCTACTTCAGCCATATGCAGAAAGCCAGACTAAAGATAAGGAGTTACATTCTGGGGACAAAGTTGGGATGAAAATTATATCCACCCCAATTCTCGGAAAATGTGGGAATATTACCCTGAACAGGAACTGCTAAAACCACAAAGAAGGTTTGTCTATAAAAACCCCCAAAGAAACATAATTTAGCAAACAAATATAACTTGACAAATGCATGATTTTCACTGATTTGTTCATTAGAATTTTATGTACGCACTACAATTTGTGCTAAAGCATATACCCAGAGAGGTGGAAAGGGGTACACAAAGAGGTTAAGAGTAAAATTTACTGAAAAAAATTGTCCAGATTTAATTCATAAAAGATTCAATACATCATTTGCCATATTTTTAACAGGAAAAAAAATATCCCCACCAGCCACATCTGCAGACCCACAGTTACGTGTCTGGATGGAAAATGAGTTTACTGAGTGCTAATCTATGTTAAACCCTGTCAAAAGCTCCATTATGGCATCTTTTATCTGACATTATGTCACTTTAATAACGCAATTATCATAATTACAGTGCTGTCGAGATTGAATGGGAGAGATCTAAATTGTATGATGTACAGATTTTCTCCTCAGCCACTGGCCTGATAAGGGTGGAGGTTGGACAAGGAGTGAACTAACAATGCAATAACCTGCTGCTCCTTGGCTTTGATAAAAGTCATTGGCTGCAAACGTCTGTGCTGAAATACACTTTGTAAGCAGCAATGACCCATCAGGCTGAGGTTCTTTAAAATAAAATGAGACAAATGAACATTCTGGAAAAGTCCTGTGTGTTAAAAAGAAGCAAATTTCACCCGAACCAGCTCAAAAGTTGTGTTAAAACAACAGGATAGAAGGGAGAGAAGAAGACCTAAGATGTTCTTTTACTGCCTCTAGAGGCTCATAGGATAAAACAGATTTAGGCCTGGTTTTAAAGAGCAGTGGTATCAGTGGCCAACAGGCTTTAGATAAGCCCTTGGAGAAGGCAAATAGATCATGTAAATCACAAAATGCAAAAAAACCCACAAAACATGATAAGCAATGGAGTTTAGCAATGTTTCTACTGCCCTCTTCTGAGGGCACTGCCTGATGATTACTTATATTGCTAAGATGGAGACATTACTTTGGATTTCTGTTCTCTGTGCAGCAGCACCCTTTTCTCTCAGCTTGTCAGAAACAAACATTATTCAAGGCATCTATCCATTTGGCCTATTAGAACTCACCGAGACACTCAAAAAATGTTGAAGTGGGACTGATGGACACAGTTAAAAGCCTCATTTCACTAGGAAATCCAGTTAAGATAACAAGGAACTCTTCTCCTTAAAATTGAGCCATAATTTGGTTCTATTATGAATTCTCATAATGGAAGTGATTCAATAAGCTTAGCTTCCTCTATCATTTCTGCTTCTACAGCAGCAGATCCTCCAATCTCTCACCTCTTTGTGATTGTCAGTTCATGACATACAGATACACCACTGGGCTAAAGCTATTATCATAATTTCCGCTTTACAGATGGGAAATTGAGGAAGATTTAAGGTTAAAAAGTGCTTAGTGCTTCATTCGTTTTTTAAGGTCTCCAACCTGATATTTCTTCGGTTTATTTCTCTAAAGGATTGCTTCACAAACTGAAAAGCAGAATCTGGTTAGTTCAGGTCAGGCATGCAGAATAAAAGGCTCCTTTTGTAGAGCAAATCTACGTGACTTGCCCACAGTCACACTTTAAGTGAGCATCAAGGCTTGGAGTCTAATCCAGAAGGCCTGACTTATATTCTTATGCCTTTAATATCAATGTTCCCTTATGACCAGCAAAGTTCCTTTCAGAAACTCCAGACTGTTTTCTTGAGTCCTCAGGTAAAGGAATGAAAACAGCTGTGAACCTCTTTCCTTTAAGCAAAATAGTATTGTAGACCTGATTTGGATCTTGTGGATTTCAAGGAAATATGGCTGTAACCTGTTTGAAACAGTGAGATTCAAACTTAAAATCAAACAGAAGATACAATCCTCTGAGACTGCTCTGCATTTGCTCTCAGATATATCTGGTGCATTTTCATGGAATTTCCAGCCGTGTTCAGGACCTCTCCTGTGTAACCAGCTCCACGTTTGTGTCTGTATCACTATTAAATCCCACAAAGCTTCTCTGGAAATCTGATTAATTTGGACTAAAGGGTGTTTTTTAAACAAAGACATTTAAGAAATGTTGCATAAAAAAGCTATTTCTGTTTTAAAGCCATTTCCTTGCTGGACCAGGCAGACAAGCCTCAGCTGTTTCACTGACCTGCACAAAAGGCTGATCCATCATAAATGTTTGACGTTTCCCTGAAAGGGCTGTCAGTCCCACTCACATCGTGGTGATCTCTGCTGAGGACTACAGGAGCCTGGAAAAAGCCAAGGACAAAACAGTGGAATTCTTCATGGGTTGACAATGCTACTGAGGACCATTATCTGTTCAATTCGCTTCTGTATTAAGTCTTAATATTTGGGGCCCTACTAAGGAGTTACAGTCCCTGGTTTGTGCTCTCAGCAAATCTCAGAATGGTATGTTGTGCTTGTAGGTGCCCAAACAGAAAATAAGGCAGTCTCATCATGAAACAAAATTTCAGAGAGTTTCTAAACCCACCTCTCTCCTGTGACAGAGCACAATACTGGTGGCAGGCAGAGAGGACTGAGCTCTAACACAAACTGACCCCATGTAAATGACAGGCACTTCTGCTCTCACCAATTGAAGCTTTCTCCTTTCCCACTTGCCACCCCAGTCGGATATTAAACACAATTACCAGAATATATCAAGACAAAAGAGACAAACCTTAATCTTTCCTTCAGAAATGGCTCGATTAATAGCCACGGCTATAGACACACGACCCTTCTGATCAGAATATAAGATTCTGGCTTGAGAGCCGACGACCTGGAAGAGAAAAATGACAGAGGGTCTCGGCAACTGGCTTATCTTCAGGTCCCAGATGAATGGAGTCATAGGAGTGACTCCTTTCCCTCTATAGAAGAAAGTGCAGATTATTTCTTTACCAACATCCAGCTTCCAGAAGAAAAAATTAAATCCCTCTTTGAACTTAGTTTTATCTCCAGCCACACAATCCATGAGATGTATTTCTGTATTCAGCTGCTACTGTCCAGTAAATTCCACTTTTTAACTCAACCTGATTGCTAGGCTATAATCCCCCTATCAACAAATCCCTTACCAACAGCTGAGAAGCAGAGGTTTGGAACTGGTGATGGTGGGCTGGAAGAGAAATATGGCAAAGAACATCTGTCCTGCACAGCTCTGCTGTGCTTCCAGATTAGGAGAGCACATATGAGCTCTACACTTATTGGCTTCACAGGGGAGAGCCTGCCCAAAAAGGAAAACAAAGGATGATCCACTGGTGTCCCACTTCCCACAGTGCAGAAGGATGGCAGCTCTTCAGCCCTATCACCTGTTTTGGGAAGGGTTCTGGGAAATGCAGGTGTGAAGAGGTTGGTCCACAGCAATGCCAAGAGGGATATTTTGAATAGCACTGTGAAAGAAAGGTGGTAACAACTGAGATGGAGGGTGAATCACATACATGTTTCACTCTAGATACAAGAGTAGATATTGCTGGATTATTTTAGCATTTCCAGATGAGGAAGTGAAGGGAAAGAGCTGCTTCACCTCAACCTCAAATCCTGGTGTGGAGAGAGGGATTTCAATTGTCAGCCCTAAAAGCTACAGACTATGTTTTGATTCCTGCTCATTCCTGCTTTTCAGCCCAGCATTCAAGAACTGCATTCAGCACCAGGAGCAGCCACATCTGCTGCAGGAAGTTGTGCACTTACCAAGCTGTGCCTGCCGGCTTCCCGAATCCAGCGGATGTTGTCATGGTACTGCTGCTTCACAGATGTGCTCACTTGCAAGAGAAAACAAGAAAAAATACAGCTTGAAAATTAATGCAATATGTTCTAAATTCACTTTAATTCATCTGGCAGCACTAGGGAGTCACATTCTACTCTCAGATACAAGCACGCATATAGGAAATGCTGTATAGAGTCCTCTGTGCAGCTGTTGCAGTAACTGCAGAGTGTATTTAGAGAAAGGTACAAGATGCCTCTCAGGGGACAGCTGGAATGGTAACTTCCATTTGGATCTTCAGCAAACTAAATGAAACCTTGAAATATACATGTACAGTCCATTTTTGGTCACCTGTTTTACTGCCTACTAAATGCCAATCTATTTCCAGGCCTTTGCTAAATTAGCAGTTTTATCAAACTCCATGACATTGGGTACTACAATCAGTATTGCACCTTTGAGGCAGCCAGCAGAAATTCTCAAAAGCAGCTCACAACACACACTCGAGCATAAATTACATCAGTAGACACCATATCTGGGATACAGATTTACAGCACAGCAGATACACTGTGCTACATGGTCCTTGGTTGTTTTCATACCAAGATAAAACTGGGGTCTTTTATCCAAGAAAGAGATTTGTTGCCTCACATTTCTGTGGAGAGAAAACTGCACAGGAAAATTCATTATGCAGTAGTTACTTTAAGTGTAAATCCACCCTACACCTTGTTCAGAAGTATGTTATCTAAGACAATTATATAGAATAGGTTAACATTCTCCAGCATGTTCTTTTCATTTCTATCTGTCTCATTCCATCTCAATCAGCCAAACTAAAGAGGAAAAAGAATAAAGATATTTCAAGTTGAAGACAGTGAAATATGGCACATATCAGTCAGATACAGGGTGACCTCAGCCCAATCAGCTGCCTCCAAAGGCAGAGCACCATCTGTACTGAGTCACAAAAGGGAGAGGGGGTAAGGAATGAGACAGAAGTGTTTATCCTTATTTAGGGGATTTTGCAGCTCACTTGGGGTTACAGTGGCTGAAGAAGTTACTGTCTGTAAGCCCTTTCTCTGTGAGCTAAGCTATGTCACATTACCCTGCCTTGAGAGTCAACACTCAGCTACCAGGGCTCAGCTGGCACATGACAACAGGCTGAGCCACAGTGACCTGTTCATGCATTGGGAACTTCAAGTCAGTCATCTCTGCAGATGCCAAGACAGCACATTCTCTGTTACTTTCCAGCTCTCATCCCCTTTCACCTCAAATTATGATGTACAGATAACATATGTTTCAAAGTCTAACTGGAGAAACTGCATACTGCTAACTTGAAGTTGTCCCTGAGAAGAGTGTTTGGACTGCTGTTTCTGCAGTAGGCAGCATGACAGCACTTATGCAAGGTAAAATTAGAAAGAGGAACATGTAAGAAACTCATACTGAACCTGTGTTAAACACATTGTTAAAGGGAAATGTAAAATATGCTCATTCCTGCAGAGGCAGGCCTTCCATACCAAGAGCTTTAATGATCCTAAAAAGACCTGTCAGTGCTTGAGGGGTTGGCTCCAAGTGATAGCTTCTAAACTCTGCAATGAGGATTAACATGTCAGCACTTCAATTTGCAGGGAGTGAAAGATGAAACAGCTGCTAGTGCTGTTCTAATAGGATTGTGCTGCCACTCAGAAGCTTTAAGGAAGCAGCCTCTAGAAGGTAAGGGGTAGTGTTCACTTAGGTTACTATAGATAGATATGTAATGGAAGTTTATTGGAATTTCTCTTAAAAAGCCCTACAAAACAGAGGATGGGTTCCTTTCTATCATTTTATTAGCTGTATCAGAGAACACTTACCATATTTTGCACTTCACAGTGCACAGACTTATAGAAGATCTTACTAAGTTCTACAGAACATATCCAGAAGAGAAGCCAGATGAGAATACTGGCTACAAGGACCCATCTCAACACAGCACATCTGTCCTGTCCAGCCAGCTCCAATAAACAGTTGGATTTCATCAGTTATCCCTGGGGAAGTGAGGAATCCTCCCTTTTATTTAGTCTAATTTCCTGCAATTGAAAAAAATCTGACCATTTTTTTAGAAAGACTTTCACTTTAGAGTAACTCCATGTAACTCATTTGCTAAACTGCTGCCTCCACCTTCCCACCCCAACAGGAATGTGTTTCAAAGTCAGGCAAGCAACTGTATTGTTTCTGGTATTTCATAGACCCTTGTACACATCTAGGGTTTAAAATATACTGGAAAGCATTGTGTACTCAGAGAAACTGTCCCAAGGAACACGGACACTGGCTCCCTAAGATTTACATTGTTATGCATCAGCTTAGCCTTCAAACTACCACACAGGACCTAAATACAAGTTACACCCCAATCATTAGTTCTGCACCTCCCATGCAAAGGCCATCTTAAAAGCTCCAGTACCTTAGAAGTAGAAGCAGATAATAAAACTACATAAATCTCACGAATTCTCAAAGAAATTAATCTCCACAAAAGAAGAAAAATGGTTAACACTGGACTCAAGGACAAGTCAAAAGTTTAGACTTGGAAAGTAACACAGTTTGGCTCTGTGGAGTTTTCACTCAGTTTTTAGAAAAGATTCTTTCATAAATTTCAAAAGTAGGCTCAGATTTCAGATGTATATGAGTGTGAGGATATCCAGACCCTAAAATTTGCTCCAAACCCAGGCCTCATAGAACATGGACAGCAAGTGGAATACTCAAGAATATATATGCATGAATGGCTGTTTATTTTCTGGCCTAATTCTGTTTTCTTTCTCTTTGAATCAAATTCCCATTCCCACTGTCAAATTTAACACCAAATTGAATAGTAGCCTTGCCCTTAAGCCTGTTTTCACCTGTTGGAATTTTTTTTATATATCTTTTCTTTTTTCCATTTAAATTAAGAATATACAAGCAATAGTTCAACACTTTTTGTTTGTGCAAGAGACTTCTCTCCCCAGCTTTACATTACATCTGTATAAACACCCACACACTCTTGTACACACAGTAACTGATTCATTTCCCTGTCCTGCAATGCAAACCATCCAAAGGTCATACAATGGTTCAGTCCTGAGAGAAGATTTCTGGAGGCTGCTGTACAGGACAGAAAAATTACTGCAGATTTCTGAAGACAGATCCAGCAGTGTAGTAATGGATTTCACCCTCCCTTCAATAAAGCCAAGCGACCAGGTTTAAAAACCTGAAAGTTTCAATACCCTCAGAACAAAGTAGGCACATCTGGGTCATTGCACTAAACACAGCTCATGCTCCAGTGCTATTTATTGAAAATGACTCCTAACAAAACATCAGTAGAATAGACAGAACTAAGGACCTTGCAGGGTCAGATCCACTCTACCAATAATTCCCCTCTTGGGAGGAAAAGAAGGCTGTACACCCACCTTGCATTACAGGAACACAAGAGTAGTTTTATTCCAAAGAAGAGACACCTGAACATGGTATATCCTTTTCAGAAATACCACCCAGGATCCTCCCAGTGCTCATTGTTCCAGAACAAACAGGACAGCATTCAAAATTTTCACACTTCTATTTGTGTTTCAACGTTTTTCAAAAAAAACCCAACAAATATTTCAATATTATTGAGAAAAAAATTATTATGCTCGCCTTCTCACAATACACTTTGGATTTCTGATCCATTTCCTTTTGATCTGGAGGAATTCCTTAGAATTCAAAGATTCTTTTCTTGATTCTGGAAAGCACAAACCTTGGCACTCAAAACAAAAGAGCTGAGGACTTCAGGGCTTGGGGACAGGGACAAGTCCTTGAGCCTGCTGTCTGGTAATTGCAAAGGTACACAAAGAAAGGTAAAGGGGTAGGGCCTTTCCCTCAAGCCTGGGAGATCAGGATTAATGTTTGCTGACATAAAATTAGCTTTGTCTCAGTTTATAAGCAGGGTAGATATCAGTAATAGCCCAGTTTCAGGGATGTGGAAGAGTGCAATTCCTAGATCTCAGAGTAGCACACGGAGCCATACAGGTATTCCAGAGTGGTTCCAACAGTCAGTAGAAATAGCTGTCAATCTATTGACAAATGACAAAAAAGATCTCAAAATTGTAATCACAAAAAAATGACACTGGATGGAGCACCACACTCAGGAAACTTGGGTTTCCTGCCACTCATCACCTTGCTAACATCTTGAAAGCCTCCCTAGATTTTCACACCTCATTCCCCTGTGAGACAAGGGCAAAGCAATTTGACTCCTTAAATTGCTCTTGGAAACCTGATGGTGAAAGATACTGATTGCCCTAAAGTTTCAAGGTGACAAAGTTTAAAAACACCTGTAACAAATTAAAAGAAAAGCTCTTAGCCAAAATTGCTTTGGGATCAACATCCATAGTGTTTTTATGTTTCACCTACAGGCTACACTCGTAAGGAGGGGTTTGGACAACAAGAAGACTTCCTGCCTACATGGAGCCTGGAAGAGCCTGCTTTCCATGTTTTCAGCCAAAAGCTAACACATATCTGAACTCTGGGTTTCCTTTTCCCTCCAGAAGCCCCCCCAGTGAGGGGGAACACAGGATGTTGTCTTACCTCCCTGACGTATGGAGTCTTCCAGCACTGACATGGCAATAGAGTCAGTTGTAGCAAGGTCCTGTGGGTCACCTGAGGTACAAACCCAGCGGAATGGCCCAAATCCCAGGGAAAAAATGTCCCTGGGAAGAGAACATGTTTCATTAAGAGATAGTTGAAATTCTTTCCTTATTTATCCTGGCTGCTAGCAGTGCTTTTCTTTCATTAGCTGGAGACAGAAGAATTTGAAACATTTTCAGTGAACTAATCTAAACAGAAGCATCAAGGACTATTAATTGAGAAATTAAACAGTGCTGTTTCATGCAGCCATCCACTGGTATATAAAAGTATAGTCAGGCAGGAATTTTGACAGTCACGTTGGACAGCTCAATCAAGTGCATCATCAGATGAATTGCAGTTTCTCTTCTGTTTCATCAAATATACTCTCCCTGCTGCATGGTGTTTGTGTCCTTAACCCAGGCTAACCATGAGTGCATCTACACTGTCAGACAAGTGCAGGTTCTGACCTAGTGCCCGAGTCCAGACTCATTTGCTGTCCACATTGTTTATGTACAATAGTGAGCACGCTTCACTTGAGGGCCGGAAGAAAAGATCTAATCTGGTTGGGGCCTTACTCTATGTTCAGGCTCTTGTTCACATGGCACAGACAAGCTAAGCATGAGTCAGAGGAAAAATGAGTTATAAATCAGCCCCTCAACAGATCTCCTGAGCTCAGCTGTTTTACAAGCAGCATGGAGTGTGTGGGTAAGAGGCACAGCTGCTGGTATGGGCAAAAGATGTTTCCATCATACTTTTAACTCCAGTGCAGATATAAGGCTTGGATGATTTGGAATTGAGCTCTACCACTCTGAAGAGGTAAGCTCTCAGATTTTAGCACCTAGAAGTGAAGTTGTCTCTAGTGAAGTGAAGCTGGCTCTTCTTGGGCAGAACTGCTTAAGGAAAATTCATGTGAAGACAGAATGCAGCTGTTCATGTAAAGGAGTGAAGAGTATTGATTTGACAGTGATTTAGCCTACACTAATTCTGGCATAACACCTGTGAGATCAATTTTCTTACTGCTGTTGCCTCCTTTTAATCATTTACAGTGCACTGTCAATTAGCACTAATCTCTGAACAGAGAGAGTCACAAGGTACTCGATGCATATTCCCAACTCTGCCCAACATACCCCATGATGTGCTGAACATAGGAAGGATATCGAAATTCTGTTTTATTTGCTCCTTTTTTTGCAACATCAGCACCTATAAAAGAATTTCATTAGTCAGTCACTTAATGAAGGAAAACTATAAAATGCAAAACCAGGCTGCACATAAGTTCCTATGAAAGCTGTACCTCAGCCAGGGAGGGTCAGGGGTCTCAAAGAACAAGAGATAAAGAAAGACTAAAGAGTTAGAATTACAGTGGCCAACCCTATCCTACTTAACATACACAGGTGGGAAGATGCATGCAGGATTGTCCTTGTTTCCACCTACAACTCCAGGATCTACTCACCAGCTCTCTGAGCTTCCAAGAGAAAAGCATTGCCATAATCCCAGAAAAACATGCCCTTATCAGCTAGTTTGTTAATAGCAGCCACATGCCTCTTCAGACTGAAACAAAGAAGGAAACAGTTATTCTTGAGGTTGATGAAATATGAAAAAGAACAATATCATTAACCAACCAAAGGCATGGGAGTAGGAGGAGACAGAGGGAAGGGAAAGACCCCAGGTAAGCTCAGACATAAACCCACAAGATATCAACTGAGATGATTTCAGGCTCTGTAGCACCTGTTATCCCCAAATCTTGAAGTGGTTTAGTCATTGAGGAAGCTTCACTAAATAGCAAAGAGGTGATGTCACATCTTTCAGCCAAGCAATGAAGCCAGGTCTGGGGATGGAAGCTGCTAACAAAAACAGCATGCACAAAACAACATGCAGAACTGTTTAAGTAGTTCACAAAGTAAGCAGAGAAAAAACTGAAAATGGCTAAACACCACTGTTCTGGCCTCTCCCTTGGCCCAAACTGCCCAATTTGCCCTTTCTTTCCTGTAGTGGATCATACCCTGGGACTGCATCACTTGCAAAGGAACTAAACTTAAAGGTTAGGCAGGTGTATAGTAAAAGCCTTTACCTCTCTTGTACCAGTGTCCGGAACTTCCCTGGGTTGGTGGAGAGGAGCTGCTTTCCCTCCTCAAAGCTGAGCTGCACTGGGTAGTACCCCCCACTGAATGGGTTGTGACAGGAAGTTTGGTCAGACCCCAGGTCAACCAGCAGCTCTCCTGTTGTGTCCAGCTCATACACCAGTCTCTCCCTAGGGAAGACAGCAAATGGAACACAAGGATGAAGATCCCCCTTTTGACAGCACTTTTTCATGAGAACCTAGAGTAATGTACTCATCACTATATTTAATGTCTCTTCCAAGTTTGGGAACTAATTCCAGATTGACCAAAAAGCCAGAGCATTAGTGTAGCCATTATCCACTCATACTACTTACCACAGATCTACCACATTCCCATGGTAACCCAAACTGAGAGCAATTTTATTCTTTCTTGCTTCTCTAGAAAATAATAAAAAGATTGGTTGAAGAAAATGCACCTCATTCTGTCTTGAAATGTACAAATCACACACAGAATCAAACCCTCCAAAAAAAAAAAAGTCTGTATGTTGTTTTCAACACTTCTCTTGAAAACAGATCCTTCGACATTTACATAATTGTTAATCACTGATTCCATGAACCTTGAGTGATGCTGCAAGTGTAACATTAGTTGTAATTGCTCCATGCATATTCATGAAACTAAATGAAGACACATTTAATATATACAAATGATGTGAAGCATTGTTAGTTACTAATAGAGACTGCTGCAGCTTGGGAGGTTGGATTCACATTCCAAAGCAGAGCTGCAATAAGAAGAGGTATCCCTCAACACCTCCTGTCTGCTGACTACAATGGCACAGTGCAGAAAGATGTGAGGGGGGGGGTTAGGAAGAAGAGAGAAACTCACTGAGTTATGTTTCAAGTCATACCTGAGGCGAGCAATGCAATGGTCCAGGTTGTTGGAGATTTCCATCAGCCACCCCTGCTTGTGACGTTTCAGAAGTGCTGCTTCATCAACCTAAGAGAAATAGCAGAGATATTTAAACTCCTGTTTCCTCTATGCAGTCATTTTTACTTTAAATTTTTCAATTACCTTGCAGGAAAAAGTAACAAAAAGGTAATAGCCCTACTATTACCTTGAGTTATACATCTATATAATAAAGACATAGATTATATACATGTATGTATATAAATATATGCATGTTTGTGTTAAATATCTCTGCTATTTCTCTTAG
>JACBWW010000009.1:7989250-8260608 GCA_020086605.1 Lanius collurio
GGATTCTTTAATAAGCAAGAGGCCAGATTCAGGTAAAGCCACAACGAGGTGCATATGTGATTCTTTATGGCAGAAGCTGGCTTCTTAGGTCAGCTTTTGCTAATTCCAGCCACAGAATCAGCAATCAAGACCTTCCTAGCTTTCAGGAGTGATGCTGCTCTCCAGGGGGATGTAGCTTCCTACCTGTGCTGATTCTGTCCTGCACTGCAAACAGAATTCTAAAAATGTTGCTGGTTCCAAAGATCTCCTGAAAATGTTTCCCACATGCATTTTGCAGAACTTAAAATAAACTGGGTATCTTTATTGACCTTTTTTTAATATAAGAGAACAGAGATTATACAAACACAATTTAAAACATCCTCTGATTTTAGAAAGACTTTTAATCATCTACCATTATTCTTAGAAGATAAGGGCTGATGTTCATAGTAAAGTGCACCATGAAGTGGCCAGCTAGCTCAAATATTAACAGCTAGTCTGATTTACTTGGACAAAGACTCAGAGTTGCACATTCTTCAATCAAAGCCTTTTTTTTATTCAACTACTTGTGAAAAATGTTACAAAAGTACACAAACAGAGGATACACTTTTTTGTTTCCTAGATTTAGACTATAAAATTATCTGTGCCAAACACACATATGCATCAGAGAAAAAGAACTGGTCTTTGTATCATCCTCCACAGCTTGGTGTGTTTATGGTATCAGGGTTAGTATTTCTGTCTGTGCTCTCCCAACTAAATAAAGCTCTCTCCATCGACACAGTTCATAACTGAGCATTCCCCTATCCAAACAGGATGTTTTGGAGTATTTTAAGGCAACGACTGCCAAGAATTATCCCGAAGTGCCTAAGCAGAGTGGGTGTGGGGGAGGGTGAAACTGGCTCTGTGAAACAAGTTGCAAACCCAGCAATGTCCTACCTGTGCCCAGTTGCTGAAGACCTGCCCATTTCCTCCATAAGTGACAAGTTCCTGAGGAAACTGCAAAAGGCAATTTAATATTAGGGCAAGCATGTTTCTCAAACCTTTTACTGTATCTCTGAGCTAGTTTTGCCACCTCAGTGATAAATCTTTTCTAGAGCTTATTGCATCAAAACTCTCTATGTTCTTAAAATCAGAAAGTAACATTGTAAATGTGATAAGAACAAAAAATAAGTATTATTTTTCAAAATTGAGTGTTAACACTGTCACTGGGATGAGCTTCCAAAGACACAGGAAACAGCAGCACTAATTGTTCAACATAAGTTGTAGAAGCAATGTACCAAGAGCTGAGCTCTGTTTCAGGCAGTGACCAAGCTCCTGTTTTTACAGTACTTGTATGTCTGAATTTTTCAGTATTTATGTGAGAACACATGCAGGAATTATCCTGTCAATTTGCTGCTGCCTATGAATCCAGGTTCCTTTTACTGTACCTTACCTGAGCCACAGAGGGATCCAGATTATTCATGATCATCAGCATGATGGCAGCAGCTGATTTGGTCTTGCAAGGGTATTCTCCTATGGGGTAGGCTCTGAAAGCAGAGGCACAAAAATTTAGAAGAAACACTCCAGCTCACAAGAGGAACCAGAACAACACACCCCACAGGAATATCTCTGCATGCCAGGGATACTCAAACTTGTCTGAGTTGCAGGCTTTTATTCAAGAGGGAAGAGTAAAGGAAAAAATGTACGGATATGAAGTTTTATATGTACCTTCACAGGCAAATCAGGTTATAACTATTATCAGAATGAAGTAAAACCAAGAAATTCAACTTATCATTTGCTGAATTATTTAGTCACAATTGATCAAGATGGTGGCCAAGAACTCTCACTGGTTTTAGCTGCATTTTTGGGGGGAGGAGATGGTGGAAGTGGCCTCTGCAACACAGTTGCCAGGCCAAGCAGCCAAGTCCTGCAATGCCAAGGAAAACAGCATCACTGGAAGTTGCCTTCAGGCTCATCCACCCTTGTTATTTAAGATAGGATCTAAGAAAAAAACATTTGGCTTGAGTTTCAGACTCCAAGAAACTCTCAAAACCTGAACTAGTTAGGAGAAATATGGGCCTTTTTACTAAGAGGCCCTTCATCCACAAGCTGAGAGGTGAAGTATGGAAAATACCCACAAAGTTATCCCAGCTCAGGTTGCCTGGCAATGCCCTTAATGTCACCTACTGTGATCATCTCATTGTTATCTTCTCCTCCACCATCTGTTTGTGTATCAAATTGCTCTAAAACTTCTACTCTTGGATTTATACTGGAGCTGTTCAGGGCAGGGAGAGTTCCTTTGCTGTGTTTACACAGGTTTCAGTACAATTGTGCTGAGGTCTGTGAACTATGGAGCCTAAAGGAAGTAGAACCACTGATCAAGAGTTTTACTCCTTCCTTTTCTGTAAGCAACACCACTATTATCAATTCTGAAAATTCCTAAAGAGGGATGGGATCTTTTGGCATGGTTTCTAAATGATCTATTTTTTATTGGACCAAAGATCTTCAATGGCTGGACACTCACTTTGTGCAGGGAATGTCATGCTGAATATGCTGAAAAGGTCAGGCTAAAGAGTGCCAACTACAAAAAAAAAATAAAATAAAAAAAATTGAACAGCCACTGTCCAGCTCATGAGCCAATATCTGGAATGCATATTCTACAGATTGAGGAAAAAGGGCTCCTTCCATGATCCCATGCACTTTATCCTGGCTTTTTACATCAGTGTACTAAAACAAATGCCTTGTAGTCATTGCCAAACCAGGAGAGAAAGCCTTTGAGTTTTTCCACAATGCTTTTTTCATTAGAGATTTCTGCTTTTCTAAACTTGATAAAAGAGGATTTCTGTGGAATGATACCAATTCATCAAGAGGATATATTTGCACATAATATTTCTCAGAACATAAAAAACCCAACTTTCAGGTATCAGCTGAGTGCTCTGGTATAGGAATATGACTGTTAAATGGAGCTGTGGTCCCTAGGACATACAAAACAAAAACCAAATACTCTCAGACTACAGAGATCAAAAGGCATTTCTCATTCTGAGACTGCAATAATCTGTGAGAAAGTGATCAGTGAAATGGTCACAAAATAAAAAAATACTTGAAGCTACCAAAGAGTCACGGATGTCAGTGATGGAAACAAGCTGCTGGACTGTCTCATCCAAGCCTACTTAGAAGGTGTCATCATCTGTAGTTTAGTACAGGGTCCTCTGAAGTCCAGCTCTGCAAAATCTTTCAGATAGTCTTCCACTTGTCCACTCCTTAGCTGGATTCTGTGAGATCTGACCCCAGGATAATATATGAACAGCATAGAAACAAGGATTTCCAACATGGTTGGAAATCAGAGTGCTTTCTAATTGCTTTATTCAGATTTCTGTATGGACATTAACCAGGCCCCTGCTGATGCACAAAGGAATCAATCAGTCTAAAAAAAGCAGCTAGCCCCTGGCAGCCCTCACTAAATCTGTTCTGCTTCACAAACATTAGCCCCAGCAGCCCTAGAATGAAGTGATGGTCCAAGACCAACAGGCACAGACTATTACACACCAGGGTCACATAAAGGTTCCAATGGAAAAAATGTACTGCCTTTCCTTTAAAGCCTAGAAGGCTTCCTCTGCTCTGAGAGCACTAGGAGAGTTGGGATAACCCAACCAGCAACTCACCTGGCCTTACTTCTTGGTTCAGCAGGGAGGGACTTGACTGGCAGCAGCTCAGAACTACTGCAAGTTTTCTGTCAAGGTTGTCATTGGAGGTGTCCGAGTAAGGACTGGCCCCTAGAAACTAAGCCCTGCCACGGGACAGAGGTTTTGAGATCCCTGTGTGTGGCAGAGCTGGCATTGCCACACACACAGCCTGGCACAATTCTTTCCCTGTGTTGACTGAGCTTTCCAGCAGTGAGACTGCCCAGACCCACCACAGCCTATCTAGAAGGGAACACACTGCATCCCTCCCAGTCCCATGGAGCATCCCAAAACATGGATTGGCCCTCCCTGGAAATGAAATCACTGCAATACACAGAACATCCAAATTATCAGATGATGATCTTTGTTAATATGTTATGACAACTTCTACAAAGAGGTAAATTAGGATGCAGCAATGCCAGTATTTAAAGGTCAGTTCCACAGGTGAAAGCTGTCAAGAAAATGGCAGCCAAATACAAATGAACCATCCAGCCCTTACCTCATCTCAATATCTGGGCAGAATCTGTACATATAGATGTGGCCATACAACCTGAGTTCTTCAGCAAATTCCAGTGCCAGCTTCTTTTGGATTTCAGGTGGGAAATAGCGCAAGGCATTGCGCAGAGCGAGCTGCCAAAAAACAAAACAAAACAAACAAACAAAAAATAAACAAGATGAAAAAAAACTAGTTATAAGAGAAATTGAGGTAGGTGGGTGGCCTCAAACTGTAATCAGACTCAACTAGAAACCTGCATAAGCTGTTACAAGGACAGTGCAATTCAAAAGGACAAGCTCACACCAGGGGAACTTCATTCCTGCTTCCCTATTGTAGTGTTTCTACCTGCCTCTTTCCTTGTAGGTTCAGTTGCAGTAAACATCTATCAAGCCCCTTCCCACCAACCTGCCCAAATCTGCATGGAGAGACCTTGGAGATTTGGAAAGTAGTGCTCAATCTTATCAATATCAGACAGTGTGGCAGTGCAAGTGGCTGCAGCCACCCTGACCCCTGAGGATCCAACAGGCACCAAGCTGTGGTGGTCAAGCACCGAGGTTTAATGCCTCACTCATAGTTAGGGTGAGCGCCCATCACCCCCCAGTTTAGTTATCTGCAGACTTTGGTATAGTTGGTTAATATTTTCCCCTCCCTGTTTTATGTATGCGAAAAACGAGGTTCACTTATAAAATTTAAGAAAAGTTTAATAAAATGATATAGGACAAATGGGAAGACAACCACAAAAAGTTATTATGCGGCCCAGTGCTTTTGGTGAAGAACCACAAGCACACCCCTACATCCAAAGGATAGCCTTTAAGAATACATCTCTGATTGCATATTCATCACAGTCATGCATTATTCATAAATTCCTTGAAGTTTCTGTGTATCATTCTATCAGATTTACAGTCTTCTTCGGCTCCTTAGTGTCTGCTTTTCTTCCATAAATTCTTCTCTCTGGTTTCTGGTTTTTCTTCTTCTCTGATAAGATAATCTAGGAATGTGAGGACTTTTTCTGCTTACCTTTTCTAAATTGACTACCTAAACTATAGATATTCTATATCATTATAAAACCTAGGTACAGTTTTCTACTATGCGACAAAGCCAACACCAATATATTTATAACATGTATAAGTTTGTTAATATTCATTTCCTCAAAATTAATATGTATTAATTCTAGAAAGTTCTGTGGTCCTCAACACCCCATTGGTTCCTTCCCTAAATCCCTCCTTTGTGTTAATCCCATTGGTTCCCCTGCCCTCAAACCCACCTCCTATCAGTATCCCATTGGCTGTATCCCTTATCCCCGCCTTTCCATCCCCCCTATAAAACCCCTGGACACCCTCAGCTCTTTGGCTCTCTGTCTCCTTCTGTCGTGATTTCAACTAAATAAACCTTCTGCATGGAGCCTATACAGAGAGTTCCCTCTCTCAACATCTGTGCCTGTGTGCCTTTGCATCCTGTGCAGGGACGGCTCCCTCGGGTGAGGAGCACACCCCGCCTGCCTGCACTTCTGTGGGAGTGTGTGTGTGCTGCCGTAGCATGGACGGGCTGTGGCTCGACCTCCGGGCTCTCCTTGAGCTAAACCTGACAAGACAGGGATGAATTCTCTCTCACAGTGCTGGGGGTGCTGAACTACCGAGGAAACATTGTTCAGAAATCCTTAAAACTGAAGTCACTAAATTCCAAGACACTGAAGATCCTACTGTACTTCCCGTCTTCGCCCAGAGTTATGTGACATAATTCCAGATGAAGATGTTCGTGGGCTACGTTTTATTGAAGATTCACTCCATTAAGCATCCTAATGTATTGCAGAAGGTGTTGGGCTACATTATTTAATTGATGCTACATGTATCACTTCCAAATTAGCTGAAGTGATTACTAGGCACTCAGCTAAATTCTGCAGATGATTCTATGTGGCTTACACTCTCTATTGCCATGAAAGACATTAGCCATGGTTTGCAAAGTACAATATGTCCTTTTGGATGAAAGAATCCATAAATCACTATTTTTAGTAACAGCCTGTTTAGTCATGTCTCTGTAGTCTGTGTTTCATTTGATTAAAACCACAAAGAGAACAAAGATTTTGTCATCTTTAAATAGCCAGTTTCATGCAAAGATCTTACAAGTTCCCTGGCAAATGGCAACACCATCCAAAGGACTTTCAGTTGAAAAGATTCACAAATCATACAGAGTTTTGTATCTTCCTTTGGTTGATTTTTAATAGCCATGGAAAGGATAGAAAGGGACCAAGTTTGCTTCCAAATCTGGTGACAGCTCAGTTTTTGAGAGGGCTGAGCAGAGAGTTTGTGACACCTGCCATTAGCAGTTCAGTTGTGGAAACAAGTGCCTCCTGAGGGGGTGAAGGGTGGGCTGTAGTGCCCGGAGCAAAGGCATCTAGAACCATCCAGAGTAATTACCATCCCCAGCCACTCTGGTAAGCAGTGCTGAATAGCTCCACAAAACCCTCAGCTCAGCAACAAAAGTCCTCATTCAGCCTGCCCAAGGTGTGGCTCTGATGGTTGGAGCTCTCCAGCCCCTTATCTGAGCACTCTGGTCTCACATCCCTTGGAAGACACCAAAGGAATGATACCTCTAAATCGCCTCATGCTGAGAGGTTTTTGCTGGCCCTCTTGCTCCTGAGCAGGCATGCAGCTTCAAGTTCAGTGAGGCTGTGCACCACCTGAGGACCAGACCAGTAAAATCCTACAAATTAGATTTTCCATTCCACACAGAGAATGACAAGGAGGGAAACCTATTTACCAGATGAGAAAATGCAAATCCCATTTTCTAATACCACTTAATTCTTCTCCAGTTAGATAAGCAATCATTTTTCAAGGGCATGTTATTAATAGACACAAAAATCCCAGCTATACCCACACAATGACAAATACATGAGGATTTCCAACATCAGTCTCAGAGGTGAGCAGCCATCACAGCAGGTTCTAGATGTGTGAAATTTCTAAAGCAAAAATAAAATCATCTGCACCCCTAAAACCAAAAAAAAATCAAGAGGCAAACATTGGTATTTTGACTGCCTTTGAGAACTACAGAGAACTGTAAGGCTTCCATTGTGGCAAGGAGCACCCACAGTCTTAGATCAATATATCATTGATATTAAAATGAAACTGAAGGGTAGATATTTTTCTTCACTATTAAATTCAAGCAAGAAAAATCTGGTTTGATTTTCAAATAAATTCACTTAGGCTCAGCCTCTATCCTATTAATGTTACACATTAGCAGAAGCCTGAATTTCGATGATGCAAACATTAATGAAACATGAACTGAAATGTTACATGGAATGTGGGAAAGGCACCTTGCATAGACAATGGAGATCTTATAAAGGGGACTAAAACTATGGCTTGTTTAGCTCAACTGAATAAGGTGATATTTGATTGCTATCTCACTGCAGGATAAATATCAAAGCAGGAAGAAGCTTCAGGAAAATGCTGGAAAAGGAATAAATGGCTGTGAATTACCTGTATAAAAACCATAGGCTTGAAATGAGGAGAATTTAAACATAAGAGATTGTGAAACAATCTCTCAATAAAAGAGCTGGGGTGCTCAAAATTGCTTAGATGAAGCCTGACTGCTTTGTGGAAGGGCAATGGCTTTGTGCATCAGGAAGAATTTTACACATTCATTATTGAGTCATAAACTGAATAACCTGAGAAAGACACTCAAGGAGCAAATTCGAATAGGCTGGTCCTTATGCTTTTGTGGGAAGATGATACATTTCATTAAAGCACCACAAAAATCATTATCCTAGGCTTTTTGAAGAAGGGATTTGCCTCTGACACGTATTCTCAGTATTTTTTTTGTATTTGATATTTAGATATCTTTCCTCTTCATAACTTCCAGTGACAGAAGCTTAAGCTGAACATGCTCAATATCTCTGAAAAAGTAGGTTTGCTGTTGTCTTAAAAATATTATTTTCAGCTATAATCCTGAGTTTGAAAGGCTATTAAAAAAAAATGCTCTGAATTTGCTGAGTTACTGATTTAATTCAACTCTGCACAATGCAGGCAAATGCAAAGTCGTCCTCTTAAATCTCCCAGCTGGATCTGACATTTGGTTCTTGTGTTTAAGCTCTAATCACTATTAGGTGTCCTTTTTTTTAATACTCCCTAGACTTTATATATTTTAACAGGATTCTGCTGCTATTTAATCAAGATTTAGACCTCTCAATGACAAAATATAGTCAAGAGAGCCCATGAAATCCCGCTCAAATCAATCAGCTAATTTTCTTTGCTGGGGGATTCTCTTGAGAAATCAAGTAAACCAGCCTGTTTGTTAATTGGTGTTTGTTGAAGAGGCAGAAGGAAACCTCTTCACAAGGAATGGCATTCATTACCATTTTCTGAAATGGATCATCAGGACTTCTAATTTAAGACCCTCAGACCATTAAGGTTTGCAGTCTCCCTGTTTGCTGAGGGAAAGGGAAGCACAAGGAGAGGAACTGACTGGCTTAACTCTACCATTTCCTTCTTAGCTCTGCCCCTTTTCCAGTGGAGATGGTGCTTCCCTTCCACTTGTCATCTTCTGCCTGATGACATCCAGACCCGGGATCTTTGGTGGCACTATTCTCCAAGCAGCAAGCAAGAGAGTATCACTCATTATTCTGCCTGATGTGTCCCAGTTTCAATCAGCTCAGCTGGGAAGTAAACATGGAGATTTCTGACTGGCCCTTGCCTTAAATGGGTTATGAGCTGTGACAGTTTAACCAAGTTCTTTGTCATCCAGATGCCCCAAAACAGGAGTGTCTTGGGGTGACTTTATGATGTGTATCCCCTATGACTGCTCTGTGCCCAGACATGGTTCCTGTGCCTTTCTGTGTCTTTAAAACTGGGTGTGAGAGAAAGAAAAAAAAGCCAGATCAACTTTTCAAAGCAATTTGTGCTACAAGGTCACTCTGTCTTCTCTGAGTGCTTCTGTGGCAGCAAGAGTGGAGTCAAGCACCTTCCTGCTTTTCCACACCTGGGTCAGGTGTCTCATCAGCCACCCTGGAAATCTCAGCCCTGATTCTAGACAAGCTGCAGACCATATAGAGAAAGCTTACCAGATAAAATACCAGGAAGGTGGTCTCTTTAACATCCAGGGGAAACTGAACATTCTCAAAAGATAACTTATCAAATTTAAAGGGGAGGGAGATGAAAGGCTGTGAAACCTCATCTCCTCCTATTCTAACTAACTGGGTGCAATAAACCCCCAAAATAGGCTACTGAAACTAGGACTGGGGTTAGGATGGAGAAACCAAGTATCATACACACTTTGAACAACTGCCAGTACTTCTATTGACTTTTTATAAATCATTATCACCGAGCACAGCAAAACAGAAATCTGGATTCGTGCCCTACTCTGTAAAAGTTACATTCCAGGGACAAACTCTGAGCAATCTGTGGATAGGCAGACAGGTCTAGGGACCAGAAAAACTGTAGTACCTCAAACTAGAGAGGCAGTATGAACTCGACCAACATAGTGACTACTTTACCCCAATACAAAGTAATTAAAACCAAACCAAAATGTAATTAGTACAGGGTTTCTTTTTTCACTTTGCTTTTCTCAAACTAGAACAAGGAGCTAATAAGTCAACCTTCCCAACCATATAAACTTGTTAAAATAGCCTCATTTCTGGATGTGCAAAGAAATCATAAAAGCTGAAAGTTCCATTTCTTCCCCAGAAGGTTGAAGAACAGCTTCAGGTGCTGAATGAGCTCCCAGGCTCTGGTTTTCAGCTCTTTATCCTAGGATGTCCCCGAGCAGGACATCCCAGCTGCTCCCTAAGGAATAGGGAGCCAAGCAGAGCCAACAAAGCCAGGGCAGGCACCTCACCAGCCAGGGCCCAGCCTTGTGCTGCCTGAGGGAGGAGATCAGGGCCCCCCAGGCGTGGCAGCCAGGTTCCACCAGGAGTCCTGGTCATCTGGCAAGACCAGGCTGCTGTGCAGGTCCAGGACCAAGCAGGAAATGCAAGTCAAGACCAGGTCTGGTGATGGTTACCATGGAGAGATGGAGCACAGAGACCCCCAGGGAGGTTCAGAGGGGGGTGTCAGCCCACAGGTGGGAGAGCAGACCCCCGAGGCCCATGGCTGAGTACAGGGACATCCTGAACAGAAACAAGAACACATCTCCAGCACAGCTGAGATTGAAACCCCAGGCCTCCTAAGCCTAAGGGCAGAGGGTGTGGGAGGAGACCTCAGGAGAGGCTCATGAGGGTCATCAAGGCCCATTACTGACCTTAGTGCCCCCCCAGAAATACAGGAGACTGCAGTCAGGTGTGAGAGGATCCTGCTGGGTAGTAGGGGGACTGTAGCATGACTTGGCTCTAAGATCCATAAGGGAATTGCAGCATGGATGAAGCCATACCATTTTTTCTGATCCTGAGAAACGCAGAGAAGCACCCATTCTTCCCAAGTTGCTCCAGCTTTATTTGTATATCAGTGAATTCAGAGTATGCACTATCCTTGTGCTGCAAAGCACACATCACACCTAGATTTTAAGGGTAGTTTCTTTGAAACATATTTACATTAATATACAGATGCTGAGGAACAGAAAGTTAGAGTTTCCTGAGTTGTGGAGGGAGAGAAAGAGAGAGGATGTGGCTGTTTCAGGCCTCAGGCAAAGAGTGCTGAAGGAATAGAACTCAGGAAACATATAATCAGAATCAGTTCTGAGATATAGCTCAATTTATCCAAGAAGATTAAAGTTAGTATGATAGGAAGAATTAGATACCTCTTCAGCAAGTCCCAAAACACACAGTTATTTATACATCTCACTTACAGGATTTCTATTATAACCACAAAAGGAGGCCCAGGAAAATAAAACATTGGCAGTGGAAAGGTTTGTTATTGTAACAAGAACTAAAAGGGGAATGAAGGCATATGAAAAGAGAGAAAAATACAGAGAAAATCAGCAGATCATTATTAACTTCACTTCTGTCAAAGCTTCTTCTGAATATTTCAGTTAGAAAGTGAACACAAAGTCATACATAAAGACAAGTCTCCTAATATGTTCAGCATTACATAGTGTCAACAAAATCTGGAAGCCTGTCTCAAGACTTAAAAAGCCTTTGTAGACAGACAACCTTTCATCTACATGCTTGTCTAAGCATGGAGCACCTCTTAAAAAAAGAGATTTGACCTTTCAGATATGAAACAAATACAAGCTGAGCCTCTAATTCTGTTAACAGTTTAGGGTGGAGGATTAACCATAAAGTAAATCATAAAGGAAGCTTTAAAATCTCTAATAGTCTAATGAAATACCCAGCTAGCACAACCACTTATCACGTGTAGTAGGTAAAATGGAGGGATGAGAGACAGATGTTACACAGTCGGCTGGTGGCAGAAAACCAGTCTACTGCTCCAAACCTTAAAGGAGGCAGGAAAGTATTCCAGTTTCTATATTGGGAGTGAAGACCTTATCATTGCCTTCGCCTCTCCAGGTTAGAGAGCAAGGTTTGGCATCCTTTTGAGAGATAGCATCTCCTCTCCTGCAACATGGACTCCCTCCTGCTATATCAGACTTCTGGGGAAAAGTGATTTAGCAAAGGCAAGGAATAAACCAGAGATGATTGGCAATGTTCTGACATGCAGTGAAACTCACTCCCTACTCCACTGTCTTCACAGCCATCACCACAGCCCTTCTGCACACTTCATAACCACATTTCCATGGGTCTGAGCTGTCCCAGGCACAGACAGGATGCCTCAGCCATGAATGCTCCTGACATTGAAGTAAATCCTCTTTGGATATCTCACAGCTGTTCCTCTTTCTACCCTTTGACTAGACTCTCCTCTGTTTGTGGAAGTGGACTTTGAAAGAATTTGACTGCTGATGCCAGTGGGGAACTCCCACGAAGGCAAGGAAGTTGTGTGCAAGTTGTAATTGGGGAAGGAACTTCTGTGTTCTGACCAGAATGTCTCGGTGTAAGTGATGTTACAAGTGATGAAGCACAGACTTCCAAACTAAGGAACCCACCTTATCCTCTCCCACACAAATTCCTACAGATCTCCACCCATTGACCAATATTTTCTGCTGCTGAATTTTTTAGTCTTGAACATGAAGCAATGCAACGATTACTTTGGTGTGTACGAAGACTATATAAACAAAAAGAGACAGGAAAATAATTACGCAACTAAAGACAAATAATTAACTTAACTCCCTACAGTCACCTAAATTGCTGGATACCCAGACTACTGGCTAAAATAAATCAGGATTTTTAATGCAAATATGCAGATGTGTAGCTGTTGCCATGATGCTGATTCATCACCTTTGATGTTTATTGTATTGGAGGGGCTAGCTTTCACTCCCATGCATATGCAATGGTTGTGCAACAGCATTCTGAATTTCACCTTCAAGGAACAATGCTGGATTGACAGCATTGAAGTCTAATGCCTCTGGTTTAGCCATTTAAAGGTGTGGACAACAGCCATGGAAGGTGTTGTGCAGCAAATCTCCCTCATATCAACTCAATTAGTCTGGAGGAGGGAGAAAGGAAGTGAGCAGAAGAGTTTTCAGTCCTTTGTCCCATTACACAGTGAATTATAACACCAAGGAAATACATTTGAAACAAAGCTAGCTTCCCATTCAAAAAAGCATTTGAGGCAATCAGGTTTGCTGCCTCAACCTGCCTTTATCTGAAAGGAAAAGAAATGAGGCCCTGTGAAACCCCATATTACCTTTTTCTCCTGAGCAGTGAGATTGGGTGTTCTCACAGGTGCATGGGGTATTCCTTTTCTCCGACCTTTGTTTTCAGGCAGAGGGTTTAGAGGAAGGCCACGACAGATTTCCTTCAGGCTGGTCATAGCTGCTGAGGAAATAGGAGGAGGAAAGGCAAGGCAAACTGGGGAATAAGAGGAAAGGGAGGTACAAGGAAGGGTGCAGGAAAGCAAGATACTGCACAATTCAAATGCACCACCACTCCAGGGTGATCTCCAAGAGGACAAACTGTCCTCTGGCTTTTGCAACCAGGGCTGTCAGGCAGAGAAGGCAGGTGGTACAGGTGACACACCTCCCCACTCTGTGTCATGCCATTGGCTCTTCCTTCCTCCCCCAAAATGAATGATTCACAGTTTGGCCGATTATTCTCTGGGTGCTTTGTCAACTGGTGATGTGTTAAGCCACTAGAGAAAATTCAGTCACTTTCCAAATCACCTAATTCTCCCAAGGTCTGAGTGAGAGTCGTGGTCTGGAGCAGGGACATTGATTGAAACCTCAAGAATTGTACATTTATGTTACTATAGTTTAGGAACTAATGAAAGTTAAGAATCATTCACATCACTGTTCATACACACTGTTAAGATGGGCATTCTCTGTTTGACACCCCCTGGTATGGGCAGTTCCTCAGATCTCACCAATTCATCTTCTAGACAACAGCAGTGGTCATCACAACAGCAAAATTTCCCCTTAGGTGTTAGCTCCTCTCAGCTCACAGGCGTGAATGGATTTTCATAGCACTGATCTGGAAATGTACTTATTAGCACTGGTAGTGGATGTCTCAAGTCAGGCAATAACTGGGAGGAATAATGGAGCCTTTCAGTTCTATGTCACTTTTATGCCCTACAGTCAACAACAACTAGAAAGTCTTGTGGTACTACCATTCCAGCATCCCAGGTAAATAAATATACTTAATTTTGATTTTCCACTTAACAGTACAGCATGAACTTTGCTCTCCATTCTGGCTTGTTGTTTAAATTATACAGAAGCTTTTTTACCTTTATTACGTCCTCTGAATTCCAAGTGCCACGTTTTAAGCCTGGTGAAATTAACTGGGCAAAGCATTTCAGTTAGAAATGAGCCTAAAACCTGCGAATGAAAAAATACAGCATTTCCCCACAAAGGCAGCAATCAAAAAGCAGTGACAACAAAGCACAATTATTAAATGACAGCCTCTCATTAATGTCACATCTGCTTTAGCTCTAGGACATCCTGCACATCCCAAGCTCCCAGTGAAGATCCTCAAGTTGAAAGAACTCAGAGCATCCCAGGGGAGCTGAGCACACAGTAGACTCAGACCGTCTGAAGGATAATGTCATTTACAGCAGGAGAATTTTGTTTTGTAATTATACAGTATTTTAGCTGCTTTCAAACAAAAGACAAAGACAGAAAGGAGACAGAAAGGCCTCTATGTTTTAAAGTTTTCTATTGAGTTTTCATATTAAAACATGAAAAAAAAAAAAAAGGAAGGGCAAAGTGAGAAAATTCTACCCCAAAATCTAGCTAGATAACCCTGCCTTACATTAACATTCCCATCCCAAAGGGAAATAAACCTTTCTTTATTCTTCTTTGTGTGACCTACATTCTTCAAATCCCTTTAAGGTCTGATCCTGCACACAGAGGGGCACAAGGATAACCTTGTCTGCATTTGCACTCCCATCAGACCTGCTTCCCCCATGGCATCAACAGAAGTTAATGGCGTTATACCGGTGAGAAACCTGAACAGAATGAAATAGGGGAACTCGCACCCTGAATTAGTTTTTTTTCTAGGGCTGGACACTTTCACCCCTTGATTGGTGCACGCTGGAGTCTCTCCGTGTCCCTGTGTTTGTGTCAGTTACCGAAGGCGGCTCAGGGATTCTGCCAGCGCATCCACCCCACCTCGGGGCAGCCACCAGTCCCCTCGCTGCCCGGCTCGTCCCAGCTCCTGCCCGTGGCTGTGGAGGGACCCCGGAGCGTGTGGCCGCCGGCACCGAGCGAGCCTCGGCCAGCCCGCGGTGCCCGGGGGTGCCGGGGCAGGTGTCATGTGCCGGCCGGGCTGGCAGAGGGTGCTGCAGGGACAGACGGACGCGGGCGCGCCCCCGCCTGCGCGCACACGCGGACACGCACAGGGACACCCGCACGCACACCCAGCCCGGCTGCGGGAGGAGAGGATGCGGCTGGGAAACAACGCGAGCAGCTGAGCCCAGCCAGGACCAGCCCAGCCGAGAGGAGGTGCGGAACCGACCTTAAAAAAAAAAAAAAAATAAAGGCAGGAAAAAAAAAAAAAAGGCACATATAAAATCCAGGAAAAAGATCACATGTTTTAGTAATCCCCTTTGCAGCCAGACGGGACCAGAGAGGTGGAGAACTGAGAAGTGGCCGGTTAGGACGGAGAGATGTGCTAGAGGCTGAAGGGAGCAGAGACAAAACTTGGGGATAACTGACCCGCCCTCGGGAGGGCAGGACCCCCCGCCCTGAGCCCTGCTGTAGCAGGAGGGAGGAAGGGTTCTGCAGCCCCCTCTCCCTTTCCCCGCTCTGCTCTGGGCGCTGGGCACTGCACCTCCATCCCGGGAGCGCAGCCCCTGCCGGGAGCCGCAGCCCCGTGTCGCGGCCGGGAGCCGCTCGGGCAGCGCAGACCGGGGACTGCCCGGGCACCGGCCCCGCAGAGCTGGCGCTGGGTTTGTTTTCCGCTCCCCTGGCGCTCGCTGTGTGAAGCAAATCCCTTGGAGGTGGGGGAGAAGCGGCTTCCGTGACAGCGGAGGGAGGAGGGAAATAAAATAAAATAAAACAAACCAAAATAAAAAGAGAGAAGAGCCAAGAAAGCACTTGCTTCTCATCATCTCTCAGGGACCAAAGCCAACTCTGTTCTTCTTATGACCCCATGCTGCAGGGAGCAAAGGGAGAGAAGGTACTGGGGGGCACCTCCTAACAAAGCAGGGTTCAGGCTGCCCGGACCCCCTCGCCACCGCGGCGAGCAGGAGGCTGCGGGAGGTGCGACGGGGTCGGGAAGGCTGCCAGGGCGAACCCGGGCACAGCCGAGCCGAAGCTCCACCAAAAGCAAGGAGCAGAAATGAAAGTTTCGAAATAGCATCCAAACAAGCGCCAAGGACCGGACCGAGCAGAGCTCCCCGCCTCGCATCAGCCCCCGATGGTGCATCCGAGGGGCTGCGTCAGAGATGTGAACATCCCCTGCCCGCTGCATGGAGAGGGGTAAAGGCACAGAAACCCCTCGTTATTTATTTATTTATTGGAAGCAATGTATGGGTGACACCCAGAAGGCATCTGAGCACTGAAAAAAACCAAACCACCTCTGGACCCAAACGAGAACAAGACGAATGAGACAGTAGCCTTGACCCCCTCCACTGAGAGGAAGGTGAGCAGACAGAAAGAAAGAAAATACAGAAAAGCCATGCAAGCACCAAACCTGTAGACTACTGCAGGTCTTTTTTGCTTCACTGAGGACAAATATTTTACTGACAGCCATGCAGCATAAAGGCATCATGCTGATTGTGTTCTTCGAATATTTTATTTCTGGACATGGGGAAGCAGGTAAGCAAAATAAATCAATATTGCCATTCTGAAACAATTTGTCCTAAATTTAACAAGGGGGAAGGGGATAGAAATCACGTCTGTTTGTGGAAAGAAAAAAAAAAGTGTCAACATCTTTATTTTAGATTGATTTTTACAAGAAATCTGTATTAGTCAATATCTACCAGTGCTTCTCATTCCCTTCAATACCCAGCTTTATAGGTCAGTCTCCTTCCAAAGACTTATATACAGGTTCATACATCCTTAAAAGAAGGGAGTGTGTCATTTTTGCAAACAAAAGAAAAGTAAGAGAGAAAGAAAGAAGTAGATGGAGTGAGATATGCTGGATGTTTGTTTTGAGGTTGAAACACTGCCTTCCCAGGCAGGACAAGAGAGAAATGACAACATCCTTGGAAAGCATCAGTGTAGGAATCTGAATTATTCTCTGTTAATATTGCATCATTAAAAATCAGAGACACTGTTTAGGAAATCTTTACTCAATAGTTAACATGCAGAGGACAGGATTAAATTAGCATTAAAGAAAAATGGATTAAAACAGAAAGAGGAGCTGATTAGTTGTATGTATATATGTGGGTGTACAAATGAACATATACAGAAATTATACAGCTGTAGTGGCATTTACATGGGGTTCTAAAAATACCTGGATTATGAGGAAGACAAATTCCTTAAAGGAAAGGAAGCAAAACATTAGATTTTTTTTTCTTTCTATTGTGGTTTAATACATCTTTAAGCTGAAAAAGGATTACTTAAAATGATCAAGTAAGAAAAATAAAAATAATTATCAATGAAAAAATAGTACACCCTTGGTGACTTTTCCTTTGAGACATTGTATTGGAATCTCTCTTCCTGTTCAGGAAAGCATATGAGTGGTTTAAATTTCACCTGTGTGCTCAGAGCATTAGGACAGGAACAACACTCTTCATGCAGTGATTTGAAAGCGATTGAAGGGTTCAGCTATCCTGCAAGTTCCAGTGAAGGCAGAGGCAGATCAAGTGGATTCAGCTCAGATTATTCCCTAGCTAGAACCCCTCTGATAACAGACAGCAGATTTCCATAACTGCAAGAGTTATTTTCTTAAAAACTGAAAACAGCTTAAAAATTTACCATCGTGTCGTATTGCCCAGTAACTCATTGGGGGGAAAGGCTGTCTGTCACAATGTGACAGGGAATGAGGGGAGGGAGTATGTGCCTTAATTCTCTTAGTGTCTTATTCTGGGCATTCACTAATTCCCCAGGCTAGGATATTAGGCTCCCTACAGGATACATACGTCCACATGCAGCACAGAAAGGTTACAGAGATCTCTTGTGAAGGTGCTGACACTGTTGCAGAAGGCAGCCTGTTACAGACCAGCCTAAATTTGCTCTGCATCCAATTCACTAAGTGAAAATGAATCTTCAAGGAAACACATATCCCAGCTGGCTGCTTGGAAAGTGAATTTGCAGAGAGGGAGTGTGTTCTGTTTGGAGCTAAACTCACTCAGAATAATAGTGTAGGACACAGCGAATAGCAGCAAAATAATTGGATATTGAAGGTGATGCTGCTAACAATTCAGTGTCCCTTTAAATAAATATTTGGTGCTTGAATGAAAGGTTGCACAAACTATCAGCCTGTGAAAGCACAGGAGTTACTGTTAATTTTTGATTCTTTATTTAGAGCTGAGACATGTACAGAGAAGTATGGTTTTGGCATACTTCATTAGCCTATGGCAAGTACAAGGCACATAATATTTGTGGGGAGTGCAACATTTGCCTTCTGCCATCTCTGTGCAGAGAAGACAAATGGAGTCAAGATTGACTCCTTAGATCTTTAAACAAAATGGGGGGAGAAAATCCCAAACAAAAAACCAAACAAACACCTTACTTATTAGGCTAGAGCAGTCAGCTTGGGTTTGTACCATAAGATGTGACACTTGGACAATCCTTCCCCTTGACTTATGCACGTGGAGGGCATTATTCCCCTCAAATAAACTCTGCAGTGATCTGAAAACTCCTGCATGAGGGACACTTAGTGGAACTGACAACAGCTTGGGCTCTTGCTTCAGCCCCAGACCTCCCCATGCGAGCAGCACCTGGGCCAGCTCTCATCCCAGAGAGCCCTGAAAGACAAGGTGTGATGTGGGCAAAGAAGGCCATTTCTACCAGCAAGCTTAAAATCAGTTGCAAGACCTGATTATTAGCAGGGCTTCATCTGGTCTGAGGTTACTCAGCTCATCTGCAAATGAAGCTGCAGGTGTTGGAGCCCACTGCTGCTCCAGGAGGGATGTGAACAGGCAGGCTGCAAGTGGACACGATGGAAGAGAGCCCCAGCCTGGGATCTTATTCTTCTGTCCATGCCTCAAGTTGTGAAGGCAGCTTGGTTTCACAGCACTGAATTCTGAATTTCACCTCTGAGGTATTTTGGTGGCTGGCTCTTTAGCTCCAGTTACCAGGACTATTTTAGTGCAGAAATACACCAGGCTTCTCCTAAGGGGATAAAGACCTGCCAAACTTACAGCATGTTGGCCCTAGACAAACCAAAGTGTTGTGCAGCTGTTGAAACCAGAATTAAAAAGTTCTAGGTCTGACTAAGAAAAACTTGAGCAACTTTAGTCCCCAGGGTGTTTAGATATAGAATAACATTTATAAGGCTTTGGTTATTAATAAAAAAAGTTAAACAGATACTTAGTAAGTGAAATCCAGGTTGGAATACATGGTGAAACTCCTCCATTAAACACACAGCAGAAGATACTCAAAGGTTTTGTTCTTTCTGAGATGCATGAAATTTACTGTCCTGACTCACTGCAGGAGATTTGAATACACAAAATCATAAATCTGCATATAGAAAAGTAATAAAAATTCCAATTCAAATTACTCAGAAAATATTAGGCATCTTTCCAGTTACATCAGCAGGATTTGGATGAGTTGCCATAGGACCTTTCTTCTGTTGAGTATCCAATGAAGGGTGGAAGAAAAAAAATGAAAAAAAAAAAGAAATGGAACCTGTTTTTAGTTAATATCTACAATGTTTTAGTGCATCACAAGATTGTGAAGTAAGAGCTCTCCATTCAAAATGGTGTCCCAAGAATATCAATAGTGTGACCTCCCTTGAACTGTGTGATTCTCTAATCATCAGATAACACCATTGTTATAACACGTGCTGGGCATGTGCCATTGACCTGCCACTTTGTGGCACAGCTCTAAGGAACCAGAAAACAAACAAATAAATTAATCATACCATGTATGGAGCCAAGCCACCCTCCATGGAGTAAAAGCTAATCAACTTCATAATAACATGCAGTGCCCATGCGTAATCAAACTGTTTAATTCTCTATGAATTATTCAGTGAGTCCTCCTGGCAGTTGGGGTAAGTTGTGTGTTTGCCTGGCTGCTGTTTCTCTCCTGCAGCAGTCTCCCCTTGCTGTCCAGACTCAACATTTCGTGTTGTTTCCACAGAGCCCAGTGGGTAATGGACAGGCTGCACTATCCTTGTGGCCAAGCAATGTTCTGCCAATTGATTTCTTTAAATACAAAGCTTTTAATCGACTGCACATTTTGTTTTCCAATCTCTCTTCCCTCAAACTCCCTTCTGCTAATTTGCACTTTGTTCTTCTCCCATTTTCCTAATGACACAGCAGTTCAGACAGGAACTGTTTATTGATGTTGCTGCATTAGCAGGCAGAGCAGATAAACCTTCTTGTGACTGCTGTTCAGGAGAACAAACATCTTTCTTTTCAAGGTTCAGAAAAAAAAAACAGCTAAAAATTCAATACAAAGCCATTTATGGCAAATAGAAAAAGCAGCCATTCCCTTTAAAAAATGCTTCCTTTTCTGCTTTCTCACATTGTTATCTGCAAAGCTCCTCCTTATACAACTTCCTTAATTTAGAACTCCAGCATCCCATTTCTTCTGTGAAAGCTATATTGGTGTAATCAATCAATCGAGATGGACTTTCTTTTAATTATATGGTATATTTATATATAATGATCCACAATCCAATAGCATTTGTAACATGGCTCCATTAATAATCAAAACTAAGTAAAGTGACTCTTAGTCAGAACTAATGCTTGTGCAAAGCTCAGTTTTAAGACCAGTCCCACTGAAATTCTCTGGAGGCAAAGATCACACATTTGTGCACCACTGAGCAAAATCAGTTAATACCGAATCTACTTTAAACACAGAAATTGCCTTCCTTATTTCCAGTAGTTTTTACCAAGCAGTTTGGGCATGAACCTAAATGCCACTTGCAAAGACATTCTTGAGGTGTGCACATTATATGTTTGCTTACTTCTGGTGATGCTGAGAATCACCTGCTCAGCTGAAGGTGGGGAGCACAGAATGGAACCAGTAGAGCCCAAAATCCCCACCTTAATTCCTCTCCAGATGGTTCTGCAGCTCCTCATGTCTGTGCTGGCACAGGGAGTGGTGGTGGGACTGGCACTTCCACTCCTTTCATCTGAGGGCAGGGCTGTTGGGTGCACTTACAGTCCAGGCACTGCTGCCCTCTGAGCTCTGCCAGGCTCCTGGGACTGACTTCACTGTGGTACTAAAAGAAAATCACCAGCCAACAGACTTCAAATCACCTTGAAGGTGGCTTCCACCTGTTTCTAAAAGCAGACAAGAGCATTTGTGGATGATCTGCTTCCTTGCTCTCTGAAGTGTTAGACTACCTTACCCTGTACATAAGCTGAAATGGCACAAACCACTGGTCAATGGGATTCAGTGGACATGCAATAACTATTTTGCATCCTAACCCTAGAATACAAAATGCATGAGGTGTTTTCCAAAACAATATTCATGTCTGACCTTTCTTTCCTGGCCTATGCAGAGATGTCACTGAGGAGCTACGGACAGAACCAACTCAGAAGCAAAACCATGCAAGCTGGACACATTTTTTCACTTTAAACTTTCCTGTTGGAAAGAGAGATGTCCATTTCATTCAACGACATTTATAATCTGAGTACTTTTATAAGGCTGATTTGGAGACCCCTTTCTTTGACCTAACTTGATTTTTAAACTAATTTTACCTGAGGAAAGGCTGAATATAAGTGGAGTAAGGATTTTAAAAATTGACCTAGAATGCTGAAGTTATGGCTGACCTTTGAACTGCTCCTAGATTACCCAGGGTTTACAGTCACCCTATGTTTCATTGGAAGGGTCATTTCCTGTAGGACCTAAATCCAGTCATCTGACTTGTGACCTCTTGGATTAGATTTATGACCTTGCAAGGTCGGTTTTTAACTCCTTCTAGAGTGTTAAATTGCAAAGAGGACATTCTATGTCATTAGAAATGCAGTTTTCTCCAGAGCAGTAATAAGGTTTTGGAATTACCTTTAATTCCAGTTCACTACTGATTTTCAAACAACATTAAGACTTTGTAGTTATCCCTACCTTTTCATAATTTAGAAATAAGTAAAAATATACATTGTAGATACCAAAAATTTTTTAGTATTTGCAAACTTGGCAAACAGAATTTAATATCCTACCTCCATGTCAAGGTATTTAAACAAAAGAGAGACTTGATTTTCAGCTCCTACAAATTAGTAACTCCACTTGATCTTATTAGAAGCAGTAGAAACTCAACTCAGCTATAGAAATACAGACTTTCTTTATGTGTTCATACATGTAATTATTGTCTGTAACCTGTTGGGCAGGAATCATCTCTTTTTTTAGTGTATGTACAGCCTCCAGTCCACTTTGACTTTGTTCTCTGATAACCATGAAAATAAAGGCATTGAATAGATTCAGTCCTTCAATATGGAGCTTTAGTAGAGGGAAAGTAAAAACCACAAGATTTCTTTGGTTAACAATAAAATTCAGTAGACAGTGAAAATGCACAACTGCATTTTCAACAGAAATCCAAGTTAAGCACCATAAGCATGAGTTTTTCTAAAGATCAGTTTCTGAGTTAGGCACCAAACACAAGGACTAGATTTATTGAGACACGACCCCAGAACTTGGTGTGAAAGGATGAAGCAGCTCTCCTTCAAATGTGTCCTCTTCATTGTCAGTCCCCAGGGGAGGACTCCAAGCATTTGTGTTGTCACCTGTGTTGCGCCCTGAGAACAACTTGAGAAATTCTACTTGTTGTGTTTCTTTTCCCTGTCCTTCAGATCCCACAAGGCCACGAGCCTTCCGCTGCAATGGCCGTGCCTGCAACCCTCCCGTGGGAAACCTCGCCACAGGAAGGACACCAGTGACCACCACCACATGTGGCCAGAACAGCACAGAGCTGTACTGCTCCTACCCAGACCAGAACCTCCTCCACCACATCTCCCCTGGCTGTGGGCAGCCCCGCTGCACCAAATGCAATGCCAACCAGCCCGATAACTCCCACCTCCCTGCTGACATGACAGATGATTTCTTTGCAAACCCCATCTCCTGGTGGCAGTCTGCCCAGGGGGTACACAGGGAAGAAATCCGACTGGACTTTGAAACAGAATTCTACCTGACCCACGTCATTGCTGTGTTCAAGTCACCTCGCCCGGCTGCGATGGTGTTGGAAAGATCCCAGGATTACGGGCAGACTTGGAGGCCCTACAAGTATTTCTCTGTCAACTGCACAGCTACTTTTGGGCTCCAGGATGATCTCGTTGAGGAAGGCTCCATGTGCACTTCCAGGTATTCAGATGCACTGCCCTGCACCAGAGGAGAGGTAAGCAATAATTGAGGTCTGGACTGAGTTTAATGTCAAACTGCTCAAGACTGCCAGAAACCAGAGTATGTGCTCAAAGAGATACTGTGCATATAAATTAAGAAAGGTAGTCCATCCCTAAAGGCTTTGTGTTAAGCAAATAAAGGGGAAGAAGAGAAATTATACATCAATGATAGAAATGTTTTAACAAATTTCTTTTATGAGTGTTCACAGGATAGTATTATCACCTAATTTTACACTGCAGATGCCCAAAACTGAACTAGAACTCTAACAAAGTGTTAGATGTAGGGGAATACACATCTGTAGAGTCTGATTTATCCAAGCCATTTTCACTTTAGGATGACATGAACTGCATGATCTTTCCTTTCCTTCTCCATATAACAAGTCTTAGATTATTGGCTGACTCTTAAATACATCATTCCTCTAAGTTCAATGTTTCCTTGCTTTCACTTTTCTTGCTGGTGGTGACTATGGCTGATATAGGCTTCAGAAATTAAACTGCTAGGAATCAGGAAGTGAGCAGCCAGGCTTCACTATTCAGCTGTGGGAAAAGCCCTCCTTTGGTATGAATATCCTGATTTGTTTTTAAACATATGCAAAAGAGTGTTTTTTAAATAAATGTAAAATTGCTCTGATAAATTCCTCTGACAAAAACATTAACTACTGATTAGACTCTTTCCATTCATCAATCTTGAAACAGTTCAGATGGGAAAGACCATATCGGTATCATTTTATGGAGAAGGCAAAGGCACAAGGCAAGATTAGAAGATATTCCTATAGTCACAACAGAGGCTTGAGTCTTTTCATTTCCTTTCACTTCCTTCTCTCTTCCTCAGAGAAGTCACAAGCCTTTTGGTTTCCCTGTCTGGAAGTGGTCAGCAGATTCAGCACTTTGCAGAAAATTAAGCTTAGGTGTGAGGTGAATGATCCAGATAGGCTTCAAAAGACCAAGTGTTTCAGCAGTGAGCTTCAGAATGCACATGAGAAGAAACTCAGGTACTACACCCGAGGCAGGGACACAGCAGTAGGGAGAGACTGAATTCATCTACATGTAACAGGCTAAGAAACATGTCTGCATATTAGAAAACTGAAACAGATCATCTGGCTACTAAACAGTCTTACTTCTGGAGTAGTAACTCTGCTGGTCAGTTAATCATGATTAATTTCATGTCAAAGTCAAATACATCCAAATGTCTTCTGTAGAGAGGTTACAGTTTGCCACGTCAAGAATCTCGGCAAGTAATGTATTTTTCCACTCATGTGTGCCTTTCCAATCAAAAATCTGGAAGTACTTTACAAGATCCAGTTAATGATCTTCAGCACACATACAAAGGGTTCTGCTGCCATTTCACAGATGGGAAAAGAGCAGCACAGAAAGGTGAAGTGTTTTGTGGTAAAAGAGGACAATTCTGGTTGAGTGAAGGACAAAATACAGGGTCTGAGGGAAATGCCTCAACCTTAAATACAAAACAACTCTTCCTTCTCTAGTAGAGTACCCCCTGCACTGTGTTGGCTTTTGTGCTTACTTAACCTTGGGGAATATCATTTAGACCATGTGCTGCTGCTACAACAAATCTGAGAAGTGGATGGCAGAAAATCAAATAATAAAACATTCATCCAATTCAAGCCTTTGTGATTACAAGTGTCAAAATGATTCTGTCAGTTTGGGCAGCAGCTACACTGAAATGAGTATGTGTGTGCTTAATCAATCTACTCTGTGGTAGTAGATGTCAGAAAACAATATTAATAGTAAGAACAGTTCTATATTGACAGGTTACCTTTGCAGATCCCAAATACTTTCATGAACATGAATTGAACACCTGCAGAGGTTATTTCCTCCACGGGAGAAGTATTGAAGTTTTAAAGCAGCACACAGGAATCTATGGGGCAGCTTAACAGAGGACAAGACAAATACTGTTTCACAGCACATTAACCCAAAAGGATTGTCGTGCTCTCGACAGACTTTACAGAGACCTCTTAATCAATCCATGAAATGTCCCCATGGCAAGGGTGCAGAAGCACCAGGTTTTTCAGGTCAGCAGTATGACACAGCAGATTCTTTTGTGAATGGAAATAAAGGAAGGCAGAGTGCAGCTATTTAAAGTGATACCTGATCAGATTTGCCTGTGTGACACTGCTACTGTTACCACAGGTCTGATGGGAGCTTTGCCCACACACCTCAGAACTGCAATTTTACACCTTATTTTGAAGATGCCACAAATGTCACCAGGCCATCCCCTCAAGCACTGACTCAAGCCACTCTGAAGGCAGCTGACCGAATCCCCACCAGTATTTTCTTCAGTGTTCTCTGCTTCTTTTTCACCTCTACTCTGACCTACCCAGTTACTGATTCTGGCTAAGCCTTGGATTGCTGAGGGGCTCACATCACAAGCTGACAGCACTTCTGAAATGATCAAAACTGTTCCAACTTAAGTGCTAATTAATGCTCTGAAATAAATGCCAGTTTTCTTTACTGAGGGGTTTGAAGTCATTTTCACCACATGAGACTCAGGTTATTCTTGGGTCCTTTTGATTTTAAGAACAAACACAAATTCCTTTTGTAACAGAGCACAAAAGGAATAATAAAAAAAAAATGGTTTACTAAGAACATTTAGGTTTAAAACCTGTGCTGGTACACATCATGAAGCAAGATTTCAGGTCAACTGGCTTCTAGAACTGAGAATGTAGGCATGAAAGGAGAAGGTGGTAGAGCTGCAGTAACCCACACCTGTAAACTGAGATGCATCTCAGTCAGCACATTCCGGTCTCCAAGACCACAGAAAGAGTTTCTTCCTAAGAGCAAGGTAAAAAATTTGTCAGAAGAGAAAACTTTAGGAGACTAGAATGGAGTAAAAGACATTTGGATGAGTGATGTGACAATGTCACAGCAGAACAAATGTTAAGGCATATCCCTTGTCTCTGGTAGATTGCTCCTTACTTTTCACCTCTGACAGGGTCACATATCTCCATTCCATCTCAGATAAGACACGTGTGAGACAGAAGGCATTGGGGAACATCTCATATAGAAATGCAAGAAGATTACTCTCTTAATCTTTTCCATTTTCCTTTACTCAAGCATTTGTTAATTCCCTTACTCCTGTTCAGATTCAGAGTAATTTAGTAGATAGAATCTATCTGAAATTCTAGGATCCTCATCATTAGTTCATGAACTAACAACATTTAACCCCACATTTTTAAGGTCTGTTCATCATCTATAAGTGCATCTACAGGGAATACTGGCATGGAGTCTTATGAATCAACTGAGACCTTTTTTACCCACTTGCCCATCCTTCTGTTCTTCTAACTTAAAAACACTGTACTACATAGCCATGGAGCCTAAAATGAGCCTTCAGGTCAGCTGATATAAATCAAAACTCTGGCCCAAACAAAAATAGAAATTAACATTGCATCAGACATTAATGTGAGTTGCAGTTCAAACATCGTGTGGGGGAAAAGGGACCGAAATATTTGAACCTGCATCCTGACAGCACGTGCACTCAAGGATCTGAGAGATTAAGAGCACGTTTTTAATAAACTGGAATATCAGGAAATGAAAACAAATGTTCTCCTCCATTGAATGTTGCATGAAAGGAAGACATTAGCATGCAAAGTGGGGTGGAACACTGACCTGCTCATAACCACCAGGCCCAGAAGGAGACCCTTTCCCTACTGGGTCTAGCTAGTGGAAAGGAGTTCTGAATCAAAGGCTGGTTCATTTATGTGAGTGTCTGTGTGACAGATGACACCAGTGAAGTGTGATATAATAAACCCATTACTGGAATTCACTGGGGGCTGGAAGAATTGTGTATGCCTGAATTAAGTAACTGGTTTCTATGGCAACATGTTAAGTGTGCCTTGCACAGAAGACCTGTTCATTCTCTGTTTTGTATCCTGTGGTGACCTCTTTAGGGACAGAAGTCCCCAGCAGTGCCTTTTGTCAAAGATGAGTGGACCCTCTTTGTAGCTAAAAGACATTTAATCACTCTTCTAAACACACTCCACTTGGTGAATGCCAGACCAAGACAGGTTGGGCTGGATGGAGTTCTGTCTCTTCAAAAGCCACCAGGTTGTTCAGGGAGAAGCTACAGTGAACCCTATGGAAGGTCTTCTGCACTGACACTGAAGCCTGTGCTGCCTTTCTCCATGCCTGTGGGCTTCCTGAGCAACAGCTGTGGCAGAGGGGGACCACTTGCACCCAAGCACCAACTCAGGCCTGGGACAAGGCTCTGGGTGGGATGTATGTGATCCTGTTCCAAGGACCTACAATTTTCACTGCCTTTTCTCAAGCTTCTATTTTGCTGTATTCATGCCAAACCTTTTGATAAACAAAGAAGTATCCCCTGTGCACACACACACACCCACATCCCTCATTAAGTGGCAACATCAATAATTCAAGAGGTCACTACTGAGGCTCCAGTGACTTCTTAGAGTTCTGATCTTGTATGGCAGTGGGGTCACTGGAAAGAAACCTGCTCAGCACATCACAAGGTTGAATTCCCAATAGCTGAGATTCAAAGACAAGGTCTTGCACTTCAGTGAATTATCCAGCAGTCATCAGGACTGGCCTCTGAAAGTTGCATGATGCTCAGGTTATTCCAACTTCCAGCTGGATTATTCCAACTTCCATCTGGACAGGATTCCAGGAGGGATTAGTCACTAGTGTAGGTAAGTGCCTGGTTGTTATGACTAGGGCTGTCTGTTCAGCATTTCATTTAACTCGAACTGCAGAGCAGATAATGCAGAAGCAAGTTGAGAGGAAGCAGTTAACACCAGCAGTGTAAACAAGCTGATAGCACTGCCAGGCCCTGCTTCCCTGGAGGAAGAATTAAGGGGCTCAAGGATTTGTCTCTGAAGGGAATTTGAACTGACTGAGACTAGTCCAGCAATCCCATCCCTGGCAAGTGAACTTGAGGAGGGCACCAGGTGTCCTACTCTGACCTGGTTTGCGGTGAACCATTTCAGAAATGTTTGGAACATTATAAACCAGCAAGAGAGACACAGCAGTGGCGTTTTCTAGCATTGCTCCTGCATTTTCTGCATTTCCTGAACACACAAGGCAGCAGATATCAAATTATTTTTTCTTCTCACCTTGTTTTATAAAAACCTTAGTGGAGTTGCAGCCATTGCTTCTTTTTTCCAAGTCTCAAGTTTGAAAAAAAATGGTTGCCTAAAATGCTATGAAGCTTGATAATTTATTGTTGTAATTTCTAAACTCCAGGCAAAAGAGCACTTAAATGTTTGCTCTACAGTTGTCCACACATCACTGTCACGGTGAGGTTATACATTTAGCTAAGCCTGTTCATGTGTAAGATTTCAGACAAGACTTAGAGATATAAGTGGCTCCACTTACAAGAAATAGATGCTCTCCTGTGAGAACACAGCTTGGTTGACATGGGTTGACAATGGGGGTGACAGGTTGCTTTATCTTTGCCTGACAATCCAGCAAAACAGTGAATGAGTCTCCCTGCTCCCAATCCAGTTCCCAGTCCGGCTGCTGCATCACAGAACTCCTTGTGCTGCCCTTTGCCATTTCAGAGCAAGTACCATCCCTCGCAATGAAAAATGACACTGCACTTCGAGGGAGTCTGGAAATGTTCTCACACCCCCACATAAGGTGCTGCTATGTAGAATGGACAGAGTTTTGCCCATCCCCTTTATACAGACTGAAGGCTGAAGGATTTTCTGTCAAATAATTTAGATTTTATGTTCCAACTACATCACCTGTCTCATAGAGGATACTTTCTCCCTGCAACCTTTGCCTTTCCACATGGATATACATCTGCAGACAACCTGAACCTACAGAACACAATTTGTTTGAGGAAGAGAAAAAGTCTGCCTAGCGCTTCAGCTTTGCCTGACTTCAATAATGCCATAATCATATTGGCATCAATACCTAAATATTAATATTAAAATGCCACACCAGCTGGATTACTGGAATAACCTCAAAGCAAATGCAAACTGAAGGCACATCAATCCTTTCTGATTTGGAGAATACAGAATGAGTTCAGGATGTCACTGTCTTGGTGGTAGCTGAGTTCACCCAGATAAAGAAATCTTAAAAAATCAAAAGCACAATTACTTCTTTGACAAGCTACCATATTCTATTCTGGTTTCTAAGCTTTGTTCTCTGCAAGGACTGAAAAGCAGTGGATCTTGACTAAAAAGCACCATTCCATGAGTTGTCAGAATAGACTTGCTAGTGGCTAGGAGAATAGTTAGACTTTCTCTGTGCCCCAAACAGTAAATCAGAAAAAACACTACTTCTTAGTCAAGGCTACTGTACTACAAGATGGAAGTCCATCAAATAAATCAGAGGATGTATGCCACTGGGTAGGAAAATTCTGAGACAATTGTTTACTGTTCCTTTAAGAACAAAATCAACTCACATGAAAATCTCTTAATGAAGAGGATTTAGAGCGATGAGAGCTTTTATTGCAGCTTCCTTCTGATGGACCCAGTATAAGCACACAGACATTTCTGACCTCATTAACCTGATTGTGTGCAACATGATGAACACAGCTTAAGGATGATTTGTAATATCAAATTCTTGCTCTGCATGAGGATCTTCTTTTGTAGGAGGCCATGCATTGGCACTGCCCTCCACTTATGATTCATATTCCTTGACCTTAGGCTATGAGTTTGTAAGGGGGAACGTTTGTTGTGTCCACATCTTTTCTGACTAACACTGGCTGGAAGATCAGGTTAAGAAAACAGAATTAGATGCATCAGGAATGGAGAAGCAAAACCTATGGCAAGAAATCAAAAATCTGGGACACTGTCTCCGAAATGAAGATGATCTCTTGATTGGTGATAAAACAATGTGAGGCTGTGTCAGCTTGTGTACAGCAAAACCAGTCATCTAACAGTGGCTGCCCTTTTTAGCTTTGCACACTTACAGCCTTTTCCAGACTTCCTTGCTCCTAGGAAGGTCAGGAGAGGACAGGGTAGTGACCATTTTTTTGAGGTGCAGCTGATTGACTTTTGAGAATGAGAATGACAAATATGCGCTCGATGGCAGATATGCAGATAAGCAAGAATGTCCTACTCAGCATTCAGCTCCAGTGCCAGCTCCTGATTATAAGAGAAACTCGTGACCCAGGATGTATTTCCACAAAGGGTTAAATTATAGAGGTGCTGAACACCCTCAGCTTCCACCCAGTTCAATGGAAAGATTTCTAGGGTGTCCCTAATCAGACTCAATCACCATCAAATTTTCTTCTGCAGCTGTGCCTATGCTACTTTTATGATGGCTGCACACTGATGTTTAGCGAAACAACTGGGAGATTTCAGAGCAGTCTGATCCAGCAAAAAAAAGAACAGAGCTTGCCACCAGATAGAAATTTCATCAAATGAGAAATAGCTTTACAGTGGAAAACATGGGAAACTCTTTTCAAATGTTGCATCTTAATTTAAAGAAAACACTTCTTTTTCATTATGCTCTCTTCATGTCTTTTACATGAATGTAATGGGAAACTGAAAATTCACACCGTATCTCTGGGAAATTAAAATATTAAAATAATAATATTTCTGCCTTTCTGCAAAAGGCAAAAGTCAGATGTCTATCTGTATAGAAGGAATTTGTTTCATAGGCTTTAGAATTACAAACCTTGTGAACTTAAATAAAAGAAACAAATAACACAGTGAAAAGGTGGAAAAAGTGGAAAGGTTTCTTCCTAGAGCTCATGATTCTAGGAGTTCACTAATATTTAGATCCATTTATAATCTTATCTTTAATACATTCATGCATCAATGGCTGAGATGGCCAGACTCTTATCTTTTGCCTGTAATTACTAAAATTGCATGTATGAACATCCATCTCCAGGAATTCTCATTGAAATTTTCCAGATACAAGTTTATTAATATTCCTCCTATTGCACAAAGTGCTTGAATACCAATATCCTATTTTTATGGAAAGAAAGCAGTACATAAAACCGAGTTTCTACTGAAATCAATACAGAACAGCACTAGACCCTAGTTACTTTCTGAGCATTATACTGAACAATTGTGCTGGGGCTATGACCAAATAGTTGCATTCCCAACTCTGTATTTTTATTGAAGTGACACCTTTTCCTTTTTTAAAGAAATCATGCAAAATTATCGACCCATATATATAGCCACCATCAATCTGTCTCTTAATTTAGGATCCATTTTTCCTTAGGGAACTATAAACATGAACACATTCATTTAAAACATAACTATGCATTCATAACATAGAAGAAAATTTAGGGAGTTGGTTTTATTGGGTTATTTATTTATTTATAGTTAAATTATGCATTTATGCAAAAATAATTCTTAGCATGTAAGGCGAGATACCAATTCCTTTAAAAAAAAAATCCCAATCTAGAATTACTTGAGTCAATACATATAGCAGACTAATGAGGAGAAATTATGGATACTAACACCTTGTTCTTGACAGTAGAGCAAAGTATATGTTAAGGAGCAACTTTATGACTGGCACTCTAATGTGAAAAGAAACATTCAATCAAATATTAAAAATGAGGCAAGAGATGGTGATTACCTTAAATTATTTCCTGTGCCCAATAATTTTAACCACCAAAATTTCAAGGAGAATGGGACATCCAGAAGGGACGAGAGAGAGAAATTCCATTTTCCAGTTTTATGCATATGTGAAATAAAACTGTTAAACTGATCTAATTATGAAGTAAAACTGCTACCTCTGTGCAAAAGGTAGCTCACCTAAACCTACTTCTATTGGCACAGCATATCTGCTGATCAAAATGTCTTTGATTTTTACAAAGCTGAGGAAGGTTAATTCCTTACTGGAGGCTGAAGAACATTCAAGTGCAGTTCCCAGAAGACCTCACTAGTGTTATGTCACCCAAATCAGATCTTTAACACTTAACAAGACTTGCCTTGGGAGAAATAAGGACAAGCAAATCTAGTCTCACCAGTGAGCTTATTCCAGCCAGAAATGTGTAATGAATTAATCATACAAGCAAACTCTTGTACCTCAGCTGGAATGGAATACTGTTTTTTTCTTAAAAGGATGCCACAATCCCTACGGGACTTCCAAGCTATTAATGTCTCTACTCACAAATGGTGTTCAGTGTTCTAATGGGGTATGGAAAATGCCAAAGTAGCTCCTCGAGAGAGAGGCAAGACCAGAAATGAAAATATTTGCAAAACAATAAAGCCACAGGAAACCAAACCTTTTTCTAAGCTGTCAAGCAAAGAAATAAGAAACAAAACAGCTTGGTGAAAGCAAGTGGCACTTTTCTGAGAGAAGAGCCCCCAACAGCTGCTTTTTGCCTAAAGAACTCAGTGCTCTCAGAATGCCAATGAGTACATGGAGAGGATGGATAATTGACTGGAGACCCCAAAATATGAATCCATCTGTTTAAACTTGCCATGCCATGTACCAAATCGGTCTCTAGTATTGCACAGGATTTTCTTTACAGTTACCACAGTACAGTGTAAGACTATTGCTATCAAAAAGATATAAAGTGCCAGAAAGTAAAAGAAACCTTTTGGCCATTATCTGCTGATTTCTTTCAGAGAGACCCAGTGAAACTCTTGTTCTTCACTGCATTCACCCCTCCTCTCTTTCCCCTTTGAGGAGTCCCATAGCTGTTCACAGCTGGGATCTCTGGCACAGAGACATGAGGCCTCTTGCCCAGCCTTGTATAAGGAGGTCACTGGCAGGACCAGAGCAGATCCTGCAGAAAGCAGTGCTATGTCAATTACCTTTCTGATGTCTATTTTCTGTAGCCAAGTACCTCCAGTGTTTATGTTCTCAAGCCACTTATCTGGTGGCTATCCTCTGGAGATCCATCTGAGAGGAGATACCATTTTTACTAAGCATGTATATTAGAGAAACCACAGACAAGAATGCTAAGTGTGAGAATAGAGCTTGTAAAAGCCAGTGACTAAATAGACTGCTTTACCCTCAATTCCTCTGGTTTATGCCAATTTAAACAGTTTCACAGGGACTTTTAACCATTCTTTGAGATCTCTGAGCTCAGCAGAACTATTCCACCCTGTTCCCTGCCTTAGTTTAAGTTTAACTGACCACATGGGAAAGAGATGCTGTACACAATCTGTACACAATCAGGCACTCCGGACTCTGAGAAGCCACTCCACCTCTGTGTGGTTCATGAGGGACTGGGAAAGAGAAAGGGTTCATAAATGGTTTCCACTAAAATCTCAGATCATCCTGGATTAGGGGAACTGAACAGATACGGAGATTTGTTCTTTGTCCTGTGAATCCATCAGTTAGGGGAATGCTGGGCACCTGGGCAAAACAGAATGAGCCATTTGCTTATGGTTCCATTGACCAGGGGAATGTAGACATAGGGGTGGAAATGCTTGGGCCATTTTGTCATGGCTTCATTGGTCAGGGGAATGCAGGCACCTGCATTGCATAGCCTGGGCAATCTGCCCACAGCTCTATCTAACGAGGAACTGTGGGCATCTATGATCTCACCAAGCAGGGCTGTTTGCAGCTTTGTAAGTAGCTGACAATATAAAAGATGAGAATTAAAAGAAAAAAAGAATAGAGCTAACCAAATAGAAAACACTGAGGACAGGTGGGAGAGATATCACTGCCTTTGCTGAGTTCTCTGTGAAGCCTGGCAGCTGATCCTGTTAATTAAGGGGATTTCTCTTCCCATGTGCCATCAACATGCAAGAGAGCTATCTCCTAGGCATGTACCACAAACTCTTTTGTGGCTTCTGCAAGCAAAAAGGAGCAAAAGTATTTTACATGCTACTAGTGTTTAAATGGATCAGTTCACTAGGAAGAAAGAAAAAGAAAAACTGAGAGAGAGAAAGAAAGAGGGAATCTCTATGGAAAGATTTCACTCTGCTAATACTAAGAGAGTGAGTCAGACAGATACTGTGACCACTTATAAAGCAGGGCCAAAGAATCCTAAAGGCAAGTCCCTCTGCCATGATGGAAAAGCTCAACCAGAGGAGAAAACAACTGTCAAATTTGAGTTAGCACATCTAAGCCTGGAAACAGTGCTAACAGTTCTCTGTTTCCTTGGCAAGAACTGTGGTGCAGCCCTCCGTTATCATCCTTTCCCAAAAGCAACAGAAACAAGCACACCCTGAGAGGCAGAGAAGACAGAGAAGGGTAGGGTGGTGATGAGCTAAAATTCAACAGTCACTGTTAAACACCAAATTAGAACTGTGATGCTCAAAACCTAACTGTTGCTGCTCTAGAGAACTATCAAACAGCAAAAATGCTGTGACAAAAGTGTAACAACCTACAGCCAGCCAGAAGGCACCAAGCTCCTTGGGTCCTGTGAACTCACTGCACTGTAGCTGCTTCTAAGGAACAAACCACCTGGCTTTGTTTGCACACAGGGTTCTCTCAGTGCTCACTCGCTCTAAGCTGAGCTGTGCTTCCAGCACAGTTCAAGTGAGCGAGTAAAAAGTCTGATCACAGTTTCCACTTCTTTCACAGGTACCCTTAGTGCCTTAGTTTACCTGACTCTGGAACCTCATGCTAAAGACATGTTCCTAAAATGGTTTCAGAAAATGGGATGGCATTAACACTGCAGTTATGCCAATAAACCTTGGATTTCTCTGAGTGACACTGTTGTCACTTGGCTCAGAAACAAAATGAAGTGGACTTATCTTGTCCCTTGACATATTGGCTGAACTGCAAGAAGTGAGAGGGCTCAGTAACTCCAGGGAGTGATGTTTAAATGAAGGCATCTCCCATCTCACACCTGAGATGGGATGAAAGCAGGCACACAGTCACTTGCTGTGGCTTGGCCAGCTGCTGATAACTCAGCTGTGGTGCTCTGGAATCAGCCACAGCCCCACAACTGCTTATGCAGAGTCTTCTAAATAGGAACTATTGCTTTTTCCTGAAAATCATCTTGGGATATTTGCTGTGTATGCAGAGTCCTATATCTGTTCTGGGCTGTGAACCTTCTCTCTTTCAGGTGATTTATCGTGCCTTAAGTCCAGCTAACAAGATTGAAGACCCTTACAGCCCTGAGGCTCAGGATCTCCTGAAGCTCACCAACCTCCGCCTGCTTTTGTTAAAAAGACAGGAATGTCCCTGCCATGGCTCAGGATTGGTAGAGAAACCCCAGAGATTCGCCCACTATGCTATTTATGACCTGATCATCCGGGGAAGCTGCTTTTGCAACGGGCATGCAGAGGAGTGTGAGCTTGCCAACAGGACGGGAGTCATGGAGAACATGGTGAGTTCCAGACATTTACCAGCTTTCTAGACGTGCTACTTGCTTCTGTTGCCTCAGCCTAAACATATATTTTGTGTGTGATGCTGTGCCAGCCTCCCAAGCCTATCCAAAAAAAGGGCAGCACAGTAAATCCACATTAGTGAAACCTACACCACTCTGGGAAAATATTTTCTGTACTCCTTTCTACAATTTCATGTATAACAACTGCATTGCTAAAAACTCTGGACCTCAAGATAGCTATAAATTGAAAGTGACCTTTGTAATTGGAACAGAGATCCAACCCCAAATATAGTGAATGAAATCTCCTGCTTATAAGCCTGCACAGAACTGAACTAGTATCCTTGATGCAAAATCTGCCCTGAACATAATTTCAGCATCAGATCTCAGATTTTCTGAGTTTGTGAGACATGAGCAGTTCTGTCATACTTAGGGTTTCAGCCATCACTTTTAGGCTTTCAGCTTTCTGTGTTCTTGTTACTTTCACAACATAGAGAGCAATGTTCAGGATATGAAAATAATTTCCTCTCCACTCTTTTATCCATGCATATTTAAATGAGTTAGATTTTTTTTTTTTTTTTAAAGCCGAACCTTGTTGTAAAATTATGCTGTAATACTTGGAGTATCCCTTTTCTGTTCAGTCTTTTATCTCCACTTGACTCTGGATGTGCACAAGAGTTGAGTTTGAATGCAAACTCAGACATGGAAATTCAGAGGAAATAAATGATGAGTCCTTTTTGATTTAGCTGCAAGCATTTTGTAGAGAAGTGTAATAACAGTGATGGGGAGATTTAATCTATTCAAGTATCCAGGTACATCTAGACACATACATCAGAGATGGAATTGAAGCCATTTTAAACTAGTCAATAAATATCTCTCCTGGACACAGAAGTCTCTGTCTCTGTATTGGGTTTTGAAAACCCAAATAACCATCAGAATTCTACTCCCTGGTGCATTCTGACATAAAAGACTCAAGAAAAACATCCTAAGCTAATTTCTGTCCTGTTAGATATATGGTACACTTGACATTTTGGCTTATGCTATTTTGGAATGTTCATTCATTGTCTTCCTTTCAACTTTCCTAGGTCCAGAGGTAGATATTGTAAGATAATTAGGACTGTATGACTTTCAAATAATTTCTGAATCTGTACCATCTGTGGTATAAATCCAAGATTCAGCTACACTGTGTGATACTATCTGATTCAAACAATATAACCTCACTTAAATCATAACTGTGTGGAGAAAAGCTGTTTAAAGAGTGCATCATCCTTACTGCAAACTGTTAAATATACACATAGTGAAATCAAATAGATGAATAACACACTAAGTGAATGCAGCTGGTAGAAAAATAAACATTCTGCCCATCAGAAAACACAATATTGTGTATGTTACTGGCATAACCACTGTAAACTATGACTGGATATTTTTCCCAGTGGTCACAAGGGAATAGAATCTTTTTGTGCCATCAATGACTTCACAGGGCAGAAGGTGAAATAGTTTTGATGAAATTCTCTTCATGAGTGACTCATGTCCCAGGAGAGAGAGGGTGGATGCAGCACATGATTCACACAGATATTATCAAGTCTTTGTCTAAGCAAGGATACAAGCACAGCTGTGCAAAAAATAAGAAAAACCTTCTGTAGTTTTAACTGTCTCTAGCATCCTAGAAGAGGCCTGGAAAAGACCACAGGTGGGCTGGTTTGTGTCCTCACATAAAGGTATGATCAAGCCCACCTAAACCATTCACTAGTGAACACTTGTGGAATGAGATTTTCCCGACAAAGTACATTCAAGCTCTTCTTTAGTGCCTGCCTGAACAATCTCTGCTGCAAATTTAGGTGATTCCCTCTTGTCTCCTCCTCCCCAGTGACCAAAGTGAGCAGTTGACCCTCCTTCTGCAGATATGACTGGAAAGTTTTTACCATATCCTTCCTTAGGTTCTATTTTTTGTACTAGCCAGAGAAGTGTGAAACCTTAAGGTGGTAAAAACTTAAAATTCTACTCCCAGGTCAGACAAGCCTGGAGTAAAGATGATCATGCTACTGTACTCATCTTTGCTGTGCTTTAGACATTGCCACCTAAGTTTTTCTCAAATACGAAAGAAAACCCACTCCTGGAAGATCCAGGTCCCTGGATCCTTTTGTATTTTATCTAATACTTACCAATGATGATCTTGTAGTGGTGAGGGGAGGGTTCACATAGGTCCAGATCTCAGGGGTTGGTTTGCACAGCCAGCATGAGGGAGTTTATGTAAGTTATAACTTCTAGGCTTGCAGTACAGTAATCCCCTTACCTACAAGCAGGAGGAAAAGGCCTTTGTTGTTGAGGGTTGAACACCAATGATACAGTTCCTGTCAGCCAAACTATACTGCAAAAAAATCTTTGCCATTTTGCAATTTCTTGGCAGAGGAAAGGTGCTCTGCTTTCAGTCACATGGCAATAGTGACCCACATAAAACAGGGTGTGGAAAAGATGTTACAAACAAGGCACATCCAGAAATAAGCTGATTCAATCCACAGGCCACATCTAGTACTCAAGGTACACATGGGCAATTAAAACACACAGTTTTAATTGTGAGTGGTGTAGAGGATGTCACAGATTGAAGGCAGAGCAGCTTTATGCTTCCTGGGCTGTTGTTAGGTAATTAAATAAAATACTGCAAAAAATAAAGACCTCCATGAAAGTCTTAAGTAATATGAATTTCAGCTTCTTAATTGATCATAGTCCTCCTATGATGTATTTATCTTCTGTAGTTAAAAAAATAAAATCAATTTCATGTAGAAAACAACTGTAATTGTTTGATATGGGATAGGCCCAAAATCTGAGATATTCTGCACTTGGGTCTTAGAAAATGCATTATTAATTGTAAGTCTGCTCTTCTTACTCAGAAAGAAATTTCTTCCATTTTAATACTCCTAACATTGCTAAACTAATACTACATGGAGGTTAAATAATAGAGAAAATTAAAGCAAATTTCTTGATGCTTTTGAACCAATACTTTTCAGCACCATTTTGGAGGGACTGGATGATCTATGGGTATTAGATGATCTATCCATGATGAGTTTATCTGTGGATTTGTTGCTTCAGTCATGGCAACCCATTCAGCTTCTGACTTCTCCACTGAGGCTGCCAATAAGAAATGCAGCTCTGAGAGAAGAAATGTCACAGATGCCACAGTGTCATAGCAACAAATGGATATAAGAAAACTGCAGATTGTAAACCCAATGCCCAAATGGTGCATCATTCCTCATAGCTTGAAATCCTACATTGTTTCATGCATATTTCTAGTCATAAGTTTGTGAAAATACAGTGAGATTCAAAATAGGCTCATGGGATCCAGTGAAAAAAATATCTGACTTCTTATTTTGGCAGTAAAACAGTAATAATTACTCTTTCTGTGAGGCTTTTTTTTTTTTTTAAACAAGCCATGCACTCACTTCAATACAGCTTATCTAGATGACATTTCCTGTGGGAACTACTGAGAATATCACGTTGGATAGGAGGAAAGCTTTGAGAAATGAAGATGGGAGCAGTAAATAGGCAAGAAACTTCAGGACAAACATATCTTGAATTTAGGATTTGTTGCTATTGACAGTGATGTTTTCTTGGTTTCTATTTAGCTTTCCTCAGACCATAGAAAAAAAAAAGGAGACACAGAGATGTCATTCCTCACCCAACTTCAATAGCTGCTTATGGTAGCTAAGGGCAATATTCTCCTTTCTGAATATAACAGCCTGCATTTTTCAAACTCTTACACCTACTTCCTCGGTCAGTAAAGGAAATTATAGAGATTGTATTTTGCCAGAGAAACTAGAGAAGCTTTTTGTTTTTAAATGGGGGACATTAATATGCTGTTATAAGTGCCAGGACCCAGCCAGCTGAATGCATCTAGTCTTGTTCTATGGTTGGATGCAACAGAACATCCACAGAGCTGTCAGGTTTAGGATCTGCTTTGATGACCCATTTTAGCTGAGTCCAGAGGTGCTTCCAGAACAAAGTTTACAAAATAGAAAGTGCATACGGACAGAACACAAAATCTAGACCAAAGTCCTTCTTGTTTGCCAAACATTTCACAATGCTCTTTCTAGTCCATGAGAAGTAAGTATGGAAAGAGGAAAGCAAATGTGGATTAAAATGTTTTTGTATAAAGCATTAGGGTTTTATTTTTATTTGTTAATTATTGGTACCTACACTGCCAGGAAATTCTTACAAGTGGCCTCGGATGTTTCTTTTGCTTCTTTATCCTGTTTACAGAGACAAACTAGACTCCCTGTGGGCCTGATCCTCCACAATGAAGCAAATGGAAAGTTTTCCACTTACTTCAAAGGGAGCAGGATCTGGTTCTAAGTAGGATTCCTTGTTGGCATAATGAAGGTTACATGAGGTAAAACCTGCTTTTTTACATCAATTTTCTAGGTGAGCAGGCTGTCGTAACCCTTGCACATATTATCTACCTCCTTTTCAGATATCTTGTGCAGTTCTATTCATAAGCCCCAGCTAAGTTTTCACATTATCTGATTCCAGCTGTGCCCAGAACTCAGAGATGCAAGACGTGCCATTCACTTTCAGGAGATTTGAACAGTGGTATTTACTGGTTATGCTGTGATTCAGGCATTCACTTCTTAAAATACTGTGTCTCATTCCTTTTTCTCCTTCCTGCATTCTTAAGACACTCACCAAGAGCTGGTGACCTGCTGTAACCCAGATGTTGCATTTCAGCCTGACAGCTGTTACTCGTGTGCAGCTTGTTGCAGATTGATAATGGAGTTACTGGCACCTCAGGCAAAAATAAGCTTGCCCCCAAAATCAGTAATAATCAAGGTAGAATTCAAAAAGAGAACAAAAAGAAAGCAGAATGAAATATGGACTGAGGGACAGCCAGGTGTGTATGTAAAGCCTGAGGGAGGTGAATTCAGGCAGAGGGTGGAGTTATGTCTTGAAATTGTCACAGGCTGAGTGATATCCCCTCACATGAAACATGAATTTTGTACCCCTTCCAGTCTATTTATCCTGTTCTCTTGTTACTGTTGAAAAACTTCTTAGGGATGTCAGTCTGAATATTCAGCTAAACACTATCACTGATTTTTCTCCACCATTACCAATTCAGTGAATTTGGAACCAGCAGTATCTCATGCACTCACAGCAATGGGATCAGAACCTGTATGGGCTCAGGTAGCCCTACCACAAATGTCCACAGTTCTATTTATCCTGCAGTTTCTTGCAGACTTAATTTGCCAAAATCACCAAGTATGAGCTAGAAACTCAGTTCCCTCAGAAAATATTTTCAGACATATATACATGTTAGACCTTCACCCAGAAAACAGCAAGTGACAGAAGAAAATAATGGCTTTTCTCATTCCTGATTAAAGCAGGAATTTGAACTGTCCATCTGCCCAGAGCAGGCACTGTAATCTGGGACTTCCTCCCAAATCACCCATTCTCTTTGCGACTTTAAAAAAGTTGAAGGAAATTTTTCGTTTGGCCTCTTAGAAGTTGTGTGTGCTCTCCTTAGGACTTGATATTGAAGGATTTCTTATAAATCTGCATGGATATGGCTTTTCATTTGGAGAGACCACAGAGACCATTTGAACTGTAAGAGAAACAAAGCAGAATAGCAGACACAGTTTCATTTAACCATGCAAAATGACCCAGGACCTACTATAAGCAGGTAAGGGATAGCCTCTGATGTCACTGAAAACTGCTGCATCCCAAATTTCTCTGGTGACATTACAGTGTGAATACAAAGTCCAAAGGCAAACATTTTTCTGAATCAGCAGCAGTTGCTCTGACCTGGAAGGCCTCTAAATTTAACCTTTATACATTAGGAAAAAAGCCCCCAAACAGACAGAGAGTTGCCCAGGAGAAAGAGCAACAACCACAGCATTTATTGAAAGGACAACAGGTGAAGAAACTAAATGGGCAGAGAGAAAGTGAGAGGCTTCAGGTATTATACAAAGCTGAACAGAGTTTAGAAAAATTTAAAAACTGCAGGACAAAGAGGTGGAAAACTTTCACTCAGCTGTGGATCAGAATTCAGGTGAAGCAGCTTTGTGCAGTCAAAGGTTACTAAGTGTCATGTAATTTCTTGGATCTGTTGCATGAAAACAGGATATAGTTCTACACTATGTGCTATAAATCCACCAGAAGTTACAGAGCTCTGTGGAAGAACTACTGGATGAAACTCATGGCTTAGTATAGCAGGTCAAGCTAAATGATTGGAATTGATCATCCTGGCATTAAAATCCACAAAGCTGTAACCTCCTCTATGTCCTGATTCAAAGCTGCTCAGGTGGTTGATGTACAAATCAAAGCCTTTGGCAGTAACACCAGACTTGTAACAGCATGACTGCACTGTGAGACAGATGAGATGATTAATCCAGATTAAAAATACTAGTGCCAAGGGAAAAAAAAAACCTTGGTTTAGCTTTTTTCCAAACATGGTTTGGTTTTACAGCCCAATTTGTACATGACTCAGGGCATGATGTAGGTGATAGCATAGAAAGAAATAGTAAGAAAATGTCTCAAATTGAGATTATCCCAAAAAAGTTTACATCATGAAGCCACAGTCAGAGAACACAGCTGCTATACTAAAATACAAAAGTGGAACTCGCTTTCACACAGTCATTGAAGCCAGTATGATGGTGATTGAGTACAGCAAAACATTTGTGTTCCTTTCCTGGACTAACAATATCCTCTAAATTTAGGTATGTCAGTTTATAAACCTCTACCTTTTGCAAAATTGATTAGAAACCTTGAAGCATGATGAAGCTAGAATATCAGCATTTAAAAAAACAGTTTTCTTTTTTCAAAGCTGACAGCCTGCATTAGTGACAGGAGCAACCCCAGCTGAATGCACTTGGAGAGTAAGACTGCAAGAACACAAACTAGCCCAGGTGATGCATGTGGGACTTCAAACTAGTATTATGAAATAGGAAGGTTTATACAATCATACAATCTGCCTGCCTGCATCTTTTTTCTCAGATCCATTCCTCATGATAACTTTGGAAGACAGCATCCAGTTTCAAAAAAATTTGTCAGAGCAACTGAACTCTCAATACAATTAATGGGAAAGAGCCTCAGAGACAATGCAGTTATCAGAGTAATGAGGAAAAGCAGATGAAGAGAGGTGTAATAAAAAATAAATTTCATAATGTGTCCAAAGTACTCAAATATTGCAGAAATAAGTGGAGAAGCCATAAAAGCCTAAACACGTTTGTATCTAAGGATCAGGATATGTCAAGTGATGTAGTGTTACCTATGGAATAAAGGATAAAGTGAAATATAGTGAGACAGAAATCCCCTGGATCTCAATTTTTCATCTGCTGTACCAATACATTTATATGCATTCATGTAAATCAGTGTCATAAACTACTCAGGCTTTAGCTAAAAATTGGCTGGTTTCCTAACTGGTCACATGGATCTTGCCTCTGTTGCTCACACCTTGCTTTCAAGCTTCCTCCACCTGGATTGCCAACTCCAAATGCAGAAAGCTGAAGTATTTTTTACTTCTGGTGCCTCCTTGTAGTCAGATATCCTAAAGATTCCAATGACATTAATGCAGTGGCAATCCAAGTGTTATTAATAGTGTCCTGAGGGCACTGATAGAACTTTAACAGCCCTGACCAGCCTCACATAGGACTCTAACCCGTGCTCTCTGTCCATTGGCTTGGGGATTCTGTTTAAGCTCAGCCCTGGGCTCTCACTGCCTGTTTGCATCCCTGACTCTGGCCCTGCCTCCTGTGAATGGACTTTGCATCCATGTTGTGTCTTTCCTGGCCTGTCTCTTGCTGCCCCTGAATTATCCCAGTCCCTTTCAGTTTTGTTTCTGGGCTGTCAGTGGACTGTGGTGCCAGCTCCCTGTTCTGCCCACAGTGCTTGGGATGATTCCCCCCTCAGTAAGGGCACAGCCTTTGCTGTTGTAAACTTCAGCTTGCAGCTCTTTGGGCCTTAAAGGGCAACTGGTCCTTGTTGCTTCCTGACAATCCTTTACTTATTAATCATCATCTCCATGTAAATCTGACCCTGCTTTCTAGGGCAGAGAAAAGTGTCAGCATAGTTCCCCTGGACCTGTACTTGTCTGATTATCTTCTCTTCCTTGGCATGAATATTTGTCTTCCAGTGAGATCCAGTCCATCCTGAGATCTTGCATTTGGTAGAGATTGCAATTTTCTAGTTTTTTGGTCACACTTTCGTGAGGGCAATGCAGACTTCTTTCAGCAGTGAGTAACAACTCAGGGACACACCTGCTCTCCTTGTGTTGGTGTTGAATGTGACTCTCACATTCTCCTGTCCCTAAGCAGATATCCCATTTCCTATTTTATCTCACAGTTTCCTGTATTTCATTCTTGTTCCTTCCTGGATTTTAGTCTCTGGCTGCCTCTCCTATCTCTTCCTGTCTAACAGAACAAATTGTCTCGTTACTCACAGCCACATCACCTACCCTTATTTCAGCCCACACTTAAACATAACAGGTCTCTTCCCCAGCCCAGCTTTTCCTGCATTTACCAGTCTTTCTGTGATGGCCACTTACATCCATTAATCACTTTCCTTGCGTGTTCAGTGTGAGCTGTTCATCTCTGCTCTCTTCTCCTGTCCAAATCCTTTCTGTAATTCATTGTCACCTCATGTTGCACTCTGTTCTGCAGCTGTTTCACTTAGGAATACTACCTGAGATTACTCTCCATGGAAAAAAATGTTCCTTGATACCCATGCACAGACAAGCCATGGCAGACTACTTTCTCTTTAATTTTCCTTTACCTCTGTACCAATACCAATCAATTCTCTTTGCCTTGTTCTTAAACCTATACAAAAATGGTTAGTAACCAAATTTAACACTTTCTAAAGGAAGTTCCATGCCAGCTTCCCTGTTTCCCTGTGCCTGCTCGATGGTTCTCCTGCTGGCAGTCTGCTTGGCTTTTCAGCCCTTTAGTCTAAGCCAGTCATCCTTCCACATGTATTTGGTAGCTGTTCCATAGCAGGGATCCCAGGTAGGAAGCTTCTTCTCTGTCCTGCTCACAGCATGCCACAAACTACAGTTCACAACGAACCAGTGGGCAATGAGCAAATTAACTCATCTACTTTCCAAAGAATAACTCGACCTTTCCTTTCCTCTCTCACTGAATTTTCCTGTTTATTTTTCTGAATAATTGTTCATGAGTGTTCACACCATCTGTGCTGCGCACTGTAAGCGCAGGGTCCTGTGGAATAATGAATATTTGATCATGTCGTTCAAGGCTAAAATAAGATTACATGGTTTAATTCTGCCATTTCCCAACTGCACAGTCTCGGCATTTTTCATATAATTTTTTTTTTAAATATAGTGAATACATGGCTTTTGTATATATTTCTAAAAATTCAAATGGGATAACTTACAGATTTTGCTTAGAAATACATTTCAAGAAGTATTTCCTAAGGAGTGAAGAGACCCAGGATTTTGCTCTGATCTATTTTAGAATGAGCTTTAAAGTTCAGGTGGAGTCTGGACATGTTCAAATCTACAGTTCCGAGTCGGGTTCATTTTCTCTGTTCTCTGGCTTCTGAAGAGCAGCCCCTATGACCACAGGGGAGAACTTACAACCTGAAATGTCACACCCAAACAGGGAAAAGCACAAGGCTGTTGTATGAGTATTTTCGCCTTAGTCTCTGCCATTTCTGATGCTGTTTAGTGCCGTGCAGGTGGGTGAGTTGCAGGTGCAGCGTGCCGTGTCCCCGGGGCGCTGCCGGGGCTCCCCCACACACGCACAGCCCCGGCTGTGTGCTCAGCGTGCCGTGAGGAGCCGGCCACCCTGCCAGCTGGCCATGGAGGGGCGATGGCATCAGCTGCAGCCGAGCCCTCTGCTTGCTACATCACATTTCTGCTCGGGGAGGATTAGAAAGCGGGGCAGCGGAGAGCAAATTTCTGCAGGCACATGAGTTTGGGGGCAGGGGAGCACATCGCCACTAGCGCTCTGTTGGACGCCTCTCTCCTGGTCCCGAGCTACCTGCTCTGTCAGACGGGGAAAGGGGGCACTGCAGGGAGAGCCTGACCTTCAGGAAAGGCCGTGGAAAAACGTAACTCCTGTTAATGGTGAGATTAAAGGATTAAAGGCAATTCACACCCCAGTCGAAATGAAATTTCAGCCTCTGGTGTTTGTGTTCATTGGGGCAGAGCTGTGCCGAGCTCAGGATCCTCAACAGGCCACCGAGGGACAGGGGTCTCATCTCTGATTTCTGTGCATTTCCTGCTCTAGTGACAAGTGTCTCCTGGCATCATAGCAGCTGCTCTTGTGATAAATGTAGAATGTGACTTATGGTACTGATGCCATGAAGATTTTTGTCTTTTCTTTTATACACCTTTCATGCCTTTTTGCAGCTTCTGTTCCTGGTGCTTTTGCCTACGTCATTGGACTTGTTTGTCAAACTAGGAGACTAAATATTTTAGAAGCTTCATAGGTAGAGGTTAGTGTGCCCCAGACCCCAAGGTCCTCTCTAGAACACATTCTATAAACTAAGATAGAACCATCCAGGGGAAGGTTCCTTGGGGAGGGGGGCTCACTTGAGCCTCTCATTGGGAGCTTTTGATAGATATGCTAATTGGTAAGACCTATAATGATATACCAGATCTTTTAGAAGTGTGCATTGTGGTGTGCATTTCGGTGCATTTGACCTGGACGTGTGCACCTAAGGATCCTTGAAATAAATACCCAGGTAAAATCCCTTTTTCCCCTTCTAAATGTGTTTGACTCTTGATTTAAGACCAGGAAAAGGCATCAGTGCTTCCCTTACCTTTCTCTCACACCCTATGCTTTCTATTTCCTCAAAAAAATTTGTCTCTGAAATTCTTTCTCTGAGGCTTTGCAAACAGATATTGGAATACTATTTCCTTACTAAAAAAACCCAACCAAACAAATAAAAACAAGCAACAACATAAAAACCCTCCTGTAAGGCCCTTCTTAGGTGTGGCTTAATATTACAGAATCTTGTGTACCAAATAACAGTTTATTGTGGAACTGGCTGCTTTATTCCTGGTATGTAAAATTACTTGAGAGCAGAAGTAGTTTCAATAGTAACTTTCTCTTTGAAGGCTGGACTAGCTCACTTTCCAATTTCTGGTTTCTGGTGTGAATACCTTCTTCCAAACCTGATATGCATTTGAGTATTTCCATGACTAAAAATCATTATTGTGTTCCAGTGAAGGCAGGTAAGTACAAAGGAAGCAAGTTCTTTCTTCAAGCAATTTTTCAAGCAAATAGTCACAGAGAGAACTATTCAGCCAGTCTCAGTCAGACTTCTTGCACTTTGTTTGCCCATCAAATATTATGTATTGTTTTCTAGTTTAGATGGGTTTACATACTTCAGCCCCATTCTTCAGCCAGCTTTTGCTCATTTCTGTTGAACATCTAACTCCTCATTTATCTGGTAGTAATGTGTTCAAAACTGAACACAGCATTGCAGGTACAATTTTCTGCCTACTTGAGAGTTACAGTGCTCTTACTTCCATAGCCCAAAATTTTACTGGGCCTTTTCTACTAACCTAATTTTTATACATTCATATGTAAGTTGGCAGGCTGGTGCCTATTGTACCTAAGTTAAAACAGCAGTGTTTTCCTCATAGAATGTGTGAGTTTGGGTAACTTTTCTGTGGGAGTACTGGTTGGTATTTTTCCATTTCTAGTATTTTTGCTACATTTTTAACTGTGTTAGGATACCCAGGACTATTTGCTCATTCGTCTAACAATTTATAATTTAGCAATTCATGGTAATTTCACTTCCCTATATTTACACCCTCCTCCAGATCAGTGTTAACGTCAAATTAGACAGAGCCCAGCATCCTCTGTCAGCCTGTGCTCTCCTGTGACTTGGCTCTGCTAGCCCAGAGTGTATTTGATACTCTTTGCATGCTCTTGCCCTGAACTTGTAAATCAAAATAAGACCATTTATCCTACCCAGTTTAGGGTCAAGAGGTTGTTCATCAATGCAGTAGTTAAATAGTCAACTGAGAGTTAAATTGTTGCTATGTGCATTTTGTACGATACAGGAAAAATTCTACATCATTAATAACTGTGAGAAGAGAGAGCTAATGTGAGGTTTTAGCTCTGGGCTCTGTGGGTTTCCTCAGAGAGCCGGACAGCTGTGTGGGAATTGTGCAGAAATACCACCTTGTCATGAGGCTGCTGGGGACTCCACCTGTCCTGCAGCTATTTGACTGTGCTCTCTTTTCCCTGACAGGTCCATGGGAAGTGTGTGTGCAGACACAACACGGCAGGGGACCACTGTGAGAAATGTGCTCCACTGTATAATGACCAGCCTTGGAAGCCAGGAGATGGGAAAACAGGGGCACCAAATGAATGCAGAAGTAAGTGGAAGGGAGGTTACTGATCCAGGCTCTCAGGATGAGCACTCAGCATGCCAGCAGGCAAAGCTCCCTCACAGCTTCTGTGATTTGCAGTAATGGTGCCATTACAGAAACTGGGGATAAATTTCTGGTCATCAATGGAGAACTTCAGTGTGCAGGTCATTTTTCTGCATTGGGGCTATTGGAGAGTGGAATTTACAAGCTAGAAATTTGGTTTTCATGCAGCTACATCCCCTCACATTCCAGATTCTAGCAAGGTTTAAAATACTGCCAGACTGGTTTGGAAAATGATACCATGATTAGTGTGTCAGCTATAGAAGCCTGAAGGACATTCTCTTGTCCTCACCAGAGTGTCGCTGTCACAACCACGCCGAGAGCTGCCACTTCGATCTGAGCGTTTGGTTGGCCTCGGGGAAGCGCAGTGGGGGAGTCTGTGACAACTGCAAGCACAACACTGAGGGACATCGGTGCCAGAGGTGCAAACCAGGCTTTTACCGAGACAGAGGGAAGCCCATGTCTTCTCCAGAGGTCTGCAAACGTAAGTGACCATGTTACATGAGGTGAAAAATGAATGGTGGAAGAGTCATTAAAAGAAGGAAATAATGTCTATAGAATCAGTGACTCCCATAGAGGTAACTCATGAGTATTACTATCTTTTCTTTGTATTCTTTTCCTAAACTACAGGGAGTTTTGTTCAAAGGTGATCATCCTGATTTTTTTGTGTCTATTTGTCCCCATGTTATGACATATTTTTGTGATAACTGATTCAGTTCTCCAAATGCATTGCCTCCTGGGGAAAGGTACATTCTTCTTGTGTTTGGTTTTAAATTAATATGGTTCCTTTTCTCTTGAGGCACATTTTATTTACCTGAGGTTTTTTCTGTACCTCTCAAGACTGTGTGAGCCTATGTGCAAGCCATTGTTAAATTCCATTTGATTGTGCAACATCTGTGCACATAAATACATATAATGGCTGCAGAAGGTGCAGGAGGCCTGGGACTGTACGTATTCACTTGGGAACAAATACACTGGAACTCAGACTTATCTCCAGACTCTGCAGCTGTGTTATGGGGTGCTCTGCTCAAACTAATTGCATCATTAACACTTCAGCAGAACGTGTTAGGGTGTGTCTCAGGCACAGAGGCACTAATGGCTGCACACAGAGGATGTACAACCTCTGGATCGAGAGAGTTTGCACCCAGCCAGTCTGGCAAACAGCCTAAATCTCCCTCACTTAAAGTAAACATTTCCTGAGTATCCTGCCAGGCTTCATATATCTGATTCTATCTCACATCTATTTGAGAGGTTGCTATTTCCAGCAAAATACCTAATTTCATTTTTCCCTTTGGACAGTTTTCCTTCTCCATAGCTCAGACATTAGATGCCAGCACAGAGAACTTCATTCTCTGTTATCTGACCTCTTGCTCACTGACATCATGAGCTTTTGAAGCTTTTCTGACCCTTTTAATGTTCTTCAACGTGGCTGCTTTTAAACACTCGGGTTACTCCTCTCCCTAGGACTGCACGTCCTGTGATATTGCTTAAGCTTTCTGTGCCCAACATGTCCAATGTTTCTGTTCTTTTGCATTCTTCCCACTGGAACTTGGTGACAGCAGATTGCTTCCACACCACCTTTTCTTCTCATTTTCATAATGTTCATCACAGAACATGGATCAGCAGGCAGGGGAGAGGGTGAGCTTATCTGGCTCACCCTGTGTCCTGTGGTGTTCTATAGTCGCCCCTTCCTAGTTCTGTTTCTACTCTGAGTAGATTTGCTCCAGGGAAATATTGTAATGAGACCAAATTGTTGTGCCAGAAGATTAGCTTTCAGTCTCATAGCACCTGAAGGAATCTGTGCATGAACGCTTTTACTGAGCAGCAGGGAGGTGGTGCAGTAACCAGCATCATGTGTAATACTAGATAACTGCTAAAATCAAGGAGCACTGGAGAGCAGCAAAGAGGAAAAAACATTGTTTGAAAATACAGCCTATCTGTGTGGAAACCCTAGAACAGTTTGCCTAGATGAAATCAGACCTTGACTCTACCTCTGCCTCTCTTGTCTGGTCTGGTTACAGGTGTCTCAGCAACCCCTGCCAATACTCTGCATAGCAAAAGAAAAACTGTTCAGAAATTTACCTTGCTGAAAGAGCTTTATTCCTGCTGTGCCAGTCAAGCATAACAATGTCCTTTTCACCTGGGAAGGTGCTGCTGCCAGCAGAAGGCCCCCGGATGCAATTGTCTCCACTCTGAGTTGCATGCTCAGGCCTAGAGAGCTGCCATCCTGCTTTAGTCACTGAAAGTTATATGTCTTTTCTAGGCTCCTTGTTCTGTCAGTGGAGAAACAGTGGGACCTCTGGGGAATTATTTATTGCAGTCTAAGGTAGATGCCTGAAACAGATGGACTGAATTGCCCTCTAAAGCATATCTATTTCCTTAAGAGGCACTCTGGATCACTCGCCTGCACTAGAGTTTCTCTCAGCTGAGGTGAATCTGATGGGTTTGATTCAGCAGTAAATGTAAGCACGACCCTATCTGTGAATGACTCAAGTCAATGGGACCTTTCCCAAGGCTGTAAAGGCATTAGGAATGCTTGCCATATCGAGATATAAGGAAAGGAATTGCCCACTTAGCTTTTACAGCAGTTGTGTGCACGATGCTTGTACCTCTGTGGGAATAGAAGGTACTCTGGATGTAACTATAGAGTTCAGAGAAAACTGGGAGGGAGGTGGTTAATCTGTGCCTTTTCCCTTTTATTTAAGGCAAAGAAGAGAATTCCCACAAAAAGATTTGACAAATTGTCGTAATAGATAGTGCTTTGTATGATGGAAGGCCTGATCCCCAAACACTTCCCCACGTGGATTGCAGGCCATGTGTAAGTGTGTACTTCGTGTTATGCTGCGCCTCTGCAGAGAATTTGCAGGGAATGCTTCACTGCTTTGGTTATTACCAGAGACAGCAAAACCAGAAACACCAATGGAGACAGGTTTTGGTTAGAACAGACCCACTTTGACAGAGGGAAGATTTTTCCTCCTGGACCATCATCAGCTGACAGTAAACTGAAAAGCCTCCTGCAGGATGTGCAGGATAGAGGCCCTCCCTTCTATCCTTTAGGTTGAAAACTTGCATTGCTAGTTAACCTCATCTGATGTGGTCTATGTTGTTCAGGTTGTGTGATCCTAAAACCAACTCTGGTTACTCAGTAAAAAAAGTAAAAAAGTTTCTATTTTGAGCATTGCTTGTATGTTTCACAATTAGGCCACCAGATACATTTTTGTCATACCTCAGCCTGCTGATTATAAATTGAAGAGCTGCCACTTCTGGATTAGCATGTTTTTTAGGATTTAAGTGTACCAATTCCAAGGCATCATCTCACTTTGAGAAATTCATGCCAGACTAACACCATTAAATGAAAAACCCACCCACCAGGCAAGTGTTGAAAAGCAGGAATAAACTGCAAACAGCAGACTGAATGGATGTTTTTGGTGAGAGCAACCTAGTGCCCATCTTCCCATTTTGAACTCAGAGGGAAAAAAACTCTTCAATGGGAGATGAAAACTTGACCCTTGTGTACAGTAGATACTGAGCTGGGAAAGGAAGTCTGATGAAAAAGCTGAATGAAATGCTGTGCTAATCCCTTTGAGAAAGCACGCTTGAAGAGTGCTCTGCCATCCAGAGCAAAGTCTAAGTTCAGCTGTGACATCCCCCTCAGGCTTCCAGAAAGTTAACAGGACACTGCTCAGGCCCAGAAACAGTCTTTAAGCATTAGTCATAATAATGAATAGAATTCTCTCTTAATCTGCTCTGAAAAAAAAGAAAGTTGTATAACAATTGGATCCCCTGGCACTATCTAAACCACCCTTAGCTGACCCTCCAATGCGAGACTGCAAAGACATTCCCTTGGAAAAAAAAAACTGCTGAAATCTGATATGTAAGTGTGAATCTGCTATTCCTTTTTGTCTGCAGAGGTAGCCTGCCTCTGATCCCTCTGCTTTTCCTGTTCCTACCAGCTGGGATGAATGAGAGCTGGGTCATGGGCAGAGCCTTGTTTTGACACTGCTTAGATCTATATTAAAAAGGAAAAAAGGCATAAAAGAGTCCCAGAGCAAGGCACACACCTGCCTGTTATTGGGGGTGACAACACAGGATTAAGTAGTTTGGATATAGTCTTGTATGGGAGCTTTTACTCAAAAGCCTAATTGTTTCCTAACCAATGGTTAGAAAAGCTGCTGTATCCTTGGCTCTTTCCTGTGGCTTATTCCAAGGCTTAAGGGATCCTTCTGAAATGGCACCATCTTTTGTACTCACCCTTTGCTTAGCTTAAAAATAATGCAGGCATGTAGACCCATTAAAAAGGGTCTCCAGGAAAACAAGCTTTTTTACTCAAAGAACGAGGCTAGAAAATTAAAATGTGCCCAGATGCACATGCACACACACATGGTCTGAAAGGCTCTGCTTCTCATCCTTTTACTTCTGAGCAGAGGGAGTGAACTTTTAATTCTAATATCACAAAGGCCCCATCACATCTTGGTTCAAAGTCTGTCTTAATCAGCCCTGACCACACACAGAGCTGTCTATCTTATTTCCTTCATTTAAGAAACATCATTGACAGAGTCAATCCCCACACCTGACATGCTTTAAAAATCACACTGGTTTGATCATATGCTCCCAAGATACACATGGATATATTTCAGACTCAAAAGACTTTGAGTTTTCATTATGCTTGTGGTTTTTTATCAAATAGCCAGTCTTCTCACAGCTCTCTCTTATGCAGTATTATTGGACAAAAGTTTAAGGCAAAATACCTCAAAGGCCATTGACTTATTTGGAGCACTTGATATTTTCCTATAAGTTGGGATCATATTGTTACAACCAGTATTACATTTTACATCTGTGTCTAATTATGTGGGGAAGACAGCTGTGCTGAGGGCAGACAGATTTATTATGGACTTGAGTGGAGATTGCAGTATGAATTATTCATTTTTCATTATTTCTTGTCTCCTCCCTTTTACAGTAGTGTCTGACAAAACAAACTTAGTATGGGAGTGAGACTAAAAGGCAAGAGGATGCTTCATGATACTCTGTGACCCATAGCCAACTCTAAAGTAAAATCCTGTTTTTCACTACACTACTGCCAAGGGGAGAACCCAAATAAACCACCCAGCTTTGAGCCAGGACTGTCTGCACACCGTCTCTAACATAATTGATGACGCCTTTGACAAACAAGGCCATTGTCACATTGGCTGCTGTTTTGTTAGACAGGGAGGTGGATGGAGAGAAAATGAGGGTTTGCCAAGAGAAAATAAGTGAAAATCAGTGGGAAAGGGTTGTTAAATATTGGAAAATGTTAAAGGGTGAGGTTTTGGAAACTTGCTTTTATGTTTCTTTAATTGTGAGGTTTATTTGCAAATCCATGGTACTGTTAAACAGATAAAAACCCAGTCATCCACAGCTGCCCCTTCAGCATGTGACATGTGGGCTCTTATTTTAGCAGTTACCTTAGATGCACAACTGGGATTTTGGCCATAATACTCTGGAAGCCAGACAATGTACCCACCCAAGCTGAAATGCTAAATAAACACAGACTGAGTAAAGCGTTTGCAAGCCACTTGTATAACTCATCTGAAAGTGTTGTACATGTATTGGTTCAGTTTGCTTTCTGATCCACCAGAAGCTGTCCCAGTTTATAACTGGAGAATATGTCCCACAGTACATCTGGGAACATTATTTGTAACCTCAAAATAAGAAATAATAAAAAAAAAGGGACTTCACTTTTGTTTTCTGCTTCCTCATCAGCTTTCACCAATGCTGTCAGTCACTGTGCTGTAATATTTTCCCTTAGGGATAGGGTGGGAGAAGCTCTCATCTTCCTGAATCAGGTTCCAGTCTCAGCTGGGGCTAGGTAGTCTTGTGATTTACCCATCTGTTAAATGACTTTAACTGATGAAACCTGAAAACTGGAAATAAGGGGGATAAAGACAGACCCAGAAGTTGCAGAAATCTAAGGCATTTTAAGCAAAAACTCCACAGGTAGATCCTACATATGGTAATACTACAGTGGAAACAAACCTGGATTCAAGTAAACCCTGATGTTGGCAAACTCTTACTCCTTGTGTCTCAGACCTGCCTGCAGTAAAGGAAGGGTGTTTCCCCTCCTTATCCCCAAATCCACACGTGGCATCCATTTTTTTTCAGTGACTGACAAACTAAGAGCCTCGTTTTTAGGGTGATACAGTCAGCCCTGCAAAAATGGGGTGGGGGCAAAATCAAGTTTAGCAACAAGAAATCAGACCGTGCCTTTGAACCTGTCAGGGCTAATGAGCACTTCAGTGTCACACCTGCTGTCCAGAACTGACAGCACCAGCCCTGGGTTTGCTCCCAAAGTCGAGGCTGCTTTGTGGCAAAGAGGAGAGGCTGCTGCCCTCCGCCAGCCCGCCCATTGTGCCGAGCACATTGCCCATGACAGCACGTGGCTTTTCTGTCCCTAGGCTGTTGTGCTAGTGTCCCTATGGGCCCAGATCCATCCACAGCAGTATAATAATATTATTAAAATTATTGGCATAAAGAACACAGGGCATGGGGATAAAAAAAAATAACTATATGGTAAGCAGATCATAAGAGAAATGCCCTTTAAACAAAATTGCTCACCCTTCTTCTTGTACTATTTTCAAAAGATATTTTCTTTTCCTGAGTTTCAAATATGAGGTTGCAGATGAAAGTGAATCTGTCCCTGCTACACTTGAAAGTCATGTATCTGCCCCTTTCCCCTTGGAAAATGATGTGTGGGATCACAGTATTCATTTGGTCTCTTATCTGTGAGCTCATGAAGAAAAGCAGTTTAATTAGAAACAATGATGGGCAAACTTCAAAAGCTTTGGAGATCGTGTTTGGTTCAAATGAGCATCCAAAGAGGCTGGCCTCTGATCCAAGCTATCTAAACACCTTGGGTGTCCAACATTTAACTGAAAATCTCTATTAAAGCAGGCCTTAGCCACAAGATTTTTATTTCTGCCCTCTTACAGATGGATGAAGTAGTAATGCATTACCTTTTCAGTCTGCTACAAGTAAAAGTCAGAGCATGCTGCTTTCTTAACACAAAAAAGAGCTGAAATATGAAGGCCTGGAGATCAGCTCAGTTCTCATTTTGATCAAACTTGTTGGAACATCATAAATGAGGGGGTTTGTTTACTGCTTGTATTTTACTTCTGCAGAGCTGTTGGCATGAGGCTTTACCATCTCAGCCAGGTTCTGCCCTGATGGAGAGGAGTCAACTGTGCTGGCTTGCACCTCTCTGAGTATCCCTCCCTGATGCTGCCACATCAGGAGCGTACCAGTGGTGTGGGATTATGACAATTTATTGTCTGTGCAGGAAGAGCAGCCCACAGGAGCTGTAACTATCTTTTTTCCTGTCAAATTGCCTTGAGTTGCCAGGCTGGTGTCAAACTGGCAACAGCACTAGAAGGATTTGGAGGTTTTTCCTCCTATTTGCTCACCTTCAGCTACACGTAAAATACATCTAGTGAATTTGGAGGTTTTCTCTCATCCTGTTTGCCTTCCTTGTAAAAAGTCTGGTCATGTATTTGTAAAAAAAAATTAATCATCTTCTTTACACACATACAGTACTGCATGGTGAGATGTTTAGGACTTTAGAAAGGAACTGATGGAAATTTGTGCACTCTCTGGAGCCAGAAATTGAAAATATGTTTCAGGTCATCTGAACCACCTGTATAAGCTGTATTTACCACAGAGGAAACAGTAGCTTTGTGATCTCTGTGTTTACAGGAAAGGCAATGTAGGCAATAGCTATAATTCTTATCTTGTCCTTGCTAGTGAAACTTTCTGCAAAGCACTTTTAAAGTGAATCACCTTCAAGCCTCCTTAAAAATAAACACCCAGAGGAGGCTTAGTGGTATCACTTGAAAACCCTGGATGGTCACAATTTGTGTAGTGGGGAAGAACTGACTTTCATGCACAAATGCTCCCAGTCGTACTTGTTTTGCTTTGTCTGACAAATAAAAAAGAAAAAAAAATTGTAAATGTAAGCTGAAATGCAATGTTTACTAGTTCTGACTTAAAACTACAGAGCATGAGGAAGAGGGTACAAGTTTATCAGCCTTGCAAAAACGTCACTTAACCAGCCGAGCCCACAACACATAATTTGAATTGCCTCTTGCCATATCTCCACAGCCTGTGCCTGCCAGCCCACGGGTGCACTCAATGCCACCTTCAGCAGCAGCTGGAGATGCCACCCCCGGACGGGATTCTGCTACTGCAAGCCAGGAGTGGCGGGTCCCAACTGCGACCGGTGCCTCGTGGGCTACTGGGGCTTTGGAGAGAACGGCTGCCGCCCCTGTGACTGCGCCAGAGACTGCGACCAGCGCACGGGGACCTGCTCCAACGGGTAAAGAAGCCCTGCTTTGGGCTCCCTTGGGGATGGGACTCTGTGACATGAAACAAAGACTAGCAAATACTGCAGCGATAACAATAATTGGGGGGTGCAGAACCATTTGAAAAGGTGGCTGTAAATCATAAAAGGTTTCTTAGGTTACATTTACACCTTTAAGTCCACTGCATTGTCCAAGGCAATCTTAAACAGATGACTCTTTGCAGTAATAATAGGCATTTCCACAACCCCATGTGCAGGGTCTTCAAACACACCTTTGCTTTGGAAATAGATGGAAGAGTCTGAAAAACCTGCTTCTCATCTGTGCCCAGGGAAAAATGAACAATAGCCTCCCTCTTGTTTCTAGAGGTCCCAGACAGGTATTAATCAGTGCAGAAATCCTGTGATTTGTTGAGCAATTGCAGTTCTACAGGTCCTGCAGCTGTCCTCAGGTCCCAGTGACATCAACAAGGAGGTCACTAAGTTATATAATTCCCTAAAAACAAACTTAAGCAAAAAAGGCCCAATTTATAGGTAATTTAAAAAATGCTAAGTCAGCAGTGGGAGGCCTAAATAAAAACCTAGATCAAATCTAGAGACAGATCTCTCTGTCTGTCATGAAGTCTTGCTCGTATTTGCACTCCCAGTAGGAAGAAAGCAAGCTCATCAGTCTGGGTACAGCCAAAGCCAGCTGTTTCCCACCCCTGTCATGCCCTAACCAAGTGCTGTGGTTTGTGTGTCCCCCAGCTATGACAGCGAGCCCTTCTTTAACGTCCCCATCGGGGGACGAATCCCCGACCTCGTCCAAACACTGACCAACGAGAGTGAAGAGGAGTGGAAATGGAATGACCACGAGCAGGGATTTTCTGCACTGAGGCACCCAGGTACAGCCCAGAGTCTGGGAACCTTTAGTTGCCATTTCTTTCAACACACTACCCTGACTGGGTCTGCCCTGCTCATCTCCAGCTTGTCTGTAGTATTTAAATGGTTCTCAGTCTTGCCTGCCCTGTGAAGATCAGCACTTACCATCACCAGTGACCTGGCAGAAGGATCAGTGCCACTTACTGCATAGCTTGACTTTTCTGAGACAGATATTGCCTTAACACCAGGAAGGATCAGCATTTCTTAGGTTATGAGATCAAACAAAGGTCTCATTGCTTACACGATTTCCAGCTGGATCTGATTCTTACAAATCTCTTCATTAGGATCAGTTTATTAACTGTACAATAGACCTCATGTGGGCTGCATTTTACTTGAGAGTGCTGATCAGATTTCAGAGTAATTATTTTATCATATAACAAGAAACACATTTGCAAATAACTGAGCTCACTCTCAAACTCATTCTTAAGGTCTGTATAGATTATGGCAGCTAAAGATATCTAACTTTATAACTGATGATCACTTGTTCTTCTTTTCTCTCATGTCCTGGCTCTTCTCCATCCTTTTGTTTTCTGGGATTTCCCTGCTAGAAAAGTGTGTGTGCAAAGAAAAGGTACTTGGAAGTGTCAGTGACTTCTGCCAAATGAAATATGCCTATGGTAAGTGGGTAACATGCCCCCAAGGTATGATAATTTCACAATGTTCCCTCTATGCATGTTGTTAGCTGATAGTTATGAAAAATGACAAGACTGGTAAAGTCCTGAGAGGTAGGATTTCTTCTGCCTTTTTTGTCTAGTGACATGTCCAACTTCTGATCAGAACTTAAAAGCATTTTTTGTGCAAGGCTCCGTGGTGTCTCCTTCCCACCCAGTTCATTTCCCTCTTTACAGCAGGAGGGGTGCTAGAATAATACTCGGCGGAATGATTGGCCTTTACATCAAGAAAAAATGGTAAAAAACCTCACATCTAAAATGCCATTGCTTTTGCAGTCATTATACAGGTTCAAATAGCCATGCTTACTTACCAAGAATATATTTAATACTGTTGTTTATGAACACCTGGTTCATGCCATCACATGAAACAAGAAAGGAAAAGCTCTGGGATCCAGAGGTTCAATGTGCTTGTGCCAGGATACAACAAAGCCTGCTTGAGAGGCTGATCCATATGAGCCTGCCAGGCCAAAAAGTTATGGGATCCTACTAAATTAAAAGGAACAGAAATTTATCATGGTAACCAGATGTTGGACCACAAAGCAAAAATACTTCTTCTGGTTTGTTGTGCGATCATGCAATTTTAGTCATGTGACACGCCTGATGGGAAACTTCCTGACTTCTTTCCTGTAGACAGTCCCTTCTCACAGGACAGAATTTTTGAGAGACCAGAGTTAAAGCTAAACACTAAAGTTTTCAAACTGGAAGTATAAAGTGTAGAATCAGTGCAGTTGAAATCAGACAATCAGCTGCTGACCAGGGTTTTTCACCCTTCCTCATTTATGCATACAAGTGCTTTCCTAGAATTTCCAAGTGTTTGACATCAGCCTATTAAAAAATAGTTGCTAAAACACAGTAAAAGCATGAGTCAACTACTTCAAAAGAAAAATCCAATTTTTCTTCTCCAGATTTAATTAAAAGATCCATCAGGGAAGTGGACAAGCACTGTACTTTGTGTCTTCTTTCAAGGTGTTAAAATTCTACCTTTTTGCAGCATAAAACAAAATTCATTTAGAAATTCATTGTTGGTCTCTATCTGGATATGTTTTTTGGCAGTAATAAAAGCAAGAATCCTATCTGCTCATGACAAAGGGACCCATGCAGAAGTTATTGTGAAAGTGAAGAAGATCCTGAAATCAGGCAAAGTGAAAATTGCTCGGAGCAATAGAAGCATTTACCCAGAATCCTGGACCAACAGGGGCTGTACATGTCCCATTCTCAACCCTGGTAAGGACAAAATACTCACCAGGGGTTTTGTTTCCCATGTAGACAGTGCTTATAAATATCAGCTGGGATCAGCCTTCCTCGGACAGCGTCTTTTGATTCATCCCCACCAAAGTATGTTTGCTTTCCAGCTCACAGCTCTCAAGGAGGGTGGTAATGGCAGGAGGGGGGCAAAGGCATAAGCAGCAGCTGCCACATCCCAGCAGATCTGTGTGCAGAACCTCACTGGAACAAAATCAATCTGTAGTTGTGATTCCTGAGCCCAGTCCTGCCACCAGGAAGTCTGTGTGCCCAGGAGCCAGCAGTGACAGTATGCTCATGGATGTGTACGTGTAAGATGGCACATGCATAAGCTGGATGAAATTGGCAAAGGTGCTGTATGCCAGATCCAAATGAAATAGAGAAATTCTGCATTCGGTTCTTTCTTATTCTATTTCTTAACTAAGGGTTTTCCCTTTTTCTTTTTTTTTTTTTTTTTCCTTCTTTTTAGGTACTGACTATCTTATAGCAGGCCAGGAGGATTCTAGGACTGGCAAACTCCTTGTGAACATGAACAGCCTGGTGAAACCCTGGAAGGCATATTTAGGAAAACAAGTATCAGATATTCTTCGAACTGGATGCAAATAATTTCTGCTTCAGAAGTTACAGTGCTGGACTTTGCCTTTTAGTAACACTGCAGTGAAAGGTGTAGTTAGTTCATGCATTCCCATTCAACATGCTCCTAGCTGAAGCAAGGAAAGCAGACTTGCCATCCCTCCTTTCATGTGCTTACACAGGAAACTCGGGACATGCTACATTTTTTAAAAAAATGCACAGTCTTATCATGCAAAATTATCTAGTGCATCATGTATAGATCACAAGTCAGTTCTTCACTTGATTCCAACCAGAATCATTTTACAAGGCAAAACTAAAGATATGGATCAGTATTTCCATACTTTAGGTCAGAGTCTGATATTAATAGGCATAAACTGCTTTCATAATACATTCATTACTGGAGTGTAGTTTTCTTTATAAGTGACCACTAAAAGGCAGCAATTTCTTTCAGCTTTACAAGTGGCATAACATTAAAGAAGCCTGTAAAAGAGCTCTGACTGATTTACCATCAGACTGCAATTAGGCCAATATAATGGGCTGCTTTCTAGAAGAAAATATTATCCCACTGCTGACCAGAAACAAACATGTGGCTTATCTTGGGACAGTGTCCTTTACAGATGTGCACTGCTGTCATCAGTGCTTAGTGCTGAGCTCTGCTGCAGAAACCACCTTGGCTCAAACCCCCTTCCAAATCCAGCTCTTTGCTGTAGTGCTTAGTCTGTAACAACATAAAGGTTTCCCAGCAATAACCACAAAAAAGCCTTAATTACAAGAAAAAGCCGAAGTGTGAGGAACTAGCAGCTGCTCTAATGTTGAGATTGTGACACTACAAAAGCTACAAAGCAGAAACAGGAGGTAAATGGATTGGCTGGAGCATGTATCAAATGAGGTAAGCTGTAGTTCTGGGAGAGCAACCTGGCTATTCCAACTGTGCTCAAGACCACTGGCCTTCGATTGCACTTAGCGCTTTCATTGTGCTTTATTTCTCTTGGTCACACTTCAGGCTAAGATGCTGAAGCTCTGCTTCCTTCCCATTGTGCCTGAGGATTATTCCTCTCTCTGCAAAAGTACAGGAGTGGTAACATCTGCACTCCATGTAAAATTAGTTCAGCTCTCCAAAAGCATTCTTTCTAAATCAATTTTACCCTATAGTAATCAAGAGGTAGCTACTTAAAGCCTTTCCTAACACAGAATTTTGAGGAAATTGTAGTTTGAGACCTGCATCCCCTGTTTAAGGACTCACAACAAAATGAAGCTGGTAGGAGCACTCTCTGAGTAAAGCAGAAATTACAATGTTCTTTCAGGGGGGTTACAGAGAAAGAGCAAGCACACATGCTACTTTTGTGTACTTCAATTCCTAATTTTTAATGCTCCTAGGGAAGAGGAGATGTTTTAATTTAGCACTGTCTGACTGCTAAATGGGCTACCTAGAAAACCCTAATACTAATGCAGAATGATGGAAGTCCCAGCCTACAACTTAGGCCATTAATTTGTTCTCTTAACCACTGAGAACCTAAAAAATCAGCTTCTTTTATTCTTTTTACTGCTCTTCTACATTTAATTCCACGTTGATTGAACAGCAGAAAAATCTTCAGCTCATTTGGAAATGGATGGCAGGCAGATCTTTTAAAAAAAAAAAAAACCACCCCAATTTCTTTCCTAACAGGGTATAAACAGTATTTCTTCCTCCTTCTTTTTCAGGAAATCTCCCCTCCTCCATTGCTTTCCTTCCTTCACTTCATTATTTATTTGTTGTTACCTAAAGTGGTATCCAACAATGTGGCATCTCAAACAAGCTATTTAATTAATGCAATAAAACACTTTTTAACCAAGGCATTTGGCAGAATTTGAATGTCAGCCTAATGAAATTAGGAGCACAGCAACTGCTTTCTTTACCGTCTCCAGAAATTGTCTCACAACAAAAAGATTAACCAGTTCTCTTTCAAATATCAATAAAGACCTGTACATGAATTTACAGTCTCATCTCAAAGGGCCTCTCACAAGAAATGAAATTCAAGTGTAGGTTTAGAGTTAAATTAAGGAGCATGCTTTTCAACAGAGGCCATTTTACCTGCAGGGGATCTTATTTAATGACGAGGATATTCCATGGTGGTTTATAGTCAGCACCATATTAAAGCAAACACCTCTATTCCACTTTTTGTGCCAGATTGGTGATTTTGTGGGGAGCATAAACATCTGCATAGTTCTTTTCTGGGAATGAAAGTTATTTTTTGACATAGTCATTTACAAGCATTACTAGCTACTGCTAGTAGAAATACAAGTTGGAACAAGAATATTGATATCCTGGTGTGTTCTCTTGGGGCCTATGATAATGATTAATTAATTAGTTAACACAGTGATTAATGACTACCAAATGAAACACTGTGGTATGCAAAAAAGAATCAATAAATTTAAGGTATCTCAGAAGTATGTGATATGCACACATACTTTTCTCTAAAATTGACTGCAATTTGACTTTCTATTGGTATCACTACTTCTGCTAATCTGGCATCTCTGAATTCACAGAGAAGAAAAATGAAAGAAAAAAAGTTTCAACTTACACAGAGCTACCCTGTGCAGTCTTTGTTCTGCAGTACTACAATCCACATAGCCTCTCTGAAAATAAGAATCTAAATAGCAATGAACTGCACAAGTCACATTAGAACAGCTAGTGATGATGGGAGAATTTAAATGGACCACTATGAGATTTTGAAAAGGAAAAAAGTTATTTTCTTGTGTAGTGTACATGAAATGAAGATGAGCATGAAACAGTGCAAGATGACAACTGACCTCCTAGTAAAAGCTATTGCATATTTGTCAGAACCAGCAAGCAGGTCATACATAGTAAATGAAAAGAATTACCACAGAAGGCATGGTATTCCAGTACCAAAAAAGAACTGGGTTTTTTGGGCCTGTGTACAATATCCTTGTGACCCACCCTGTGACTGTGTGTCTTAGGTGGCACAGTAAGATAAAGAATACCAGCATGGAAAAAAGGATGAATTTGCCCAATGCAAAGCGGCTGGGAAGCTTCCTTTAGTACCTTTAAACTGGTGCCTGTCTTTAGGAAGGACATACAAACACTCTACAGCACCCAAATAGGCAAAGTGGCTCACAAGCAGTAGCAACCACATACCAAAGAGCAGCAATGATGCATCACTGGGAAATCCTCAATAAAGATAAAATAAAAGCCTTTACTCACAAGAAAAGTCTGGAAAGCTGTGGAAAGTTTCTAATAGGGCAAGTGAGAGTTTGAAGTAGTAGATGTAACTCTTCAAAAAGCAGCAAATTCAGGATTGCTGGAGGTCACTGCAGCTCTTGCTAACAGCTGTGCAGCCTGTGTGTCCAGGAGCACGTGAGCCTTCTGCAATGCGGGTCCTTACAGCACCAGACAGTTCAGTAAATGGTCATTGAGTGCTGAGCCCTGACTCCAAAATACTGACATGCTGCTAATAATGCTTGTCCAGCTCCTGCTCCCAGCAAGCAGTGAAGAAGGAAATATACCTACACAGATGTTGTACACTGCTCTTCTGAGAGGGGCTCATGCCATAAAGACTAAGTTTTCTCTGTAGCATCTACCATGTCTCATAATTTTTCTATGCTGCATGATGTAAGCTTTTTTTTTAATTGATATAATTCACATGATAGGCTCTCTCCAGTCCACCAGACCTGGAAAAGCAGTGTGTTACTTGTTATGTGTTGTAGCATTTTTTATTTTTTTAATTAAAACTTCAATTAAATGTAGATACTTCTATTGATATGAGGTTTGGGATCTATTTTTAAAATTTTAAACCATGCAGTCCTCAAACCACTGGCACATTAATTTGTTTTTAGTTAATAAACCACAAATATTCCAAACTTGAGGGTCTTGCTTTGGTAAGAGTTAGCACAGTTCTAGGCAAATGGAGGAGAACATTTTGCTAATAAGTCAACAATGATACATTATTTTTCCCATAAGCAACTTAGAAAAAAAACATATATTTGGTATGAGAAGACACACAGATGGGAAACACAAAACAGGTACAGTTAATTCTTGTAAATGGCATGTTAATTCAGTAACTATTCAAACCCCAGTTTCTCAGGTGGGTATCACAGGTGCTTAACTCTCCTAAGAAACACACACATGAACTTTTACTGGTCTGAGATCTAATGAGGTCCAAAATAATACTTAACAGGTCCTTAAGCTGCTCCTTTACACAAAGTTGACTGTGGGATACAAGTCAAGGAAACAGAACTGCATGACAGGTAGGTGGGAAATGCTCTATTTACAAATGTTCAGAACTTAGTCTCCATACTTAAATTACAGAGACTCACCCTTGCAATTCTCACTATAATTTCATGTACTCTTCAGGGACCTGTGTGTTCTCACCTTACCTCTGTACTTCTACTGAGAAAGCTCTACCTCTACGATGCAGTCCTCACTCTTCACACAATATTGACATAATAAATAATGTCATCATTCTTTTGTTGTGTGGCTTAGTGATGAGAAACATTCTGATATCCCACTTTCATATGCACAGGTCTGAGTCTACAAAGGGAATCCTGATCCAGGAATCTGTCTCTGTATATTGGTACTAGGGACAATGTACAGGACACAGTTCTGGTAGCCCACATTCTCTGGCTCTTCTGCATTTGAAAAATCAGAAGTCTAGCTCTGAAAACATTAACTCCAATTCTTTTGTAACATGGCCTCTATGAGAAAAATCACAAACACTATCAGCTGTATCCAACCTAGTTCATCAGTTTGGGTTCTTTAGGAGAGGGCAAGGAGAATGAAGAGATGGCTCCTTGAGCCAAGTAAGGGAACAGAGCCAAGCCCTGTAAGGAGGAATGTGATGGGCTGTAGGGGAAAAGGAAGCAAGTCTTAGGGGATGCATGAGAAGGGGACAAAATAGAAAGCAAAAGAAAGAGGGTGGAGGCAACAACACTCAGTAGGAAAAAGCTCAGGAACCACAGATTTAGCAATCAAACACCCATGTTCCATACAGCATGCTGTGAAAGGAATGAGTGCACTCTGAGGGGATGCTTTAACCTTCTTAGGAGGTGTAAGGAATCTGTGACATTTAGAAATTAATCAACTGGACCTGCTATTCAGATCTGGTTCAACAAATCCTGTGTCCGCCTACCCTTCACATCATTGTGTCATCTGGGTTAATTTGCAATGTGGAATCACTACAAATACTCCTGTGCTCTTTGTTTTGGCCTTCCTGAGCTGTCTGCTCACAGATCATCCATCAGTATCAATTTGTAATAAGACATTTTAAAAAACAAACACATTGGTGCTATAATCATTGCTGCACTTCTCTACTCTTCTTGTTGGGCGTGTCTTCCCTCAGTTCCACCTTCACCAACAAAACATCAACTCCAGAGGGGTTAAAAGCAGTTGAAAAACAACTGCAGACAGGCTGCTGTTCAACAAAATGAAATCATGTCCAGTGAAGAGCGCTAAGAATACATGACAAACTGCTGGTAGCTTCTCTACACTGTCCCACACTAACACTGATAAAATTTTAATGAGGTAAGACAAGAGTCTAAAAGCATATAAATTCCTTTTTTTACTTCCCTAGGAATAAGAAAGTAGGTTCATTGAAGTGTGATCAGATAAGTGCCTCAGATAAATAGGAGATGCTGCTGTCAGGTTCAACAAGGACACTCTCAGTCAGAACTGCATAGGATATAGATCTTGTTTCCAAAACAGCCCTGTGAGATCCCCAGATCTAATGATCCCTACAAAGGCCTGCAAGATAAGCATCTCATTCTAGCCACCATTTTGTTCATTACTCCTTTTGCAGGGAGGAAGGAAAAAGATTCTTTTTGCACCTGATGCAAGGTCATACCTCTAAGAAAGTTACTAGATACAAGGTGAAGTCAGGTCTCTGCAATGCCCTCAGGCTGTACTGCAGAGAACAGCAGAAAAAACTACTGTGTAACTTTTAATTCTGAAAATGCAATTTTGCCTAATTTTAACTACTTTTCAGTACTTTTTTACATTTCAGAATGTATTTTATGTTAAAGGATCACCTAAAAGAGACAAGTTTTAGAGGCAATCTTTATCCACATCAGGGTATGTGATATATGCACTACTGATTCAAGTTTAAGTGGACTGCAGGAACAATCCCATCCTAACAAGCAAATTATATATGAATTTGTGGCCTGCATCATGGAGGAATTGCAGCCAGCTGATAACAATCCTACCCAGCTTTCAAAACCACAGCTTGTTTCACTACTGCACCAGAAGGACAAGGGTGTACAAAAACTGAAGAATGGTTAAAACTGAAAATCTGAATTATTACACAGCAATATGGTACAAGGGAGTATTTGGGGAGCAGTGGTAAGTCTGTAGGGTGAATACTGTCAAAACCATATCTTTTTATTCTAAAAACTAAACAGAGAAAATTCAAGTGGAATTCTATCTATATGTAACTGTTTGGGCTCAGTAACTTACAGGTGCTTCACGTATTGTTTAACAGTTTCTTTTAGCTAAACTTCTATAAACATTTAATCACACTCAGCACATCAGCTTTCATAGGACCAATATCACCTAAAGGCACAGAATTAAAGAGCAATTATTTCAGAATGAAAGCTTGCTTTATCCCCCCAATGACTACTTTTGACTTGACACAGCAGCACCTCTGACTTGACAAAAGCACCAGAAAACATAAAACCATTATGAAATGACTCTACAAACACAATTACTCAAACCTATTTGAATATACTATTCTCCCTCCAAGAATCAGTAGCTCAGTGATGGCACACAGAGAACCAAGACATTATCTATAAAATATATATATAAAATAAGAACACATTAAAACAAGACTGAAATATGCAGCTCTTAAGTTTTGCATCCATACAATAAAAATGACACCATCTGCTTATTTCACAAGCTTGTCACATATTGCTAAGTATCATTTTATCATTTTTATTACATATTAAAACAACCACTGATTGATTTTAGATTTAAAATTGGGGCATGTAAACATAAGAGGAAAATCACACAAATGAAGCAATGCTGGGAAACAGAAACAAGGAGTTACATTATCTATGCATTCACAACTGCATGAATTTATATAGCAAAAAAAATTTCCACAAAGAACGATTTAGGATTAAAGCTATGATTTCCTTTCTCAAAACACTTCAAACACATTACACAGTGCTTTTCAGTTTCTGATGCAAGATCCTTAAGCATACTTCCTATCTGTACTGGATGTAGCATGACAGGTTACCAAGCCACAACAGTCAGAAAGAAGCAAATCCTTCCAAAACACACCTTCAGACACATCAGGTTATGCTCCAGGCTCCCTCTGTCTGTATTAGATGCACATCCCTACCTACTGTAGGCCAAGATTCTCGCATTTGATGTTTTGTACACAGATGCTACAAAGACAGAGGACAAATCCAAACCCTTTAGAGTGCAGAGGCAATGTGGGAAAGAAAAGCAGAGGGAAAGAAAGAGGCAAATTGTTAGAACAGAGCATCTCTTTACAAACAGCTCTTGCTTCCTCACATTAAATGCATTGGATTTCCATTTGAACAACCAAAAGCTTGGGTGCATGTGATTTTTTTTTTTTTTAATTTGGTGCCCAGTGTTTATCTATTGCCTAAGATTTCATTTGCACAGTCCAACTACCTAAGTGCCAAAGTTTATCTCTGCTGCTTTTGTGCCTATTTACTCAGGTTTACTTGGCATTGGGCTTCCTAAGCCTGAAAGAGTCCCTCTCCCACTGAGTTTTGTGTCACTTTGTTTCTTTGAAAAGCAGAAATGCTGAGTCCCTGCTATCACTGCTGGCATAACACAGTAGTTGAGGGCCACTTAACTGCCTAAAGATTTTTTTTCTGAGGATCCAACAGCTGCACCGAAATCCAAACTGCACCTCAAACACACTGTAAAACTTGACAGAAATTCCCCTCAAACATTCAGAAACATCAGTAGCACCAAATTCACTCATGCAAACAAGATATCAAAGTGCTATATCGAATTAATGCTGCTGCACACTCCAAAGAGCTGCCCACAGAGAAAGACGAGTGTTTAAACATTCCTGGACTTCATGGGCTGCATTACTGACACAACTTTTTATGCTTTGGGTTAGGTAAGCAACACGTAAGGAGGAAAAAGAAAAACAAAACCAAACCAACATGCAATGAAGTTACTGAAGCCACAGCCACAATTTCTTTTGTAAAAAAAAATTCTCACAGCCTGTGTTTTGCTAGGAGAGACAAAAAATGCAGTATTCCCTTATCTACAGCTATTAAACTATGGTGAACTATTAAATTATTTGTACCTCTTAAATAATTATCAAATATTTTAATTGTTGTTCATGTTTATTTGCTGGTTCATGATCCAGTCCACTACAGCTACTGAAAATGCTTTAGGTTTTTTATGTCTTCCTGCCTGGGCTAGGGAGAAAAGAATAACATAAGAATAAAAATCTGACAAAGCTGCAGCAACTGATCTTCACAACCCACAAATTGATTCAAGATCTGCTCACAGCATAGAATAGTTCTCAAATCCAAGCAGTATTAACAAAAAAACCAACCAAACATAACACCCCACCACAAAGACACAGAAGCTTCCAGTGAGGGTAAAAAGTATTTGCTTTTTAATATGCACTTAAGTCACAGTATCTGTTTTGAGATCATTACACCAGGTAACAATTTATTGTATTCTCAAAGTATTTTACAAGTGCCCGTCTATACATTGAAGGAGAAGGTAATAACCAAAGGAACCCCAAAGCTGTATTTTCATTGCAATATTAAAGCCAGTGACCAACATTCTCTTCATTCATCTTAATCATCATTTGCACAACACACCATTTTTAAAAATGCAAAAGCCATCACAGTAAGTAAATGAAATCAAAGAAGATGTGCATTTCAGCATTCTCCTGGCAGTCCTGATCTGATGCCAGCAGTAAAATGCAACCATAATCTAGTAAGACCATTTGAAATTATTTTTTAATTTCTAGATCTAGGCCATTTTCAATGTCTAGCATCGCTTTGGCAAAAAAATAAAAAAATCTTTAAGGAAAAACAATCCTTTAATGAAATTTCTATTGATAGAACAGAATACATTAAAAAAAAAGCAGCTACTGATCAGAACATAGTGAAATGAAAACAGACCTGGTGTGCTAGTGGAATTTAGTTGAAAGCTATGTACTTCAAGACATTATTCAAGTCAAATCTCAAGGAAAACTTGAGGGTAAAGAACAGCTGTTAAAGTTTTAACTGTGTCCAAAAGCAGTTTACACAGTGCATACACATGCTCACTCTTTTTGCAGTACTTATTTGCAAGGCTGTAGCTCTGAGATTTCTCCTTCAGCAATAAATTATTTATTATGATACAGTGCACAGAACATGGTGAAACATTTCCTCACTACTCAGAAGACAGACACACTGCAGAAGTCCATGTCTCTGAAAATGAGAAATGGAGACAACAGCCTCCTTGCATCTTCATTAGCTGGACCCCTTCTCCTCTTTGGCAGCAGAGGCCTCCATAGAGGCAGCTTCCAAATCTTTGCTGGACTTCTCATCATTTTCATCTTCTTGAGGGTAAAGATCTGGGTATTTTTGCATGCATTCCTGCATGGCACGGAATTGGTCCACACAGTCTGATCCCTTTATTTCTTCTGTGCTATAGTGGAAACAAGAAAAGGCTGACTTGAACTGCTCCCCACAGGGACCACTAGCCATTCCTCCCAGACACGGGCAATTCCAATTGATATCTCCATTGGGCAATATCAATCCTGAACAAACAAGAGAGAAAACAAGTTAATGCTCCTTCCAAACATTGATTTCACTCAGTGACAGCTGCTGGGCTGCAGGTGTGAACTCAAGTACCAACAATGCCATCTTAGTTCTGCAGTTTCAATGCTGACAAACACCTTTCACTTTCCAGCCAGTCTGTTTCTCCCTCTGATCTGTATAATCCTTTAATTGGCACAAGTGAGATTAGTTCTCTATCCATCTCTGAATTAAGTCCTTCTCCCTGGACTACAGACCACTGAGAATATTTTAAGGGAACTGCAGAACAGATAGAAATCAAGTCAATCAATTTGCCAGACTGTGTCAGGGGAACAAGCAAGCATTAAAATCATGCCATACAAATAATAAAGAGTTTAAATCTGGTAAATCTTTTAAACCAAATCAAATGGGTGCATTTTTCTTTTTGTTTAAATAAACTGAAATAATAACTCGCAATTTTCCCCCTTCAATTTTAACTGGAAGACAGAACTGGAAAAAAAAAAAAAAAACAGTATTTGTAAAGCACAGATTAAGTCACGTGCCACAGAACACAAGGAACAGTTGAGAGCAAGCCTGCTTGTCTGGGTGCCAGAAACCAAATTGTACTTTAGAACACGACTGAAAGGAGTTAAGTATCACTTCAGACTCTAAACTGGAACAGCTGAAAACAACTGCTCTGGAACAGTTAAAGACATGACAGAAATACTTCACTGATGGACTGGCAAGGTGAAGATTTAAGGGTGTATGTTCTTCGAGATGGCAACCGATTTACACAATGAAGGTCAAACAGCAAGCTAAAGAACTCTTTTCCTCTGATTTTAGAAATTCAGAACAGACTTGGTCCTGTGGGCTTCTAGAGTCTATAATGCATTTCTCTAAGGCAATAAATATATCTCCATTTCCTTTCTCTACCTGGTACGAACATACACAGGTATGTTCATCTATGAGGAACAAGAGAACTACTACTGTGCTATGATCCAAGCTGGTTTCTTTTCCACTTGAACAGTTTGCTCTCCTTCTCTTCAACAGACTTTTCTAACTTCATCTTCAGGATGAGTTTCTGCAGAAGCTGACAGCATATACATAAACCTTAAATTTAAACACTTTCCCTTTAGAAGGGGGTATGAAAATACCACTGGCAGATAAAAAAGTTGAATTAATTCTGATTCAAATATGAAATTATACTTAAGACCTGATAGAACTTGACATTATCTAAAATACTGTCACAGAATTCAGTAAACTTATTTCTTGTCTTTGTCCTGTAGGATCACGAAGTTCCAGACATACATTTAACTCTCAGGGGCAACTCCTTGGACACCAGGCTACAATATCATGAATCTTGACTGGTACAGCAAAAGCAGCTCATCATTTATTGCTATATAAAAAGGAATATTTTACTGTGATTTGCAATTCATCAGTGATGTGCTCTAACTCAGCCAACACAGTTCAGCAGAAAATTACACTGAGTCAGTCAAATCTCAGCATTGATCACTCTTTTTCATTACAGAAAGTAACAGTGTCCTTAGCATGAGTCAGTCAACTACAGTAACACTGTCATTTTCCACAGACCTTGCTTTATTTGGCCAGATGGTTTTGAAAAGTATCTGTAATGTTCACTGCACTGCTAAGATACTCCTAGTCCAGTGCATCACGGCATCTCCAGCTGCCTGGAGTAAAAGCAGGACTTCTGAGACAAGAAAATGGGTGCCTGGTGCCAGATTCCTCATTGCCAGGGATGACATGAAGCAGAAAGATGTTAATCATACCGTGTAGAAGAAACACAATTTGCTTTGTAAACTAGATTTTGAAGTCCTCTATTCCTCCTCACTAGCATCAACCAGTCATTTTAAAGCCATTTTTCTAGCACTTTAAAAAGAAAAAAAAAAATTAAAATGTTTCTGAAGACACTACAGCAATAAAACCAGTTGTAAAATAATTCTCTTAAAATAGATTGCTCCTTTTAGAACCAGACCTGCCTGGTTAACACGCAAATCTTAGTAACAATGCGAGTTATCCCATAAACAATTTATTCTATGGCATCACAAATCATTGACCTACACCTATTTTATCACTGAAATAGCATCAGTTTCAGATATTCTGTGCACAGAAACCATGCTTTGGAAAAACAAAACAAAAATATAGATGAATAAAGCAAGCATTTCCTCATTCATAATCACAGCAGAATTCACACATCAATGAGTAAGTCCATCAGCAAGCTTAGAACACTATTAAATCAGAAACAGATTTCATCCATTGCTCTTCCTGAGTTGGAAGGCTGCAATAGATGTGATTACTATTTTTAATTAAAACTGAATTAAAACTTCTTTCAAATGCAGCCTGGATCTCACTGATCCAGTGAGTCACAATCTACTTGGACCTGCACTTGTGGAAGAAAAAACAACCTGTTTACATCACAGCAGATCAAGATTTGTGTGAGCATCTGATTGCTGGCATCACACAACCTAATGTCTCGTGGCTCATGGAATCTGTTCATGTCATGGACAAAGGCAGGCCCATCTGCATCTGTGTCAACACTTGTCTTTGGACTTGCTGTGATGAAGTCCCACTGTTGTTCTGAGAAGAGTTTCTGCCCTGTTACATGACAAACATCCCAATAACAAGTTTATCTGCCAGGGATTCACAGTGTAAGATGACAGGAAGCAGGATTGAAAGGCACATCATCAGTCACAGAAACAGTCATGTACATCTGATCATTCATCAAGTTCTTTCTTAAAAGCATGTGGGGTTTTGCTCCATCAGTCCCCTGTAGAAACCACTTTAAAACTGTCTCTAAAATAAGATGACAGGAACAAGCCTGGAAAAACAGAAGGGAAAGACCAGCAACAATCTGTGTTTGAGGTCCAATTCCATAAGTACTTTTATCCAACTTTCCCATCACAGCTGTAACACTAATAAAAATCACTTTGCATGCATAAAACTCATCAGTGCCTTCTTCATATAAGCTTAATAAAATAAAAAATTATTCAAACTGATGGAAGCCAAGATGTCAGTGAAAACCAGGAATCTTTCATGTTTAAATTCCACCATCTGCAACACATAGGACTAGAAAGAAGCTTTACAGTAACAATACTTTTCAAAACCGCGGCAAATGAATTCTCAGTTTGTTTCCATCGGCCACAGCTGCCAAAAGGCACAGACAGTGAACTGTGATCTTCACTGCAGTATGGAATGCTAACCTCAACTTACTCCAGCTTGTCTGCCTTGCTGTTTCACGTGGCTTTTTTTCTTTCAATGTGTTTAGCTTAAAGTGAGTCACTAACCTTTTGCCTACCAAAATCTCCCAGCTGATATAACAAAAAAATATTGACAGAAATAAGAGTACTATACAACTTTTTTTTATCCTAAGGGAAACAAAACACAAGTTTTGCTGAACAATCTACTGACTAAATAGACTACCCAAAGACCAATGTGTGTTAATGTCCTGGACAAAGTAACAACTATCAGAAAGAACCAAACACCAAACTAGATGTTTATTTCAAGTATGAAAAAGGCCCTAACAAAAAACTAAAACCTCAAACACAAGTTTCAGGTGTATTAGAAAACAATGCAGGTTATGGTAGGTCTAGATAATGCATCTATTCTTTCCCAGATATGACTGGTCTCTTTGGCACAGAAGAAAAGATGAGAAGAGTCCTTATAGTTAATTATACAACAGAATTTGAACACTGGAAACCAAGTCTTCTATTCCAAGTAGAAGCTAAATTAGAAAAGCCTGCATGTTACATTAGGTACAGCAAAACCCTTCTCAATTTTCTTTTAAATAAAAGCCATGCAAGCCAGAGCTTCAGCATTTCAACATATTCCAAACTATTTTACCCATGTCTTTCATGCCCATAAGCTTCCCTCCCATTAGACCCAGCTATGTGCTGTGATAAGTCCATTTTCTCTGTTCTGATCCAATGTATGGTAGCACTTGGTCATTCAAGTGTTTTTTCAGACTTTAAACATGGCAGTAACTTACAACATACTAAGGAAAAAACCCAACAAACTAAGAAAGAAAATCAAACAAGAAACCTCCACCCAAACTTATTGACAGTATTTAAACATAGTTTATAGAGTTTCTCATTTTGAATCCCACAGAGTCACAGTAAGGTGACATAAAAAGCTCCTGGCTTTCCCTCTCTCTTCTTTGATCTACTGTTGAGAAGAAAGTGACCTAACATTCTGGAAATGCAGGATTGCTAGGAAACCAACCCCATCACCTCTCCTCCTCACCACAGCCTTCCCATATCCAGCAAAATACACATAAGAGCAATTGACTGATAGGGCATTTAAACAAGAAGAAAGTGGTTCTCTTAATTTTGACTAGTTTATTAGCCAAATGTATGTCACACCAGATCATAAACAGACTTATCAGTGCAGGTGAGCAAAACTTTCAGATCTATAACTGACTACATACAGTTGTAATGAAGCCAAAATAGGCAGATAAATGCAGTAACATTTCAACACAAATCTATGTATGAATAAAAGTTATTTTAATGACATAGGAAGGTGTTGTTCAAATTACACTACACACCCCATCAGCTAAGTAAGAGACCCTGTGAGCTCCAGCTGGTAAACTGCTTAAATGCTGCCCTCTAAAGGTCTCAGGACCACTTTAGAAAGTGTAACTTTCACTTGCTAACTAAATTACAGTCTCAAGAATTTACTTCAATCTCAGTTGACCTGAAACCAATAAAATCACTTCACACAAAGTGAAGAGGCCAAAAGAACTGTAAATGTAGAGGCAATTAGAAAATACTTAACCTAAACTCACAGACTTTCATGGTAAGTATTAACCCATGGTAAAATTTATTAGATCACCATGATCAGAACATTATTTCATTTACACATTTGAAAAAATTTAAAATACACTCTGTGCAATCAGAATATTATAAATCTTGGTCTCAGAAATATTCTGCTCTCTTAAATCTCTATTTGCAGGTTAGGTGTACTTCATATAAGAACTTGTAATCTTCATGAAAACTTTTATCTTTCCAAGGCAAGATGATTAGTTGAAAACTCAGTAATTTGAATTTACCTGTCATGTGCCCCTGAAAGATACTGATTATATTGCTACCAGTACAGTAAATGATTAGCCAGATATTAATTGATATTGAATCAAATATTCAGAGATCACCAAATTAGGCAATTTCAGCTGCAGACAGCCAGGTGAGCAACTCACATCAATGACAGTGATATGTAACTCACTCTAGCTTCTCTGAAAATTAGATGGTGTTACTTTAAACAAAGAACAAACAAACAACCATAATTTTCACTTGATTAGGCTCTAACTTTATCAATAAAAGGAAAAGGTTTTTCTGCATATGCCTGGCTACTAAGCAAAACTAAAAGCCATCAACAGATTATTTGAACAGTCCACTACAAGAAATCATTATAAGTGTAGAACAAGAAATACTGGAAGAAAGTGTGTGATTAGTGATGTCCTAATCGGGCAGTTAAAACTGCCAAGAGTTTGGGTATTTACTGCATAACCAGCTGCCATCAGTCTTCAAGTATGCTAAGTTTTTCTAACTCATACAGGGTTTGTTTTCTGTTGGTTTATATATGATGTAACACCCCTTACTTCCATTCTTCTGCTCACTACTGACCTTGTTCCTCGTAAGGGTCATCTGGGTCATCTGCAACCAGCTCAGCACTGCTCGGTGTCTCATGGTCCTCCTTGGTTGCAAATATTATTCTGTCTTTTCCTACCATGGAGGAGACAAGAAGCAAAAGTTCAGAGAGATTTGAGACAGAGTCATTTACAAAACTGGTGAACACCACAAGGTAATGAGGTATTCAATGCCATGCCCTAATGTTAATAGTGAATGAATTGTTGTACTTAACAACCACCTTCAATTACAACAGTTACTAGTCCAGAGAATCACATGCACACCGAAATTCTGTTATTCTAAAGCTCCAATTTTCATAGCAATGTCCTGTCATGGCTGAAGGTCACAGTACAGTTCATTGAACAGTTAAGTTAAAAAGCTGATTCAAAACAAACTCAAATTACTTCAATACCAGGCCTAACACAGATGAAGGTTTTAGACTCAAAAAAAAGAAGAGTGAAAGAAAAACTACAATAAATAACAATAAAGTGTTCAATAGGAACTTACTATTAGCAGTGCTCTTCACTAAAGCCTAGTGTAGTATTTTACTCTAATCATCTAAATTAAAAACTGAAGAGAACTGTCACTGTATGGAATTACCTACATTGAAAGGTGCTGTGAATATTACAAGGGATAGAAATCCAACAAAGCAAACTTCCTGCTCTTGATTTAACTAAAATGTTCTGTAGCGGGGTCGAGGGAGGCTTGGCTGGAAACTTCAGAAGTTTTTAGTTTTCTAACAACCCTGCAAAGCTCTTAACACCCACTCTGAGGCATGCACAAGCAGAGAACAGGTGGCTGAAACTCTTCTGAGCACACAACTAAGTATTTCTTGAGTGGAAAACAAATGGTAAAGTCCCCAAGAATTCTCCAAATTCATAAAGACCACTACAGTGACTTGGCATATTAGAAACTGAATCTTCTGACCCAACAGTGTGACCTCAGCCAGCAGATGTTCAGTAACTTAACTCTGCTCAGTAACCATGCATTTAAACATGCCTGAAAAACAGGTAAGTCTAAAACTAAAGGGAAACAGTTTTCTGACAACTCTACATTGTACTCCAGCAAACTTTACAATGTGGAATGTTCAGTCATTTCTTAAATAAAAGGAGCTAGAAAACACATGAACTCTAACCCCGCCACTGCAACTTTATTGAGTTGCATAAGGCAACTGACTAATCTTGCAAAATTAAAGCACACCACAGAGCATACAAGTGGTCCACAGGTTATGACTACCTCAGTACAGTTTATAATCAGTAGTCTGTGCCTAAGTTTGTAACTTAAAAATGGCATTTAGAACTACTGGTGCTTTTTTTCCAGTCTGAAACCTTACATTCAGCAACTTCGCATTACTTAAGAGGGCAAGGATATTTATTTATATATATACACACATAGATACATGTAGGCACATAGCTATCTATCTCCCACTTTAAGAAGTGGTCAAGCCTCATAAATACCACAACCTGTATAACATAGTACAGATACAGACAAGTAAAGCTCGCACTCTACCCACCCTGTCCCTCAACCTTAAAAAGGCCAAATCCCACACCTCTGGCCACTCAGCTAGGCTGAAATAACTTTAGCCCCTGCGGGCAGAAGGCGCTCCACGGCCGGCTGCCCTGCGCACACGCCCCAGCCGCTCCGCAGCCAGACACGGTCCCTGCGGGGCAGCCCCGGCCCGCCGCGAGGCAGCGCCGCCCCCCGGGCCGCGCTGCCGCCTCATGGTCCCGCCGCCCTTCCCGCCCTCCCTCAGGAGAAAGGTCGGCGACGGGAGGCGAAGCAGCGCTGCCGCCGCCACACACGGACCGCGGGCGGCTGCCGCACCTCTTGGCACTCCGGCTGCGCCTTTCCCCCACGGGCTGCGAGGGGCGGGCGGCCGCCCCGCGGCGCACCCACCCCCGGCCGCTCACGGCGAGCCCACCCGGCGGGGTGACATTGGGAGGACACCCGGGCGCACCTTCCTGCCTGCAGTAGGACATGGCGGAGCCGGCCGGTGCCTTCCCCCGCAGCGCGCCGCACACGGGCCCCGCCGCTCCGCTCCTGCCGCCCCGCCAGCACCGCTCGGGCAGCGCCGCGCCGCTGCTCCACGCCGCGACCTCCCGCCTCCGGAAGCGCCTTCCCGGCCCGCCGGCGGCCGCTGACGCACCTCCTGCCGGCCGCGGGGCTTCGCCAGGCCCGGCCCCGCCGTACTACAGCTCCCGCCTGCCCCTGGCCGCGCGGGGGGAGAGAGGGAGGCAGGAAGGGAAGGAGGAAGGAAGGAAGGGTTTCCCAGCCGCGGCGGGAACTACGCGTCCCGGCGTGCGCCGCTGCGGGCGGGGAGCGGCTCGGGGCGGGGGAGCCCTGAGGCGGAAGAGGGCGCGGCTGGCGGTGCGCGGCTCTGGCGGTCCCTGAGTTGTGGTTCCCGGAGGCAGTGAGAGGCTCAGGATGTCGAGGAACGTAAGTGTTGCTCGCTCCGGCCCCGCCGCTGCTCAGTGTGGCGGCCGCCCGGGACGGGCCGTTCGCCCCCGAGGTGCCCAGGCGGTGGCCACGGCCCTGTGCCGGTCCCAGCCCGCCGGGCATCTCCAGAGAAGCGCCGTGCCCTGCCTTGGTCGTGTGCGTGTGCTGAAGTTGGATTTGGTGACTCCCCACAACCCGCGTACGCACAGATAAACCCCTGAACTCTCATGCTTATCCCGTGTCACTGCCTTGTTTTAAGTTATTGTTACTATGGGTATAATTATTTTAGAGTGTGCAGGCACTCTTTTTACTGGTGAGGTGAATCATAATTTGTTATTTATAGCGATGTTTTAGCCGGTCAGGAATTCAAGGCTATTACTCAATTTGTCATGGCCTGAATGCAGGGTGTGGACACCAAATAGAGAACCTAGAGACGGACCGAAGGAAGGTTGAAAATGTAGAACCACTATAAAAGAAATGTTTGGGTTTTTTTTTTTTTTTTTCCTATCAGGCTGGAGTTTTAGTTATGGAATGTGTTTCTGGTATCAAAAGTGGGGTGAGGCATCTAGTAAGTGTGGGAAAGTTTTGCTCCAAGGCAAGAGGTTCTGCTCTGTAGAGCAGCAGTGCTAACAAAGCTAAAAGACTTGTTTTGAAACTGAATGCTTTCCCCTTTAGCACCAATATGGCATTTTTGGTTTATTTCCAACAGTTCTCTGACACAGGCAGCAGAAAAGAGCATGTTAAAATCACAAGTGAACCCAAGCCAGGGTTCCTGGAGCGGCTCAGTGAGACTTCTGGAGGCATGTTGATTGGACTTGTGACATTTCTTCTGGCTTTCTACCTTCTTTTTACCAATGAAGTAAGTGCAATACTGTCGATGTTTGTAACAGCTTTATTACTTGATCCATGAGAAGAGGAAGTTTTGTCTGGGGACTTGCTGCTTATGCTCAGGATATCATAGAAAAGTGAAACCACAGGCCACAGATTGTATTTCTCTATAACTAGGTGTAGTAGAGACAGTAGCAGTGTGTGATGAGAGACAAGATCCAAAACTTGTCAACTGATGAAGAAACAGCCGGTAGTAAGAGGATTGCATGAGCCAGCCACATTCCTTCCTTCTCTTTTTTCTTGAGATAACAAAAAGTTCTCATTTCTAGTGTTGTTATAATTACATTAAAGAAATTCATCCCCCATGTTGTAAAATTAGGGGTGTTGTTTATTCATTTTTTCTCAGTATTGTTTTATGTCTTGGTTTTAGATTAAAAAAGAAAAGAAATTAGCCAGGAATCTTAACACTCTACCATTGAAAACATAAGTGTTTTGGCAATTTTGAAGTGGAGAGCAGAATTCTGTGGATTTTTCGCATGGAGACTTCCTTTCATACCTCTGTAAGAGGAAAAATAGCTACTCCCAACTTTGATGACTTTGCAGAAAAAAAGCACTCCAAGATATGATGGTAAGGCAGGGAAAACTTCTGCCAAGGAGTCAATATAGATATGTGGAAAAATGAACCATAATTGGTATCATTTTTGCAGTCATTCAGGAATGACGAACAAGGTAAGAGGTGAAGAGCAGTAAGTTTGGACCCTTGTAGGAAGAATTTGGGTCTGTTTGAGAAGCTTAGTCTGTGTTAATGGACTGTTAATGCTGCCTGGGTGAGGAGTACTGCCCCAGACTGGATCACAGGGAATGGAGAAGTACAAATGTGTTTCAAAAATATGCCTTGAGCTGAATATGCAAGCGTTCCTTGTGGCCATCAGCTTACTTGTCTGCTAGTCTTGTTCACAGAATACTGCTGTGACATTGATTCTCCACAACTGGATTTCTGTTTTCTTCATTGCAGGGACGAGCTTTAAGGACAGCCAAGTCTCTCACTGAGGGGCTTTCTCTTGTGGTCCCTCTTGACAGCATCCACAGTATCTCTCAGCAGAATGAGGGGAGACTGGTACACTTGGCTGGTGCTCTGAGTACATCTAAGGTAAATAAAATAGTACCTTGGAGATAAGAGTATTTCAAACTTGAAGGGAAGGAAAAGTCTTTGCCAACTAAACTTTTGTTTGATATCCAGGAAAAGACATTGTGGCTTTTCTCCTCCTGTAAGCATTGCCAGCTACCACTCAAACTTTGGTTCTTGGTCTGGAATCAGGGAGATGATGAATGGCCTTGGACTCCCTTCTACCAAGCCACATGCCAGCTCTAGCTGTGTTTACCCTCACACTGCCTTTTGTGGCTCTTTTCAATTGCCATTTATGTAGGGAACCTGTTGTGTGTTCAGGATATTGTAAAGTGTTCAGTCTCTTGCAGCACAGGGCCTTTGCAAGTTCTGACTTTTTCCATGGTCCATCCACATTGCATAAGGTAACACAGCACCTTCCAGAAAAACAGAATCTCCTGGTTTAAACACTGAAACCTGTAAACCCATAGTCAGCAGTTCTGGTTTCATTCTTCACTATAGCAATAACTTATGATTGTGATTCTTCAGTCAGATTTGCCAGTAAAGAGACATTCCATTTTGGTTTTCATAACATTTATACTGTGTTCACCTGTGTGTAAGATAGTGCTGGCTGTACAGTGAGGTATGTAAATGGGTTCAGTAAAAAAAGTACAGTGTTTGAGGGTGTGAGGTACAGCATTTAGACTGACTTGTATTTTCTTTAATTTTTGCACAGCCTTTGTTTGACCCCAGCTATGGGCTCTCCATCCAAGCTGTCAAACTTAAGCGTAATGTGGAAATGTACCAGTGGGTAGAATATGAAGATTCCAAGTAAGTGAAAGTAATCTTTAAAAGTTGCTTATAAGGCTGTTGTGTTACCACAATCCTATGACAGTTTTTTTTCTTTCCTTATGCCTAGGGGAAAAAAAACAAAAAAAAACCCCTCTTTATAGCAAGAGAATTCTAGAGCTCTTGGATTATTTTTTTCTTTTAGACAATCACTTTAGTTGCCTTGGGAGATGTTAAGTGCTCTGCTAATAGTTGCAACTGAAATAGGGAAAAAAAATGCTATTTCAAATAATTCTACTGATGATGGTATGAATGTTATTAGCTATTATGTAGGTGTGACTGCCCAGAATTCATATTCCAAATGTCTTTCATGTCATTAAAAAAAAAAAAAGAAGTTGTGAAGGTATGAAAAATAACTTCTCAGTTTTAGAATACTTATGGTGCAGCATCTGTTAAAGACTTGATTTGGGCCAGCTTGCCTCATTGTATTTAATTTGGGTTGTTCCTCATCAATCTAGCCAACACCTCCTTGTTCGAAACATGAGAATAAAAGGGTTGTGGCTGTTGAGTGTTTGTGTATAGTTTTCTCTTGGTACAGAGGATCTCTGTCTTCAGAACAGGTAGTTCAGAGAAGAGTTAGGTTATGTGTAAAGGTAAGTCTGTGTTGCCAGAGATCTGTCTGTGCATTTCATTGGTGAAGTGTATTCTGCCCTGAGCAGGGGTGTATGTGCACTGTTTTGGTTCTCATCCCAGCCCTTTTTCTCTGCAGGGAATATGAAGAGAATGGACAGATTAAGAAAGAGACAAAGTATTCATACAGTAAGTTGATCATCAGAAAGTCCCTTTCCTTTTATGCATGTAACTTTGGACTTTTATGTGTATGTATTTTGATTTTTGTTGTAAAACCTGTGTTCTCTTCTTGGGGAAAAAAAGGAAAGGAATGTGAAGAAACAAGCAAAAATTCTCTTTCTTAAACAAATGACAGAACCTCCCTCTCCTCAAGTAACTGAGGTGAAAAGAGATGTGCTGTCAGCAAGCAAGGGCTACAGAAAATCTGAGTCTTGTTTCGAAACCCCTAAAAGTTCAGAGAAACATCCAGGGATAGGATGCTCCAGAGACAGGGCCCATAGGGTCCTCAGTGACTGGAGATGGGCAGAGATGGGAGTGTGTTCAAAGCTACACCTGAGATTACACTTCAGACATGCAGTAATTGGGAATATGTCAGCTGTGAGCAGAAGAAAATAGATAGGGAAAAGCAATGTAGCTCCAGCCTGTAAGGGAGCCTATTGAAAACCTGTTCAGATGTTGATACCAGCCAGTGAAAACCACCAGCACCTTCTGATGTGCTCTGTGGCTTTTGCCAAGTGCTTTTTTGGCAGGAGCAGAACTGGGTGTGTTATTCTGATCTACCCAGTGGCAGAAGAGTACTCTGAGTAATTGTTTATTTGGGCATTGGTCTCTGTGCTTCATTTATCTCTGATTAAAGCACAGAGATGTGTAATGTGGGCATACAGCAGTTTCTGGGTGTGATCCCATAAAAGTACTCAGCTGACTGAAGCTGTAGCATGGAGGTACGTAAGGGGCAAAGCTGGTGGTTGTGAGCCACGATAAACAGCTTCACAGTGACAGGGAACAAAAAGAAATGCCATCTGAAAAAACAGCTGTCCTCTCAAGATTCATGGATTCTGTCCCTTAAATGTCTGTGTATTATTAGTGGGTTAGCCTTGGCTGCTGGCCATGGACCCACAGAGCTGCTTGATAACTCTCCCCTCAGCTGCTGATAACTCTCCCCTCATCAGGGATGTTTCTTTCCTCAGCAGGACTGGGGAAGAAACTGGAAATGACAGGAGGGAAGGACAGATTGAAAGAAAGAGTGGGAGTTGGCTTTCCAGTTACCATCATGGGCAAAACAGACTCACCTAGTGGAAAGTATTGTCAATTAAATATTTAATCAGTGAATTGGGTGTTGGCAAAACATATTTGGACTCATCCTTTCCCAGGCTCAAGTTCACTCCAGACTCTTCTCCCTTTGCCCCCTGCCCCTTGTTATCACAAAACCATCTTATTCCCAAAGACTAGAGCCAGGAATCAAAGCCCGATCGTGGAATATGGCAATATCAAAGCTGAGCAAAGGTGAATTACAATTTTACACCCAAAATACATTTTTTCACCCTAAATCCTGCGATTCCCTGTTAATATGCTAGGAGGATGGATCTAAGTAACAGTAGAGACTATAACTGACATTGATGTAGACAGTATTACTAGAAATGTAACCTAGAACTGATTGATTGAGAGGTATCTTCAGTAACTGAGATCTGAGTGTCTTTTCTTAACCCTTCATGTCATTCTGTTTAGATACAGAATGGAAATCAGAAGTTGTGAACAGCAGAAACTTTGATCGAGAAATTGGACACAAAAATCCAAGGTAAGGTACTATCTGGCACAGTTCCTCTGAATTCTGTTGCTGAATCTGATCAAAGATGAAAGCTAAATGCCTAATTTCATAACAGAGTGCAGTAGATGGAAGCTGTTGTTCTTCTGGTAGTTGAGAGGACAAAGGCATAAAGAAATTAGAGCAGTTCAGAGCAGTCATGCCTTGTCTTATTTTAATGGCTCCAACAGTATGCAGTCTGGACAGTTTCTTGATGAATGTGTTTTCACATCATGACACTCATTTAGCTCTTTGAGTCTCTCCTGATGTTTGCCATAGTACCTTTTCTGTGCTATATATTACATACTGCAAATCAAGAGTTTGATCATAATTCTGGGACTAATCAGGGACTCTCTCTGCTCCTTAGTGCCATGGCTGTGGAGTCTTTCACTGCTATTTCTCCTAACGTCCAGGTTGGCAGCTTTGTTCTTTCCAAGGGTAAGGATTGTTTTGTACTGGCTTTGTGTCTGCTGTTGCATCAGCAGTGGACTTTGGTTCTTTCCACAACAGCTGTCTTGTCAAGTTATAATCAGGAAGCCAGCCAGCAAAATGGCTGTTCCAGATTAGACACTGGGCCTCAGCTTGATGCTTTATTCTGCTTAGGTCTCGTGGATAAAATTGATGATTTCAAGCAGTTGAGCTTGTCACACCTGGAGGATCCTCATGCTGATGTTACCCGAGGAGGAGATTACTTTTATCACAGTGACAACCCCAGGCGTCCAGAAGTAAGATGGGAAAGATAAACTAAAGCAGTGACTACTTGTGTGTGAAAAAGGAATTGGGACAAGTCCCATTTAAATTTAAATGTATAGAAAATGGAGTGCAGACCATCACATAGGATGACTCCCTTAGTGCAGCCCTTCAGAATGAGCACTGCTCTTGCAGACAGCTTCAGTCCTGCTCCTTTGTTCTCTGTTTTCTCGAGTCTGCTTTTAAATGGAAAGGGATGGTCCTGGGAGGAGAGTTCCACCTCTGCCTTGCTGTGTTTAGGAGTACAGACAGACAGCTTGTTGTCAGATGTGCTGCCTGCCTTGTTTTGCCAAAAGATGAAATGACGAGGGATGAACAAAGCATATCATGTGCTCCTACAGCATAATCAGAGGGGATATTACAAAACAGCATTTGAGCTCTCCTGTTTCAGCTGCCAGCTAGCCCTGAAAAAAGGACAGCTTAGAAATCATTCTGGCTATTCTCTTGCTTGACACAAACGTTCAGAAAAAGTGTTGATGAATAAAGGATGTTCCTGTGCTGAGTTGTCTTTGCTGTGATTCCCCTTTGTAAAACAATCTTTCTTGACTTCCAATCTTCTCTTATTTGTAGGTGGGAGACCTTCGTGTCTCGTTCTTCTATGCAGGTCTGAGTGGAGATGATCCCTATTTGGGCACTGCTGATAAGGTGAGTCTTCAGCTGTTTCTGTATTTTGCAAGCTCTGTTCCCAACTCAGTAACCAGTGAATATTTTCTTTCAAGGTGACTGTGATTGCTCGGCAGCGAGGTGATCAACTGGTTCCATATCATACCACGTCTGGAGATGTTCTGGAGATTCTGTACCCTGGGGACCTCTCTGTGGAGGTGAGATACCACACTCTATGAGTGAAGGGTTAAAACTTGAGGTGGTAGTGCAGAAGCAGCAGAAGAGGAAATTCCTAGTCTCCTTCAGACCTGGTCTAAAGGAGGAGATACTCATACAAACACTGTCTTTTCTCTCTCCTTGGACAGCAGCCTGTGTTTGCTTCCAGGTTTCTGCACATTCTGTTTCCTTTAAAGATTGTTGCTGTGCCTTCCCGTTTCGTTTTTATTTACTCCTTGGTTGTTTCCCACTTACACACGCAAGCACATGCTTTTGAATAGATCACATGTAAAAATAGTAAAAACCAGGGTTTAATTAAATAAACCATAAGAGTTATTCTCTCTTCAGCTCCTAATAACAGGAGTTTAGGCTTGTTTGAAATGTTTATTACTGTTCTGGCTGAGAGAGAACCTTCAGGCAGAGCATTATGCTTCAATAAATCCTGCATGCTCCAGCAATTTGGTGATTCCTTTACTCCTTTTTAGTAGGTTTGTTTCCATTAATGATTGTTTCATGCCCTGCTGTAAAAAAAACCCAGATGTCAAGAGTTTACAGGAGCTCCCAAAAGTAGTTAAAAAGGCTTTGTTTTGACTTGAAAGAGTAGCAATAGAATCAACTCTCTGCTGTAAGCTCTGAATCTTCATTAGACAGAATTTTGTTGAATTGAAAATTAACTGGTTACAAACAAATAATTCATTAAGTACTTGTATGTACAAGTAATCAGTCATACACATCTCTTACCATTTAGTGCTTTCTAATGTCCCAGCTGTCTTCATGTGAACATTTTGTTGAGCTAGAGGGTCCCACCACCCTTTTTGAAAAAAATCTCACTCAGAATTCTTGCAAAGAGATGCTTTGCTTTGCCTGACGAAATGCACACATACCTTTTAGCTTTTCTTCCTTGCATCCAGCTTGCTCTCTTTCACACACCTTTCCTTCAGCTATCAGTGGGTATTGTTGCTTTTTCTCTCTTCCTTCAGAGTGAAGTCAGACTCTTCCTTCTTTACAGTTACTTATTAGTCTTGTTTTCCACAGTAATGTTGAATGTATTCAATTGCAGCAAAACCTGTATGCTTTCTGCCTGTGGGTAGTGTCAAATGGTGCTTTTTAGGTTGTTCTAATTAAGAAAAAGACCAATTTTCCCTGTGCTGCACTGTTCAGTCTGTTGCAGTGTACTGCCATACTGTACAGACCCTGCAGAATGAGTTGCAATGCATCTTCTACAAGAGAAATTGTACTCCTAAAATGCTCTTGGCTCTGATTGGCTCATAATACACTGGAATTAAGAGGATCTTGAAAAAGAACAAGAAACAGGGTGCATGTCATGATGTTTCCTTTCAGGAGGTGTTTCAGAAGGAGCATGAGAGTAACACCATGAAGACGTGGGCCCTCCGTGCAGCAGGCTGGCTCTCAATGTTCGTGGGCATCAGCCTGATGACCCGAATCTTTTACACATTAGGTAAGTTTTTCACAGAAAGGTAAAATGATCTAGAAATATCCTCTAGAGAGTTAATTTATTTGGAGACAAGGAGAAATCTGGTTTGAACTCAGACTTGATTTGATCTGAAAAGTCACTGTAGGCAACTGCAGGTAAACAGGACCCCAAAACCAAGTGGTTGCTTTGTGAACATGAAAAAAACCCACAAAAATATCATCTGCCAGTCTCATGAGATCCCAACCCAATGCTTACCAAAATAAAAAACTGAAGCACATGTTGGGCTGGTTCTTTCAAATGTAACTCAATGTACTGCAATACAATTGCTTTCTGCACCCACACACAACTGGTCCCCCCAACAGTTCCTAATCACCTGTAGTATAGAAACACAGTTTTGTATCTGGTTATTCTACACTACTGTAAACAAACAGCAAAGAAAGTTTTTGTTTATCCTTTTAATATGGAAAAATGCTGGAGTAAAAACAGAAAAGCAGGGCAACGCTTCCAACTTGTATAAACTTCAGACAGCAAAGATACTCACTTCATAGCTGCAAACTTTTTTTTTCTGATTTATTTATCCATATACATGCTGCTTCAAGCTTTATTGTTTCCAGAAAGGAATTTTTGTGCTAGCAGCCTGTATCAGTTGCCCAAAACTTGTTCTGTAACTGAGGGGCTGTCTCCTCTGCATCTCAAGCCTTGGACAAATCTTCAGAGTTTATTTTGGATTACTTCCTGTCTGAAGAGATGAGTATAGCATTGCCTTACATGTTTAGCTGTTGCTTAATGATCAAATGTCTTGATGCTGCTCTGCTGAAACGCCTAATCCAGTGCTCTTGATAAATAGTTGGAATCTGTCTTTTGATTGCAGTCATTAGCGTGCAGATCCTAGGCACAAATCAGACTTTCTTTTAAACTGTCATCCTGCCAACTGCTTCATACCATGTTTAATTCTCTCTGCAGTGGACTGGTTTCCTGTTGTGAGGGACCTGGTTAACGTTGGATTGAAGGCGTTTGCCCTGTGTGTGGCCAGCTCGCTGTCCCTGCTGACCATCTCCGTGGGCTGGCTCTTCTACCGCCCGCTCTGGGCCCTGCTCCTGGCGCTGCTCTCCGTAGTTCCCATCATGGTGGCCAGATCCCGTGTTCCACCCAAGAAGCAGCAGTGACAAGGAGGTGGTCAGGTCTTGAACAGAGTCCTGATTAGAACCTTCTCAAGTGTGTTTCTACCAGGTTCCTGCAGCAAGCTTACAGCAAATCGCAGCTCAGCAGCGAGCACCAGCTTGAAGGTGGTTATTGGTACACATTATCCATAGGCATATAGGGTGCTGTTTGAGTGTGTGTATTGATGGTAAATTAATGAAGAAGCAGATTTGATACTCTTACTGCTTTGTAATGTCCTCGGATTTGAGAACTGGCAGGTCCTTGCCAACTGGCTGGGTGGAGCACCTTGTGTTTTGGAGAAAGTGCCAGCTGCATCCCATGGACTGTGGTTAGATGTCCTTAGGAAATACGTGTGCCTGCCTGTCTCTGACAAAGCCTCCCTCTGCTGCCTTTTCTTGTTTGCACAGTCAGGAACACTCCTTTGGCTGATGTGTTTGGCAGTGTATGTGTTCAAAGGGAAAACCTAGCTTAGGTAAATGCCGCACAATACTCATGTAAACTCTCTGCTTTTGGACTGAGGATTTTTAAAGTAATTGATGTAATGAGTGGCCACGTTAGCACTGCTCTGAGTTAGGGCAGATTTATCAGGGAACATTGATTTCCCCCAGGTTTTAAAAATCTCTGAAATTGTTCTTGGTTAAGCATCCAAAATGGTAGCCTGAACTATATCATTGCACAACTGTTTCAAAAATTTCACTTCAGATTGCACTTAAAGGGATACTCAGAGGTCATTCACTTGTAAATATAAAACCTACTGCCTTTAAACACCATTCACTTTTATAATTGAATGTGTAGTCTTTAAAATAGTTGGGGTTTTTTTGCTGTGTATACTGTTCCTTTCTTTAATTTCTCTTAATAAGGACAATTAACATACCCCATAAAATTAGGTAATGGAAACATTTTTGCCTGATTAGTTTTCATAGACTTTAGTAGCCTAAATTTTATATCATGTTAGAAGAATGCCTTGTAGTGTTGTGATGGCTCATGTTTACATACTTCTACTGTAACGAGTATGTGGAGTTAGAGACACTCTTGAAGTCTCTCCACCAAGCTGTAGTCTGGCTTCTAGATGAGCCCCTCCTACGCTACTGCATTTTGGGATTTTTTTTAAGTGTACATAATTCAGTACAAAAATAATGTTTTCAATAAGAATCTATTTATGACCATCAGAAGAGTGTTCTTTGTACCAAAGGAACTTGACCTGAACATACATAGAAGCAAATGTTTGCTAGAAATAGTATTGAAATAGAAATCTGAGTTAGAAATCGAATGTTTTGATAATTATTAGTCCTAATTACTTTGATTCTTTTGGTATTTGAATGATGTCAGTTTGGTCTCATGGCTCCATCCTGCTGGTAGAAGCAGGAGCAGTGAGTGAAAGGGTGGGTACAGGAGGTGGCCTTGTGCATGCAGCTGGCATATGGGAGTGACACTGCACAGTCCTCCTGCTGCTCACCAACACCAAGCTGTGTCAGGAATTGTGCTCCACTGGGGAGAAACTGGCTTTGAACTGCTGCTGTGTTTACCCATGATGCAGAACACTAACCAGCATTACTTATTGGAGATTAAGAGACAATTTTTTACAGAAGTGCTGAGCTTTTGTATATGTAATAAAATAGTTTTCAAAAGGTTGGTGTGTAGGCTTTTATATTAGATGCAAGTATTACATGTTTTATATCCAGGAATAGCGTCCAGGTAGGTGGAGGGTTAGTTTGTAGCTTCCACAAGATTTAGTTTTCTATGGTTGCTTTTTGTTTGTCCTGCAAATACTTCCCTGTTTTGGGAAGTGAGTTCCCCCTAACAGCACAGCTGCTCTTGAGTCTGTACACTGTGTGTTGCCAGGCTGCAACGAGCCTGCCATGGTTTTACTCCCCATTACTGACCACTGGAGTCAGTCATTTCCTTGCCTCTCTAAGATTATTTGAAAAATAGGATGGTTCAACCTGACTGCTACAGCTTCTTGTATTTTAAGGAAACTGGGTATTACCCATGTGTTGAGAAAAAAACCCCAACGTATTCTTTTTTCCAAACTTTATTTTGATCTACAAATACAGTAGAAAAATAGATTTCTTTCTGAACATAATTACATGAAAACCATTTTCTTACAATTCAGTCTTTCCTCTGTGATAATGACCAGCAATGACTAAATTGTGTTCCCCTCTATTTTTGAAGAGACTGTGTCAGTGGAATTTAGATACATAATACTGCCAAAGAAAGATCAGTGTTTCTACTATAAAAGTGCAGGAAAAGCTTATGTAGATTTAACATTCCTCTCTTAACAGTTTTTCAGTGCTATGGTACTGGGTAACAAAAATTCTGTGGTTTTAGTGAATTTTGTTCCAACAGTGACATTTAGCCAGTTTTGTATGTTTTGCTCCAGAACAGGATCTTGATAAGCAACAGAAGCAAATATGTATATATTCACATTACTTAAGAAGGCATATTGAACCTTAAGTTGTAATAAGGACAGGGCTTCTCCCTTCCAAAGCACAAGATTTCTGAGAGCAAAGGAAGATGGTAGGCTGAAAAGCCAAACTTTCATCACAAATGCAACAATTCTTTAAAAAGTATTAATTCCTCCATATTCTGATTGTGGGGTGTTTTTGAGACCTTAGAGGAAGTGTTTCCTCTTGAGACACAAATGCCAGACTCTACCTCACCGCTGATTTGGGTATGCTATGGATCAAAGTAGGCATCAGCATTCCTTTGGCCACCTCTCTGCAGACAGGTAAAAAGCAGCTGCATGTTTTAGTTCTGAGCAAGCAGGGAAAAATGAGAACATGGGAAAAGAAAGGAGTGCCTCAGGAAACTCAACTATTAGTGCTGAGTGGTACAAAAGAGAGCAAAAACCCCATCAAAGCTAAGTGATCTCAGAAGGTGCAGTTCTATGTCTACTTCTCCCAAGTCCAAGGATAAGAGGAAGAATCTAACTGATATCCAAGTGATCCTTGGATCAAAGGAAACTGGATACTGAATTAGGTTGGTCCCCGACAGCTCAGAAACACAAGTGCACAGGAAGACCTAAGGCCCTAACTGGCAAAGGATACTTACATGATTAATCTTTTTCCTGCATCTGAAAACAGCCAAGAAAAGCTTGTCATCACAATTTCTCAAAAGGGAACAACTGAGCTGCTTCTCCTCTCTTTTCTCGCTTGCTCTTTTTGGTTGTTTTCTCTTCTTGTTTCTCTAGCTGGCGGTTTTGGGGCCAATAAATGGCTGTGTTCCCCACTGCGCTCTCTGAGCTCGGAGCTCCTTCTTCATCAGAAGAGAATCCCCCTCCTTTCTGTGTCTCAGGTGCTGATGGCTCACTCTGAAAAACACAGTGTGTTTCACAGTGTGAAAATGAGAAAGTCACGCTAACTGCCTCTTTCTAAAAGGGCTTGTCTTTGGTCACAGTGACACTGAGTGACCTTAGAGAAGTTGGTTGTTCGGGTTTGGGCTTCTCACCCGAAGTGCTTCTACTTCTGAACATCAAACATTCAACACAAGCAAAACATTTTTGACAACGGAAGAATAAAACCAACCTGTTTTAAAAAGATCAGGCCTTTCACCTTTCTCCTTGGAGAAAAAATTAACAACTAAAACATCTAACTTGGAAGGAAAAGTGGCCCACTCTCATCCTGTTAGCTCCATGCTTGGCTTAGAGGAATAAATCTAGGAAGGGGGTATGTCAAAACAGAAAATAGTAATAAAAATAGAAACATTCAGTGATTGTTAAACAGGAACAAATCTTTGAAGAACATTACCACATTGAACTTCTGGTGTAGTTTTTTTGACTACCTGGTGTAGTTTTTTTGACTACCTGAAGGCTTTTGAGCTACTGCGCTGGAAATTCTATTTTACAGTTAAAATAATATGCAGAAAAAGAAATTACTAATAGAAATGCAGGATACCTTGATGGAGTAGCGTTGCTTCAGTCTCTCTCTGATGAGAAGTCCTTTTGTCAGCATCTTCCAATTCCCTAGAGCTCTTTTCTCACGCTTCTGTGGGGGATTGTTATTGGAAAGAGAAAAAATTACTACTGTGAGTTTCAATGTATTTATGCCAGGGGAAAAGGAAAGCTTTAAGATTTTTAAACTGCCATCAAAAAAGTCTCATGCTTGTCACTTACACAGCCTGCCCTGTTCACTGCCCAGTTTCAGTGAAATGTACTTCATAAATATAACAATACGGAAGTTGCAAAAATAATTCTTACCTCCTTCTCCTTCTTTTCTATTTCTGCTTGTTCGTTCTCCCAGGCAGCAACAAGGACCTCTTTATACTCCTCACACACCACATACCCATCAGTACTAGGAAGGAGAACACAATCCTCTGTCAGCTACAAGAAGGAAAAAGAAAGGGAGCAAATGCCTGCTGACCCAGCCCAAAAGCTACTGAATACTGACAGAACTGTCTTAAACAATCAAAGTGTGGAACTGGTCACATGCTCCACTTAACACAAGATACACAACCTCTGCAGGACATCAAAGTCTGACAGGTGCAACAAAGCAGCTTTCACATACACTGGGTGTGAGTAGCCACCGTGAAAATCAAATCCAGTGATGGCTTGAGCACAGTCAATGTTCAACTTCCGTGCCACTCTGTTCAGGTTTGGAAGTTTCAGCTGCACACAGCCAACGGGTAACATGGATGGCAGGAAGAGATAGACATTTCCATATTCATTCCGAGGAACCTGTTATGGCAAAAAAAGAGAGATGCTGATAATCCTGCTTTCTGGAGAGAGCTGAAAATACCTGTGGCAACTCAGGGACTCTCCCCTCCTGACCTGCTACATTCCACTCCAGTGTTCAATTCATCTGCACATGACGAGGTACAAACCTAGATTTTAGCTGCATGGTTATCTCCCAGCTATGTCCTCTGCCCAAGCTCTGTTACTCAGACTGTAATGCAGAGAATTAGCAAGGCAAACATGAGCTAGGAAGATCAGATCAATGAAATTTAAATTTAAGCAGTCTGCACTCACTACCTGTACTTGTGAAAGAAAGACCTCAGTAGAGTTTTTACTACTTCCTCCTGTGAACATTTACCTCTGAACTCTTAATCCTGAATCCAGATGTTTGAGCAATCTCAACTCTGAAACATGCAAATTCTGGAAAAATGAAGCCCAGAGCTCCACCCAAACCACTTCCTTTAGCACCAGCCCTCTGCCTTCCCAGCTACCTTTCCATCCACTGCTATGGGAGGCTGGTACTCCTCTGTCTGCCAGCGGCCGAACAGCGCCAGGTCCTCCCGGTCCCGGTTCGCCGGCTCTGCCAGGCGTGCCTTCCTCGCCCGGTTGGAAAATCCCTTCACCATCTGCAAATACGACAACCAGGCCTGGAACATCACAACAAGCTGACAGTGGTTTCAGGTTTTCCTAGGATACCGAAGGAGAAGGTTCAGGGAGAGCAGAAATGCCATTTCCTAGCTTCAATATCCACTGCCTATGAATGCCAACCCAGAGCAGCTGTATGCAACAGGCAGAGATCCAGCAGTGCATAAAACACTGGGATGCCTTTGGAGAAGGTGAAAAGGGAGCAGTTCTGCTGGATACCCTTGGGGTGGGAAAAAGACAAAGCAGGGCTTGGGGTAGCACATAGGAACTACAGGCACAGCAGGTGGACAGTATAGCTACCACAAACCACACAAGCAAGTGTGAAATCTACATCTGCTGACAAGATAGAAGACAAAAACCAAAACAGAACTGGAGTTGAGCTTTAGAGAGCAGGTGGATTACACAGGAGGAAGTCAAACCTTCTTACCTTGTAAGGCATTTCTCCAACCCTCACCACTCGAGCTTGCTTCAGCCAAGTGTCCCTGGAGTGCAGTGTGTGTATGCAGTCTCTGAAAAGGCCAGAAAGAAGCAAACATCAAAGTTTTCAAGTGATCTGTAACAGATCCACAAAAAGCTTATCACATTAGGAATAATAAAAAAGCTCTATCTTAGTAATAAACAAATGCTGTCAGAGCAGCTAAATGCTTCACCTGTTACTGCTGATACCATCATGCAAATTAGCTCTTCAATTTATTACAAAGATTGCAGATGCAGATGACAACTGGTGCACAACTCACCTGGAGTAGACAGCCTCTCCTCTGCAGTAGCCCAAGATAGCAGCTGACTCAGGATAGATGGCCTGGTATTTCAAGAGGTGCCTCTTCAGTGCATAGAGAGGGTGGTTTTTGTACTCTCCAATTGCTGTTGGTAGAGGTTGATCTTGAAGCTTCACTTGAAACTGTAAGAATTTTACAGAAAAGAGTAATTTCATAACTTTCTTGCACTACCTTTGTAAGAAAATAAGAATGACAGCAATATGGACCAAAGAGAAAAACCACCAGAAAGTAATCAGATGAGCCAACAGACCAAAGCATTCTTGCTGCAAATAAGTACTGAGATGTGCACCCTGACCTATGTGTTTTAAAAACTCTCTCCAAGAAGGGTAATGCTAAACTTCACACAAATTTCACTAGGAAGTGTCCAGCACAAGCTGTGCAGTACTTCTGCTATGCAAATTTCTCTGAACAAACTCCATCATTTATTATTTAAATTTATCACTGTATATTCTCTTTAAAACATGTTCAATCTCAACATTTCAAGTTCAAATACAAACCTCCTTCCTCATGGAAAGAGATTTCTAATGCTTTTTGCCTGAATGAGAATCCAGGGATTGGACTCCTGGCACTACATGTCCTGAACAATCTATTGTCATTTACCTCATTTTCTTCCTTCTTGTCTCTCTCCACATAGGGACTTTCATATGGCTGCAGTGTCTCTTCCCACCACTCAGGGTCCACACGGTTCTTCCTTGTTGAGGTCATCCACACTGGATCGTATCTCTGTGTCACATCCCTGACACTCCCTTCATTGTCAAATCCCACAACGTAGAACAGCGGCTTCGTGGCATGTGCGAAGCACAGCTGGGGCTGGCCCACATTGCCATGAACACAGTCTACACAAACCCATCTGTCCTCAGGCTCAAGGAAAACCTCCAGCCACTGGTCTATGCCCACTGCTTTCCTTACCTCCTGCTGTCCATCCTCCTCATCACTAGAAATTATTTTGTTTCTCTTCCTCTGTGCTTGAGGCAAGGCTGGAGTTGTACATTTTGCCTTAGGCTCAGCAACACGCGAACTTTCTGACAGCCTTGATTCTGAAGTCACAGTTTTTGGGCTTTTTATAGTTGTCACTTTTGAATTCTGGGGGGGCAGTGAGCTCCTCCGCCTTTTAGGGACAGTTTCAAAATCCTCATCAGAGAGATCACTCTCCTCCTCTGAAACCTCAAAGTCTGAACCACTGCCATCATCACTTCCACTCTCTTCCTTGTAACACACCTTGGAGGCCACTCGTCTCCGGCGGTCGTTCTTGGGCCTGACTGGCACATCCTTTTCTGCTGAACTGCTCTCATTATTTGATTCCTTCTGTTCCTGGCTGCCTTTAGTCACCTTTGACCTATGTGTCCTTTCAGTCTGGACAGTTTTGGGTTTCTTTGGCTCCTTCTTGTCTTCTTTGCTCTCTGAGGATTTCTCGTCCTGCTTGGGTTTTTTGCAGGGACATTTTTTTGCCCCGGACTTGGGTGTTGTGGCAGAACTTTCCTGCCCCTCAGAGGTGCTGCTGTGAGACAGCCCCCTGGATGAGCTCTTTCCCTGCAAAGAAACAGGCCAGGTCACTTTTATCACCATGGCTAAGAATGTGGTAAAAAAAAAAAAAAAGACTGAAATGAGCCCAAGGTTCATGCAGACCAAAGGCTGGCAGGCACAGTCAATTCACATCTTAGGGACTTGAAAACTTCAGGCAAATGGCTGAAGAGAGGTGAACTCATGCAGCAAGAGTTGCTGTCTAAGTTTTAAAGAAATGTAAACCCACTGAAACATTAAGAAATCTTTGCTGAAACACACAAATGAGTGGCTTTTCCTAAAGAAAAAGATTAAAAATTTGGGTATGCATTTTCTGCAATGTAAGCAGAACCCTGGTTCCCGCAGTAAGCAATTCACTGCAAGGTATAACAGCCAGAAAGTCTTTTTAATACTACTAAATCAGTAACCTATTCCTTCTTCCACACAAACAACAAAAACTACCTTTGGTCTTGTCTCCTTGAGAGGAATAGGCTGAAAAGACAGCACGAGGCGACACAGCAGCTGTAATGCTCGCAGAATAATTAAAAATATCTGCAAAACAATTTAAATTGAGTAATTTAATCACAGGAGCTCTCCAGATAAAAATACAAGAAAATAAAAAGCTACAGAATCACTTAATTCACGGATCTGCTTTCTTCAAATCCACCCTCCCACCACTTTGTGGATGACCTGCATCCAAACTCACCAACCCTGCACTTCCCAGTCTCTTACATGAACCAGCTCCTCATCATCCTGTGCAGCGTAGATGGCAAACCTCCTCTCCAGTGTGGACTGAAGGGGCTCTCCTTTTTCAGTGGAAAGCTCCTCATTGACAGTGAAGGTTCCAACAAACCTGAAATACAAGACACCTGCTTGCTGTCCAGTGTTTGTGACTGTATTCTTAAACTTCAGAGTTCACCCTCTCTTTCTGTAAAAAGGACAGCCCCTCTCACCCTTGAATATAAAATCCAAAAAACCACAGAAAATTGTTAAATTACAGTTACCCCTCTCCCTGAACCCTAGCTCTACATTCTATGTGAAGCATGATCAGAAGCGAGTTTTACCATTTCACCAAGTTGGAAAGGTAAACGAGGCCCACTTGGCCTACGGGCACTTGGGTGAAGCGGCTGGGGACGATGGACAGACCAACGGCGAGGAGATCTGGCTGGCTGCAGATCCTGTTCCTATAGAAACCATTTGCTAATAAACACAGGAGGTGAACCTGAGACAGAAAAATTTAGAAGTGAGTTCACAAGAGATTTTCCTTATTTCCTTATTGACTGTCCATGGTAAAGACAAGGAATACTTCACTGCTCCTTTTAACTGAGACAGGCAACACTGAAGCCTCCCGAGCATTCACAGTGCTGTCTTCAGAAGACAGTAAGGCACTGAAGTCATTGCAAACGTCTCCTGCTCTACCTGACTGGCAGTTTAATCCTAACAGAATGAGAAGATATCCCTCCATGAAGAAATAAACCTCCTACTCACATAGGCTTTGAGTTAGAATTTTACTAACACAGGCACTGGTGTTTCCAAGTCACAGTTTAGGAGGAATCTTAACAAGCATCTGTCAGGACTATAGCCTCTTTATTTTTTCACTTCTAGCCATGGTCCCATTTTATTTGATAAAAATTAGCTCCTTTTGATTACTGATCAGTTAAGACATCTTTATGCTCAATTTCTTCTCTGCCCTGGTTCCCTGTGACAAGTACCTTATGTGTGTCCTCACGAACCTCCTTGCTGAAACGTTTCATCATTCTCCGAAGGTACATCTCAAACTCGGCTTTTCTTTTTTCTCTGGAGAAGATTACACAAGAAATGGATGTCGTGGGATATTTCTATGGACCTGCCTTTCTAGATTCCTGAACTGGCTCAGTTCACAAACAGAACCCATCCCAGAGAATCTTCTGTGCACACTTCAGGAAAGATTTAGTGACCGGCTATGTGAACAGGCTGTTAAGATTTTGCAGTAACACAATGCCATTCACTCACAACTCTCCTTGCAGAGATCTACTGCTGTCCCTTCATTGGAAATGGAGATAGTAAAACACAATGAAGTTACACACTTGATTTTCAAGGAAGCTGAAAAACCTCCTCAATTCCTGCCAACTTACACTGAAGGTTTTTGGTAGAATTGTCAGTATGTGAGGTGTTCTTCATCCCACAACCCTGCAACATTTCAACTCAATGGTCAGCATCAAGGGGGGATTTTCACCCAGAACACAGCAAGTCAATGTTACTCAAGATTTAGGGTATTTTTAACTTCAGCCTTTTCCAGCCCTCCATCACGTCCTTGTTCTTACCTCCTCTCTCTTTTCTTCACCTGCTCTGGGGTTTCAATCTCAATCTCGACAGGATTGCTTGGCAGCCCCACCGATGGAAGAACCGCAGCTTCTTCTAACTTATCTATAGCAGGTTCCTGGAGTTCTGGAAAAATAAAATATTACTAAATTATATGTAAACATGGAATAGATTCCCATGGAGGACTGATGATGAGATAAGAACCTACATTTTCCTTCTGAAGTGTTCAAACAACGTTTAAACAGAATAACTCCAGTAACTACCAATTCCTGGATCTTCCATAACTCTATGTGTGCTAAGTTATTTCAAATAACTGAGGGAATACTGGTTGCTTGCTGTTGAAGAATCATTGTCATATACAAGCTCTAAAAAAGTGCTTAAAATGAATATTGTGTAATTGTTACCTTCCACGTCCTCCCATTCATCTTCACTTTCATCATCATCACCATCGTCATCAATATTGTCTTCATCCATCTCTTTTTTAACAGGAGATTCCGTCTTCAACTTCCTTTCCTTCTGAGGACACTTCAGAGAGTCACTGTTAAAATCATCAAAATGTATCATCATCATGAAATGCAGGTGCTTGTTTATCAAATACTACATATAGGGAAATAAATGAAGCATGACCTCTGCATCAGTAACAACAGATTGAGTATTTGACAGTCAAACCACAGAAAGAAGTAAGATAAGAAAAAGCTCCAGAGACTTGAACGATAAATAAATTTACCTGCATGTTTCCTCTTTGATACAATTCTCTTTATTTCCAGCATTCCTTTTGCTTTCTTTTATTTGTGATTTTGCCTCTTTTTGTTTTGAAGGTTTGGAAGTTTTTGCCGAGTTGGAAGCTTCAGTAGCACAATCTTCTTCCTTTTTCCTAGCTGGAGCCTTTAAGTTCTTCTTTAAATTAGGTTTTTTCTTTTCAAAATCATCTGCATGTGACAATTGAAATGAAGATTAATGTTAGAGGATGGAATTTCATCGCCATGTGAAGCAACACCTCCACAGACTTCATTAGAGACAGCTACAGAAGAACGTGGGCACTCACAATGCTGAGCATCTCATTGTTCATAAACAGGGAAGGTTTGAACAGCGAGACTTGTCTGAGGACAAATACGCACGTAACTCACAGGAATTACTTAGATTCCTACAGTCCTACCGATGGGATCGGCGGAAAACCAAGCATTGTGCTTGCACACTCGAAACAACTTACAATTACCATGTGAAACTGCTCTGGAGAGCGCGGCCGGGGAAAAATAGCCCCTCACGGGCTCGCTCAGCCTTCGTCGGCGCTTGGGGCAGCGTGCGGGGCCCGCGTCACACAAGGGTTTAACGCTGGGATCAGGGCCGCTGATCCCACCGCCGATAACACAGCTGATAACACAGCCGATAACCACCCCCTCCAGCCCGGCGTGGCCGTCCTTCCCAAGCGTGGCACCGCTGCTCCCCGACCCCCGCGGCCTGAAGCGGCCCGAGCCGCGGCGGTGGCGCAGAGCCCGGCCCGCCACGGCCTCCCTATCGCACTCACACGCACCCTCCCCCTCGTCCTCCTCATCTTCATCTTCCTCCCGCAGCCCCCCGGAGCGCCTCTTCTTGCCGGCCACGGGGCAGGGCGCTGCTCTGCGCTTCCTCCCCATGCTGCTCCCGGCACGGGCAGGTCCCGGCCCGGGAAGCCAAGGGAAGGGGCCGGGCCATAAAGTCTCGCGGGCGGGCGCGGGAGGCGGTTTGAAAGATGGCGGATGAGGTGGACCAGGTGAGCGGCTCTCGCCCCTTTCAGCGGCTGCGGGAGGAGGCGGCTCTGGGCTGCGCGGCTGGGCCGGGTGTGCCCGGGCCCCCCGTGAGGCGCAGCCCCCGGGCAGCGCTTTCCGTGCGGGGTTAAGTCCCCGCTCGGCCTCGGAGCTTGTGGCGCGGGTGGGGCTCGCTGCGGGCCCGCTGGCCCCGGGCACTGCCGGAGGAGGGAAAGGGGGCAAAACTGCCCAGGGCAATGCCCTTGGCTCCGAAGGAAGGAGGTAGCTAGAACGGAGATATGGGATATATATGAAATAGGGAAGATGCACGGAGGTCTTCACCGTTTTTTAGTTGTGATCCTCAAAGTGCGCCTTTCTTTTAGAGCGGGGCCTCAGGCCAGTGTGTGTTGGGGTTTCACGCCAGCCGCGGGGCCCGGCCTGGCTGTGTGTGGCCCAGCAAGGGCTCTGGAGCGCTGGGGGCAGCGTGTGCCCTGTGCTGGCACCGCTGTCAGCGTGGGTTCGGCTGTTCCAGCCTGCACCGTGCCATGGCACTGGTGTGGTGCTGGTTCACGCAGTGTGGGCTCTGTGCTGCACTCTAAACTGTGGCTGCTGGTAAGAAAAACAGTTCAGAGTCATAGAATGGTTTGTGTTAGAAGGGACCCTAAAGATCATCTAGTTCCAATCCCCCTGTGTGTGAGGAAAGATTTACTTCAAGAGTAAACTGAAATATTTTGACATACTGCTCAGGCTGGTGAGTATCAATAGAGTGGTAAATCAGCTGCACTCAGGTTCACCAGATGTGAAGGAATGATTTAAAGTATTTACATCTGTGTTCTCACTCCTTTGTGTTCTGTGTCTCACAAACACTGAGGAATGGAAAAGTTCACAGGCTTCTTCTGTACAAATAATGCTTTTGTTTTGTTTTTTAGCAACAAACAACAAATACTGTAGAGGAGCCACTTGATCTCATCAGACTCAGTCTAGATGAGCGAATCTATGTCAAAATGAGAAATGACAGAGAGCTTAGGGGCAGATTACATGTAAGTAAAACTTTCAGAACGTGTCCACACGCATTCAGCTAAGCTCTGGGTAGCCTTTCTTCATGTACAACAGACTGTTAAACAAGTTTATCTATAACATTCCACTGGTTGTTGAAAAAATTAGTTTTAAAACATGAGTAATTGCATTTCCTGGTTGAAAGTGCAGAACTGGTTAGAGAAAGTAGGTTAAGAACAGTGAATTCACTAAGAAATGTCTTAGTTACTGGAAGTGTAATGTGATTGGTAGAAAAATCTGATTTGTTCAGTGCTTTGTCTGCTATCAACTGCCTCACTAAAAAGTCAAGAGATGTATTTTGTTTTTCTTGTCTCCTGAATGATACCAAGCAACTCATTTCACTGCTTTTTGGCTTCCATTTCTGTATGTGTGAAATAAACAATTATGCTGCAGGCCTCTTCTTGTGATGTAGCCTGAGACCTCTTCAAGACTGGAGTCATCATTATCAAACAGGAATTCCTTAAGGCACACCCTAGGAGGTGCAATGGGATATGTATTCAGCTGGGTTCTCAGATTTTTGCTTTCTGTTAAGTCAGTCATTCTCCCTGCGTGCTGTGCTCTGCTGGGGAGAACCAGTTGCACCATGTGTTAACTGGGCCTCAACTCCTTTGAAAACACAGAGGTAATGAGAGATCCATGAGGAACACATGTAGTTTGCAACATGCTTTTGCAAGGTTTTTGGAATATATTTGAGGTTTTGTAGCACTGTATGAGAAGCAGCTTTCATATCCTTTAAGTTGGCCCGAGGCAATCAATTCCAGGAGGCTGGACTGGCAGCAGAGGGTCTGTAGCTGGTTTAATGTTAACAAAATGTGTCTGTCTCTGAGGTCAGTGCTCTCATAGAATGCTTCAGAGCTATTTCCTGCAGGAGTATTTCAGTAAATGTTGTGCCTTTTTTCCTGCTGCAGAGTTCTCATTTGTTTATGTTTGTGTTGAGTTATAACTAGAACTGATACTACTTTGCTTTGGTACAAATCAGACTAAACTATTTATGTCTGAAAGTCTTGCTAAAATTCTTATTTTAATAAGCTCATGTTTATATTTTGGAAAACATAATAAACCAACTTAATTCCTACAGGCATATGATCAGCACTTAAATATGATTTTGGGTGATGTAGAAGAAACTGTGACTACAATAGAAATTGATGAAGAAACCTATGAAGAGATTTATAAAGTAAGGACAAAAAAAGGAGTTTATTTGTTGTCATGGATTTTTTTTTTTTTTAAACTACACTGTGTTATATTGTTACAGTAGTTTATTGCTGACTGTTTTTTGAATCAAGCTCTAACAGAGGTTTTGGACAAATTGTTATGAAAGTACCCAGGATATCTAGAGACATGGTGTTAGTTGTACCGATCTCTTCAGCATGCCAGAACATTGCATGTTTGTTGGAGTTGTTTCAGGTGTGTTTTTATGGTTGAAATGAATGTTTTTTAAGTGTAAACTTCTCTTTCCTTCTTCACAGTCTACCAAAAGGAATATTCCAATGCTCTTTGTCAGAGGGGATGGTGTTGTGCTTGTAGCTCCCCCGTTGAGGGTTGGTTGAAGCAGTAAAGGACCTAACCTTCTTGGAAAGTTCCAGACTTTTGGACAGTGGTTCATGTTTCAATCATGTCTCAAAATTCTGTATATGTTTTTTTTATAGGATATTTTTGTCAGTTCTTTTGGAAAGGGGAGGGAAGGGGAACCAGTTTGTCTTGCAGAAAGTACATATAGTCAATTGAAGCAATGTAAAACCCAACCTGATCTCAGAATTAATGTAAACTGCTGTAAATTGGCTGTCTCATTCAGTAAAAGAATCCCTTTTTTTTTTCTATCTTGGCAGTAGCAATGTCTTATTTTTGTTGTTTTAAATAAATTTTGGTTTATATTTGAGATTTGACTTGTTGTGTTTCTTGTGTTGAGGGTATATGTTCTTCTGTAGAGCTAGTACTTAATTAAGTTATAGTATCAGCCTCATTGTCAGAGAAAATGGTATCTTCAGTGTGTTGTTTTAACTTCTTGCTAATTCCCAAGTCTTGCAGATGACTGGTTTTGAGGACAACACTACATCAATCAGTGGTGCTGTGAATTATGGCTCTGTGTTCAAATTTGTGATGCATATCTTCATTGTAGGGGAATGGTGTTTATATGAATCTTCCACTAAAAATAAAGAAGATGGGCTTCTTCGCAGTGTTTTCAGATATTTTCATTGTGGCTTTCTTAAAAGAGTTAAGATTTGCCATTAGTAGAGACTGAGGTTGTTGCTCACATGCTGTTGAGTTGCTTGCTGCATTCATTTCCCACTGTTTGTGGCATGTTTCAGTTATTGAATACACTAAATTCTTCTGGATGCTTTAAGATGCTCATAAGTTACCTGCAAGGAAGGTGCACTAGAACCTGAACAAAGCTCTTTTTTAATATGTACTTTCTCAGGCCCACCTTGTTTGTAATTTACTTTCCTTCTTGTGTGAAAAAAGACACTTCTGCTATAATTTTGTTATAGAGTCATGTAGGTCTGCACTTCCTACAAAGCTTGGCTTTTGACTTACTAAACTTAGTTATCTAGGTTCTCTGTAGGGTTAGCAAAAGCCACTTGCTCTGGCACTTTCTCCTACAGTTAAAAGTCTTCATAACTTAGGCTTGAAACAATGGTGAGGAATGTAAGGTCGGCCAGTCATTTTTTTCTCTATTCTTTTTTGTACTTGAGTTTTTGTATGGGAGGACTGACATGATGCTCAAAATGCTGGCAAATCGGGAAGCTCTACATTGATAAGTTTTATAATTTATATCTGTTAATAACATTTGTAGACTGAGAATGATAATGAAAGTGAGTCCCACTTACCCTTTACTTGAGCTGTCTTTGCCAGGATAAAACATTTATCTGTACAGTATTTTTATATCACAAGGTATCAGCACAGTTGAAAGAGGTCAGCTCACCTGGCATAGCTTACCTGCATAAAACCCTGGAAAGCTCTATTAAAAATTGTCTCGTTTATCACCTGCTTCTTTTGAAGTTTTAAGTGAGAGATTATGGTTGTTGGTAGCTCAATTATTGTCTAATTGCTTTCTTGGGTATTTACTGTGTAATAATAAATATCTGTTGCTGTTTTGTGTCACTGAAATGTCCAGTAGCATCTTTGATCCTCTAATTTGAAATGAGCTGTCTGGAGCTGGAGCCAGTCTAAGCCTCTCCATGATGAATGTGGATTAAAAAGCAACAATAAACAAACAAACACCCCCTCCCAAACAAACTAAACCCCCAACAAACAACAGCAAAAGAACACACCCTAAATGAACTCCTCAAAAGCCAAACAACACCCCTCCCCCACCAAATCCAAAACAAAACCCCAAACAAACCAAACCCCAGACCCCAAAACATTTGAAAAGTTTTTTGCAGTCTACTCTCTTTCTTATGGTTCTTTCTACTTTTTGATCATGTTTGCTACACTAACCATTTCTGTTCCTGATGAGTTTGAAGAAGAATTTGTATTGGTTTTCCTCATCTATTTTCTCAAGGTTTTTCAAATCCCTTTTCATATTGTCTTATTATGTTTTGAGCCTGCTAGAACTTTTAATATTATTGAACTTACTGAAGTTTGACTTTTTATTTCTAGTAGCTTTTTATAGACAGTAGTAGCCTTCTGGTAAGTTTTAGTTTTTGGACTGCATCTTTTTTATAGATGGCAGAATAATTTCTCAGTTTGTCTTTTAAAGAATTTCTGTTCTGCTTGAAAACATCTCAATCTCAGCGGCTCTTTTTTAACAAGAATTTTATTATGTAATTCCCTTTATCAGAAGTGCTGATAGAGTTAAGCCTCTGGTGTCCTACTGCTTTTGTGAGTGTTGGCTATCTTGAAACTTCTGTGTGGACTTGTCAAATTGATTTTTGGATCTCTGACTACTGTAGGGCACTAGATGGTGCTGCTTTTCTTCAAATTCAGGCTTGGTTGGCTTTGACTGATGTATGTAGCCTGTGTCAACAGGTCCTGTACTTGTACAATTAGTCATTTGTTTTTAATTAGGATGGCACTTGCCAACAGTGGTAAATTAACTCTGCTGCTCACCCATAAGTAAAAATCAAAATATGTTTTGATGGTTATGTAGGCACAGAGCAAGTCCCCACAAGAGTTAAAGTGAAGCAGTGTATGTGCCTTGCTTTGTCAGAGGTTAAGATGCACAAGCTCCAGACTGGCAGCTTTTCTCAGAGAAGAATTAGCTGAAGAATTGCACCATATAGAATAAATTGTGGTTGACCACTGTGCTGCTGAGCCCTGCTTGGAGAAGAACAGCCCTTGTCATGGTTCTCAAGGCTGCTGCTGCACCCACTGATTCAAGTGCTTTTCAGTACCTTCACTGGAGAACTTCTCTGCAGTTAAAATTCAGCAGAGGGGAACAGCCTGCACTTAGGTGTTTCTGTACATTAAACTCCTGAAGAGACAAATATTTCAGTTTATTTCAAGCCACTGTGATGCTGCTGTATTTTTTTGAACCTGTATAAACAGATTTTGGATCCATCCTACATATTTGAGCAAGATAGAATTTTGTTGTAGGCCATGTAGGGTTTGGGGGGATGTGTTTTGTTTGATTTTTTTATTAAGTTGAACAGGGATTACATTACGTGTTTCATTCCTATTCCCTAGCACAGGATAAGCCCAGGAATTGGATAATACAGTTACAGTAAGCCTTGAACAGTGTGAGCATTGGCTGGCTGACACAGGGATTTAAAGTTGGGAAAGCAAGACAGTATTGATCACGTTGGAAGTTCTGCAACAACACTGTCTCCTCTTGGTGCTTCTGTTTCTGTTCTGTAGAACGGATTTCATTGGAAATCTATAATCTGAAATATTTAAGGGAAGGAAGCATCTAAGCCTTCTGACTAGATTTTTCTTACTAGACCCATAGTAATGGGAAGGGAGCTGATTGAGTGCAAGATGACAAATGCTGTGCATTGTTTTTTGAAATGATGATGATGACATGTACAGAAAATCCCATCAGGCATATTAAGGTTTAAGGCATTCATGCCAAGATCATTGATGGACTGAATACATCATTACTGAGGGTGTAGGGCTCCCATGTTTCTAAACAGGAAGCTCCTTTCATATGCTAAACAAAAAGAATGGGAAAGAAAAATAGAAGGTTCTACAGAAAATTGAAGCACAGTGTCCAAGCCAGCCTTTTTTGGGGTGAAGAATGGGTGGAAGGAAGAGAATAGATGCTGTGGGTTGGAGCGGAAAACAAGAACCACTGACGGAAAAAGATGTAGTCAGAAACCCTGTTCATGAGTGAATTTTTTCATTGTTGCCCAAATTAGTTTGAATGGAAGAAAGGCCCACTCCCAAATTTTGGAGGCTTAGTCCAAAAAGCCTATTGAGTTGTACAATGGCATTTGATCAGTTTATGGTGTGACTGCCTGCACCAGCAGGGGACAAGGCAGGCGTGCTCACTGGCTGGCTGGGTGGACAGACTGTTGCAGAAAGCACTGCACGAACCTCAGGAAGAATTGGATAATGACTGATCACAAAGAGGGGTTTTAGCAAAGTTTTCCTCTGGGTGGCACATGGTAAACATGGAGATTTGCCTCCTCAAAGTGCACATGGAAGGCATCAGGACATTCAAATGTAGGCACATTTTGTGACTTTCTCTTTGGTTTTAACGATAAAAATTGCTGTAGATTTTTGGAACCAGATGTTTAAGTAATTTTCTGATAAAGACTTATGTTTTATGCACCTGTGCTGTCTAAACATGATGCTCTTGTGTCACATTCTGTTGCTTCATTTCACTCAAAGCCCATGTCAGTACACAGTTGCTCTCTGCAGTAGATGATGTAGTGCTCTAGCCTATTTCTGGGTGATTTGAGCAAGGAACCTTCACCAGGGGCTTTAAACTGTTAGACAAGTCAAAGCCTGAATTTCTTAAACTCTCTTGCAATAGTGGATCGATTTTAGCCTCTAAAGGAAACCTTAGTGCTTACTCATGTTCCTTTCTCATAGCACTCAGCTGTGGCACAGAAAAGTTATTATCTTTGTGGGTAAGGGAGGCTGCAAAAGCCTCTGCTATCAACAGCACAGTTTATTATGTGATTCATAGTCTGATTGCTACCTAGCAGAACTCAGAGTTGTGGCACTTCTGCTATAGTAAATTTTCATTTTCTCTTCTTGAATCCACTTAAGTGTTGGGCAGTAAAACCTCCAGTCTGATGCACATCATGGCATCAAGTACGTGTGTCACTGGAGCGTGTCACTAAATGGTGATCGGGGTGAAATGCTGTGTAAAACTTTGACCAAGCAACTCACGTGATTCCTTCCCCAGTCCGTTCTATGGATATTGCAAAGAACTTTCAGGTAGGCAAACTATTTACATTTAAAAAGAACAAAGAATGCTGCTCTAAATTTGTTATGTTAAAGTATGTAGAATATTAAGTATGAAGCCTGTGGTTGTCATCATGGAATGCATTATTGAATTCTTCAGGAGCCTTCAAATTTCAGTGGCAGGGAAAATTTGAAACAAGTAAATGGTGCTCCAAATCATGATTTCTTTAAATAGCTGCTGCAACAGATGACTTTGTCACTCATCCTTAGCACAATAATTGCAGTGATTAAGTTGGCTTTTTATGCTGTAAAGGCGACACATTAGCTAGACTGAATTACCATTTTCACAGCAGGTAGCTGTTCCTGGTTCATCCTGTGCTGTAGGTGGTGTGGCAATGCAACATGTTGTAATTTGTTCTATAGCACCTATATTTAGTACATTTTAGTAAAACAACTGCCCAGATGTTGTGTTCCAGTGGTTAAAAGTCTGAGGAAGAAATGAGATATCAACAGATAGCATCTGAGAGCTAATTTGATTTGTTCTACATTTGTAATGCATTCCTCCAAGCTAAATTCTTGTTTACTGACGTGCTGCTTATAAAAGGCAAGAGATCCAAAGCTCCACTGCAACCCAGGAGGATACACTATAGTTAAACTGAACACAATTCTTAACAACTTTCTTCTACCAAACCTTCGGGTTGTTATTGCTGCCGGTGGGTGTAATTCAAATATTCAGGATTGTTTCTGAATTGATGTGGTCCTGTCCATAAAGCGCAGGCTCTAATCTCAGTGGAGATTTTCTAATACAATGGAGACTATTCTCATGTTTGAATGTTAAGCCTTTAGCTCTTACTTGCCCTTCATTCATTCCCTGAAAACCAACCGAAACCCAGCAATGCTGTTTGCTTGCAGCTTCCAAGTTTGCATCATCCTGTGGGTAACACAAGATCTCTGTCCTCTGTACTCAATCCTAAAGCCAGCTGTTGGTGCTATTTTTGCTTTCTTGAGGCACTGTGATGTCCATACAGTGATTCCCCCCCCCCCTCATGTGCAGTCTCATGATTTAAGGAGAAATATTTTATATGTGGTGTTTTAGGTGCTGAATATGAAGTTCACTTTAAATTTCCATTATGTTTGTATTCCTCTGGATTTTCTTTTAGTGCTGTTGTCCTACAAACAGGGTGAAAGGTTTCATTCTTGTGAAGGGCTCTGACAAAGCTGGGATGAAGTTTCCCCAACAGGCATTTCCCCATCTCACTCTAGTGCCAGCCTTGATACACAGCTCTGAAAAGCAGAGAACTGTTCTTTGAATGGCTCAGCTGCACAGAGAGAAGTCACACAGAGAAACAGTCCCATCATCACACCTGCAACAGAGATCTGCTGGTTCTTGATCAAGCAGGAATATATACAAAAGAGTTAAGAAGAACTGAATGTGGTGTGATTTGTGGTCTCAAATAATAATTCCCTGGAGTTATATGGAAGGTATCCCCACTTATCATACTCAGCCTATTAATGAAACAAACCCTTCATTAAACATGTGACGCTTAAAAGACTGTTGAGTTGAAATTTGAGGTGAACATTCAATAACTTGCTTTTTTCTTACTTTATCAAGAGATATTCACTCACAACTTATACAGCAGAACATGAGATGCCTATACAGAGAGGTTGTAAACAGAGCATGAAAATATATGATGTAAGCAGCCAATTGGCCTCAAGCAGTTTTTTCTCTTTCGTGGGCTCTGTTGCATAACTGTTCCCTCCAGCCTAGCTCTGGTGTTTATGGGCTGGAGGTTATGTGAGAAACCAGTCAGGGCAGTTTCTGCATCTAAAGACTGGGAATTTTTAGAGAATTGTGGAAGTTCTGCATGTAGTAATAGCATCCAGAGAAGCAAGTGTTGATTTCCGTAGGATTCCTTCCAGAGTTCCCTCCAAATAAATACTCTATAAGTTAGGAATGAACTGAGAATTTTGTGTCCTTTGGGCTGTAAGCTTGGGACAAGAGGGTTTATCTTAACTTTCTTTTATTTTCCTTTTTTTTTTACTTTTCTGATGGTCAAGGAAGTTGTGTGGGTGACTGCTAATCCTTGGTCTATGTCTGTGCTGCAAGTCATGCTGTCCTAGTACTAGACTCCTTTTGGTTTTGGGTTGCTTATTAGTCACCCTCCTAACCCAACCTCCTTTGTTTCCAACAGAAAGCCATCACAGGAATGCAGTAGCAAGGGAAGGAGGATTGCTTCATTCATAAATCTGAGAGCATTTTAAAAGGAGACTATAAAGTATTGTGTAATTTCTTTCATCTGAAGAAAAGAAAGCAGGATATTACAATTAAACATTTTGTCCAAGGTTGCATGCTGAGCCCATGGCAGAACTGCCAACAGGGTACACCCCTGTCCTCTGTAAAGGATCTCTTAAACCCTAGAGGCCAGGAATGCAGCCTGGGCCCTGAGTAGATGGATCATTGTTTCCACTGTTAACTGCTCACATGGAGAATGCTGGAACCTCCAATACTGAAGGCGTTGGAGGAGGAATTTAACTGAACCTACAGGGTAAAATTTAGTTTACTTCAATACATAAAGCAAGCAAAAGTGATTAATGTCAGTAGAGTATAAGTTTCAGTTTCCATGTGGGTTTAATATTAAAAAGATGAAAATATATTTTTGAGTGTGGGACTTAAGGAAAAAAACAAAACAGGATTAGTCCTGAATAACTCAATCTCTAATCTCATTCTCTAGAGAGAGAGAGCTGATGGTTGATTGGACTGCTGTAAAGCTCAACTCAACGAAAGGTAACTCAAAAGACAGATTAGAATACTAGGCTAAGAAACAAAATGTGATCCTCAGATTTGGTCCAAGATTTGGGAATGAGAAATTACAAATTTATTCTAGTCCTTTCTTATTCTGTTACCACAGCTAAATAACTTGGATGTCATGAATGCAGCTGCTCCTTCTAGAAGGGTTTTTGTACAGGTTGCTTTAGAGGCAGTCAACTGACTCAGCTGAAACTCTTGGAATGCAAACCCTGTTTGTAGCCATTTCACAGGTGTATGGAGAACTTGTCTGCAACATTTTTTGTTAGTAAGACACCATATCTGTATTAATTATAGTAATGGTGTTCCACTAGCAATCTGAGAAAGTAGATGTGATACAGGATCTCCTTATTACAATTATACCATTTAACTCCTGTAAAGGTATTTCAGAGATACAGCTGCAACTTCATTTATCCAAGCTTCATTTTTCTAACACTCCTCCTTATTTAGCACTGGGTCGTGAGATATAAATTATGTATCATGAAAATGCCCTTGTTTATGTGAGTTTTTGCATGACCTTATCCCTTCAGATATCTTCACAATCAAGCATATACTAGATTTCTATATGAATTTGGAGAGATAGGAGGGACATGCAGGAGCAAAACACACTTGGTTTGTATTTTTTAGTGACTTGTAAATATTGGCATGGTACATACATTACATGAAAATGTAGTTTATGAGGAATCAGCAAACTGATGGGTGAATATATTCACTGTCCTTTAGTAACTCTTGAATAAGCAGCCCTGTGGGAGCTGTGCTAGTCACAGAACCTGCACCTTGGTCTCATGCTCTTGAAGTCCAAATGAAGCCCCCCACCTCCTGAATGCTTGCACAGGGAGCTGTCAGCCTCTTCAGGTGTGGTGTGACAGTGCAGCTCATGGGAGATGCAGGTCCTGGCATGTGGAATGCATTAGGTTGGAGCAAGATGGAGCACTGCATGTTGAGATCCTGTAGTGTCTGTGGGCTGTACCTCAGGGTGCTGAAGATGAAAGCTTCAACAGTGTGAAGCTCTGCGTGGGCTGTGTTTGGCCCACAGGCTATGTTCACCATCCCTCATGTTCACTGGAATGTAGAACTTTCCAGCCTAATGCAGATTATGTTTGGTTTTTTAACTGTTTAACAAAATAGAACTTGTAATTTTCTGACCCTAAGTGGGAGTCACTTAAAATGCATTATTCAAGGCGAAAGGAATTTCCATTTCACCCATGGCTCACACTAACCTCATTCTAAGCTCTTTTATGTGGAGAAGCTGTCAACTCAACTACAGATGAACCATCTTCACAGGCATGGTGTTGCCAGGCATTTTTCATTGTAGGCTTAGGCTGTTAGGAACCCTGCATGTCCCTCGGGTGTATTTTTACACAAGTGTGAACTCCCCACTTAGCTTTGTGCCTTCTTTGAATTGTGATTGATAAATCACAGCATTGATTACAGCTTGTCCTTTGTAGCTTCACCAAAGAAAGAGACTTAAATTAATTCTGAATGAGTTTTACCTTTTAGAGAAATGAGGCAAGCAGTTGAAGAGAATCTGGCAACTCAGTAAGATAACCCTTCTAAAATAAACCAGAACATATACCAGGTTACAGTGTCAAAAAATTTCAACAGGGGTTCAGCCCATGAAATATGTCTCTGGTAAACATCAGCTTTTTCAGCACACCAATAGTGGCTTCATCCTTCTCCTCTGCTCTCTGTAGATTTCTCTCCCTGTTTCAGTCCTGTTGGAGGTAGATGGACATTCACTTTTAAAAGTCAGTGTTGGATCATCAAAATTTCTACTGGTTTTGGCAGCATATCCTCTCAGACCAAATGTCCCATTCAGATCTGTAGAGGACAATGTACAGTGTGGGTTTAGAGGAACAAAAGCATCTGCCCATCTCCTTACCTTCCAGACCAAGGAAATACAAGTGGGGTTGGTCTTATCCTTACAGACAGCATCTACAAAGGCAACGAGGCACAAACAGCAATCATAATAGAAAATATTCTTAATATGGGATTGTGTGAACGACCAGATGCAATGGAGGAGGGAAAATTGTCTGAGTGCAGCAGCTCTGCTTTGTATAGTTTTGTGGCCTGAAGGACCTGATGATCCATGGGAGTGGAATAATTTTTTTGTTTTTCTCCTAGAACTTCTCTGATCAATAGACTTTCCAATAGTTACATGATGGAATGACAAAAATGGTCCTGTTTCCTAAGAAATGTCTCTTGTGGAAAAGTTTTTAAAGGTCTGGGAGTTTCCCTATTGTATTTAATGGGGCCCTTGGCTCATAAACACATTAAACAAAGAAACAATAGATCCCATGGGGAATTTTAAAAGCTGAAGTGTAGGAGCTTTAATAATATTATGAGGACCTAACATGTCTGATGTGGGAACTTAAATCTGAAGCAAGAATAATGAAAAGAATGCTTGAAGTGAAGATTTAATTACATGATTTATTGTTAATAGTTTATGATTATATATACAGTGCCAGGGGCACTCCTGGTGCTTTAAGGATGATTACAGAATAGCAATTCCCAGATCAAAAATCTTGATCATGCAATCTTTATTCATGTAAGTATTCCCCATGGTGCCTGATCTTCTTCCCTGTTAAAACTCAATAGCCCTCCCCAACACAGACCATCATAGACAATTAAAAGAACTTCAGCAAAAGAACACTGATTAATTATCCTTCCCAGAACACTGCATATTTTGGTGCCATATATTGTATGGATAAAAGATATCTATTGTGTTTTAGCAAACCTCACATTTTTCTGCAGCTTTAATTCTTAATTACAGTGTCAGCAAACATTAAGTTTATTTCCATGATAGAAGTGGCCTATTTCTGGAAGAAAAAAGTCCACTGACTTGTCCCCATATGTTTTACACTCTGTTGAGTGAATGGTGTCAATTTATTTGCATGTAATTGTTCCCTCAGTGACCAGTATAGAAAGTTTCACCTTTGAAGACGGATTCTGAGTGTGAAATACTCCTGTGAGCTATGCAGATGCTGAAATCTGTTTGCAGAAGGTTCTGCTTCTCTTTGTTCCACCTTGTGCTGCTTTGCACTCCCCTGGAAATGTCACCAATGAGCAATTCACATAGATGGTTTTCCTAATTCTTCAGCTGTAATGGCTGTTGTTTATCCACTGGGTTGCTGCAGGCAGACACAGAAGTGAACACAGCTTGTGCAGCCATCTTTTGGCTTCTGTCTTTGAGACATAACAGTTCTGGTGGGGAGAGATTGAGGCAATTGTGTGCAGAAGGCAAAGGAGGCTTTTCCCCCTCCATCTGTTACAGGATTTTAGTATAACTTTCTGCAGCAGGCTGTCCTATTGCTTCAGAGCGGTGGCATGTAGCAGGGAGGGAGAGTGGCTAGGGATGTGTGATGATCTACATGCCAAAGATTCCAGTGTAGTGACCAGGATACAGATTCTTATCTGAATATTGTTGGTCTAGACAGTGGGTAGGAAGCATTGCTGGAGGAGGCATTTTGGATGATACCCAACATTGCCTGCTCTTGAAAATACCTTTTTTTTTTTTCTTTCAAGGCTATGTTGAATCATTATTATTTAAAAGCACTCTAAGGTGTCATAATTACCCAGACTGTTAATGAAGTCTAGTACTTTGTGCTGAAATGAGCATTGCTCTGGCCACTAGCTACATGGCACTAACCAGTTTTGTGTTTACAGCTGATAAAACAGAAGCACATCTTTGAGCAACTCCTAGTTACATTTAGAAGCTTGTTGCCATTAGATGGTGTGTAGGTCAGAAGTCAGTGTAGGTTAAAAATGGCATTAATATATGGAGGGCTAGTCCATTTGTGACTGTTAAACACAATAGTTCTGGTGTGATCTCTCAGCGATAACCTGTTGATTGCTAGAGAGTAGGAGGCTGTCCCTGGGGAAGAATTGCTCTATACACACACCTTGTTTCATAATTCTTTACCTTATGTTGAAAACAATGCACTGGGCTAAAGGGAGCTGTCAGCTAGCTCAGTGTAATTGTTCTTACATTCTCACATGTCACAGGTTCTTGGAAACTTTTGATTTCAGACTCTAATTGTGTGGCTCATAGCATTATTAGTCCTCCTTGTATTGTATTCATAGCCACACAACCCTTTCTAAACTCCCTCACCCCTGTCTCGACATGTCTAGGGCTGAATTCTCGAGAAAGGCTGGTTTGTAGCTGCTATCAATTCTGCACACAGAATTCTGACCCCCTGAACCAACCACAATCCTTCAGAGGGACTGGAGATTCATTCACTGCGGTCATGGATTGCTTGGAGATTGCTCAGCTTCAGCAGCAAATGAAGGCTGACTGACCTTCACATCTCCCTTCCAGCTCTCTCCTAAATGTTTTGTCAATAAGCAATTTTGATGTGCAAAGTTGAAGTCTGGCTATTAAGTGATTTACTTAAGGTACAAGTGCAGGAATTGTGAACCAGAATTAGGGTTACCTGGTACACAATGTTTAGTTTCTGGTCACTTTTGGAGGGCTTCTAAACCCTGTGATATATCAAGGATCAGCTTTACACTCACATGTTTTGCTGCATATCCTTGCCCTTTTCTTTTCTTGCACTGTCACAGTTCCCAGGCTAGTGTATTAGCAAATATATGGTGCAAAGTCCTTTGAGATTGGGACAGAGTCATCCCATGGGTCACATATGGTCTGTAGGCTGTCACTCCCTCATCTAGAAAGCCATGGTATTCAGGTCTAGTCAGAAGGCCCATAAATGTGATTACTTTTTGTTAATTATTCTTGTGCATATTTTGGTAGTGCTTGAAAGCCCAAACTGAGATTGGGATTTCATTGTGGTAGGTGTTGTGCTAATACACTTGCCATGTTTCTGTCTTCTGTCTGTTTTGAGTTCAGCAAGGAGCATCAAAACAAAATTGGGAATGAAACGTAAAGGATTAGTGGTGGGAATTGTCACAGCTTCACTGAAAACTGTGGACATTCTCAATTTCAGCTTTTGCCCAAAGATATTTTCTTGAAGATTGAAAACATTCTCTTCACTCTATGAAACAACTTTAGACACAATTTTTTATCTGTAATACCTGATATTAGTATAAAGCCCAGTATAAAACAACTGTACCTGAAACTAGACAAGTGATCCTGACATGATTGCAAACAATTTTCAGCAGAAAGTAGAAGAGAATCGAAATCCACTTTATCCAGAGCTATATGTTTTCTGAGTTTACTGTAAATGGATGTTTAAGAAGCAAATGACCTCCTGAAGACCTCAGGATTCAAAGAATTACTCAGAAGTGTCCATACAGGTTAATGTGACCCACAAAATATCCATTACTCATTTCTCTTTCTGTGAAACAGCAATGCCTTTGTTTCTCTCTCTCTTTTCCTTTAACTCCAAGGCAGTAACAGGACCTGTGGCGTGTCACTGCCTGCCAAGAACAGCAGGCAAATGAGTAATACTATTCCTCCCTTTAAATTCTTTCCTTGAAGTGAAATTAATGAAGATCTTTACCATGAAAGAGAAGAATCTGGTTTTGTGGAGAGGCAAAGGCAGGCATTTAGACTTAGATTGGTTTTTCCGATTTTCAATTGTTTTTAAAATGGAGGTGGTGGAAATAGCTACAGAAACAATGAGAAAGGGAAAAGAATTATTTAACTATCAAAAAACTCTTATCATCTGGCAACTGGCAAAGTAGAAGCTAGTGAAGTGAACTTAGGAGAGCCATTGTGCTCCAAATGAGAAATCCAGTCATCATAAAAGTACTTTCCCAGTCTCTGATGCTTGATTAGTCATTGTTCACCTATTTTTGCACCAAGATCTGTGAGCTTGAGGACAGAATTTTCTAAAGGCCATCAGCTGAAAGAACAAAAATCTGTTCACCTCCAAGTAAGCTGCTCTGCTGATTCTTTGAGGCCAGAAGGTAAACATAGAGACAGTGTCTGGAATAGCAGAGGAGATGAATGGTAAAAGGGTTTGCTTTCTCTTTCTTGTGTCTAAACAGAGAGCTCACCAGATTTTGGTGTTGTTATCATCAGACATGCATTCTCTTGTAAAATTGATACCTCCCAGTCCACTACTTACCAGTAATCTAATAGCCAGTGGTCTGGGGATGGAATGGAAGCTCAGCATTCAGAGGGAGATTAGATCTTTTATTAGATATTTGTATGTACAGTCTGCCTTCCCTGAGACACCTTAAAGACAGGCAAATTTATAACATAAGCTGATTAATAAAAGGGATGCTTTCTCACCCTAAAACTTGTTCTCTCTGGTCATGGTGCAAGAATGATGGCAGGGAAATGTAAAGAAGAAGCTTCCACTATTGTTGTCTGTTCTGTTTGCTGTGTGAATGAACAAAAGACTTCAATCTCCAGCACTGTTTCTGCTATGATTAATGCTTTGTAAATGCTGATGGATGGATCAGGGGAGGATAGAAAGATAAAAGTCTGACATATCTTACCAGTACTGAATTCATATATGGAGAGAAAGTGAAGTGTAATTACCACCCAGATCAAATTCTTTCAAGAGCCAGAGCTGTCTAGACCAACAGCAGATATTTATTTTTAGGGTTGATCTTTGTGGGTTTTATTAGCAATGCTGCCTTCCCTGGGGTAAAAGCAGGGCAGGGAAGAACACAAAATCCTCTTGAGCTTATTAAAAAAAGCCATGTAAAGGCTACAGGAGAAACCTAAATTCTGAGAGCGAGCCGTATTTTTGTGATGTTCCTTCTTAGATATCCTCTGCTTTAAACTTGAGGAATCAGCATAATAAAACTGGCATTTGAAAACTAGATTATGTATTTAGAGAAAAAGGAACTTTGTAACTGAAATAAGGGATATGATAATGAAGTTTTCTTTTCACTTGAGACAATCCTGGACAGTTAATTTTACCAGGAGTCACAATGTTTGTGTACTGAGGTTTGTAGGTTAGCACAAACCTAGCTATGGCTCTGTTCACTATAGCTATACAGATGGAAGAAGTCAGACCCACTCTGCTGTAATAGTGCCACTTTTTTATCAAATTGGTGAGCCATTGCTGGGCTCTGACATGCATTGCTTTTGCTTTTCATGTTTGCCCTCATGAAACACCTGTTCACAAATCTCTCAAGTGTAGCAAGCGCCAAATTCTTTATTATGTTCACTTGGGTTAGGGAAAATGAGCAATCTGAAGGTGTGTTATGAAATTTTTTGAGTGGGCCACTCAAATCAGAAAACTGAAGAGACAAACTTGTGTATGTTGTTAAACAGCAAATCTAAAGGAGCTGGAGTGGGATCCAAGCAACAGGATTTCACCACCTGTGAGTGGGTGCTAATACTCCTTTTTGCCATCTGGGGAGAAGACAGACCCGCTTAAGACTTTCAAAATGTTCTACTGGTCTCACATTGATTGAGGGAGGGGATTCTGCCCCTCTGCTCTGCTTTGCTCTGGTGAGACCCCACTTGCAGTGTTACATCCAGCTCTGGGGTCCCCACCAAGGGGGAATAGCTCCAAATTGACAGAGAGTAGATTTAGCTTAGGTATTAGGAAGAAATTCTTGCCTGTGAGGGTGGTGAGATGCTGGCACAGGTTGCCCAGAGAAGCTGTGGCTGCCCCATCCCTGGAAGTGTCCAAGGCCTGGTTGGATGGGGCTTGGAGCAACGTGGGATAAGGGAAGGTGTGGCAGGGGGTGGCACTGGATGATCTTTAAGTTCCCCTCCAGGTTTTGTTTCTGCAGAGTTTGTCTGAACAGGACTGTTCTGCCCTGCAAAGCCTGGTACCTGCCTGTTCATAATGTACCAAATTCCAGCACTGAAAAGAGTTTGTGCTCAAACATGTTGAATCACAGACCGCTAGCACTTGCTTTGAAGAGCCTTCCAGTAAGGCAGCAGTAAACGTGTTTCTTTCTAGTACCCTATTCAAAATGGGTTTATGGGGAGGATGAGAACAGGAAAGAATGAACAGCACGGGATTCCTGTTTGATAGTCACAGCAGTTTATGAGTGAGAAAGTTTTTTTCTCACGTCGATGCTTAGAGGTGGGTGACTACTTCCCATCCTTCACTGCAGTCCTTGGCACGGAGCTGGTTGCTCCGGGCTGGCCTCCACTAGATGCCGGTGTTGTACCGGGTTAGCTGGGGAGAGTCTGCGCCGATCCCGCAGCAGCCTTGGGCGCTGCGCTCGAGACACGGAGCCACAGCAGGACTTGGGCACCTAACAAGTGCTGGGTTTGCTGTATAACTGCAGAGCCAAAAGCTGAGAATGAAAAGATGCTGAAAAGTGCTGCAAAAGTGTTGGCTGGCTGATGTGGGGTTACAGACAGGACTCAGATCCCATATGCCAATGGGAACGTCCATATGATGAGGGTTGAGTGCCGCCTTTGCTGTGATACCTGCAGTAGCAGGTCAGGGTGCAGGGCTGCTTAACTCTCATATGTAATGTGCTATTGCTTACTCGTGCTTCAGAGGCCAGCGAGAGTTGTCTGTAGTTTTGAAAAGAGAAATTTTCTTCCTTGGAGCAGGAATTATGTCTTAAGCAGATGTGGGACTCCAGATATTAGAAAGCAGTATTGCTCATGTTCTCTTATGGGAAATGGGATTCAGTAGCAAAGATTAGAATATTGAACATTCTGGCTGCCAATCCAGGGGCAAGAAGGATAGATTAGAATTGATTTTGCTGAGCATTTTTTTTCAGTTATGTCAATAGTTTTGTCCTCTGATGTGCTGTTTCTATCATTTCTGGACAGATAGAGAAGGTTTTATGTAATAGTGAATAAAACAAAAGAAGGGGGGATCAAGAGCTTCTAACCTCTCTCTCAGGACTTAAGAGTAAGTATCCATATCATTTCCTGACTGTTGACAAGTTCATACTGGATAAAAGCAAATGCTTTCGGCCACCATGGAACAAAATCCTTTATTATACAGTGTTGCAATTAATCATTCTTGTTGACAGATTCTTTTCAAGCATTTTGGCATAAATTATTGTATAAAAGAAAATTTTACAAATGCTTTACATTTTGTGGAAGTTTGTAAGAGTAAAGACTGAAAAAGCGTTCCTTCAGGAGCATGTTTATGTGGAATGGTGTGATTCTGTGTCTGAAATGCACACTGACCTCTGTGTAACTTCAGGTGCACAATGACCTGAGTGTGGGTTCTGTCGTTTGTGTACCTGTAACCTCAGAAGCCAACAGCCTGGAGGACAGGACAAATAGAAACGCTTTGTTATGCAAAATGGCACATGGTCTCTTGTTTGTCTGTGGCTTCACATGGTAGAGCTGAAACAAATTTCAAGGTGGTGCTGCAGGTGCAGCTGTAGGATTTGTCTGCCTTGGAAATGAGACTTTCTATGTGCATTCTCTGATTTCCTATTCTTTGAGCCTCTGCTTTTCCAGTATTCCCTGCAGGCAGTTGGATGGCAGTTTATGGCACTCAGCTTCTCGAGACATTTTTATGATACTCCTGTAACATTCCCTGTGGCACAGATGCTTTCACGGCTTTTTTCTGGGTTTCCTCTTGTCCCCTGTTTTGGTGTGGCTGTAGAGCTCCAGGAGGTGTGACATGAGAATGCCTGCGAGGCTTCAGAGATTCCCAGTTCCAATAGGGCTGCATCCATTCCTGCTGCATCCTGACCCTGTGGGGTGCCCTGTGCCCTGATGTGGTATCTCCTCTGTCCTGTCCTTTGTAATCTCACAGTGAACAATGCATGTTTTGTCCTGCCTTACCCAAGTTGCTTAGGAAGACCTATACCTACCATCATTACCTTCTGTAATGATGTTGCTAAACAAGATCCCCTAAACGTACCAAGAATAAGTAGAATTGTATGTCAAGATTAGTACTGCAACATTTCTGAAGGGCCAAGATAATGAAGAGGTCCACAGAAACACTCTCCCATCTTAGGGAGGACAAATCAGTACAGAGGATGCCAAAGCAGAATCAAGTCTTGCTTAGTCTTGAAATTTGAGGACATCTGGATCCAGATAAAAAGCTGTGGTCAATTTTCTTCTCTAATGTGAACTGAATCCAGACACCCTTGGACTTTGTGTTGAGCCAGCTCTGGAGCCCACCCCTCCTTCTAATATTTATTGATCTATGTCCCGTTTTTTTGTGGGGGACTAAATTAAGAGTACTTGTCATTGTAAAAAAAGTAGCCAAGACAAACACTTAAAAGTTGGGGAATGCAAGAACTTAAATTGTTGTTACAAATTCACTGGACCCTTTGTGTCATATGCATTAGGGCATTGTCTTTAATCACAGGCTCACATACTGTTAAATCTCTGCTCTATTTAAAGTGCAGGATGGATATTGCTCACTTAATGAGTAGCTATTTAATATTTTCTTTTATCTTCATTGTTCAATGTGTACCCCATGGCTTATTTACTGCACACCATTCAAAGCCTATTCTGAATACAGAATTCTTAATTTCCTTGGGAGTTTTTCTTCAGCAGTCATTGTTATTGTATCTGGGTCCTTCACAGACATGAAATAATTTTATTTTCACAATGCCTCAATGAAATGAGGGGATACTGCACCTCTATTTGGACAGATGGAAAATAGAGATATGAAGATGAAGAGTAAACATTGACAAAGGTTTTTGATTGTCTGGGATTTGATTTTTTTTCTCTGACTTCATGGCACCACAGAATATTTTATATATTTAAAGAATAGTTCCTACCAATTTCAGTTCTTGCTGTGAATATTCAACAGTTCTGCAGATCAGACTCTAGGGTCTCCTGTTGGATCCCTAAGAGGACAACTGACAAGCTGTGGAAATGTGGATTAATCCATTTGCTTAGCAACACACAAAAACAGTGTGGTGGAGGGCAAGGTGGAATCTAGTCTTGCAGGAGCAGCACTCACACATCTGTAGGAGACACCTGGACTGATAAGCAGGAGAAGAAACTGAATTTCTCTACTCCCAAATGAATTCCCAAACCCCTCCCTCTAACTGAAACCTGGCAATGAATCTTCTCATCCCTTTGCCTTTGTCACAGCTCTTCATTTACAATCTAGTTTTCCCCTCTGAAGACTCATTTCCCTGGTGAGAAATGTTTCTCCAGAAGGCAATTCAAATTCGGACCTTGATTTGGTCACCATTACCAGCAACCTAGTGGCACAAGGGCTTTCCCCATTGGCCTTAGAGGTACCCGAAGGACACCATCCTCACTAGGTGGAACTTAGTGTAAATTACCTCCATTTCCATGTTTTCCAGTGGCCCTTAGGTCCCACTCAGTTGCATTTCCAGGCTCCAAATCTCAATAGCTGTTTTTTCTTCTTCCCCCTCCCTCCATCCATATTCATGCTGAACAGCCCTGTACTCAGCTTTTGACCATCTCCTCGTTCTTGCCTCTCCAAATAGTTTCAGCCACCTTCTTTCCCTTCCTACTTTTCTTGTACTTTTTACCCCCTGTGTCAGGACAGTTTCCCCCTCAGTGCTACTGGTTCAGCAGAGAGGTGGTCATTAGAAGCACAGGGCAGCTGAGGATCTTCCTCTGCCTTTTGACGCCAGGATGGGACAGGAATGAGAGTGTGCAGGGAAAAGAAGATCAGGTCTGCCAACAGTCCTGAATTCTGCAAGCTCAGTTTAGGGGTTTAGGTATGCTGGCACACACATACACCCCTTTCCCATGTAGGTGCTGCAGAGGAACAAAGATCTGCAGTGAAAACAGATATTGGGGTTTTTCACAAACCTTTACCTAGTATTGTAGATATTTTCTCCTTCAAGAAAATTGATAAAAGTCCATGCAACACAATTTCTGAGTTTCACAGGAACAGCACAAAACCCTTCAATGATAAAAACTCTCCCTTCTCCTTCAGGATCTTGTCTGAAGTATATGGATTTCCAGTTCACTTTCTTTCATTAAATATGCCCAAAGTGATGTATTTTTATCAGTTTCATTCTTGGTAAAGGCAGACTGTTGTGGCTAAAATTTTCTTTTAGATAAATAAATCAGCCTGAAAGAGAGACTCAGCATAGAAGATTTTAGACTGGCTAGTTAAAGGTTGGCAAAGTTTGCAGCAATTGAAAAGAGGATTTTATAATGAATGGGAAGTGTCAAGCAACCTTGGTAATAATTGATTCTACCAACCCTTGCTTATAGCAACTACAATTATCAAATGTTTCAGTAAAATCTTCTGTATCCCAGAAAGAGATTCCATTTTAGTGCCAAATCCTTCAGGCTTAATATGTTCGTTGCTAAAGAAGCCGGTATTGCCAACCTCTAAGTACTTAGAAAGGAATGTTCTACTTAATTCTCATTCATAGGTGTAATTCATGACTAGTCTGAACTTTGAGTGCACCTGTAAAGGCACTGTTTGTGTGTATTGTATTGTTGGCAACAGTGTCTGTAGTAAAACCCATGGAATAGATGACACAGTTAATGCATTTTCCCAGGATAATAGGAATATATTCCTCAATTAGAGCAATCCAATTGAGATGAAAATCAGCAGGGATGGTAGAGAGATGAGGTAACTGGCACTGCTCTTACCTGTGGAGTGTTTTTTACAGAAAATGTCACTCTCCAGTCTTAATATTAATCTGGCGTTAAGAATATCAGCATTGAAAATGAACACAGTCTATCTACGGGTAAAGGTTATTGAAAGCAGAGCCTATCTTAATTTTGAGGGTGTGTTTGTATATGTGTAGGTGATGATGAGTTCTGAGATTGGTTTTTCAGATATAAATTACAGATGAACTGCAAGGAATCACAAATTAGAGGCAAGAGCTCTGTTTGGTTAAAATGCAGCTTTATCTTGCACAGGGGTTCGTCAGAATGGGATCTTCCCCCTCCACTGATTTCTGGGCATAAATGTAGATTCAGGCCAAACTTTTCTTCAGATTTAAGGAAAATTCACACTCCTTCTCAAAGTCAGACCTGAAATTTAGGACTATTTCAGTACATTTGAAATCAAACAGACTTTTATCTGACAAGCTTGAAATTTGTGGAAATGAATAAAGGAATTAATTTCATGGCTCAGATTAGTATTTAGAGGGGATAAAATCCTTCTTTACAATTCAATTTATGATCGATGTAAGATTTCAATAATAGTGACTAGCCAATATAGAATAGAATAGAATAGAATAGCTCCTGGTTTTCCCTGTGAGCAGCTGCTTTTCTGCTTTTCTTTTTTACCTTTTTTTTTTTTTTTTTTTTTTTGATAGTAGCAATGGACAACAGGAGCTTTGGGCTGGAGAATGATTTCAGGCAGTAAGAGGACTGTTCTCCTAAATAGCTGTTTTCTGCACTGTTTGCCAGCAGTTGGCAGAAAGTTTTCATGTAAATATTGCTTTAAACTGATTTAAACTCTATAAATGGTGGCTTTGTTGTCTCTACCTACCAATTTCATGTGATCTTGACAAAATATTGACTTCAAATACTGTCTTTGTCCCTGAGTTGTACTCCCCTGACATTTTGTTCATGACTCCTGCATTTTAAGTGTACTGTCTCAAAGAGTTGGTCCAGCTTCTTTTCACCACATAGCAATGATGATTATTTCAATCTAGGGAAATAGTAGTTAAAAACAAAATCAGGGAAGTTTTCAGGACTTCACAGGTTAAATAAGAATCCAGAATGTGTCTCCGTAGAAGTTTTCCTGTTTGAAAGATTTCTCTCACATTGGTCATACCTGGAATGCCTTTTCACTCACTGACCTTCAGCCACTCCTTCCATATGGGTAAAATGGAGGGTTCCTGACCCTTCCTTAGTCCTTTTTCCATTTGGCTGTGCTGGCTGACAGTTGGTCAATAAAAAAGTCCGAAGGCTACATTTTGTGCTAGAGGAGATTACATCTCCTTTTCAGTGGTGGAAAACATTCAGGGCATTTCTATTCTCCCAGAGTACAATGGTAGCATGCCCAATGAGGGGCAATCAGTCCTGGGAATCATTTGCTTCACCAAGTATCTGTTCAAATTGCTCTCTGATGCCTCCAGATATATCTCTCCTTTTCCTGACTCTGTTTCTTCTGTTGCCTCAGTACACAGGGTATTGCAGGGACAGAGCCAGCTCCTCTAAATTACTTGTGATCTTACTGCAGCACCGTGCTAATGTTTGTTTTCTTTGGGTAGGAGAGACAGCAAATGCTTTTACTGGATGTGTTCTGTACCATATTAATCTATTTGTAAGGTACCTCTGCCCTCTTGTTTTATCTTCTTCACTTGACTGTGTTCTGAAGCATCCACATGTTCTTAAATATGTTACATCCCCTGTTGCTCCATTTGATTGGCATAAGACACGACATTTGAGCTGTCAGTGAGCTGCTGGTGGGTAGGACAATTACAGTCCAATTTTTGTGTGTTTGATATCAGAAGAAGTATTTAGTATTTAACCCAAACCATTCAGCCACAAGCAGGGGAAGGACTTGTGCAACTAAAATACATAACTTTCTTCATTCATTTCTGCATTTTCCTAAAAGTAATATTCTTGTCATTAAAGAGGATCAGAAAATTGTTTATAAACTCTTAGTAAGGAGGAAAAGAAAGCACTAATGTTCTTCCTCTCTGACTAAGAGACTCAGCTCTTGAGTGGTAGATGTTGCAGATGGTACAGTTAAGTAAATTTAGGGGCAGTCTAAGCTATAAATACACTTACTTTTAAAACAGACAAACACTATATTTTCTTCTTCTAAACTCATTTTTGAGTGCAGTCCATGGGACACTTTTAATGTTTAATTTTCTGCATGGCCATAAACAACCTTGAAACCATGATTCATTCCCTACAGATGGCTTGTCACTCTCATGCTTTCTAATATCCTCCCTAAGCCATCAGCTGCAGAATTTGGGGTTGGACGCTTGACACTGTGTAGGGTTACATCATAGTGTGTCCATGCCTGATTTGATCCTAAACTGTAGCCTCAGTATAATGTCACCTGGAAACACACTGCTGGGAAGGGTTTGACAGTAGTATTTAGCTTCGGTAACTAAATTGTTTTGTTGTGTTTTGTTTCGGTTTTTGTTCTGTTTTGTATCTGCTTTGGATGGCTTTGAGGGGTTTGTTTGTCTCATTTCAAGAACAAATAAATTATGCACCTTTCTAGGCAGAAAGTGAAGCTAGCAATATGGCCAACCTATAACCTATTTTAATAAGTGAGGAACAGAGTCTAAACCTGGAGAGTTTTCCAGGAGTGCAAATGAGAACTGAGTCCTGCAGCTGCTGAGGGATACATGTGCATCACTTGCAGCTTACACTTGTATTACTCAGCCTGTCCACGTTTGAGCTGTGTCTCCACAGAAATAATAATCCTGATGACTTTCAGAGACTTATGGCTTTGAGATGCTGTCTGTAAACAAAAGAAAAACACAGCCTGTCTAGAATGGCCTAAGCCGGATGAAATAAAACAAAGACATCATCAACAGAACAGTGCTTTAAAAAATCATTTTGAATAGACTGGAGTGTTAGCCCAGATTTATGGTGATTGTGCCCCTTGGAGCACTTACCAAGTTTATATGCAGTTTGTGTGTGGTTTTTGAATACTCAGCACAAAGTGACATTGAGAGGGGTTTTTTCACATGCTCTGCTTCTCCTGTAAAATTCATACTCCTTAGGGCTTCTCATAGAATAACTTCAGATACTCTTAGCTAATATGGTCATCTGCATAACATTATCTTTAGGATTTCTCCCCTACTAAATGTATGATCAGCATGAGTTTTTGGGAAGGTCATGATCTGAACTGGGATATTAGTGAAGGGACCAGGCATTCACACATACATCTTGGAGTTCACTGCAGTGCTGTGATATTTTAGAATTGCCTAAGGTGCACTTTGTGCCAAGAGACAAATTGAATGCCTGAAGGAAGAAAGGGCAAATCAAAGGGTCCAACCTATACATTCAATGCATAGGTCAGGATGAAACAAAAGGTTACCTAAAGAACATCTACTGGACTTAGAAAACTTTGACTTGTGTCTCTGAATGACTGCAAAAGTGTTTCTCCCACCAGATGTATTACACTGATTATTTTGCTTTTAAAAATAGGACCTGCCTTGATTTATCAAAATCCAAGCCTGAGCTACACTCTTGCTGTGATAGCTGAGAGAAATCAACCAATGATGGTGCTGGGTTGAGCAGCATTTGGAGATGACTCAGAGCCATTAAGGTGGACAGTAGCTAAACTGTCTGGTTCTGCAGGCTTCACATTAAGGGACACCTCAGGAGCTTTCTCACGAGATTCTTTTCTTCCTAAAATGCTAGTTTATCAAGAATCAGCTGGAGCAGGTATGGAAGTCAGCACTACACCAGCTTTACTGGTAGAAAAAGTGCTACAGACCTCACCTGCGAGAGGACTGAGATAGAATTCAAGTCCAGTCACCATGAAGGACTTCAGTTTATTTCTGCCAGGCTGAAATCCATGCTCTCACACGTACACACATGCTGTCATAGTTTGGGCTCAATTTGCTTTAAATTAGTTATACAAAATAGAAATTCCCAAGTAGAAAGACTGGGTCAGAAATTGATGGAAAGAATAATATTTGGGATATTTTGGGATATCTGAGCTGAACGACCCAGGGACAAGTCCAAGGCCTGACTCAGGCAGAACAAGGACTTGAGTTTTTCTTTTCCCTGTTCTTTGTGAGCACATAGAACACTGAACAGATGGAACTCTCTGCTCATTGGTGTTTTCCTACTCTTGGCCTCTAGCCCTGGCTTTTACAGCTTGTTGTTTTTTGGGTTTTTTTATGGAGCAGGCTCTTGGAGGCAATGGCTTTGGCTCTACTCCCTTTGTAGGTTGCCAGGTACAGGGAGACCCTGACCCTGACCAGGACCTCTGTTTGGAAATGATGCTCAATGGCAAAATGTGTCATTGCCCTCTGGGACCAGCAAACAGCCCCCTGCCATCAGCAAGGGACTTGCACCTGTACTTTCAGTGCCATGGAGTTGATGGCATTTCAAGAAGGGTTTGAGTGTGGAACCAAACACCACCCTTAGGAGCTGACACAGTAAGAGGCTGACAAAACCCTGGAAGAGTTGTGCAGGTTCCAGTGTTCACAGGATGTGTGCTCCATGCAGGACCCCCTGTAGTAGTATCTGTACAGCTGAGGCAATGACAAGTTTTTCTGTCCAGATGAACTCCAAAGGACACCAGCCCTAAGGGCAGGGTAACATACTGAAATACATGTCTGATAGTGCACCCAAGGGAAATGGTTCTCTTGTTCACTTCAAGAGAAATCTGTTGATTCTAGGGAAGAAAAGCAGGTTTTATCAGACTTTTCACCTCTCTGATTAATTTCATATTTTGAGCCATTCTGCTGTTTTCTGCTCTCCAAGAATCAGAGGCTTTTTTCCTAATACAGGATTGTTAAATCCAGGGGTTTACAGAATTGTAGATAAGACATAGCAATACTGGAGCCAGCCCAATGCTTGATGTGCTCTTTGGGTTTGAACAGGTGGAAACTCCCTAACGATGCCTGTTATGGTCTCTGCATAGGCACTTCTCATGACATCTTCAGGCTCCACTTTTCAAGATATTTAATGTTCTTAAAGCCACAGCCCTTCAACTCATGTGGTTTCTGTCATTTGACTGTCATAAAAATAAAGTTTCTGACCCAAATTTGCAGAGAAAAGTCTAGAAATTAAATCTCCTCAATGGCTCAGGTAACAGCAGATTGAAGAGGAGGAGGAAACAAACACAAAGCATGCAAGCAAATCTGAGAGCTTCTGATTCATAACCCATATGATTAGTTTTGACAGGTGAGAATTGATTGTACTGTAGGATAGGCTATGAATTTGAGCCTTCTTTTTGAAAAGTGAGAGGCCAAAGAGGCAAATGAGAAGGCCATCAGCTACTGTCTTTAAAATTACCTTCCAGCAGAGAAATGGAAAATCGCAGTCAGAGAAAGCACCAGTTGTAAACAGCACAGGGGGGAAAAGAATGAGGGACCAAAAGCTTCATAGCAAGGGAAAGGATTTGAGAAAGCTGAAAGAATAACAACATAAAAAAGAAGGCAAATTCTAACATGATAAAAATGAGCTCATTTGGAGTTAACAGCCTAACATTACTATACCATCAGTGAGGTTGTTGCAGCTCTATTTTGTAAGCTACATAGCTACATGCCATATTGTTTTGAATGTTGTTTTCCAATGGCAGTGTTTTGCCCATTTGGACTGGCACTCATAAAGGGGCACAAGCTTCTGAATGGCAATTTCTAGTCATAGGAGTGTAAATTGCCTGCAACATTAATGTAGCACCACCTAAAACATCTCCTTTTCAATGTCATTGGGGTGGAAAATGGATTGTAAATGTAAGTCTGGAGGGAACAGAAGTGATGCTGTTTGAATGTGTAATTTTAGGGGGGAACAACATTGTGCTAGACTAAGGTTATTGATTATAGCATTTTAAATGTGAAATTCTGTGGAAAGCTATTCTGAAGAGAGGTGGCCTATGCACACTATGATATGTGAGATGTAACAAGAAAATTGTTTCAAGTCTGCAGGGAGAAGGAACCATGTCCCTTTACATGGAAAAGTAATTTCAGTGCAAGTCCACAGAGATCTGTAACAATACTGTTTGGGTGTGAGATTCTATGGGAAATGAGTTTCAGTACCACTCTGTTAGGTCGAATAAGGTCATTAGATTATGATGAGAAAATTATTTGTTGAAGGCTCAAACAATAGCCACAGAACAGCTCATCAGCATCAGTGAGCTTCCATTTGAGGCAGCATAGATACCCAGCCTTTTCTGTTCCTTAAGAAATGGAGGCTGAGCTTCAGCTCCCAAAGGAAGTGAGCAGCATTTTAGTTCTTGGTGATGGCACCAGGCCTCTGGGATGGCTGAGGAGAAGGCACAATACTGGACATTGCCTTTTACTTTTTCTCCCCTGGCCTGCCTGCTCCCCAGACTCTGCCACTGGGATGAGGAGTGTAATAACAAATTTCAAAGATTCACACCTGTGCTCCTAGGCAGTCACTGATCTGTTTTGCTCTGCAAAGCTCATCCTGAACTAGTCTCAAATGGGGGCACAGGAGCAAGCATCATGTCAGGGAAATTGTTTTCTCTTACTCACTTCTTTCAGGTACAGTTGTAGCAGGCCCAAGGGGACATGTTCGTTCCAGATTTGTTTCAACATCTCCTGCTCTTATTACACAAGTCTGTTACTCTCCCTGTGTCCAAACATAATCACAGTTTAGGGAAATTTGAGCTCAAGTCATTCTGTCTGTCTAATAACCTTGGGATTTCAACAGCTTATAATGTTGTTGGGGTCTGCATTCAAATCTAATTTTCCTAGTTCCAGCCAAACTATCTCAGTGTAACTATCTCAGTTGCACCAAAACAAGACGCCCATTTTAAGAAAGGAAGGACAATTCCAGGCAAATGATTCACCTTGAGTCCCGTAAGCACAAATCCTTGGAATACAGCATTAAGTAACATCTTCAGCAGATGAGGTTATGATGACACCACTTGAACACGTTTCTGTGTTTCCTACGTATCATGTATATAGAAATAGCTTTTAATTGCCAAGGTCATCAGCATCCAAGAAATACCATAGATAGGTGGGAACAGGAGGTGTGAATGAGTTGTCTGACTCAGTTATATGTTTTGAGAATATGATAAGCCACATTTATATAATTTATAGGCAATAATTTCCATGATACAACTGTAAGAAGCTGTTGGGAAATGTAATAATTGTTTTACTAATATGAAGAAAATAGTTACTAATAGAACAATGATCTAAAAGCATCATTGGCTTACTAGTCAAAGCACAACCTTTTCTGAAATTACAGTTCTGTGTGGTCCCACTGTATTCACCAAACCATGATTGGTCTCTGACTGATGCAATCTTCTTCACGGCAATTAATTTTTTCTACAGCTCTTTCCCCTGTCATTCCAAAGAGATACCTAAACTACTTCCCATTTGTCATGAATTTCTGAAAACGGTTAGCCATATTCTGGGCAAATGCCATGTCCCTCTTCTGAGTGTTCAGAGCAAAGATAAGGAATTGCTGTGAGAGGGTCCAGAAAGAGCTATTTGTCTGAAAGGAAGAAATTGTCATCTCTGAGCCAATTTGTCCCTCTCTTCAGGTCTGTGTCACAACCTGTCTCCCACATTTCTCTTGTAGCTCAGGAAGATGTGTGCAGCAAATTATAAAGGGAGATTAATATCAGAGGGATGTTCAGATGCAAAAATCAGTTTGTGTCCATCTCGAGTTCCCAGGATATGTTGATATAAAATTTAAGGAAGGCTCTGTGCACTGGTTTGTCGTTTTTTTCTGTAATGAACTGCAGAAGCAGTAAATCATATCCAGAAGCATGTAGTCATGGCAAATGACTCAGTTCCTTCTACTAATAAAAGCAGAGGCTTCAGTTCCTGTCTTACAGGGTAGCTGATTGATTTGTGATATAACAGCTTCTCTTTCAGGTTTCCTAGTATTTGTGTTCAAATAGATTTGGAAATCGAACTGATGAAACTTGAAGATAGGGACCAGATTGTGATCTTAATTGCTTCTGAGAATGGATCTGTTCAGATTTTCTGGATTGTAAAGGAGGAAAAGCCAATTTATGAAATCTTGTAACAATGCAGTGGAATTTTTTATCATTGTTTGAATTAATCATCTGCCTATTATTAATCTTAATCCTTTGGAGAACATAGCCTGTGTCACATTATCTTCCAGCAGAGCTCCCTGGGCTTTCAGACTTTCTCTTAAAAGGGCAGAGGAAATCTTATCTCTTGCATTTCCTCACAGCCATGTTGGCAAAGGATCTTGGGGATGGTCACAGCATGGTTGGAAGCAACATAAAAGTAGAACCCCTTATTATTATAGATGTCTTGGGTTTGGATGTATCTTCCCAAAATCTTGGAGCAGCAGCAGCTTATTCTTGCTTTGATCAGCTTTGAGCTGATTTTTGCTTCTTGTGTATGGGAAAGCAGAAGCAAATCTGCTTTCCCTGGGGATGTATTTGGTGGATACTGCATGTGAGAACCCTGGGAGATTTTCCTCCCATGTACTATGAGCCACTGGGCCTCATTTACACAAAGGGTCATTCTACACTGAGAAACTACAGAAACTTAATAAAATTATTTCTCAATTCCGTGCTGTAGTTTGGTACATCTCTGTTACAAGGATGCAGTTACACTCATTCAGCTTAACTGAGTAGCAGACCAACTGCAGTGGGTAGAAACTTGCTGAAGAAACAAAGCTTTGTTTAAAAAAAAAATCTCTGTTTTTTACACCAATGTAGACTGCACTTCAGTTTCTCAGCCTGGCACATCTTCACCCCAGATTTATTTGTAGTTAATGGAGTCACTCTGAATTTATGTTCAAAGAAGGGCAGAAACAGAGTATAGTTCCTTTGGAGTTTCTGAGTCTCTCTTTCTTGGTTTCCCAGTCTTTGCAGTGCACTTGTATTAATCTCTTATCTTAAATTGCTTATTGCTCTTTAATACCCAGCCCGTCATGTTACAACACATTATACTGGGAAACAGTTTATGCAACCTTCTGTTACTACTGAGAGAAGGAAATTTAGTATCAGTTATATTTGTTAACCAAAGGTGAGGAAACAGAAGTAAATCAGCTTGGGCTGTAGCAAGGTAATTAAAGCAAAAGGTAAGCTTTTATGTAGTGTACTTTAGCTGTGTATCAAGATGCCCAGGAACAGTATGGAATCAGCACATCAGGACATCAGAACTTGACTGGAACAGCTGCATCTCAGGGAATAGTAGGAGGTAGGGAAACGATGTGCTTGATGAAGTACTTTGAACTAGATGACAAGCTAGTATTTCAGTTCAATTTAAATGACCTTATGTCCATTCCTCTGTGAAATGAAATATCCTTGGGTTAAAAAACACAATGGATGCACACATGGGAAATCAGGTGAACAGCAAAAATTATCAGATCCTCTCAGTGCTGGAAATGTCCCATTTCTCTTTGCCCCGAAGTACACACATAAGAGCAATCAGAGACATATATACTTTGATATCAACTCACATCTATACAGTCTAGAGCACATACACAAATCCAGTAATTCTTTGTGCTTCTGAAACACAGATTCCTTCTTATTTCCCAGCGGTAGAACAAAGAACCTTGATGGATGGCAGAGGCCCATCACAATGGACCATGCAGATCAGACTTGTGCTGTTCACTGGATACCACACACAGGCCATCACACTGGGAGCCCATGCAGCCATTTCTTGCCTATAAAAAGCCAGCATTACTTTATTATTTCAGAGTCTTACATAACTGCGTGGTGAAAATGAGAACACAGATCTGGGCCACAAAACATTCCAACAATTCTCATTGCAAAAGAAACATAAACTTCAGCATCCATCAAACAATTCTCCCTCCAAATGAATAGTGAACATGCAAACCCACCATCTCAGCTTGAGTTCCTTTGCAAAAGAAAGCCCTCTGGAGTTATTAAAAATAATAATAAAGTAATCCAGGCTCCCAACAGACAGCATTTGAACATCATGTCAAGTTCCTATAAAGTAGCACAGCAACACCTCCTTTTACTAATTTCCCTAAATCCCCAGTGGCTTCCCACTGCCACAAATTAAGCTTACATTCCTTTCTGTAAGCCTAGCAAAAACTGCAGACCCAGTGTCCCCTGTGCACAGTTCTTTGAGGTCGGATGCTTTGGGTTGTCTGGTTGTTACTCATGCCTCCCACTGTGAGGCCCAATATTTCCCTGCCCCATCATTTTCCTTTCACCCCCCAGCGTGTTACAAATCACTGTGCCGCTGCAGGGTGTCCTGGAGAACGACTTTGCCGGGACAATGCCGGGTCAGTGACAGCATCAGGCGCGTGTTGAGTGATCTCATAGGGAGGGAGCACTGTTCTGCTGAAGGCACCAGTCTTCTGCCTTTCATTTTAATTGGATCTTCATTCTGATGCCTTGGCAAAGCCCAGTGATGTGCCTAGTGCAGATGTGGCCATCTGTGTCCAGTTTCTCATGTGTCTGTACTTCTCCTTCCTTTTAATCCCAGTGTTACCTTCCTCCTGTAATTAGAACACCCTCTTTATTGTGTTGTTGCCCTCTGCTCTGCATATTCCTGATCAGTTTCTTCCCTTCACTGAGAAGCACCACACTGCTTGGCTTGGCTCAGCTCACAGAACCCCACCACGTGGTGGTTCAGCATGTCCAGGGCAAGTCTCCATGTGCTGCTGAACCAAATCCAGAGAAAGCAGAGAAGCGTGGCTAAAATGTGGGGGTACATGTCACTCCTCACCTCCACGAGACATTAACTGCCTTGTGGATCAGGAGCTTAGTCCTGGAAGCAGACGGGTTCTCAGGTGGCTTTTGGGGACTGTAAAGCAGCTTCTTGGTGGTAAGGTCATTCCAGTGATCGGATAAAGGTCAGTCAGCATTTCTGTTGTCCTAATTAAGGACCTCACAGTTTTGATTAGGCTACAAACACAGCCACAGTACTGTTTGTACTCTTTACTTCAGTGACAGGAAGAGAAGAGTGGTGGTGTTGAGATTCTCTTCAGAGAGCAGCACACTTTGAGGTTAGGTTTAGGGGCATCCATTTTTTCTTTTTCAGCTGTAGTAGTCACAGAGTGTTTCCCATTGGATTCATTGGTTTTCTCTACCAACGTCTTCTGCAGAAGTTTCACCTTTTTATACTTCACATTTTCCACTCTTATCTTCATAAACATAAAAATAAATAAAATTTTCCCCCCTTGTGAAGCATTGTCAAGGCATTGGGTGAAAGACACAATATTGTAATAAAGGGTTATGGTCATTACTATTCATTCAGTGAGCACATTCAAGGAAAGTTTGTTTAAACTGTGCCACTTTGCCTAATTAAACAGTCAGCCATGAATTAAGCCACTCAGAGATAGATCTTTGTCCTGGTGCCACAGTCACCAAAGGTCAAAGCAAGGGCAAGCAGGGCTCCTCTTTCTCCATGCTGAACTACAGCACAGCAGTAAATATTCATCAAAAATTAGCATTCTACTCACAGGCAGGTGGCGAATGTATGTAAGAAAGCCAGTTTCCAAACATCATGGTTTTCAAAAACCCTTGGTGACAGGAAAAATATTTAAAGTGGGAGGAAAAGTGATCAACACAAAATGTTAAAGGCATTAGCACACATAGAATTGGTGGTGACAGAGTTGTGGCTGACACTGCAGGCACAGAATAAGTTTGCTCATATTTTCACATGAAAACAACCTGCAAGTGAGAGGGAGAGTGTCCATACATGACTTCCCTTCCCTTATCTTCCCGACACATACATTTGCTTACCATCCCATGTTTTTTTCCCCAAGATCTGGTATGTCTGGGAGAGCCATGTGGGGTAGAATTCTGGTGAACCACAGGTGAAATGGAGTCATGGGGGAGACAGAGGTGTGCAGACAAATCAGGCCAGAAGCTGTTAGGAAAGCAGATTGATATGTCTGCTGCTTGCTGAGAGTACTGGCCCAGTGAGTGCTTTCTGTGCAGTGTGCCCACCAGTAATCCACAGAAGGACAGTTTGAAAGAATGTGCCCTGAGCCCAGGCTAGGATGGACAATGCATGGATGCACCATCACAGTGCCAGCAGCTGGGAGGATTTTGGTGGAGTGAAGTAATTCAGGCCTTTCTTCCTAGCAGCTAGAATTTGCAGTAGGGACTGTCATCAGGAGAGACTTCTAGATAAAACCTGGCCCTTTCTGGGTGTCAGGTGGCACCAATAAACCTTTTCCACCCCTCTGACCAGCTCTGTTTAGGGCCCACAGACTCACTGTGCTCCCACCTTACAAAAGTTCTCCTTTGTCAGCAGCAGCTGTCACTTCATCTCTTGCTCTGAACCTCCAGGGACTGAAACACAGTTTTGCTACAAGTGCATTCACAGCAAAAGGAGGCTGTATGCCTCCTCCTCCACCCCCTGTAGCCCTCTTGACACAGGGCAGAACATATTTCATCCTATAGCCCCAAAGCTGATTTGCCATGTGCAGCAGCTCCAGTTAGATCTCTTTCTTGGACAGATTCCCTGGCATGACTTAGGTGCCCGGAATGTGTGTCGTAGGCTCAGCAGATCCCACCCAGGCAGTGATTTAATCTGACAGTTGTACTTATTCATGGTGACACCCCCGGCTGCAGCAGCACACAATGTTCAGGCAGTGCAGGGAGGAGGAGGAGGGACGAGTGGGTGCCACCAGCATGGCCAGAGCCTGGCTGAGGGGAGCTGGGGCTGCCTTTGCATTCAGCCTGCACCAGTCCAGCTGCTCCCAGAAAGAGCTTATTACAGATAGCCACTCAGTAGGCTCCCTCAAGCAGAGTAAATTATGTATTTGGAGAAAAAGGGGAGGGATAAAAGAAGTGTAAAGCAGTCAGCATGATGGAGCTGTTGCCTGGTTGCTCTTTTTGAGGAGCACAAGTGTGCAATTAGCCTGGAGAAAGAACGTTTTTCTTTGCCGTGAGACACTCACTGGAAGTTCCTGGTGGGAGCCTGGGTCTGTAACTTGTTTTCACATAAATGTGGCTCCATGGCAGGCTCAGGTAGCTGAGCTGTGGTAGGGCTGCACTGGCTGAGCTGGTGGAGCTGGGGGTCCTGTGCTCTTCAAAAGGAAAAGGAGCATATGCACTCATGTGCCTGAAAAATGGGGCTTTTGTTGCAGATCCATGCAGCATCAGCATCTCTGTATTTCTCCAGGTCCATGGTGCAGGCCTTTGGCATTAACAAGAGTTTGTGGTGCTTAAAGGACATAAATTTTGTGATCCTTCAGGTCTCTCTCTGAGCTGTGCATTCATTTATGGAAATACTGTAACCTGAAAAATGTAATGCAAAATGGTGCTTTAGACATGCTCTGGCACAGAAGTGGGAATACTGAGCAGAAACAAAATGTCCATCTCTGTCTGCTGTGCACAGCAGTGCAGAGCTGCAACTTCTGCTGGGGTCAGTAGTTGCTCACAAATGTTTCAGAGCAACAATAAGGGTGTTAGCATGCCCCCCAACAAATACTGTTTGTTTCCAGCCTGTTTAATGTCACTCCCAGGATCTCCGTGTTCCTCTGGGATCCCAGATTGCTGGGTTGCACAAGTGCCCGTGATGTGATGTGTAAGTTTGCTTTTGTCTATCCAAGCAGATCTGGAGAGATTTCTGTGTTCCATCTGTAGCCTAAATTGTGAGAGGACAGGAGTGTTTCCTTCTTGATGCTAAAGATCTGGGTGTCAGAAATGCATTTTATGCTGCACTCTTGCTCTGAATATGTTATGTTAAATTGGCAAGTATCCCAATAAATTGAAACAGTTCTGATTTCTACTGTTTTGACCCATGTTCCTGGTAAATCCTAAACATCTAAATTTCTTTTCTTCTGCATCTGACAGCCTACAAAGAGCACAACTTTGCTTCAGAAGTCTGTGAAGCTGGCACCTGGTCTCAACAAACTCAGTTTCATTTTATTTTTAAATTCCTGCTGGGATTTTAAAAGGGGCTGTGCTCTGTGTAGGCTGACTTAAAAGCCAAAAGGGGAAAAAAAAAAAGGAAAAAAAAAAGGGGAAAAAAAGGAAAAAAAGTTCTTGTAAGGACAGTGTCCTGAAGCTGCATCCATTTGTACATGGCGTTTGACGACCCTCTTCTTCCAGTCTGCTTCTCTTACAGTAAAATCCAGGTACCATTTAGGACTTTTCTCTGTTATCTATGCAATTGTTCAAGGAGACTGGCTGCAAAACAAACTTCTGAAGGCACAGGCAAAGGTTGCTAGGGACAGTTTTTGTTCCAGCACAGCATTTATGGGTTAATCAGGACTGGAAGAGGGTCCTGAAAGGGAATCCGTGCGGTGAAACAGTTAGATGTTTGCTGTCTTCTTAGACATGGGGAGAGGGAGTGAAAATTTTCCCCTTAAATGAAATAATATACAAGACAGTCAAGAAACACTATAGGTTTGAATGGTTTTGCAAAAATTATTGTGTCTACTCTTTTAAAATTGTTACTAATTTTTAGAGCTGCTGATCTTCATGAGACATCACATTAAGTGTAGCTTGTTGTGGATGTGCCTCTCTTTCAGGTCAGAATCAAGGCCAGGTTCTGCTGAGGTTCTGTTTTCTGGGGAGATGGACACCTTCCCTAATGATCCCTTCTCATTCCATACCCTTCACCCAGTCTTTATCTGAGTGTCATGATGTTTGGGTGGCAGCCTCCTTCTCCCAGCTGTAAGGGGAACTGTCCTGAGTGCTCCCTCCTTTCTCGAGAAGATCACTCATGTGGTTGCTATTCAGATCCTCCAATGACTTACTTAGCAGTTGACATCAGTAAGTGGAAATACATAATGCCAGGCTGAGGATCAAACTTGGTATGAAAGGCAAGGGGTAGGTGACAAGGAGGGCTTTGGGCACAGCATGTGCATTCTCAGACAGCAGTAAGGACACTTTTGTCCAAAAACTGCTCCCCAAACCCCATCATCTCGCCAGAAAAGTAGTTCCTGCCTGTGAACTCTTGAATTGAGAAATGAAGTAATTCAAGATGTGCAAAAACAACTTGTTTCTCAGTAAGATGTTTGGGAATGAGCTTAATTCCTTCAACTCTCAGCACTCACAGCATCATCCATGGGGCTTCAGAAAATTGTGAGGTTTTCATTTACATTTTAAAAATAATAAAGAGTTTTTACTTTTTTTTATTTGTTGTCTAGTGTTCTACCCTCCAGGGTTCATAACTTGAAGCTGCACTTTGCGATCAGGAGAGGTAAAATATTTTCTTCCTTTTTTACCCAAGCAGAATTTCTCAGTTTATCACATGAATTTAGAAGCTGGGGATTAGAAAAACTATCAAATATTAAGGAGACCATAGATAAAAGCCTGACATTTGGCAAATTTCTATTCTGCAGCTGTAACCACTATCACTTTCAGAAGTGGGAAAGATCAAGGAGATTATAGAAATTGTCTCACAGGGGTAGTTTCCTAAGTTTGTGTGCTCTGGAACTGTTTAAAAGCCTTGTATAAAGTTTTTCAGGTCACAAAATGAGAGGATGCTTTTCCCAAATAATTCTGAATTCATAGAAATGGCATCTCTTTGCTAAGAACAATAAGAAGTTTGATAGAATACTTTTGGCTCAATAACAGGCTAATTTGGCAGTGAAAGTAAGTCAGTTCCAGTCTTCTTTTTCTATCCTTTCTTTTCTGGGCTTTAGAAAGAAAATGTATTTTTGATATTAAAAATACGACATTGTGAAATCTTGCTCTGGCATAAGTCGGTTCCTCTTGATGTTTATTGAACAAGTGATCTAATTTCAGCTTCCAACGTTCATTACAAAACTGCCAGTTTAAACTTTCCTGTCAAGGGAGCAGTTAAAAATTGCATTTTATATCAGCGAAAACTACTATTCCTAGTCTGCAGGAAAGATGCCATTTCTGATATTAAGGTGGTAATGCCTTATAAGGAGTGGTTAGATAGATAGCCTTGGAATTTTCCAAAAAGGACTTGTTACTATGAGAAAAAATAAAAATCAAACAGATGGTTAAGATGAGCTAAAATCCCATTCTAGAAGACAGAAAGATTTTTCTTATTTGTGTGTTAGCCAGCCAAGTACAGGCGGTTGGAGACTGGGCTGTGTCATGACTTGTTGATACGTGAGAATTTCAAACTGCCTTCTCCCCAGTAATATTTTTCATGTGAGAGGACTACATATGCCTTTGTGGAGTAAAGTGAGTGTACAATAGACAATACACACAGTATCTGTGTTAGACTGCTGGGGACATATAGGATGTTCAGAACAAAGCCTGGCCCTTCAGGAATTATCAGAAAAGGAGCTAAATAATTGGTCCTGAGTTAAAGCATTTGTGGTGGACTGATGTGGTCCTCTGGATGTCACCAAATGTGACCGTCATGCTCATGATTTGTAAGGACAGAAGGTGCTTTCCTCCCTCCTGCTCCAGTACCTTGTATCAGGGAATTTTTTCAGAATCTTTGTGCTAAAAGTCTGGTGCCAGCCCTTGAACTAAGCTTGGGGATGTCAGTCTAAGCATGTTTTGGGATGTCAGTCTAAGTGTATTTTGGGGACATCAGCCTAAGCACGTTTTGGGGACGTCAGTCTTCATGTGCCAGCAAACTGCATCTCGCTGCAGGTTTCTCACGTGTTGCTACACGTGTGGCTGCTCAAATGCTTTGAAATCCTGAGCGTCCACATGAGCATTCCTGCTTGTCTGTGAGTGGAACCTGTGCCTGTGGACTTGGCTGGAGATCTAGAGTAAAGGACATGTCCTTTCAGCTCCACTCCTTATTGCCACTTTGAAGTAGGGAGGCATATGTGGAGCCAGCAGCTGTTCAGGCAGTAAAATACATCCCTTTATTTGTTATAAGAACAGACTTTCTGGGCCAGGCTAAAACCCTGTTGCTCTGCATCCTCTCTTTAGGATACAGAGCAGCCACTGGTGAAGACAGAAGATCAGGTGAGGCGCAGATTGATCCTTTGACTGGTGTGGCCACCAGCCTTCCAGCAGTCTGAGATTAGAGATCTCTTGGGCCAGCAGCCAGGAAATGTTGGTCTTTCTTGACTCAGGGGTTTCAGGGATGCAATATTCTCTTATTGTGGTGGTTATTTTTTTCTGGATAGGTTGCAAAAGTTTTGAATATGTCCATGTGTAGGTAGGGAGTAAACACATACCGGAGTGATGAGCATACCAAACTGTACCTTTGGCATAGTACTGCAGGGAAATTGTAGAAGGGGTTGCTTTGCCCCGGATGGAAAATCCTGGCTGACATCTCTGACATGTGGCTCCAAACTCTGTCCACAGGAGGAATTTGAGGGATGGTGCAGTTGGGCAACCTGTGGTTTGTTTGCACCTGGTGCATGCTCTTGGTGAGAACCATCTCCAGTGACTGTACCAGTGTTGATAGGATTGTGCAGGGAGGGCATGCCCAGAGCCCAGGATCTGGCCCTCAGAACCCAAAGGCTCAGAGGTTAAACAGCAAATGATAAAGCAGATCTCCAGATAAAGCACCGTGCGTCACCATCCCTTCTGCCCAGCTGCTGAACTCACAGCTGCCCTCGTGCCAGCTGGTCCAGGGGACTTAGGGCAGAGCTGCTGCCGGCAGCACACATATTTTATGCCTTTAAGAGGTTTGGCTTATCCAAGCTGGGACTGGGTGACTGTGTGGGCTGACAAAGAGCGTTTGTCCCTTCCTTCATCTGTGCTTTGCCAGGAAATGAGTTTGTGAGATGCTGGCTTCTGCCTCCAATCTGCTGCCATGTGGGAACCTGGCACTCACAGCCACCAGCACACACACGTGTGCACACAGAGGGCACAAGTACCAGAGCACAGCTACTCAGGCAGCTGTGATCCCACATGGACAGGGCAAGCAAACGGGGGCACTGCTGCCACAACAGGACATGGAGCATCCTGGCTGTGCTGAGTGTGGGGTGGGGAGGTCCAGTCACTGAGAGGCTGCTTCTGTTATGGGTTTGGGTCTCTCATGGGTAGGTCCCAGCCTGCAGAAATTCCTTGGACACATCATCAGGGAACATTTTTCTTACCCTGAGACCAACTGGGGATCTTAGACCACCTGGAGGCATAAACAGCAGGGTTAAAGGAGGCGAGCCCAGCTGGGAAGGCAGGGTAGGGGAAGTGACCCCAGCAGCCCTGAGTGTGGACATCTGTCAGCACAAGGACCACTGGAACTCAGCACAGAGCTGCCTGCACCCTTAGTATGGGTAGGACTGAGAGGGCAAGAGCACATTTCTACACTTTCACAGGGAGGGGAAAGGCACCATGCATTGTTCCTCACATCTGAGCACCTGCTGATCACTTGCAGTGCCTTAGGACTTGAGGTTAGGGAGGATCAAAAAGTCCTGAGAGTCAGGAGATGTGGATTGTATACACTGCTGGTTCAAGGTCTGTGTTAGCAGCATAGCAAGTCAAAGCACTTCCAGCTCCTGTATGAAGTACAGCATGTTCCCCTGAAATGGAATTAGTGCAAATAAGATGGGTCAAATCTTGAACTCCTTCCCCTACATTTCTGTAGTTGTTCTTGAGAATGAAAAGGGATCAGCTTTCATCTGGAGTTTTGCTGGGATTATTGGAAAAGACTATAGGACAAGACCTATGTTGTTTGATTCAGACAGGTACTTTCCCATCAACACATTGTCTAAGCAATGGCACAGATGTCTAGAAATGTGTACCTCCAGGTATGCATTTCAGGAGAGATGATTTAAGACTACATAAAATCAGCTGCTACAGAAAGAGTTAATACTGAGGGATGTGGAAAAGGAGGCTTTGGGAAAAGTCAGGGTATCAGGTTTTCCTCTAAGGGGCTCTCAAATGATTTTCAGCCCTGCCAGAAGTCAAACATCTCCTCCCAGTGAAGCCAAGGATGTCTGTCTTTTTGACTCAGCTGCCAGAGTCACATTGCAGAATTTGATCCTTTTGCAGTGTCCCTTCTCCCCTCTTCTGATCAGCCTCTGTCCACTACTCTTCTGAAGCCTCAAGCACTTCAAGACGGTGGAAGTGCAAGTGATCTCCTGCGGCCCCGTGGGCAGTGCAGCAGGTCCCGTCCCCACATCCGATCCAGTTTCAGCCTCCGTGCTGTCCCCTGCTGTAATGCTAGATGGGCTGAACAGATGGGGAGGTCCTGTGGCAGGGCTCAGGCTGACAGCTGCTTTGCAATTATAAGTCTGGAATGCGATTTGAGGGGTGTAAGATACTTAGTGCTGGGGCCTTAGTGCAGGAACATGTATCAAGTAGGTCAGGCTCTGCACCAGGGGAAGAGTGTGGGGAGTAGCTGAGCTGTCACAGGCAGCGCTGCTCCTTCTTTAGTAGGTTTATGTTTTGACATAATTTTGATCACTGAGTTTTAAACTCCCCATTTTTTAACTCTCTATTTATATATTTTATTCTTGGGTTTCATTTATTATAAAGACCAAATGCTTGTGGAATGGGACTGTGAATTTCTTATTTTTACAGCTTCTGGCAATTGGTCTCTATTGGGAGTGGAAGAGGGCTTACCCTCCTGGCCCCACTCTGAGTAAAGGGAGCATTTATACCCTGGTTTCATATGTGAGAATATTTTGACCTCACTGGAAATTCACATGGAATTCAGCAAAGCATCCTCCTCCTCCCTTTAAGCACCCAGCCTAGACTGACTTAATTCATCTGAATCTGATTTTTTACTAAAATAGACTCTCTTCTGAGGAGACTAATGGCATGTTGGGATAATGTCTGACTTAGCTCTACCCTTGCCCTGCCCACTGTCAGCCAGCTGAGAGGTCTCTGCATGGTTCCCCATTGCAAGGTGTAGGTGCAGGGCAGAGCTGTGCACTGCAGTTTGCACATTGGGACCATGGAAAGAGGACAGGATGAGTTTTGACTGGGGGGAAAAAAAGAACTTTGAGTTCAAAAAGCTGTGCAAAATGGGCAAATTACCAACTCAAGCAAGTGAAAGCCATGCTAGAGAACATGATAGCCAAACACTTTTTTTCTATTTTCATGCAGCAGCTGAGATAAATTACTGCTGCTGCTGCTCCCTTTTTATGGCTCTCCAGTTTTGGCACAATCATGTAATTAGGCCCTGGTTTGTCTGTAGATGTTTTTGTTTTGTTGATCTGTCTCATTACTGAGGAGAGGCAATCAGGGACTTATTTCATAGCCAATGTGCTGTGCACTCTCGCCTTTTACAGGTAAAGTTCATTTATGCAAACCCAACTGTGTAAATATACATATTTAGCTGACACAAAGTTTTCAGTTTCCATCCTTTTGTGTCCGAGTGTCACCGTAACTGATCTGTGCCACTGCAAACAGTGTCAGATAGAAAAACAGCAGTGAGCAGTGCCTGAAAAAATCAGGGCAAAGTCAGCAAAAACAAGTGGTGTTGGCAAAGTCTCTAGTATCAAGCCTTCGCACTGAGGGATCATCACACAGTCTTCCAATATTTTCTGACCTTGAAAAGCTCCTTTTATAACTTCAGTCCAAAGAATTGGTGTGACTGCACTGTTTCCCAGCTTCCACAGGCAGCCATGAGGAATGCGATGCCCAGTGAGGTGTCCTGGTGTAGGGTCATGCTCAGAGATGCCTAGGACAAAAAAATAAGGAAACTCTGTAGTTTGGATGTAAAAAGTAAAAACATAGATCTAAAGAATGTTTGTTGCCATTCTTAGACACAGAAGACTCACAAAGTCTTAGCTACTGCCCACAGAGCACAGCAGAGCTATGTCCGTGAAAATCAGTGTGCGGAGCAGAAGCTCATGTAAACCTTTGTGACAATAATCCTCAAATATTCCTCTTCCAAGAGCTCTGAGAAAATGGGCATGTTTGGATCACCTGGAAGTGGAAATACTCATTTTTTTTGATATTTCCACCAGACCTAGAAAAAATTCCATTTTTACAGGAGCAAAGTCCTTTTTCAAGCACCTATTTACAAAGTGTGTTTCCAATATTAATATGACTGTCTGATTTCTGAGCTTTTAACAACAATCAGCAAATTCAAATCTTGAGATTTTTTGCCTTTCCTCTTAAACATTTTGTTAATTAGCTCTTCAAATTATCCCTTCAAATTATGGCAATCGTGTAGAGTGGCAAGACTTCTTGAGTCAGCGGAGAATCACCATTCTGTGAGTATAAATCTTCAAGGGAATTTTGTGGGAGATTAATGTGGTCTAACTTAAAGGGAGAAGTCAGTTTTTGCCGTTATCATACATGGATAGATATTGCTGTCTCATAGTAATGGCACTGTACTATTACTAACATTAAGTACTTAAATCTTATGTGTTGTGCCTTCAAAAATGTAATGAAGTGGACATAAAAATCACAGATTTGTTTTGAAGAGCACAATTTGTTATTACTCTTATGACAACTCAGTTTTATGTGGCATTTTCAAGCTTTTTATCCAATCTTTTGGGTAGAACTAGAAAACTGCTTTAGAAAAAAAATTGGGACTCATGTCTTCCCAAGAAACTAGACACGTTCACAATGTAGAAACCTAATTTCTGTATTATCTACAGTCATTTTTTGCTTGGTCACCCCTTCCAGTAGCAGATGTGGAAAGTGCTCACCTCATGTTCATGGGGATTTCATTAAAATCTTGAAATCAGGCTTTTGGTAAAATGTTAGGACAAATACAAATTTTAGCATGTGATGAGATACTGAACCAGAGCATTGACCTCTTATTTTGAGGCGGGCAAAAAATAATGTTTGTTTCACAAGAGATACTGAGTCTTACAAAACATGTATCCAAACCATGGCCTGGCTGACTGTGCACGTCCCTGATGCAGCTCTGGGATGTTCAGCAGGGTCACTATGTTTAGTCTGATCAGCTCGGCTTTCCAAAGCCAATCTTTGCTCTACCTTTGATAAATGCAAGCATCAGTCTTGCAGTGACCTCTGGCACGGTGTCTGTGGTCCTCCAAATTGGGTGCTGAGTCCTACCAGTCCAGTGTCACTGCCAGGTGTCCCTTGCCCCCAGATTAGGACAAGTTTGTTGCAGCACAAATGCATAAACAGCTCTGAAAACTTGGCAGGATTTTTGCCATAAGGAACAGCAGATGGTGCCAGACCTTCCTGCACACAGACTTCCCAGCTCTCGTTTTGATTTTCATGAGTTCCACTCAAAAAATTTGCATCAGTTTTGCCACAGTGATAACACCTCCTTTGAGTACTGAATCTACCTGATCCAAAGGGTTTCCCTTGAGTGGTCAGGGACAGTGTGATGTGCATGACTGGCAGCTTAGGAAGGCTGAATCTTAATTCATGAAGTTAAGTAACAGTAGATGGAAGTGTTTGAGGTGCAGTAAGAACAGCAGCATAACCTCTGCTAGTGTGACAGACTGAGCTTTACAGGAGGATATTTCCAGTGTCTTTGTGAACTGTGTGAAACAGCAGCTGCCTGCTCAGCTTTGGACACAGGATAGCATGGTTTGCTTTCCAGGATCATGGGAGAAGTTCATCTCAAATTAGAATTTGTTCATTAGCCCAAGTGCAGGGTGACCAACCAATTTCTAAGCTTTTGAGATGCCCCATTTCTGTACTTTACCATATCCTTCCTCCCCCGTGCCAGCCCCCAGTTCTCACTGCACACAAGACTGGGTGTGACTGAGGGGCACTGCCTGTGCTAGCTTCAGTTTTGCCCTCTGGTCTAAAGAGCTGAGGTGCTGCAGGAAATGAAGCAGCTCTGGAGTGATGGTTACTATTGCTAGGAGAGCTCTCCCTGTTTCATGTCTTGCCTCCCACATTTCTTCAATTTCCCCAGTAAGGAGCAGTGCAGGTCCTTGCAGCGTTGTGGCAGACACTGAAGAAATTGTTTATTCAGGTTCCCATTCCATCAGGCATTCCCTTCCTCTCCAGGAAGAGGCCACAGGGGGGCAACCTGAGGACTTGTTGCCAGCTCCCTCATCCCTGTGAGACCTGTCCTGCGAACAGCAGCACAAGCTGGTCGTGTCCACATTACTTCATAGATTCTTTGACTCCATTCTCCACCAGCCCTTATTCTCACCGTAAAAGCATGAATATGGCCTTTGCCCAGTGCTAGGGGGAAGCAGAACACTTGTTTTGGAAAACGGAGGCCTTCCCTTGGTAATGGTCAGAAGTAGGTCTGAGAATGTTAGGTCACCCCAGAGTCAAGTTCACAGATTTTCTTTTTATACCTTTGTTGCAAGCTATCCTTCTATCCTTTTCCCCCCTGCAATGATCAAAGAATTTTTTCCCAATCCCAAGAGATCACCACCTTCTTATATCAAATTCAGAGGGACTAAATCTGCTCTGTATCCTCCCTTGACCACGGAAATCTGGAGTAGCTCCATTAATTTTGATGAATTTGCTCATGATTTGCATTGATGTAACAGAAGCAAATCTGGTCCAGAGAGCCGCACTGCAGTTGCCATGGCAACAGGCAGCCGTTTCGGAAGCAGAAGGCAGAAGGTATGTTCAGTGTTAAAGTGGGGACTCCTGCACTCAGTTTTCAGCCATGGGATGAGAATGTCGGCTATATTTGGAGTCCAAGCCCAGGGTTCTATTTCTGACACTACCAATGAACCCTTGGGAAAATTGCCTCCCACTGCCTTAGTATTCCCTCCAGTAAAATTGGGATAGTATTACATAGGAGTGTTTTGAAAATTGATTCAGTCTCCTAAAATGCTTTGTGAGAGATCCTCAGATGAAAAGCACAGTAGATCACAAACTATTAATAACATCACTTCATGTGTGCATTAAAAAAAAAAAAGAAAAGAAAAAGGAAAAGGGGCTGTGTTTTGAACAAGTAGGTTCTTACACAAACACAGGCATCTCCACAGGACCACTGGGAATGTAGAGCATTGAACCAGCAGTGGAGCAGAGCTTTTGTTCAGGTGTGCCGACATATTGTGAGTTATTTCAGTCTGACCCAATGGAAGGTTCTCACACAGTTTAGTCCCAGCTCGGGTTCAGAAGCAGCCAGTAAGCAACCTAATTGAGCTCAAAATCCTCTTCTTAAATTGAATCGAGCTGTGAGTATTAACTGGGTCCTCTGAATCCTCATCTAACAGCAGGAAGGAAGCAGTAGGTTTGCAGAAGTATTAACAGCTGATGACTTAAATTCATTGTGAGAGGAGTATAAAAACCAGTTCACTGAGGGAGGTCAGTCAAGTATCGGTCATGCCCAGGTGTGACCTTGTTCTGAGTTGAAATAAAAAATGTCTCAGTCCAGGATCTTGATTTGCATAGTCACAAGAAGCAAACAGGCTTTGTGACAGGTTGCAAGGAAAAGGAAAAACCCTGACAAATCCACCTCACCGTGCCCTAGGCATGCAAAACTCTGTTTCCATGGCTATAGGAAGGCAGAGCTTGAGGGATTTCAGAGCATGTGCTTTTACTGTGTTTTAGTTACAGCAGAGATTTGTGGTAACAAAGGAAATTAAGTATTTGCAAGAGGGGAAAAAGTATCAGTAATTTCCAATGAATGGAAGCAGCTTTTGTAGATTACTAAGTTTTAATATCAAAGGGTACCATTCTGGCTCCCTGCAGAGCTTTCACCACAGAGCTTTCCTGCCATGCTTCTTCCACCAGTGCTAGAAACACATTTAAATATTTCCTGCCTTTGCTGAATTTAGCTGAGAGCACCTTACCTTGGTGTTGAAAGCTTCTTGCAAACTTGAAAACTTGGTCGCTCACTGTTGTCACGATGGGCCATATTGTGTGCTCCTCTGTGATACAAGGAGAAGGAATATACACTAGAATGAATTTTAAAATACATCAGAAGGTTTATTATTCTTTTTCCCCATTTTGTTAGTGATTTTGAATTTTAAAAATGGCTTCATTCCATTCTGAATGAAGAGAACCATACCCTCCTGTTCCTTTCTTTCTGTTAACTTCCTCCTCCCAATCAAGAAAAAGGCAGGTAATGGAACACAATACTTTCCTTTATTCACCACCATAGGTTTTCCACAAAAAAAATCACAAACACCTCAATATCTTTCTGATCAAAATACAACTAAATATTGGGTTTGGTTTTTTTTTTATTTTAAAAAATCATTTGGAAGTGCTTACTGAAAACAAGCACACTTAAAAAAACACAAGGCCAGTTTTCAAACACATTTTTGACCAGCTGTAGTTGGATGACAAGTGCTGGTGCCAGACCATTTGCTCTAGGGTTCCCATTGTTAACACTGCTGGAACTGTACTGGTAACAATGGAGGAAAATATGTAGTAAATTTTGTTAATGAGAAGGCAACATTCTCACACAGTCATTTTTTAACATTTAAAAGAACATTCAAAAGCACAATATGTAAAGCAAATTCCAAAAAGATTTATCCTGGGAGAGAAGGCTGAAGCAGAGAAGAAAGCCTTTTCATTCCACCAATGTTAATTCAGAGAAATGCGTTTGGCACCAGGATTAAAAAGTTCTGATCACTGAAGGAGTGCAAGTTTTTTTTTTATTTCCCAGGAGAAAACGCTGCCAGAGCAGCCAGGCTAATTAACTTTCCTGCTTTAGAGGATGTATATACTACTCCTAAAAGCAAAAAAGATTCTTTGTATGGTTTCCCTACATTTCCGAGCTGTAAAGTGGGGTGAAATGCTCTCCTCCATCATCTTGGCCTGCCCACACCTCTGGAGCCCCCTGGGCTGCAGAGGTGACCAGTCCCCCTGGGACTGAGAGTAATTGATATTCCTACAGAGCCAGAAAGGTGAAGGGTTATTTGATGGGAGCACCTTGCCTTGCAGTATGGCAGCTAAATAAAGTAAGATTAATGAAGCTAAGTATACGTGCCCTGGCTGTACAAGGTGATTAAAAGGTGACTTTAAAACAGTCTACAGATCTTTGAAAAGAATCATATTCATCATCAGGAAGGGGAAGAACTATTGATAAAAAGGAAAATAGAACTCAGGGCTTGATGCTGAGCAAAGGAAGACACACTGGGCACTAACACATTGTTTTCTGGACATAAAGCCAGTGTAAGTAGGGAAAATCATAAATACTTATTGTGGAATTTTGAGTGCAAGAGTCAAGTTTCTCCTCTCACACAGAGAGACCATGAAAAGTAGAGTCTGAAGCTGATAAAAGCAGTACCATTGATGATCTTGAAAGCTTTTCCCCTCTGAAGCTCCAACAGTTCATTCAGACCCAAATAGAAGGGAATGAATAAGACCTAAAGATACATCTCAGTGAATACAGGGAAGTTTGCAGGGCCTTATGGACCACAAGTGTTTATATTTCAGTTGCAGAGGCCAAAGCTTCTGGTAGTGTTCACACATTTGCACAGAACCATCTCCATTTTCTTCCTGCTATTTGCTAAATGTCAGAAATACCACTGGTAGCATAGAATTTCAGAAAAAAATTAGTCCTGAAGAGTTGTATACGTGTGGTAGGCTGTTTCCTGCCCTTGTCTTGGTTGTGTTATCCTAATAGGAAGATTAAGCATAGGCAGTGTGGTTCTCCCTAGCTGTTAAGTCCCATCATTTAATTCCACTTTCCTGTGGATTTGTAGATGAGGAACTGCTCCAGTAAGTCCTCTAGCGCTTTCAGCTGGAATCTTTCTGCACATCAGCTACACCCACAAAGTCCAGGGTCCTGTTTTTCCTGGGCACAGCTCCTAGTAGCTTGTTTGGGAAGGTCCCTGTGGCAGTACTTGTGAGATGCAGAACAATGATGCTCCAAGAGACAATGAAAAACCCTTTCAGCATCAGATGCTCGGGTAAGGCACAGATGTTTAAGTGTGGCTGCTTCAGCAAGTCGTTCTATAGTGACAGGTGTCATCTATTTTTGGATTCTGAAAATGTTTCAGTACATTTGCTTTCAAATCCTGTCTCTGAACCCACAGGTGCAAAAGAGCCTACAGACATGAGGGCACCAGCAGGTGAGGGCAAGGTAAGAGCACCTGCAGAGAGGCTGCCAGTGCCCCCTGAGATGTGCTGTTGGAGGGGTGCTTGCCAAAATCGGCATCCAAAAATCAGTCACAGCATCCTGCAGTGGGCTGTGATGGTGTCAGAGTGGTACCCACCATCTGAAGGAGGCGCTCCTGGGACTGGAATTATTTCCCCTCTGCCTGTGGAGTTCCCTCGTGCCCAGAATAATTAGCAGGGCCAGTAGCATTTAAAAGCAAGCACACATGACTGTGTCTCTGATAATGACACTGGAAAAGTAACAGAATCTAATTATAATTAGAAAACAGCCCCAGCAACGTTCCAGCATCAGAACGACCATCCTGACTTTGCCACAACAAGTGTAAAAATACATCAGCATATTTATAGCTTGGCAACTCTGTCCACTTGCAGCCTGGTGACCAGCCCCCTCTTGCCCTATTCTGTGTTCCCTGCTGTGTTCCACAAGCAGTAAATAACAGCAACTGATGGGACTAATATTTATATGGTGTATACTGCCCAAAGATCCTAATTTTATTTTTCATATTATTTGATCTACCTCTTATTCTAATCTTCCTGACCTGAGAGACTGTAAATTGATGTAGGTTATTAACAATCCCAAAGTCTTGCAGGACACAGCAGCAAGCCAGGCTGAGAGTGACAGCAGAAACTTGAAAGATGCTTTGGACTAAAACTTCAGCTTTTAATGATTCCCTTATTATTGCTCACTTACTTTTGTCAAGTAATTAATTCCTCATTTCTTCATCCATTACATGGAAATTTATAAAGGTAGTTTTCAGGATTAGTGTCTCTGAGATCAGCTTGGGAAAGGTATGGTTTTGGGAAAGAGTTTGTGGTGAGAGTGGGATGTGAATTTGGTAGGTGAAAGTTCTGCCTGCAGGGCAGGAGGAGGGAGATGTTTTGCTGGAGTTTGAATGAGTTGCTACAGGAGCAGATATTCCATTTTAGATAATTGTCCTTTACTTTGTCTCTTAGCCTGCCCTGCAGTGTTGCCATAAGCACCGCAGAGCTGCCATGCTCCCTTTTGGAGGTGTTTGCATCCTGCAGGGGAGAATTGATGATTTATGGAAACACAGATTTGCACATAGCCAGTGCAGGCATCACTCCTGAGCAGAAGGCAAGAGTGGAGGCAATGCTTTCACTGCAGCCCAGGGGCCAGTTTTGAGATATATCCATTTGAAGGCCTCAGAGCATCCCCTGAACCCACTGGTAGTTTGTTGATTCCTTACCTCCAGTTTCAGCTGCTCTCAGCTGTGCTCTAATGTTCCTTTCAGCCGCTCTTCAGTGGTCAAGGTCTCTGGGCAATTTTAGTTTTCTGACTGATGAAATGTTTGGATTTCTCACTGTTTTCATTTCACTGCTTGTTACAACAGATTAAACAAAATTCTAGCTAAAAAAAGTAAATTGCAAGCAACTTAAGACCTTCAATGATTTCCCTCCTATAAAAGTTTCTTTCCAACTGACAATTTTTTAACTAGTTACATGGAAATAAAGGGTCAGTCCTTTCACCCTTTCCTGTGTGAATGACTCCCCCAGAATCATTGCTGAAGGTCTGGTAACATTTTTTTTCCTACACTTCTTGGAAAAACTTCCTCTAAAGTCAGTGGTCAAGTTCTTATTGTGGGTTAGATCAAAAGCTGGCTCATGGAAGAGAACAGAATTATCCTGAAATTGTTCGAGGTTATTGATATCTGAATCTCATCTAGGAAATATCTCATATTTTTCTGACCTCATAAAGGTTTCACTGCCTATGAAGCAATTCCTGGCTCTTCCCAACCAAATGTCTTTACAGACATTGTCAGATAGAAAAGACTGACTGACTTTAATGTACCTAAACCAGGCTGGGGATGAGTTGGGTTGGTTCAGAGTTAGGCATTTAGGCATTTTTATTCCAAAATTGAAGTGATCACAGAGGGAATTAATCAGGAATAACTGTTCTGCTTTTAATCCATACTGCTTGAAACCAAATTAACCTCTCCATGTGCACAAGCCTAAAGGATTTAGCTGAAATTGCTGAAAAGCCTCCAGATTGGCATGATAATTTCAAAGAGACTGTTCCTCTGAGTGAATGCCCTGTAGAATTGAGCTGTAAGTCTTCCTCCATCCCCAAATATCAGTTTCCCCTTTTGCACTTAATAGCTTTATGTTTGTTTTTGATGCTAAAGGCCATCACAGATCAAGCGTATCCTTAAAATTTATTTTCTGCCTGTATATCCTATGGGATGAGCTTGGAGTTAGAGGCAGTGTTGGTACGTGATGACATAATACTAATGCAGTGACAGCTTGGGACAGGACACAGCTCTGGCAGATGGGGATGGAGGCAGCTTCCTGACCTTCCTGCCTCAGGGGCAGCTGCTGCCATGAGCCCTCCGGCATCAGTTGATGACATCCCAGCTGTGCTGCCTCAGCCAAAACAAGGCAGGACTCCCTTCTGTCTGATTCTCAGTTTAGTTGTATTTCCCTGCTGCTTAAAATTTCAGGGTGAACTAAAGTGTAAAGTGACTGCACTGTTCATGCTCATGCTGTATTTTGGCAGCAGGAAAGCATTTCCCTCCTTCTTCTCCTGCCTCCTGCATCAGCTTCAGTTGGAACCTGGTGGGTGAGTGGACACTGCTCTGCCCAGGGTCAGGCTGCTGTTCCCAGGCCCCTTTGTGGAGCTGGCTCCAGACAAGAAGCACGGAACTCTCATGGCCTCTCCATCCATGCAGCAGAATGGGCTTGTGTTCTAGAACCATACTGAGAACACCTCATCAATGCTGGCAGCAAACAGCTTTAGAGCACTGAAAGCAGGAATATCTGAAACATCAATCAATATGGGAGAAGACTGAAATCTTTAACCGCTCAATTCACAATCTTATACAAGTAGAGGCAAATCTGGGTAGGCTTAAATAGTGATTTTCTTTGCTTGGTTCAGTTCCACCCAACTTCCAGAATTATTTCTATTAGCCAAGAGTCAGCTTGGGAGCAGCCTTCAGACACTGCTGCCTGCATGGCCCAGGGGTGAGTTGCTGAAGAGCAGGAAGGAATATTGGTGTGAGGGAACACAAAAGCCAGGAATGCTTGCAATTTTACTGTTCTGTATTCTCCATGTAAGGCATTCCCCAGATTTTGAGGTTAGAGGTTATGAAAAGCTCAATAATAAAAGTTCTTCATTTAAGCAATCAGGAACCGTGCCAAACAGGAACAATTCTGGGAAATAACCCTTTTATCTTTGGTACCTAACTGCATTAAAAAAAATTTAAAAGCCTTTTATTATGATTAATTTCTTGTGCTCAGGAAGTTTATGCAGCTGTCCTTGATATGGGGAGCTTGTCCCCTGTTTTGTCAGGTCCTGCAAAGTCCAGCAGTCAAAGAAAAATGTTTTTCAAGCACAGCTTTTTTATTTCTCCTCTGGGTACCTTAACTCAGGGGCAGAATTAACTGAAGGAACTTACTGTGAGAAATACAGAATCCTGTAAAGGGATTTAGAAGGATTTGGGAGATTTAAAGATTTTTCATCATCGTGATTTGTAATGATCGATTTATTTTTGTACATATTTTCCCATGTTAAGCTCATGAGGAATATGAAAATCCTATTAGGAGGCCAAAGCAGATATTTCTGTTCTTAGAGGATGCAACAACACACCTCCTCTAAGGGCTGGGCTGTGAAGGCCATCTCGTTTCTCTTGCTTCACCCCTACCATTGGAGTCATTTGGCTCCCATTGCACTGATCATCACATCTGTAACTGTGTCTTCCTAAGTAATCCAGCTTTAAAACTTGGGATGAAGCTGTTGTAGTGGGGGAGAAAGTGGTATGGCTTGAAACTGTTCACCCAGGGACTGACCTGCTGTTTGTTCTCAAGCCATTCCTCTATCCTCACATTGCAGAAGGCATTCCTTTTTTTCTTAATCCCTCTTTATTTATTCTGTGAGAAATAATCAATTTTGTTGTCTTTTATTTTATATTTATTACATCTACTAAGTATTATTTACAATCAATTTTAGTAGTGTACCTGCCATTTGACTGGAAGGTGTAAGAAATTCTTCAAATTGACTACACAGGGCAGCCCAGGATATCTCCAAACAATCTTGATGTGAGATGCAAACTGCCAATACTGGCTGTCTGCTTTCTGTGGGCAGAAGGCTAGAGCTGAGTCTCCCTCAGTTTTGTTTCCTTGTATGGGGAAGGTCCAGGAGAAACAGGATCCCAGGTGTAGATTTTGGAACTGCCTCCACTCATCTCCTGAGGTTCCCCAGAGGCTACCTCTGTTCTTTCTCACAGAGGAGAATATGGAAAACATAATGAACCAAATCTCTGAAATACTACTCTGAATTAATACTCCCAGACTTGGCCTTGCTTTTTCTTATCAAGACACAGGTGGAGCAACGTGGAGCTGAAGAGAACTCACGAGCAGGACTGGAGCAGAGTCCAGGAATTAGTCACAGAAGTCACAGCCAGACTCAAAAGTAGCTGGTGAAGTAAGCATGAAACTTAAAAATTAGAAGGAAGAGATGAGTGATTTTGGACAAGGCAGCTGCTGGTCTAAGGGATACAGGGAGAAACGAGAGATGGAATTAAAGTAACAAGGGAATCAGGTAACGTGTTATAGACTGTACTTCTGTCCAAAAATCTCCCTCTGGCTGAGCCATTGAACGACTTCTGAGGTAAAATATGGTTTATTTGTTTAAAATCACAGACCTGGTGTTGATGAGCAGAAATGACCACACAAACTATTTTTCAAAGGATCCCCAGTCACCAGCAAGTAGTACCCTTCACATCCAGGGATGTTCCTCTTCCAGCAGTGCAAGACTCCACAGGATTTCTAGTTTTAGCCTCTACAAATACAACAGATTCTGTCTGTAACTTCAGGTCATGAAGATACTCTGTTGGCATATGAAGGTGAAAACACTTCCATGTGAGAGGCTCACATGGGCTGAGTGCAGTGCTTTGAACATTTTAAATGGAAGGTGTGACACAAATTGTCATTCAGATAATCCCAGAAGATCCTTTAAGAGGGGAATAAGGGTATTGGGGTAACACAAAGGCAAAAACTGTTTGAGGGAACCTGTTTATTTGAAAAACGTGCCTTGCTGCTCCAGTCTGAATTGTTTGTCTTCCTTGGAATGAAAGAATGTAGGACATGGAGGGGAGGCTTGCCAGAAAAGCCTTTTGGAATTGCAATGAAATGGCTGTGTTTGTGCTCAGAAGGGTCTCAGGCTTGTGTTCACATCTGCTTTAAGTTATCCTGATGTTGTTTTTTTTTTTTATTTTTTTTAATTGAGTTTAACATACTGAGAAATGCACAAAGCTCTCTGGCCCCCAGGCACAAGAGGAAAAAACCTCAACAACATGCACTGACCCTGCCACCATGTGCTTCCCAACAAACATTCCCAAACAAATGCTGGCGATGACAAACTGGCCTAGGAGCAACAGGATGGCGAGTGCTTAATTGCACACTCCAGAGCCCAGTGCCTCGGAAGGACAAGGATGGGGAGCAGATAATGAGGGTGGGATTTGCTAACAGTGGGCATTAGCCACACTTGGCAGGTTTGGGGAGCACAGAGCAAGACAATTATCGCATTTTGCTGCATGATGGATGCTCAACTGAGCCAGCCAGCTGTTAACCAGGACCAGAGGGAAGCCCCTCTCAGGTCTTCGGTCCCACTTTTAAGCAAAAGTGGCTCTTAGCAACCTTTGAATTCCTCCTTTATGTAGAGATTCTTCAGGTCTATATTATTTGTGTAATAAATTGCCTATAGGCTCTCTGTGGCACCCAGGCAGCTGAGGACAGCGGCAAAACACCATGGTGTGACCGTGCCTTTTCTTCCTCCTTTTCTGCATGCCCTGTTCCCAAGGGCCAGGCAGGCAACCAGCCATGAGCCATTCAGGCCTAAAAATACCAGAGGTTTTCACAGAGATGATTTCTACCCAGTTCAAAGAGGGAGAGCACAAAAGGGATTGGGCCCTGTGGGTGTTGGTTGGCCCAGACAACAATTCAGCTGGCATGGGTTTGGTCTGCAGGCAGCAGCTTTATCAAGTGAGCCTAAAAGATGGCAAGGGCAGTGCCTGGCTGTCCTGGAGGTGTCCACCCTCTCCTGAAGAGAGACCTGTGTGCTGGGCGGATGGATCAAGCACTCGTCCTTGTGGATGCACTAACCCTGAAGAAATCAGGGAAAGGCCAGGTCTGTTATCATGTACAAATGTGGTGTCTGTTCTGTCACCCACTGCGAGAGAGCCTCTACACATGTATGACACAGCCCAGGGGTTGGAAGAGGGAGGGGAGCCTTCACTGAAAGGCAGATGTAGCACCTTCCCTTCCAGCTTTGGGCAGGTGATCCAGAGCTGCTGTGTTTTAAGGAAAACTGGTTCTGAGCTTGTTTCTCTTAAAGCAGATTTTCCTAGCAGCTCAGATACCCATGCAACAGGCCCAGGGCAGAGAGCTGGAGGTGCCATGTGGATCATGGCGCAAGGCAGCCCTGCCAAGTCACCTCTGTGGGGACATGGGGCGGTGCCCCACTGGCACTCCTGGAGTGTGTAGGCATCAAGGGCAGCTTTGTGCATGGCTGTGCTGGGGTGTCTGCTTGCAGGAAACATGGATACTGCTTTAATGATGTCAGCCTGGGCCCAGCTGTGTATCTGGACAGGAGAGGGCAGAGCTGTGAGTGCACCCACATAAGAGGACTCCTTGTGCTACACACACCTCCAAGCGTCTCTGTGCAGCCTCCTCAGTGTGCCCAACATGTCCCTAAAGGTTCCTCCTGCCCAGTTTTGCACATTATTGGACTCACTGGTCTGTTCTCAGGTACGCTGAGTGTTTGCCAAGGAAAGGGACTGTCTAGACATGATGTCAAACCAACCGGCTTCAAATCTCACTCAACCCTGGGGGTAATCACAAGCCTAGGAGGGGCCTTATCAATAAAACATTTTCCCTGCAGGAGGGTAAGGAAAATATGTGGAGGGTAATTCAGGTTTGTGGGAGAGGAGGAGCTTGGTGTCTCTGTCCTGCCAGGGTGGCCCTAATTTTCTCTGTCAGGAAGGTGCCCAGAGCTTTCTGTACCTTCTTTGCTGGATTATTTGTTGTTAATGATTGTTTGGTTTTAGATAGCAAATCTCAATCTGTCATGCTGTTTTATTTTTGCTTGTGGGTGAGGCTTGCTTTTCTTCTGGAGAGATTGCAATTCACCACTAAGCTTTTTTGGCTTCTGAGGGACAAGTTCAGTTAAAAAAAAAAAAAAAAGCAAGGCCCATTCAATCAGCAAATAAAGCAGGATGTTATGTAAGAGGAATAATATTGACACGGGGCTCCCAGGCCTCAGTGCATCTCCCCCTCCTTAGGTGATTAAAGGTTTCAGCACTCCCAGGGAGGGGGCTGGCATTGCATAAGAGCCTCTTTGCTTCAAAGCATTTCCCCCTTTTTTAAATCTAAGGGATCCAGTGGATTTATGACCAGCCTGGGCTTTTTAAGCAGATGGCTAGGCTTGTTATCATTTTATTTGAATGATAGTGATAACTCTGCAGGCTGAGAGGATTAATGCAAGAAATGGAAAGCACTAACACTTTTTTTCCCCCCATGGTGTTTTCCCACACTCAAAGGGCAAGCACACAGCACCAAATCTTTGCCTAGTTTAAAGCAAGGAGTCTGCACTGACAAGTGCTACAGAGCTGGTGTGATTTTCCATAGGGTGGTGTTAAAGGAAAAAACAAAGTCTGGACACTTTGTTACCTTTTCTTCTTTATGGAGTCAAGCCACAGTGGGCTTTTTATAATTTTGTAAAAAAATTTGTAAGGTATATACTCATGGCTTATGCTCTGCCTACCTTAGATGTCCCAAATGACTGGGAAGGACAACCTGTAGGCAGAGAAAACCATGAGTCCCAAGAGGGGAAGAGAGTTATATTCAGTTTATATTTTCTAATTGCATTCTCTCCCTTTTTTAAGCATCTTTATTGAGCTCAACAAAAATCTTTTCTTGTCAAAGAATACTTCAATCTGACATTGGGGGGAAAAAGAAGCAAGCATCTCTACTACTGACCGTTTAAAACATTGAAAATCTGCCTTCCTTGCTATGGGAAAACTGAGTTCCAAACTGACATGGAAGTGTTTCCATAAGCACAAGAACTAAAGGAGTCTGGTGGATTTTCACCTGTGTTCAAGTGTCTAATATGGTCTGAATCCTGCTGCAGCTTCCCTTCAGAGAGAACTAAGTGTCCCTATCACTCAGCATCAGTTTATTTGCACAAACTGTATGAAATTCTTACCTTTGAGACCTTTGCAAGCCCTACTTCTTTAGACTAGCAGGCTCAGGACCTAGAGTTCTCTCTTTTTTTGTTCTCTCTTTTATTCTCTCTCATTTCTGCCATTCAATTTTCACATCTTTTTTCTACTATCATGTAGGATCAAAAGTAAAAGAAAGTGAAAATTTATATTTATCACATTGGTCTGGTTGCTGGAGCTGTATGAAAACCAGATTGTAGAAACTTGTGACAAAACTGTGGCAGCTGCCAACACTTTCTGACTTTTGAGGTCTCCAGCCAATTTGCTGTCTCAGAAAAGGGTAGACCAGCCATGCCACTGTGCTTCTGCAGGGAGATAGAAGGGAAAATGATGTTTTAAGGCAGGGATAAATGATGCAGAAAAAAAAAAAAAAAAAAAAAGATGAGGGAATGAGCTGGAGAAGCTGATCTACAACCCAGTTTCAAAATGTGTCTCCTCTCCATGGGTTCTGTGTTCTCCAGTGCCACAGTGCCACTGGACTGCAGCAAGGCCCATGCTCCCAAGCAGACCTTCACAGAGGCAAAGGCTGCTAAAGAGCTTTGTGAACAGAGGTGGGAGAGGGCATTCAAGCTGATTTTGAGCTTCTCTGCTGAAATCCAGAAAGTGAATTTGCTGGGAGTTCTCTGACATTTTCTTCATTGGAAAGCAATGGTTAATTGAAAACAAACAATCTCTGTTTCATCTAAATGGATAAATTCCCTCTGAAATACAGGCTAAATTCCCCTGGATCTGTGCCTGGTTACTGCTATGACTGGCAGAAAGCTAGGCAGGTACTGAGGGTCTGCATCTCCCAAGTACCTCTGCCTGCTGAGCTGGGGCTCCCAGAGCTTCTATGGTCCCATCTGCACATCCAAGAGACCAAACAGATTTGGGAGTGCTGCAGCTTATAGCATGGGTTAGGGCTCCAAAGTTCTTCTCTTCTGCAGGAGAGGCAGTTCACTGACATTAAATGCTGTGGTCTCCAAAAAATAACTTGCAATGTTTCCAAAGCATTGGATCAGTGTGAAAAGCTTCTGGTATAATGGGTGTTGGGTTGCTCCTTACTCACACATTGTCCTCCAACAGAGAGAAATTGTCTGGCCAATTTGAGCCATCACACCTTGCTGGGAATGAGTCTTCCCTCTGCCAGGATGCTCTAGGCACACATCACATCTTCTTTAGGATAAGGAAGATTTGAAGAAGCCAGGCCTTCACTACGGAAGGAAGTTGAGGGCAGGTGAACTCAGAGCCAGATCACTGCGGTAGCTCATTATCCAGGAAAAGCCTGGCAGAGAGCAAGAGCATTCTTGTGCCAGATAATCTCCTGGACTCTATCTTCCCTGAAGCACTTGGGCATACCTTGGGAGCAAACATGAGTTTAATGGATTCACTGCACAGTAAGTAAAATGTAGCAGGAAAGCAATGAAACTCCCGTAGGAGAACGCAAAGGCAACACTTTCCCTTGTTGTGCTGGAGATGTGCTGTTCAGCAGCTGCATGGAGCCCATTTATATAAACTGCTCTCCAGGAAATATTTTTTTTCTGGCTGAAGGGATCTCTGTAGCACCACCATGAGCTTGGAAAAGGCCATTAAAGGTGAAGTGTGTCCAAAGATGTTATGTAGGTTGTCATCCATCAGAAAGCCAAAGCTATCCCCTTATATTTGTACTCTTTCCAGTGCTAATTTTCATCTGCTCTTACAAGGTTAAACCATTTTACAAAATTTGTTCTTCATTGCTGTTAAAATGCTCAACATATTTAAAACACTTTGAATTCCCATGCTGGAAGGTATTATGAAAGCAGTGTTCATATTTATTATTAGAATGAGGTTAGAAAGCAATCTTGCCTGTGGAGACATCTGGCAACACACCCATCTGAACTGAGTGAAGGCCACTTACTAATAAGGCTTCTAAGTTGGGAAAGGGACAGGGTGTTCTCAAAGACTCTGGAGCTGGAATTAAAAGAGGGAGATTGAGCTTATCTGTATGGTTTGCATTTCTCACTTCAGGACCTTTTCTGAATGTTACTACGCATAGAGCTGAAATTAAATAGTTATCTAATATAACTGGTTTCAACTTATAGAGCTAAAAATGCACTCCCTAGGGACAGGCCAGAAGTGTTCCAGGGAGGCATTGCCAGCAGCCAGAACATTTCTTTCCTGTCAGACTGGATAATCAGAATCAGTTTTTCCTGCTTGTTCTAGGAGTTATTCTACTCTATTTCAATACAAATGTTGGGTGACCTGAGCACATATGAACAAACAGACAGCAAAGGAAGTTTGTTGAAATTACAGAGAGTTTTTTCCTACTTCTTTTAAAAGCAGAGAGGAGGCAATGTAAGGGAGAAGGGGAGACAAGTCAGATTTGCAGACACAGTAACAATGATCTGATGCAGAAAATGGTGGGTGTACCCCTATTTTTTTTCTTTAAGGAGTCCAGAGATGACCCAAACTTGTAATAGGTACCTTTTAAAGATCCTGAATGTGGAAAAAGTGCAGAGTGGCTAATGGGAAAGAAAACACAAGGTATTTAACTGACCTGTGCTGGGGAACCAAAACACCTTTACCCTCCAAATTTGGGAGACCTGGCACATGAAACTGCAAGTTTGTTAGAAAATATTTTAACTAATTCATCAAGTTAAAGGTAGTGCTGTATGGTTAGACAATAGAAAATGTAGTACCTGTACTTAAAATAGAGGGAGGAAGCCATCTGGAAAACTACAAACTGATCACTCTGAGTGCTGTGGCATACAGGGCTATCAGAACAATTATTGAAAGAAACAAGAATTAAATACAAGGAAGAAATGGAAAAATGAGATAAACTGCAAGTGTTGATAAAGGATAAATCCTGTATGACTAACTTCATGGTTTTCTTTGATAAGATAACTGATCTGGGCAGAGGAGATGTGGGACATCACATCTGTCTAAACTTCAGTGAAACAAAGGCATAAGGTCACTATGGGGAATTTTCAACAGAGCTTAAGAAATTTAGGATTACCACAAAAGTGGAAGAAATGGGAAGAGAGTGGGTTAGAGGGGAGGTGAGAGATGGTAATGTTAAAAAAGATTGAAGGGAAGTTGTCAGTTGCCTAAGAAGGTGAGGATATGATGGGATACAGTTGTTCTGGCACACACAACCAGGGTGTTAATACCTATTTAAGTTGAAGATCAACTTCAGCACAGAAATGGAAGGGCATGAACTGGTCAATAGTACTGTTATATTCTACTGAAAATATCTGTTTAGCTCAGGAATTAGAGAATTTTTCAGGTTTCTGACAGAAAAGCACAGTTCTGGAGTGACTATTCAGGAGTAAATAATCTCTTTCTGAGGCATTTGATCATTTTATGGGAGGATTCTCTGTGATAAATGAGGAATGTTCCTGCACAGTTGTCTATATTGTCTGTCCTTGCCTTGCCTTCCCTCCTAGGGAGGCTGAAATCCTGAGGAACTTTAGGTCACAGTAGGTCTGGAAACATTCTTTTACTGGGGTGTGTTGGTTCACTTCTGACACTGTAGATATGAGTCACATGCACTGTGTCTACGAGGAATGACAATCTGGTAAATAGGACCCTGGGACACAAGGGAATCCGGGTTTCATTCCCATCCTATTTCAACTTGTTTGCATGCTCTCAAAAAACCCACTCAGGATCTAAGCAGCTGAATGAGAATTTTAGTGAACTGAAGGCTCCCTTCTGAGCCTGCTGCCCTCAGGGCAGGGTCACCTAACATAAGGAAGCAGTTAAACTTCCCTTTCTTGTTTGATCTGAAGATATCTGAGATACCCAATGCTCTCTCTAAATATGCTCCCATCAGAAATTCTCAGTGCTCATTTTCCATCTCTGCCCAGTCAAAAATTAAGTATTTGTCAATGTTCTCCTCTAGCTCTCCCAGGAGAGTTTCAACTAACGCTCTGTTGGGAAAGTTTCCCATTTGCATGCTGGAGGGAAGGAGAGAAGAGCCCCCAGCATTGTACACCACAGTGGGGTGGCACTCCCTGCTTTGAACCCCTGGGACATCTTCCTTGCAGGAAACTGAAAGAATGCTACAGCCTGATTGGGAAAAAGCTCTGGCACCCTGGGGCTCTGCCCTGCTGTGAAGGCACTCACCTGGGATGGGGTCTCTTCTCATCAAAGGATAAACTCATTATCCAGGGAAGATTTACACATCTCGTTTCATTCTACTACGGCATAAAAACTGTTGCCAAATTTCACTTTTAAGATTTTTCCTAGATTTCCACCAACTTCACCCTAGGTCCCTCAGGAGCTCCTCCCTACTGAGAATTAATAGCATGTGTGAGGGCCATCCTCTGAGCCAATGAGGAGAACAGGGGAAGCAACTTGCTTTGGTCTCCACCTGAGGGGTCAGGGAGGCTGAAGGAAGCAGCTGTTCTAGCTGTGGCTTGTCATTTTGCTCCCCACGTTTGAAACAGTGAGTCTGTGATTTCCTCTGAGTCCAGCCAGATGCTGCCTTCGGGTGACAAACCCTGCAAAGAACAGCAAGGTCATGGAGTGTTTTTGCAGTTGTCAGCCTTAACCCAGAGCAAAATCAGGGAGGCAGCTGCAACCTCTTGGCCCTGGGGCTACCTAAACTCCAGCATGCTTTCCTCTTCCAAAGTGGAAGGCTTGCATTGGCTCTGCTGGCTGTGCTGACTGCACAGCCTGTCTGATTTGCCTTGGCATTTCGGGAATCCTGCCATGTCACAGCACATATGGTCCCTGCAAGGTTCCTCTTCTCCCTGTCCTCAGAGTGGATATTCTGTGAGTGGCTACAGCTGCCTCTTCCACTTGTCCTTTGATCAGTCTCATCATGATGGCCACGGTACCATTGTGAAGGGTCACAAAATAGTTTGCTGTCACCACTTAAAGGCTTCCAGGCTCCTCCAGGTTAAGACAGTGGTTTGGGATTATGTTCTGAGGTCTGGTTTTCTTTGTGAAACCTTGCACAATGTAAACACTTAGTTTTGCAAATGGTGATGTGCACAGCAGCTGGCAAAGGCTCCCAGCAGACCTGTGGGGTGTGAACCTGCTTCTGTAGCTGGAGGACAGCACAGCAAGAATGGGATTCACCTGGGGTGCTCAGCCAAGTGCAATATACAGTGTTTACATGGACACATTGGTACTAAGCTGGGAAGAAATACCAGGCCTTGTGATACCAATTATGCTTCTCTAATCATTAGGTTTGAATTATGCTTCTCTAATCATTCGGCTACTCTGCAAGCCCTTAATGCATAGGGAATTTCAAAGCAGGCCCTGGAAATAAATTGAGGGAATATCCTCTAGATCTTGATTATTAATTGACTGCTCTTCCTAAATACTTAAGCCTAACAGTCATTTAAAGTCGCTGATTATTCCTGATTGAGTGACTATAAGCTTGCCTAGGATGTGATTCAGGACCCCAAGAGAAGCCAAGTAAAGCTAACAAAAGCAAATACTTTTTTGTATGACTACTAAACACTGTGGCAAGGCCAAAACATCAATGAAGTCCATGCATGCATTTCAGAGAGAAAATTCAAAGAGAATAACATTATGCAACATAACTCTGTCCTCCCAGAGTCAGGAATATTCATGAATTCTCTGAGTCAGGATTAAGGAAGGCCACCTGAAACCTCATAAAAAGTCTGCAAAACATCTTTCTTTACAGATCTTTTGTCTTGGATTCTATTTTTTCATTTCTTTCTTTCTATTTTTTTTCCTTTTCTTATTGATTTATGTCTATCAAGATAAATTACCAGCAAGTGCAGCCTTGGTTTCATCTGTCTAGTCTTAGCTGTTCATTACTCCTGGTAAAATCCCAGATAGGTAGCTGTACCCAGAGCAGAAGACCCAGGCAGCTGCTGCACACTTTAACCAGTTGTTTGCTAATGATGATCAATATTTTCAGAGGGGATTAGCATTCTGGGTGCTCTGACACCAACAAAAGGTCTTGCATAGCTAAACAATTGTCCCAGAAACTGAGCTCCTTTCCAGGGGTTCACTGGTGCACCAGAGATTAGAAAATGGTTCTGAAAGGCTTTATCCAGGAAGAATCACAATAAATAATTAATTTGCTTTTCATTGCTGAGACCACAACATGTATGCTTTTACCTGTTACCTACAGGAGACAAGAAGAAATTGAGAGAAAATCTATTTCCCCAGTTCATGAATAATGTCATGAACCTGCTTCTGAGTTTATTTGGCTTTGTCTAAGAGTTTGATTTTTCAGGTCTATGTGAGCAGGGCATCACAGTGCATTTCTTCATTCTTATGCAGAGAAATGAGTGCAGCAGAACGGAGGGAGTGTGGCATAATGGTCCACCCACAGCACTTCTGGATGCAGTCTGAGTTTCACCATTGTTTTTCTGGAGCACCTTGTGGACCCCCAGTTATCCCTCTGCATCATTAACAAAAGAGCCCAATTACAACTCGAGAGTCCCTTACAGTGTCAATGGTCACAAAGGCTCCTAAGTGATGGTGTGCAAAGGGCTCAGAGGCCCTGAATGCTGGAGGCATGGAGAGCACTGGCCATGTGGAACTTATTAAGAAAGTCCAAGAAAGATTCTGTGTTTAGTGTTCATTTGTACCAGCTGAGATGAAGACAGGCGAGCTGACTGGAGCTGTGCACTGACCCACGAAAGTGCTGTGGCCTCTGAGGAAATGCTGGGAGCCCTGGGATAGCTCGTACCACGGAGGAGACAGCCTGGCTGTGCTCGGATATATTAAGGGATGTTCTGAGGAAGAGCACACATCAAATACTCTCATTAGTAAAATGACAGAAAATGCTGTTATGGCTTGAGGCTGCAGCAGGGAACATTTAGTATAAATATTAGGAAAAAACCTCATCATTCCAAGAAGAGTTACAGCAATTGGAACAAACTATCAGGGGACACTGTGGAATCTCTTCTAAGCTTCCAGCCATTGCTCTGGGAAGATTAAATAAATCCCAGTCCCTGACAGTAGTTGGGGTGGTCTGCATGATCCCCAGCACTCCCTTCAGCCTCAAACAATCCTCTGAATGGGAGGGATGGCTTGTTCGGAGAACCCGCAGCTTGGATAATGCGCTGACTGCTCTTTCAATTACACATGGCTCTCCAGGGCAGGGCCCATGTTTCCCTCTGCCTTTGGAATGCACCCAGAACATATTAGGCAGCACCACAACATAAATAATAACAGCCCACCGTCCCCATCTCAGCAGTGGAACAGCCGCTCTCTCCAGCTCCCCTCCTGTGCTGTGTGCTGCAAGGCCAGACAGTAGCCCACTCCTGCTGAGCAGTCATTTAAGAGCCAGCCCAAGGGCAAAATCCCATGGCCACAGCACATGACACATGGAGTTGGTGTCAGTACAGCTCCAGCAACTCTCCACACTCTTCCCCTTCCATCTTCTCAGGCAGGTAGGAGCTCCATGGACAGGACTGCCGCTATCCATTAATACCTGACCTGGGAGGAATGCTGTCCTGCCTGGCAGATGCTGTGCTGGGGAAGATGGAATGGTTGGGGGTTAGACTGGCACAAACTTGCTCACCTGGCCGCCAGCAAGTGGTGGGATGGGGATGCAGCTGCTGTGGGTGGGAATGGCGGTTAGTGGAGCAGACAAGCCTAGGAGGGGCCTTGTTATGGCTTTTGGCATAATGCTAATTATTGCTGCAGAGCTATTGTAGGTATTGCTGTCACTGTAATGCTGCCACCTGCTCTACAAGAGCTGTCCTCTGCAGCAGGCTGAATTGTACTGAATAAATTTGAGTTCCCCCTGCTAAAGCACCTCCCTTCCTGCCAGACTGCAGGGTTTTGGAAAGAGGCAGAATAGCATCTGAAGCCAGTTTCTCTCATTCACACCAAGCAGGAGCAGAGCAGCCAGCTGAGAACCTGGGAGGATGCCAAGAGAGAGCATCCCTGGGGTTCCCAGCTCTCTCCTGCAGTTGTTGCACAGATGGGAAGGTGGGTTTTGCAGCACTGTGAAGTCCCTTTGGCCCCATCAGCTTGGGTTGATGTTCTCTTTGTTCTGCTCTGATGAAGGGGGTGCTTTTCCTGCAGTAAGCAGTCTCCCATCATGCTGTTACCCTCTCCATGCCACTGATTTAGCAGGAGAGAAAGGAAGACTGAGAGGACACAGACACCCTCAGTGACTGCCAACTATACCTCTTCTGGGTATAGGTCCTAGAAGTACTAATATGCAACATCTCCTGTTTATTTTTCATTCATTTGCTGAACACAATCATTTCAGTCGAGAGACCCGCAGAAGTCCCTCCCCAGGTGCCAGGTTTTATCAGGTGTTCAGGATACCACATCTGCATAGCTGTATTGCTCCAGCATGTGTTCCCAAAGTGGAGGCAGAGCAGAGAACTCTGCAGTTTTCTGGCACTACATTCCTGCTGCAGAGTGTCTGCAGATTTATAGAGCTACAGCAATAGCGTTGGCCACAAAACAATACTGGCTACAGGACACACTTACGATACCTAAATAAGAACAGCTTCAAGCCAGAGAGAACATTCCCAGGGATGTCAGTAGAATCCAATTTCTTACTTGGAGGGTGTGGAATGACTTATGGCTTCTGACTTGGGTGCCAGCAGATAATTCTTAAAAGTATAGGTTTACAAAGCACTGTGCAAACATGGTCCCCCCTGCAGGGATGGATAACTGAGGACAATGGCTTTTATGTTCAATATGGAGATGACATTCCAGAGGAGAAGGTTCAGGGACATTAAATGATTTTTGCAATGATATGAAAATGTTACTTTAAGTTCAACAAAGAACATAGCAGAGCTTCATCCTCAGCACTGTGCTTAGACTATAGGCCTGAGTTTCTTCCTGATTTTTCCTTAGCTAATACATGGCAGGCTCTCCTGCCTACCTTAATGAAGCTACAAGGCAGGAGCCACTTTTGATGACAAACAACATCTGTTTGATATGCCAATAACAGACTTATTAGAAAAATACAAAGAAGCACAATTTAACACCGAATTGGGGTTCACAGTTGATTCAGATTTAGAGACAGGGTTTCCAAGATAAAAAATACACTTTTTCATCAGAAGTTCCACAACCAAGCTCAAAACAGTACTCAGGCTCCTTCTGGTTTCAACTGCAGTTACAAACCACAGAGCCTCACAGAATAGTGAGCTGGGGATGAAGAGTTCTCACAGGATTTGTGAGAAAAGACCAGAGCACACCTAACCAGCCCAAGAGAGCGGCACCTTGGCAGCCTCATTAACCTGATGAGGTGCAGCTCCAAGAGGCCTTGCTTCTATTTCTCCTGTCAAGGCTGGGAGTTTTTCATTTGCAGACTTGGCTTGGTACCAGACACACCACTAAATGAGGAGAGAAGGTGCTGTGCTGTGAAGGGTAAGTAATGCAGAGAATTTACTATGTGTTTTAACCATTATTAAAGATATCTCATGGCTGGCAGCTGACTATTTGTTGCTAATGAGTAAAAAAGCCTAGAAACTGGGGGATTGGTGGTGGTCATCATGAGGCCTCTGAAAGTTGTTTCTTGCTATTGCACTTCACAGCAGTTTTCTTATCTATAAGCATCAAAGGTGTTGTGGTTCACTGTCTAGATTTGAATTCATTGCTGTTTTTATTTTGCTGTTTTCTAGGGGATATGAATGTGAGACCATAGTGTTGGTGCCCACTGTTTTAGTGCTAAGTGATCCCAACCTTTACAGCTTTCAAGTATTAAAAACACCTTTCCATTGAAGTCTCTGCAAAAAGAAAGAATTTTGCGGCAAACTGTAATGAAGGAATTATTAATGCTGTTGAAGAAGCAGGTTTTGATAGGATTTTAAGGCAGTGAAGTCCTGGAACAGACAGTTTAGGAGTGTACAGAACCATGAGAATTGCAGAGTTCTAAGGGCAACAGGAGAAATGCTGACAAGGCATAACAAAGGTAGAGCTAATCCTGTGGCATGGAAATAGGATGAGCTGAGGTTTGGGACTGGGGTGGGTTTTTATTGCTTTTGGAGCTGGAATATAAAATTGAGCTTTTTAAAAATGCTTCTTTTTGATTTATGTCACTTTTCACTGAAACCTATCTGTAGTTTACTCTTGATGTCACTGGCAGCAGAGTTAAAGCAATTTTGCAAGTCTCAGCCTCACTAGCCAATTCAAATGGCTACTGTCATGGTGAAGCTTTTGGCCTGGGGTAAATTTGTTCCCTCTAGAATGACTGAGTACTGCCCTGAACAGCAGATTAGTTTGTTTTCTTCTCTTATTTTCTATTTTTTTTTGTGTGGTTCTGAAGGATGCTTTGTGACAGATGTTAAAGTTCATCTCTGGCTTATTAATATTCCCATACTACTCACTAACACGTTTTTGCTGCTACAGTGCTGCCTGACAGCTTACACTTGCAGTATGTCGAGCCAAAATGTGTAGAAGTCCTGTCTGGCTCCATTCCTTCCTTATGGCCTGATTCAGAAGGAGGTTAGCTTGGCAGGGGGAGGAGGAGAGAGGAATAATTATGCTTAGACAATGTGTTTGGCAGGAGGCTTCTGTGTTCCTCCCATAAAAACTACATAAAGTGTTTGTAAGTGAGCAGGAGCTAGTATTTTTTTCATATTTAGGCATCTTCCTTTCTCTGGATCCCTTTCTGCAGCTGGGATTAAGCTGAGTGTGTTTTTCTGCTTCTCATCAGGAGCACCAATGTTAAGACTGGTGTTTCCAAAATTAGGTGGGTGTTTTTGAGACGCAGGACGCTGGCTGCAAAAAACCTGACAGAGCACAGCCAGCTGACTCAGATTTTCACATTATGCCAGGCAGAATAGAAATAGCTGAAGTATCTGGACATTTTTCAGAAATGTCAACCTTTTGAGTGACAGCTTGGAGCTGAACTGCATATGGGGATTTGGGAGGGGAGGGAAAACAGAGCTCTGCTGGGTATAGGAGGGAAAACAAAGCAGAAAGAATAGACTCAGATCGTGCAAGAGGCAACCAGGGAAGGGGAGCAGCAGTGCAAATGAGCTTTTCTCTTCACCCTTGCTGATGCTGGACCTGCCCACCAGTGTGAAATTCTTATCTGAGACTCTCCCTCAGTTCTCTGGGTACCTAGTACTGGGAAGATGGCTCAGGGCCATCTGATCTAATTCTGGAACAGTTCTCAGGTTTTCTCTCCTTGGCTTCCCAAGGCTGTCAGGGGAGGCACACAGGCATATATTAATCCAGGGACAAGTGCTGCTTGCCAGTCCCAGCTGTGCTTCTCTAGCAGAAATCTCCAGGCTGCTGAGCCTGGCAGCTGAGGAAATAGTGGTCAGACAACACGACCCCACCTCCAGGTGCCTGGCCAGGCAAGAAATGGAAACATCACTGCAGCTGAGGCTGTGCCTTACACTGATCTGTTTGTTTGGCCCTCCTGACTCCTGGGCAGCACCTTCTGGGTTAGCTGGTGTTTCAAATGAGCCCTAAAGAGGGAGAAAGACCTTGAGGGCTGACTTCCTTCCAAGCTGACTTGTCTATTCCAAGAAATGGAAATTTTCCATGCTGTATAAAGCAACTGGCCCTCACTTTGTTTACAGGGTCTCTTGTGTAACTCCACATGTTGTGTTTTACAGGCCATAAATAAAAAACAGGTAACAGGCTTTCATTTCCTCTCTCAGCTATTGCTGTATCCACCCACATGGGGAATACCTGTTGTGTATAGCAGACAAGAGAGGAGAAGTAAAGGGAATAGGGCAGAATTAGAAGTGGGTTAAAGGGAGAGGTTATGAGGTGCATTTCTCTTCTTTTTATTTTTACCATTTCAGTCTTAATGTGCACTCTGGAGTGAGTCTTACCATCCAATATGCAGATAAAGTCTCATAGTCCTCCTTAATACAAACACATTGTATGCATGTATGGTAAAGGGTGGGTATGGAAGGAAGAGGGGGAAAGAATAAAATATATGGAGAGGAGAAGAGGAAAAACGATTTAGTGTAAACAAACAAATGAAAAAAATAAGGAGATGAAAAGAATTTCTTACTGAAGATGTTATGCTTTCACTCCTCTACTTTCTACTTGAATTTTTCAGGGAAAAAAAATTGATGCTGAAGTCTGTGATCTAAAAGGCATTTTATCACTGCCAAGTAAATGCAGATTTATTTTTCTTTACATTTGTGAATATCAACATTAAAATGATGCTATCACCCAGCCAGAAAAAATTTCCCATGCCAGGCTGATATTCAAGGGATTGAAAGCCATTTAAGCACACTGTTGATAGGAGAGATTTCTACCAGAATTGAAGGTGACCGATCTGTTTTTGGTAGGTGGTGGCAGGTGGGCCTGACATCTTTCCTGAAGAACAACCAGTTCCTTCCTTGTATAAAGCAGGAGAGAAGACTGCCTGCCTTAGAAGCTATAGCTGGCTGGAAACTGGAGAGGTGTGTTTATCTTTGGCTGCAAAGTCCTTTTGGCCCATGCATTAGACAGTCCTTTGTTCTAGACACCTGGATGACTGTAGGTACCTACAGCCTGCCATGTTTTGTCGCCAACTCGGAATTTGCATGGGATGGAATAGGAGGAATTATAGGTCAGCACTCTGACAGCTGTTTAATGGCCTGGGGAAATAGAAATGTTGGGTACAGTCCAGTTTCCGAAGGGTCATATGTCAGCCCTGCAGGTCCTGCCATCACAAATGACACTAATTGCACCCTTTTTGGCAGCCTCAGCAGAATGGAAGGGATGGGGGAAACCTCAAAGGTTAAAGCTGAGGTGTGCTGGCAGCATGGCATGGCAGAAAGGTTTGAGTTGCTTCCTTTGCTGTAGTTATTTCTGTAGAAAGGAGTGCTCAGGCTCCCATGTCACTGCTCTGGGAGTGTCACATTTTCTGGACTGTGAGGTATAGGCAGGAGGTTTGGTTGACATCTTCTGTGTCTGCTTTCTGGGGAGTGAAATAGGTAAAATACCTGCAACAAAGTCAGTGTAGTGCTTAGGTGTCCAGACACAGGTGGGATCACTTCCTTTTATTTCGGGGGGCAGTGGAGTGGTGGGCTCCAGTCATGGGTGTAAAGCAGAGGTTTACTTTACACACCTTTAAATGCTCAGGTTAGTTTGTTCAAGGTGGGTGATGGTAAAAGGGGGAGACTCCCCCCAGGCTCCATAACTCATCCGTTTCCACCACATCTTTAGCTTTGGAAGCATTCCTTCTCCTGCAGAGAGCAGTGCAATGCAGGTTTAGTGCAGCTATGCACTTTACCTGCACAGGGAGCTTCCAGGACTTGTGGGCAGGTGGAAAGAGGCAATAGGGACCAATAATTAAATTTAAAATATTCTGATAACTGGATGGAGCAGATGATGTGTATGGTCTGTTTAAACCTTTGATCCAGGTGTTTCTACTACAGGGAACTGCAGAGTTGGGATGTTGGAAAGTTGCTGGTTTGGTTATTGCAATTTTGTAAGAGGAAAGATGATGGATGACAAAAACTTGGGAGTATTTGTTGTGTGCAGAATGTAATTGTTTTCATAATGCAAATAGAGGCTTTCAAATGTGCAGTGTGTGAAAGATATTTCCTGATTTTACTTGCATGAAACTCATGAGAAGGGACCATACTGCTTTGTCTTTTCATTGGGATGGTGTTTATTTTCCCAAATGATGCCATGGATGCAATAATCATCTGGGAACACCTACACTGTGAGATGCTTGGATTTTAATCATAATTAATTGGTTTCACATTATAGCTTTATTCTAGAAGTCCTTAAGCTTCTAATTTGTAGCACTTATGTGCAGTTTTGTACATGCATGTGTAGTCATATACTTAAATGGTGAGGTTTGGTTTTGTTTGGTGGGATTTTGTTGGTTGGTGTTTTTCTGGGAGTTTTGGGGGTGCAAGGGGACAGGTAGTCTTCCGGGGAACAGGAATGTCTCTATACAACTCTTCCATTCCTTGTGTCTGAAGTTTTCAGGTTGTTGTTTACAAATTGTTTCTGCTGAAAGGATCCATTACTTTAAAAAGTGTGAATGTTCTGCTTCAGTGTTTTCAGAATAAAATGTTACAGAAATGCTGAAGCATCTTGACATTTTTGAAATTCAGTGATGCGTTGGTCTAAATTTAGAATGAAGAACAAACAGCCTCTCCTTTTCTCTATTCCCATTTCCACTACAATTCTCCCCACCAAAAAAAAAAAAAAAAAATCCAGCAAGCTTTCAATATAGTTAAATGACCCAAAGAGAGAACTCTTGGAGGAGTTGGAGCTAGTTCTCACTTTAAAAAGCCATTAAACAACTGATACCTTTTAATAACATGTTTTGAGTCAATGCAAATGGCATTTCCTTGACTGCTCAGTTTTGTGCTGGACTGAGGATTTGGCTATTTGCCCAGCTGTGGTCACTGTCAGGTGGAAGTGAAACACATCAGTAAAAGTTTTTGCAAGATTCAAAACTTGAATACAGTGCAACTCTGCTACTGCAAGTGGCACCATTAAACAGGAGTAAGTTTTGTACTTTTAGGAAGATGGGGGCAAGTGTTTGTAGACTTAGGAGAGGGGCTTAAATGAGACTATTTATAAAAGACCTCAAATTTGGCATTTCATGTCACTGCATTGCTTACCTTTAGAGACATGGTGAAGGATAGTTAGGCTTCAAATACCTTGTTCTCCTATTTGTTGGCTGGAATAAAAGTGTCACACTGAAATAACTGTGGGCCCTAAAGTCAGTACCTGAAGCTCCTATGCAAACCACTCTTATTGTGACTTATTTTGAACTTCCAAGCTCTAACAATATTTTTTAACTCTCATCAAAAATATAATCCACTTCCTTTTTATTTTAAAATCAGGTACTTTTGAGCAACCCTACAGTAATAAACCTCTATGTGCAGCAACTATTAGTCAGCAAAATACTCTGCTTTAGAATAGCTCCACAATAAAAAGCCAGTTCATCTGAAAAGTGTCAGCTCAGTGATGAAGTGCAAACACCTTAGGAAGGAAGCAAATATGTTGTTGGTTTTGGCCACAGCATGACTATTAGTAAAAGTATACCTTTTAAAATAATCATAGTATGTTTTGGTACTTGAGGGGGTGCAGGGAAAGGCCACTGAAATGCTGTCCTTCAGTGACTTCTTATTTTCCAGTCAACTCTGTCCTCTTTTAATGATTGCCCAGCTCTTTAAATGCTCTGTCATGGTGCTCTATTCCTTTTTCCTCTATCCTGTTAGTTCCAGTGACCCTTGTGACTTGCTGTAGGGCTCTGAATCTGGTACAGTTAACGTGAGTCCCCTCAGTGTCACAGCTGTGCACAGGGCAGTGGGGTTTGATGGATGTGCAACCATGAAACAAAATCTAGCCACACCCAGACTGCAAATATGGAACAGTGCGGTCATGCCTCAAAATAATGGTCATAATTATTTGTGTTGGAAATTTCCCACACCATACAATTCTCTTCCTCACCATAATAAACATCTTGAACCTCAGTTTGGGGTTTTATTTTATCATGTCAACAGTTCTGAACCATAAAAGTGAGGAGGTGCCAAAGTCTTACACAGCAGAAGATCCTAATGTTCCCATCCAATGTGACACTTAGGCTCTAAATACTGAGCCTTGTGGTGGTTTGCCTCATGTAAAGAATTGTTTTTCACTAAATGGGGACCAGAGGAGAAGGCTGTGCTGTCTGTCACTGACAAAATGCTGTCAGATGCCTCCTGGTTCTTCGTGCAAGTTGATGTCTAAACAGTAAATATTCCAGTGAGATGGAGAAATGAGTGGAGAGAAAAGAATGAAAGGGTTGGGAGTAAAGTTCCTCCAGGTTTGGAGTAGGCTTTTTTCTTTGACATGGAATGCAGACAGTGCCCAACAGAAAAAAATTCAACAGAAGCAGTAGGGAGGTGTCTTGTGGTGCTGCCAGTATCTGTGCTGGAGGTCTAGATCCAGGACGTTATACCTTCACCTCCTTCCTTTCCAGCATGTTCCACCATGGAGCTGAGATGGAAATGGCTATTCTAGAGAGGATTTAGCAGCAGCTGCTGAGACCTCTAGCCCAGAATCATGGCTGTGGTGAGGCAGGGCTGGTTCACCAGCTGGGCTGGTGGGTAGATGCAGTCTCCTGGGTTCTGCTGAGAGAGCCACAGTTGTGTTCCTTGCAGGTAACTTACTATGGCTGCTGTACTTGGTGCTCTCTGGGTGGCTGGTGCTCTCTGGCAGAATCATCTCAAGACTTGGAATCTATTTTATAAGAAAAGAAATTTTGGAAGGATTCTTCTAACATGTACAAATGCAAGGAGACGTGCCAGTGATGGGGGAATTAGCTGGTCCCAGGCCAAGATGAGCTGATCTTCCAGGAGGAGTTTATGGATGGATGCAGGGGAGCCCCTTGTGCTGATCCGTGACTCAGGGAGGGTGTTTGTGGAGGAAAGGGCAAGGGAGGAGGCTGTAGCTCTGAAGCGGTGCCAACTCGCCAGTATTTTCAGCTTTTGCTGAGGAGGCTGTGATCTCTGTTGGAGCCACGTGTGGGTCACTCTCCTCCCTCCTGCCTGCACAACAGGAAAATTACTGCTGCAGTGTCCTGGGGATGGAGAGCTGTGCCCGTGGGAGCAGCTGCCCGGGGCTGCTGCGCACGGGAGGAGCTGGGGTGCCACTCCATGCCACTGCCCACAGATTTGTGGTGAGGCCTAACCTTGGCTCTCAGGAAAAGATGCCGCTTTCCTTTCTGAGTTTTCTTTTTTTGACCTGGCTGCAGTGGGACTGGACCGAGTGACATCCCGAGGGCTGCAGTCCCACCGCCTGCAGCATGGCACGGCTGCCCAGCCAGCGGTGTGTTTAAGGAGGGGCTGTCAAAGCCAGCCTCTGTCCACTGCTTGTGCTCCTGCCTGCACTCACAGGGCACACAGGCCACGCACGGCAGAGATGGATCACTGTGTTTCCAGGCAAGATTATAACCACATTATGGACCATGCACTTCTTACTGAAATCAAGTCCCGTTTGAGCCTTTAAGCTGGAACAGAATGAATAGCCCACATCTTTGGGGAGTGTGGGCCAGCCAATGGCTTAAAAACCAAAGCAATAAAAAAAAACACGACCCAAAACACAGCCAAAGAACTCTAAACCAACTCTGCTTTGTGTCCAGAGACCGAAACATAATTTGAAGTGACTTGTTCAAAATCCCTTCGTGGCGTGGGCAGCTAAAGCCATTGGGTATTTTGTTTACTCGTCTACAGAACACGTTTCTGTTGCATCCTGGCACCACGTGCTGCTGCTTGTTTAAACATGCCTGGGAGGAGAGCCAGTGTGAAAACACTCTTTAAATCAATAAATGTAGTTGTAAAATTGAATAAGCACTCCAGATAGGAACAGTTCAGGATCTTCAGGATCAAGATGTGATTTGGGGTTTTTGTTTGTTTGCTGTGGGTCTTTTTGTTTGGGGTGGGGTTTTTTGGTGAAATGGGGATCCCTTGACCTAACATGGTGATCAGGAAAATATGCCTAGCTGTGGATGGAAACCAGCTGAGGGAAAATCCAGATTGAAGAGCACATTTAGTGTCTTGGACCTCTTTTCATTAGATTCAGTGCTGCTGCTTGATAAATTAGTTAACTAGCAGAAGTATTACTACATTATTGCTTTCTTTTTTTTTTAAAGGGCTTTTGAAATTCTTAATATAGGTTTTCAAGGCTTCTGAGGAAGGATTAAATTAAAGATTTTATTTTGGTAAAAGCAGTTTGGAAGCTTTGAAAATAAACTGTTTAAAAACTGATTAATTTTTAGAGCATGATGGAGCAAATTGTGCCATTTTTACTGAAATTATTTTATTGAGTACTTTTTATCTATTTATTTATATACAGTCTCTACACATTGATAACAATTCTAATGTAAACTACTATGGTATAGTAAAGCTTCTTTCAAAAATTTCCCCACATTTTTCGGGATGAAGCTTCAAAGCACTGAAATGTAGAGAAGTTCGTGTTTTATCAATTCTAAATTAGGTGGATTGTGAACATTTTTTTGAATCTCTAGAGACTTTCACAGTGAAAAGGGTCACTTGTTAGACAAATCTGAAATTTTTCCTTGTGGGTTGGTTTTTTTCCCCTCTTTAGAATCTGTTCTGATCTTTGCTGTGGTACTTTCAGGTAACTATGTTTGAAGCACTAAGGTTTGTTCTGTGTTGTATTCACATTTTCCCATACTGAGCTTTGGGCATAAAAAAAGTAGGACTGCAAAGTAGAGGAAAATCAGGAGCAGTGTGAAGTCTCTGCAAACAAACTGCCATGTATGACAGAGGTAGCCAAGTCCAAAAACCAGTGCAAGACGTAGAGCTGGATCACAAGGTTTTAGAGCTGCAAAATTGCTTCTAATTTTCTCCTGCTGCACTCACAGGAAGGGGCTGGGTTTTGCATGTTGTCACACCCACACAGGGAGAGCACAGGTTAGGTCTTTATGTGCAACCTGAAGAAATAACATCCTGGGAAACGAAACAAGGAATAAATGAAGTCTTACCTATATTGCTGATAGTGAATGGTCATCAAAATGCAAAATCCAGCCAGGCAGCCTGATTTCCCCACAGCCAGGCATTCCCCTCTGCATTTTGCATAAATAAAGAAAAAATGTAAATTCCCTGCCCATAAAGAACACCTTATTCCAAGAATGAGGACACCTTGGTCATCTGACAGTTGGAGTTGGAAGGTGTCCAACCAAACTGGTGCCTCTCCTGTGGAGTACAGCACTGCTACAATACATTGTGTTTTGGAAATAGCTCTTGATTAACAGTGTTTGGTGGAGTGGAAGCAAAAATAATTAGAAAATATTTTAAAGCTCCCTCTGAATATAATCCATGGGCAATGATTTTAAACAACCTGTCAGCTTCAACCATCTCAGAGATGACTCAGGCAAGGGTAAGTTCGAGGGTAGTGATATCAGTGCAGCACCTGGTTTTGCTGATAGAATGAGGAGGAGCTTGCTCTGTCTTTAAACAAGCATGTGCTGTTTCCCTGGAGCTGTAACTTGTCTTTTCAGCTCGTTTTAGATGAGCACAAAGAGGCATTTACCATTAGATCCTCAAGTGGTGAAAATAAAATCATACCTGTGCTGATTCATTTCAGCTACACACGTGCCCCAGCCCACGCTCTGGGCTCTGCAGAAGCACTGTAATGATTCTGGTGGTGTTTCTGTGCACACAGGTTTAGCTGCTCATGGACAGCTCTACACGTGTGTGTATCTACAGCTCTGAAATCTGAAGCCATATTTTGGAAAAAGTAAAGATTTCATCCCAGAGCAGTCATAGAGGGTGGTCTAAGCTGGTCTGTGTATTCTGGGAGAAGGAGGGGAAGCCAAGGAAACATTCATACTCATGAGGGTCCTCAGCCATAACATTTATAACTCCAACTTCATCTTGCTGCCCCCTGACTGCCTCTAGAAGCAACTGATGACTCTTATGTAGCTTGTAGAAGGCTCAGACTATAACTTGAAATGCTGTGAAGCCTCATACTAATGCCATGATTTTTTTGCCTTTTTTTATATACCCTTTTATATAGCTTTTATGTATCCTCAGTGCTTTTAGCATGCATACGTGTAATTCCTTAAGCCAAATAATTTAGCATAGTCCTAATATTCCATTAAGCTCGGAGACCAAACATCCATGGAGGCCTCACAATTGGCAGCCAGAAAGCCCTAGGCTATCCTGAGAAACCAAGGTCCTTTGTAGAACACATCCTGTAAACTAAGGCCCATCCAGGGGGCAATTCCTTGGGATGGGGGGGATATTGTGCTATTCATTTAAGCTCCTCATTGGGGAATCTTTGATAGATATGCTAATTTGCAAGGTTTATAAATTGTATCTGTGCTCTATCGTGTGTGTGCATTTTGGCACATTCCACCTTGGCAAAGTGGTGCACCCTTAAGGATCCTTAAATAAATACCAAGGTAAAACCCCTTTTTCCTGTAACCATGTCTGGCTCTTAATTTTAAGACCAGGAAAAGGAAACAATACTATACCTCAGAAGTTTACTTTCCTCTCACACTGTTTACATAGGCTGAGTAGCTTGGGTTAATCCTGATCTGGTGAGTGTTGGCTTTTTCTGTTTCGTTCCCCTTCTGAAAGAGACTCTGTGGGTGCAACTGTTAGAGTGGTTGTGAGGGCCTGTGTCAGTGGGTGCTGCACACTGGTCTGTACAGATGCCTTTCAACATGAACGTGCACAAGGGGAGATGTTTGTGTCATGAAACACTGACAGGAGACAGGAGGAGGCTTCTTTGGGGAACAGCTACCAGAGATGTATATGTGGTTGTATCATCGATGCCCAGTATGAGATATTGAGAGATGCTGAGTTCTGTAGAGTTTCTGCCTTGTGTGCCATCTCCATTTTCACTTGGTTTTATTTTCTCCATTTTCACTTGGTTTTATTTATACATCCTATTCAAGGTGGCTGCCCCATAATAAAGGTTTAGTGTCCTGTGCTATTCCTTGGTATTTGAAGTAATTTGATGCCTGCTTATATTTTTATTTATTCCATTGATTACTGCTTCTCAGACTTTTGTGGACTGGAATATCTGCTTAAACCCACCAAGTTATACTTGATCCTGTGGACATCCTGGTTTATTGTGTATGAGATTGTATAAGCTTGGTGTATGGATTGTGTAATGTTTGGTCTACAGCATAAACTCTGTGCAATTATGGGAATTGATTAGTTCATCTGCCTTCTCTCCTTGCAAGACTGTAATACTGTGACCATTCTTCATCTGTTTCTAATGAAATAACTCTGCAGTGTCTAGCTACTTCCTGGTCAGAGAGGGCTCTGAACACAGAAATCTGCTCTTCAAACCAGCTTTTAGCAGCCTGGAGCATAGGATCACTTTCAAATCTGCAGTGACTATAATCCCTGACATGGTTATATATCTGCTTTTTATGCCTATGCTGTGAGAAAAGGCTGGAAGGGAACTGCCAGCTGGTGATTCTGTAAATGGTCACAAACACACCCGAGATGCTCCTGTTATTATTATCTGGCTCAAAATTAGATGTCTTCACAGAGTGACCTATGACTTGTATATCCTGCCATATTTTTACCTTCAGAGACAAGTACCAGAAGCTGTGTCTAAAGGTTTCCAAGAGGGCTTAGTAACTGGAGTGCTTGAATGGAGCCCTGCTGACAGTTGTTCTGCTTTTTTTTTCCCAAGGCAGAATACAGGTTACCTTTAGCCAAGCAAGCCTCTGCCTTATTCCCCTCCACCTGTTTCATTCCCATGTAAAATCACTAACCACTACAATAACTCTGGCAAAGCAGCCTGAGGGGAGCTAAGTTACTGAGAAAATGCCCCCTGAGGTTCCTCTCCATTTCTGGATCCTGCAGATACGCACACAAAGAATCTGTGAGAAGAGGTGCAGGTTTGTGACTGACTCTTCTCTTGTAATGGAGATATCCAGATTAGCTTCCATGCTCTGATCTGACTCTCAAGAAAATTAGAGACTCATTTCTCACCCTCACTGCAATCCTTCTGCTTGTCCTGTTCTTCCTCTGCCTGTTGCCAGTTTAGGCTGTAAGCATCTGAGGCACAGTTTGTCCACATGATGTGTTTGTCTAACACCCTGGCCTGTGGTTACATGTCCACATCTGTACCCAATCTGCAGAGGATATTGGTCTGTTATAGCTCCCAGCTGCTGGCCTGGCTTCCCACCTCAAGCTGCAGAGAATCCTGCTTTTATTGCTCTGCTGGTCCCTGTTTCAACCCTGGTACTTGCCAAGATGGCATCTGCCATATTTGTACAGAGCAGGACAAAACTGGCCCTGATAACTGCAAGAAATGTTATGGCAATTAAAATAAGAAGGAAAACAGAAAGTGAGAGTCCAGCCTGGGAGGCCTGACTTTGCTATAGGTCACTGATGGGAGTGTGCATCCTCTGCTCTGCCAAGTGGTAGTTTTCCAGCATTTTTCACTACTTTTTCCTTCCCCCCCTTATCAGAGTTGCACTGCACTTATAGGAATTCCATCCCCTTGCCTCTGATGCATTTAGACATCAGCTCATCCCCAGCCCCTTGTGATGGGCAGCTCCTTTTATTTTTGCTCTCTCAGCCTTACGATTTTAGCAGAGCAGAATGCCGGTGTTGGTTTTCTCATTGGGAGTGACTCAGAAAGGGGATTTGTGTGTGGCTGGGTGCCAGGGAAGAAAACACACTGTCAGTGTACATTAGTGCAGTGCCAAGCCCTTTCTGGGCACAGTAACTTTCCTCTCAAGGCTGCTGTGTGCCAGGAGGGGCAGACTTACTGAACAGGGGAGAAGGAGAAAAATGGGAGCAGCTCGTGCTAAAAACTGACCTGGCAAACTTGGGTAACTACCTGTCCTACTGCTGGCACTCGGAAGGTGCTTCTCTAGAAAACAAATAAAGGTCTTTGGTGTTGTCTGGTGATTGTTCATGTCCCACCTGGTAAATGCTGTGCCTGCAGATTTCATAACAGATAACTTTATTATCTTGCACATGTACACTGGTGTAGAGTCCTGGAATTGCTTTAGGTGGAAGATAGGTTAAATTACCCAGATGAGAAGAAGATACTCTATGGCAGTAAAAGACTGTTTCTCTGAGTGCAGTTCTGTGCCCTTGTCACACAGCCTTTGGGACTCCCGAGTGGGTGGATGGGAATAAAGGCTGGCAGCAAAGTGATTTGCAGGACAACCAAAGCATGGGAATTTTGCCTGGTGTTTGCGACAGAATTTTACCCTCTCCATCTGTAAGTTCCACATTCAGAACCCACTGCTGGGATGTTAATTATGTTCTAGTGTGGTGTAATGTGGTGTAGTTTCTTACTGGAAGATGTGAATTTAAGGAGCAAGGTAATTCATCTTAGAACCACATGTTACCATTATATGGACACCTGGTCTGACCTGCTGGAGGACCTGAGATCATGTGAATTATGGGAAACATAGCTGAGTTTAATACTGAGCTTTCTTTGGGGTTAGCCCGTTCAAATTCAGGTCTTGGGTGTTTGGCACTCAGGGCCAAATTCAGGTACTCTAGTAAACACTGTTTAGTGCCTTCCCCTCTCAGGCAAGGGTGTGTTCTGCGTGTGTTCCATGGCCAAGCCTCCCACCCACATATAATACACAGCAGGGACGTCACTGACAGCCCCCAGCGAAGAGTCATCAGGAAAAGGACATGTTTCTGGAATAGGGTTAACTTGTATTTCCAAAGGTATCATTTGTGGTGTTTACAGATGTGAGAAAGACAAGGCCAGGAAAGAGAAGGTTATATTTTTCACTGAGCCCTGCTGGGAGAGAGGGAGAAAAATGGGGCTGTTCCTCAGTGCCTTATGGCTCATAGGTAGCAGAAGGGAGGCTCTATGCTCAGACTTGGGTTTCTTCTCACCTGCACCATGGAGATATATAACCTTGAACCAGTTGATGAACCTGAGCTTGCATATCTTGAAAAAACCATATTCCAACATTTGCCCACTTCAGGAATGAAGAAGCTGAATTATGTTTTCAAAGTTCTTAAAAATCCTCAGGAGGGAAACTGCTATGAACATTCCTAAATAGAGAGTACTTTGGTAGGGGAGTGTGTGGGAAATACTTGGTTTTGCTTAGACTTAAAGCAAACATAATGACAGATAGTCTATTGTGTCCAGCAAATAGAGGAGTGGAAAAAGAAAGCTATTTTAGTACCAATTGATCTCAGTGGTGTAGACTGTGAGATTCCAATGATGTCCACGTAGGTGACTGAGAGAGCTGAAGAGAGGGATGACTTCACTTGACCACAAAATGTTCAGGACCCTTCTGCAAGAATGGTAGGGATGGGGTGTGTGCCAGCTTGGGGAAGATGTCATCTAGGGGAGACAAGGGATGCTGCACACTAAGCCAGCAGGCTGAGGGGACAGGAGTGGGACTGACAGGACAAAAGGAGCCATGCATAAGCACTCCAGGTCCTTATGGATCAAGAGAAGCATAATAATTGCAAATAGCAGATTCTCAGTTGCTTCACACAGCTGCAAATACTTGTGTCTGAAACCAGCCATGAGATGAAAGTGTGTGAGAAACAACGGTTTTCCAAAACTGTTCTCCAACTCATGTGGAGAGGAAATGCACAGTGTGTTTTAGAAGCTGGCTGAAGGAAATGTTCTTAACTTTTTCCTGCCTTTTCCCCTAGTGGCTTCTTTCCTTAACATCCCAGTCTTTAAGAAAAACTCATGTTCTAATGTAAAAAAATATAGTTGCTCTCTATTTTTAGAAATTACATAAACAAGTCTAATAACCAGGGAATTATGGTGATCAGGAAGCTCAAATTGGCTTCGGATATCAAGCAGAAATAGATGTGGACTTAACCACTGTAAGATCCCATAAAGTGTGTTTCTTTTCCTTTTTTCTCCTTTCCTGGAACTATTACGACTTCAGGAGTTTGGGATCATGTATAAATAAACCTGGCCAGCAGACTTGGCCAGAGGTTTGGAAAGATAATTTCTTGCACTTCTTAAAAGAATGACTAAAATTAAGAATTAGAAGTTTTACCGATATCTGTAAAACATTAATGGATGAATTTTTTATTACTTTGAAGTTTCCCAAATACAAAGCTAGGGTTCAGTAGTCATTGGCAAAACAAGTTCCACTCTGAGGAGAAAAAAAAGAAAGCATTAAAAAAATAATCCTTGAGGGATAAACAATTGGAACAAGAGTAGCCATCTGATAAAATGAGGCAAAAGCAATATGTGAGCTGGCTTTTGGTAAAGAGTTTCCTAATTGCTGGCTTCTTGGTCTGTCTAAACTCAAGGAGCTTCAATGCTCGAGGCATTTAAAGCCAGACTGCCAAAGCATTGGAGAGCAGATAAATACTGTGTAGCATTTAGAGGGAGGATAAACACTGCAGGAGCCCATAGAGGTTCCTCCATTTTTAAGCTGGCATCAGAGATGTGCTCCTGGGAACAGCTTTTCTCAGTCTCAGCAAAAGGCTGGGATGAGTGGGATGCTCACCAGCCAGGAAGCCTTTTGTCTTACCTGGTAAAATAAATGTCTTTTGAGTGTATTAAACTCTCAGCTTGTAGGACTATAGACTCCAGCTCGACAGGGATACTGATCTCTAGGAGCTAGTAAAGCACACACCATGTAAAAAGGCTCCTGTATGGGCAACCACAGACAAAATGTGAAGGAAGATACCGACCAGCAGCAACCCTAAAGCACCAGGAGGGCTGGGCCACAGCAGGACCCAGGCTGGGTTATGCCAAGTATATGTGCAGACACTGGAAAGCTGGAATTAAGCCCTGGCCCCGAACTAGGAAGCCCGGGGATGAATTCTGCTTTCCCACATCCTGTAATATGCTCTTGGTCACAAAATTACTGGCTGAAATAGGAACAGAAGCCATTCAGTGCTCTGCCTATTGTCCTCTTAGCTGGTTAATTTTGTTGGAGTTTTTTGTGGCAGGCTCAACTCAAGATTACAACTCCACGGTATTTGGTATATGAGGTTTTACAGGTGGGATTTTGGGGCAAGCACCTGCTTCTTTGGTTTTAAAGGAGCCTTGGAGGCTCCTAGGTGGATCTGTGAAGTGAGGATTTAAAGCATGTGTGACAGCAGAAACTTGTGTACTTAGAGCAGTTGATGGGTACAAGCACCAAGCTTCTGAGTCCTGAGCAGCACTGAGGTACAGCTCAACTGTCCCCTAGATGAGGAGGAGACTATTTATACATATGCAGTGGAAAAGAATAGATTGTACTGTATGTAACAGCTCTGTGAAATATTTGAGATATAAATATAGTCATTCCATTGGGTCCTTCCTCCAAAATGACAGCTCCCTGATGAAAGCTGTGTTCATATCAGGGTCTGCAGATCAAAGTCATATATAGAAAGGTTAGACCAAGGTTGCATTTGGAGAGAAAGTTCCCTATGTGGACACTTTCAGAAAGGCCAGATCTGGTAGGGGATCCTTTTCTTTAGTTACTGTTCAGAAATACCTGCAGAGGACAATGTTGTGTACATTCAATGGACTGAGACAAAAGGATAGCACCAAAAGCATCTCTCTCTTTTTCACAAGTGGGTCTGGCCTGGCTGAAAGGGTCCATTGGTAATGAAAATTACTTCACTTAAATGTCATTTGATGTTTCCACATCTCTGGCCAGCTGATACATGTTCCCTCAAATGCAGACACAGCCTTGAGTGATGGATCAACTTCTTTAAAGAGGCTCTGCTGGTAGGTAGAAAAGGACCTTGCAGCACTTAGTGCTCTTAAACTGGCCCTTTGTTGCAAAGGCCTCATCAAGTGAGGATTAGCTTCTGATTCATCTTTTTTGCTTCCAATATTCACTACAGTGTTTGTGCAAGAAACTTGTACACCATGTAGTCAGCTCTGCCAAATACCTTCCAATGAATGGCACTTCCTATGTTTTCCAAGTAGCATGCTAGTGCTACTTGGTTTTTTTTTAAACCCAAACCCACTTTTGACTTTTTTTTCATCATGGGATTCCCCTGTTCTCGGTAAGGTCTTTAGCTGAGAACAGGACTGATGGGTGGCCAACAGCACCCAGTACCACTGGCTGCAGAACCATAGTCTTGCTGGGCCATGGATTCCCTCTAGAGGGCATTGGTCACACACACACACCCACACACGTGCCCACGGATGCAGAGACCCAAGCATGGCCTTCCACATTCTGTAGTGGTTGGCAGGAAGTGAAAAAAAGAGTTTTGTGGCTCACGTGTTCTGAAAGGTGCCAGGCAAGCTGATTTTCAGCTGTTAACAGGTGTAATATTGATAAACTGTTAGGCCTTGGGTCCACTCAGCCCTTCTCCAAAAAGAAATTGCAAACCCAATGAAGCATATCCGGTGATGTGGCTCTGTTAGAGTAGGAGCACCCTTGTTTTACTCCTGCTATGTGTGTGCAACATGAGCTGGACAGATGTCATCTGTGTGCTCTTCTTTCTGCTAAGCAGAGCAAGAAGTCCCAGGGTGACCATCACAAAACTGCTGAGTCCTACTACAAACTCAAAGTATCTCTTCAAAGTGTCTTTCATACCTAGTTATAAGGAGATGGTGGGTTCCTCATGAACTCTGGTCCTGAATTGCTAAAGAGGTTTTGAAGACCTTGGTATGAACTTGATCCAAGATTAATGAAACTGAATAGGTGCACCTTCCTAATAAAAGTTGGCCTCTGCTCTTGCTAGAGAGTAGGACCATGATGTATTATACAACACCAGCATAAACAGTATTTCAAACCCCATAAAAGTCAGTAGGCATCCTTGCTTCACTGAGTACTTTGGTGAAAGTGTGCTTCAATCAGTCACCAGGTCAGAACACACCTGAATTTTCAGATGCTCTAATTGCAGATTTCATTTTAATGAATTTCTGAACCCACCTTCCCTTTACATCTAACCAATGAATCACAGGAGTGTAGCACAGCAAGTCCTAAACAAGACAATCTGGTGACCAGAAGATGAGCATCCCTTCTCCAAAGCACAAATTTTTGAGATGGACACAAGGAATCCTGTAGAGGACAGCAGTACAGCCAGGCTAAAGGCATAATTTTCTTTACAGACCAAATTGTTATTCATAGGGTCTAAAATACCCCAAGTTACAACCCTCACTAATGTTGTCTGACATCTATTGCTTATTTCTGAATTATTATCCATGTGTCTAACTCTTGGTTTTGGAGAAGAGGAAGATAATTTTATTTTTGACTGCAGATAAATGCTTGTGGTATAAGTAAAGACTTTGATTGTTCTTGCTTCCCCTGTGGGTACATGACACTGCCAGCTTTCCCTGAGCTATTGTCTAGTCTGTATAGCACTCCCCTGTCGCCTGGGATTTGTCTTCACCTTGAACTGTGCTGGCCTTTCTTTCATGCCTTTGTGTGTCGGAATATCTCGCATTTTCATTGCCTATTTCTAGACTCTTTCCAGGTTTGCCACGGGGTTGAAACATGATGTTTTGGGCAGGATAAACTGTTGCTAAGAATAGAAGCTTCAGTATTTAATACAGTGATGAATTGAACTAGACTGCTGGGCAGGAAAGAACCAAGCAAAGAGAGATGCCAGCAGTTGAAGTAGTTCTTAGCAGCCCTAATCACTGCTATCAGTTTATATCCAGATGGATCAATTTGGCCTCCAGGCCAAATCTATTCTTTGCATAATCCAGATGAAGGCAATGAAGTTGTGCCTTGGGTGAATCTCACACCTCGAACCAGACTGCTCTGCAGCTGGCAAGGTCTGTGTATTTGTCTTGCACGTTGGCCTTGTCTCTCTCAAACCACATGGCTGGATACTGCTTGTTATTTAATGGAGGAGGGTAGAAAAGGCTTAAGTCACCATTGAGGGTGTATATTATGGACACCTGAGGAAAGATTTGGTGGAAAGGGAGGGATTGCTGTTGGGAGAATCGTTGTTATCTCATATGGGAAAAGCAGGGTGGGAGTGCACATGCTAGTGCTACTTGGGAAGTGAAAGGGAGGAAGGAATGTGCAATTATGTGGTGGTTTGGGGCAGTTGAGATGTATAATGATTGCTGATGACAGCAATTGCATTTTCTAGCAGGTTAAGTCAGTTCCAGATTGGTGGCTGAGTGTGCAAAGACAGTGTCTAGTCTGACTTTCAATTCTCCAGAAGTCTCTTGCTTCGTCTCCAAGTTTTATTCCATCTGCTAAGTAAGAAGGAGCCACCTCATCCAGAGGAAAAGTAGGTCTGCAACCTGGTAGAGCTGGCAAGGACGCTTCTTTCTCACTTCTGACCTCACAGTCCTTCCTTAGGGCTGGCCAGGAAAGCATTTGACCTCCACTCTCCTGCTAACAATGGCTGTGCTCTGTTAATTCTCTCTTGAGTGACAGCCATTCCCTAAAGAGAGCATTTTTTGTGATTAAGGCCAGCCTAATCTAGCTAAAGTTTGTTGCTTTAAAATTTGGATATTTTAAATTGTGGGTCCCCCACATGGTATAAGCTGATGTGGGAGTATCCAAGTCACACTGTTGATCTAGTCCATTGGTTTACAGTGCTTGCCCATTGGATTCATCTTGATTTACAAGAGATCTGTGACTTTTACTCTTGACTTTCAGAAGCTGGAGGGCTTTGGTTTCAAAGAATGGGTAGGTTTGGAAGGGACCACGGTGTGTCATCTGGACCCACCTCCCTGCTCAAGCAGTGCCATTGCAGAGCACGGGGCACAGGATTGTGTCCAGGCAGTTCTGGCATATCCCCAGTGAGGGAAACTCCACAAGCCCTCCAGGCAACCTGTTCTGGTGCATGGTATTCCCACAGTAAAGAAGTTCCTGCTCATGTTCAGGTGGGACTTCCTGTTCATCAGTTTCTGCCTCTTGTTCTGTGGCTTGGCACTACAGAGCAGAGCCTGGTCCATCCTCTTGACACACTCCCTGCAGACATTGACAAAACTTTGTGAGGCCCCTTTCAGTCATCTCTTCTCCAGGCTAAACAGGCCCAGATCCCTCAGCCTTTGCTCATAAGAGAGTTGCTCTTGTTCCATCATCATCTTCATCACCTTCCATTTGATTTACTCCAGGAGATCCATGTCTGTCTTGATGTGAGTAGCCCAGAACTGGACACTCTGGTTGTGACCTCAGCAGGACAGAGTAAAGGCACAGGATCACCTCCCTCAACCTGCTACCAAAGCTCTTCCTGATGTATCCCAGGATCTCACTGGCCTTCCTGACCCCCAGGGCACTGCTGGCTCATGGACAGCTTTGTGTCCACCAGGATCCCTAGGTGCTTCTCCTCAGAGCTGCTTCCCAGCAGGTTGGCCCCAGCCTGTGCTGGTGCCAGGAGGTTTTCTTTCCCAGGTGCAGGATATGCATTTGCCTTTGTTGTACTTCAGAGAGTTCTCCTCTGCCAATCTCTCCAACCTGTCAAGGCCCTTCTGAAGGGCTGCACAGCATAACACCAACATCCTACAATCATAGCAGCTGTTTTTTCATGGTTTCTCTGTGCACCTACAGCAGCTGTAAAATCAGAGTCAGAAAGGAGTCAGTCCCCTTGCTAAAAACTAGATCGTCTTTCCCACACTTTCACTCTTGCTAAACACTGGGCATTTCTATGCCTAGGATTTCCTTTCTAGTTGGCCTTTTGTAGTAAATATTGCCCAAAATAATTGAAGGTCATTCATTATTTCACAGGGCTTTGGGAGAAACCCTTGCTTGAGGACCAGATCCTATTTTCAGAGACCAGCCTATGCTGCCTGTGGACGGGGGTGCTGGACAGTGGGGAGACGTTTGGCTCCAGAGCAGTACCTGGTGCCACTGCTGAGTGCTGAAGTGCCTGTCTGCAGGGGAGGAATGACACCCATAGCCTATGGAGGGTGGCTCTGCCCTCCCATGCCCACCTGGGCATAACTCCTGAGGTGTAGGACAGTAACACTGGCTAAGTTCAGATAACTGGAAGAGCATCTGTCCTGTCCCACAACAGAACCACTTCTGGTGCTGAATATCTATTTTCCTTCGGAAAAGTTCTCCTTTTCATGCTATTGTCTTGGCTTGTGAATTATTTTTCTCTTTTTACTCAACTTTTGGGGGATGAGAAGTGAGAAAAGGCAGAGTTAATCACCAAAGAAGCTCCTACTCCCATCTAGCTGCTTTTTGCTTTTAAGGAAATGAAGTCATATTTATGTGCAAAGGTAATCCAGAAATGTGAGCTCCTGCCAAGACATTTATTTACACAAAGCTTAAGGGAGGTGGTATTTGTCTGTGCCCAAAGCTTGGGCAACTACCTTACATTAGAAGAAAGGTGGCAAATGTTTCAGTGCTGATACCATCAAGACAAAAGCTCATCACCAGCAAAACCAATACTCCTTGTCACCCTGCTGTGCCTGGGAGCACACAGGGCAGTCTGTACTCACCCAGACTTGTTGCTGCAAGTAATGCTATGAATTGTTGTCCAGCTGAGATGGAAAAGTATTTAAAAACACCTTTTGAACTGTTTCCCTTCCATTCTGGCTAGTTTTGTTCAGTATGACTATTTTTGTTTAAAAGGAAAAAAAAAAAGAGAGAGAGAAATCAAAACAAAGAGAAAGTTCTGTTGCACCGGAAGCATGAGCAGGACTGTTGACTTTCTGCCTGAGTCCTGTATTTTATAACCATGAGATATTGTTCCTTTTAACCACTGCTTGCCTTGATGAATGGGAGCAATGAAATAGGAAATATGTTGCAGTGCCTTAACAGACATTTTACATCTTTCTGAGACCTTTGGTAACTTGCTAGAAGTGTTTTGCTTTATTTGAGTTCTATTCTTTTTTTTTTTTTTTTTTTTTAATTGGTAAATACCAGGAAAATGGAATCTACACAATTATGGTTGTTCTTACTGCTTTTTTAGGATTTTATCACTGCTGTAATCAGGGCCTGGAAAACTGATGTGTTTTAACAGCATCTTTCTTGATCTTTATTAGCTGTTTTATTTGCCATGTACTTTATTTGTTCAAGTGCTTTACAACTGAACTTAAGAAATTATTGATGTCCTCCTTGTGTTACCATTGGGAGAGATAGTTATAACCTAGCATCAAAGACCCAGGGGTTAAGTTTTATGGGGTGCCACTGGCAAGTGAAAATCACTAACCAAGAGGGTTTTTTCCCATCAGTCAGACCCATAAATTTTAGTGGAATCCAGCATATCCTTTAGAGAAGCTGCTGGAATTAAGGAATTCTTCAAAATGAGAAGAAATTTGTGCTGGGCCTTACCTGATGCCTTTGTTCTTAGACACCACCCTATAGGCTCAAGCAGTCAGTAAAGATCCAAGACCTTCATCTGCTCAATAAAAAAACCAAAACAAAGCAAAATTTAGCACTGAGGTGAAGAAAAACTGTGACTGAAGTTACCTCTTAACACCAAGACTTGGAAGACAAATTACACAGCAACTCTGAGGCCAAACAATAACCTATATTCCCTTGCTGACCTCAGCTTCTCAAAGTCATCTCTCAGCATAAACAACTTCAGGAACAGCCACTTGCCCAACAGGAGTCTGTGCTTACAAAATCAGCATCTGCCCTCATGCCCATTGCTTCCCTTTTGGTTAATTGAGGAACCCAACACTTTGGACAAGGCACTTTGCTGGAAGCTGAGTTGCCAGGAAAAGGCAATGGAAGTTCATTTTAAATGCTTGAGATGTGTAAACTGCTCTTGTACTTCATAAATGTAGCTCATTAATTTCCAGCTCTTCCTGTGTCAGGCTTATTTTCCTAGCTCACCTACTTGACCCCAGATCTGCAGATTCTGTAAAGGCAAAAAACTATCATTGAGGAAGTGGAGTTTGCTTCTCTAAAGGAAGTAAGAGTTGATTTTGTAACTGTAGTGTCACCCACTGTATAGTTTGTTGGGCACATGAAGATAGCTGGAAAACATGGATGTAGCTCTGCAAAAGATGGCATGAGAATGCTATTGCCAAAATATATAATCTTGCATCTTCAGAAAATTTTCTCCATTCTTCCTCTCCATTCATCCTAAAGGCTGAAAACAATAACTGTTTTCAATTTTTTTTCAAAGTGTGCAGTATTTAATTGACTGTTATTCTGATAAAACAAGTCAGCTATGTACTGTAGCACTTCATGAGAAAAGAATGGCACTGAAAGCAGGCAATGTTCAGCAGACTTTTTTAGCCCAGAAGAAAACTTTAATAAGCAGGAAAAATGGTTTCTCATCAGAATAGGAAGCAAAAGTTGAAATTTTGAGCTATATAGTAGAAAAATATTCTGAAGAGGTTTTCAAATAAGAAACAACATAAAATGTCAACATTGTCTACCAAAATAAATGTATCCAATGTGTCAAAGTAACACTTTTCATTTTGAATTGACATTTTGAAATGAAAAACACTTCCTGTTCAGATGATGGCTTTTTACTTCAAAAAGCTCTCAATTGGAAACATTTAATAAAAATTTATATTCTTCCTTTAGAAAAACAGTTTAGTTCAGCCTGACCTTTGTTTTCTGAGGAAACTTGTTTTATTCTAAAACCTTCAACTGGTGTTAGGTATGATATAGTAAACCACATTTTCAGCTTGCTTTAGAGTTTGTGTAAATGTGATTTTGTTTCTTCCTTACAGCATTCTGGTTTCCTTGTATTTGGAGATTATCTTCTTTCCAGAGTTACCACAGCATGTGACAAAGGAGTTTCATTCAGGTGTTCTTGTGAAACTTTTGCTATTTTTCTTTCATTTGTCACAAACTAAATCAAACTTTATTATAAGCTACATGCTCATGCTTTGCTGCTCTTAAAACAAGCTGTTATAAAGTTTTTAAAAAGGAGAAAAAGGAACAGAATCTCCAGATGATAAATACAAGTAGTGCCTAGTGGAAAAAGTCCAAGGGGGGTGGGGAAGAGGAAATAGCTGTGAAAACACTTTTTGAACAAATAGCTGTGCTTTAACTTTGTATTGCAAGGTTGCCTGGAGACACTGGAAGAACAGGCATCCTTCTATATATATATTAGCTAGTTTAATGTTTACTGCTGGGACTTGGAATGTAACTCCAAGCACTATTTACAAATGTTTGGGATGAAGTAGTTCCAGAAAACCAAACAAAGAGAGGAGGGAGGGAAATTAACCCAAACTTGCTGTTTCTGTTTTCATCATCATGTTGCTATGTATAATCTGAAATAGCAGGTAGGTAGTAGCTTATGTAACTGGGGAAAGTCATAGGAGCTGTTGTGGGGCTGGACTGGTGCAAGGAAGGGTCCATGGCAGGTGAACCTGAGGGAGGTTCTCAGCAAGTGGGAGAGAGCATTCAGGTGAAGGGAAAGAGGGATTTGTGCAGGAAGTCTCCTGGTCTGGGTTTGTGATGGGTTCATGGAAATACACACTGCCTTGGACTGGGACTGAGAAGCCTCCTATCTGCTCCTGCTTGACCATTCCCTCTATCCCAAGCACCAGGGATGTGCTGAGTCCCGTTTGTCACATGTCACCTGTGCTCCCTTTGTGCTCCTCATGGGGATGGATTGTGTGGGCCATGTAAGAGTTTAGATATGTGCATATAATGTGTGTTTGTATAATCCTCTGTGCTTAGTGCAGTGCAAGCTGCTGAAAGAGTTATGGTTTGGATCAGTAAGTGGGAGGTTTGTCACAGTCTTTAGTTCCTGGGAGGTTTATCTCTGTTTCTTGTTCTAAAGAGTGCTTGTGCTCTGCAGCATAGAAAGGATACCCCAGTTGATCCAGAAAGCAGATTATACAATGTTTTGAAGGCAGAAGGGTATAGCCCTGCAATTTAGATCCAGGACACTGTTCTTCTTTCTTTCTTTCTTTCTTTCTTTCTTTCTTTCTTTCTTTCTTTCTTTCTTTCTTTCTTTCTTTCTNTCTCTTTCTCTCTTTCTCTCTTTCTCTCTTTCTCTCTTTCTCTCTTTCTCTCTTTCTTTCTCTCTTTCTTTCTCTCTCTCTCTCTCTCTTTCTCTCTTTCTTTCTTTCTTTCTCTCTCTTTCTTTCTCTCTTTCTTTCTTTCTTTCTTTCTTTCTTTCTCTCTCTCTCTCTCTTTCTCTTCCTTTCTCTTCCTTTCTCTTCCTTTCTCTTCCTTTCTCTTCCTTTCTCTTCCTTTCTCTTCCTTTCTCTTCCTTTCTCTTCCTTACTTTTTCTTTCTTTCATGGATACTTCGAATCTCTTTAGTTATGTTCTACTGTGATAGTATCTAACCATAGAGCAGGGAGGCATTTCTGAGATGAGAAACTCTTTGATCTAGGCATCACTTAATGTTTCATTTAATCTGATTTTATAGGGTGATCTTCCTTGATCTGAAAAGAACATATTCTTCTATCTAGCTCTTAGATTCACATTTGAATTGAGATTCTGTGAGACACACTTTAAAAAGACCCCAGACTTGAGGGTAATGTGGGAGTGTTACAAATGGTTTGTGCTGCATGTCACAGCCATGTGTGATTTCCCAGTGGACGGAAGTGTGAAGCAGAGTAATTCCTCATGCTCTGAAGCCACAGATCTCTACCACCTCAGCTGTGTGAGTCATGTGCTTTCTTCCTTTAGTGGTTGATGACATGTGATGAAATATTCTAATTCTGCCCAGGATGGGGTAATGATGCATCTTCACTGACTACTTCATTGTTGTTTTTTGTAAACCTTTGGGAAATGCTATTTCAGGAATGCCTAACAGCCAGACTTTTAAGTTTCTTTGCAAGACAAACTCAGTCAACACATTTCACGGTCATATTTTAGTTCTGTCAGTCATTTCTGCGATGCTGGGGCATAGCTTGTACCTCACTGCCTTGAAGAGTTAGCCAAATGGTGTCAAATGCATTCAGTGCAGAGACAGCTCATTTCACCTGTCCCCGCTTGGCTGTGATACACACTGAGATCTGAACATTATCCTCATAATGAGGCCTACTTGGTGCCAGGGGAAATTCAGAGTGAATTTGTGCATGGGCCATGAGTTTTAGTTGGATTCAGTCCCCTTGTGCTTGCTGGAGAGGAGTTTGCTGTTGGTCTAGTTACAAGGACTGCTCATGGCTTAAGGAGGTGCTCACTGCCAGCCTGTGGAATGACACCCATTAAAGGTCTGACACGGACCCTCAGAATGACCTCTAGATCATGCAGCTTCCACTGCTGCCTCCAATTCTCTGCCTGGTTTTTGTGTAAAATGAAAGCCTTCATTTTTCAGACTCTCAGAAATGTTTTTCATCAGTCCTTAGGCTAGAAATATTGGTAGCCAGTGAAAGCCAAGTATTTGAGACGTTAACCTCTGAGGGGAAGCACATGCTGTACAAAGTGGCTCTTATCAGTGCTTTTTCTGTGAGAGCAGAACATCTCTTCTCGGGCTTTATAAGTATGTCTCGCCTACATGCCCCCAGCATATCTGTGTCTGCCCATACTGCAGGCTGCAGCCTCGTGAGGAGATGCTCAGAATGTCTGGTTACAGTGGCAGGGAGTTTGTGCCCTCATTTACCCTTTCTGCAAGATAGCTGTGGTTAAGGACCCTGGAGGGCTCTCAGAGCTCGCAAACCAGGCAGCTCTAGACAGCTGGTGCACAAGGCATCAGTCAGAGCCATGGCATGGTAACCTCTCGGGTGGGCACAGTTCTGTTGGCAGACACCTACAAGGCAGGTGAAATCACCCTGACAGAAGTGTGTTTTTAATTGTGGTCCTTATAATGCTACACAACATGGAAAATGTAGGGAGAGGATGGAATGATTTTAGCAGATCAATACCAAGTGTAGTTTTGCTGCCATCAGAGGGATGTTAGCAGCTGCTATGGAGTGATGTCCTTCTGTCAGGTACGTGTTTTACATCTGGCATCTTGACTGATATTGCTCTGGTAATGAAATGTTTATTTTTATTTTCATTTCCATGTGGATATTTGTGTCACGTACTGTCCCAGCACTCGAAAAGACAATCAAATTAAGAAATTCATCACAGAAAGCATTCAAGGCTGTGTATTCATTCACAGAGGCATTGAAACACTGTGTTGGTTTAATTTTGCCATAACTCACTGTTTAGATGAAGGAATTTTGGGCACTGGCAACACAGGTTTAAAAGGCTGCAAGCAAGAAAAGTGTGAGTTGGTAGGAAGTAGAGCAAGTAGGCTCCTGTTCAATGCTTGGGGAATTACTTCAGTTATATTTTGCTCTTCAAATGAATTGTTTGCTCTGACCTGAACAGCTATTTACCCTTCACTGTATCAGTGAAATGTTTGCCTGCCTCAAAGTTCGTATCACCTTATGAGCAAGTTCACCTAAAGAAAACATCAGCCTTAGCCGAGTCAGTACAAAAGGAAAAAAAAGGGGGGAAGAAATGAAGAGAACAGAAAAGGAATGTGTTTGGGGGAACTCAGGAAAGTGTTCTGTGTGTAAGCCAGTGAATCTTAAACAATATTAACTTCTTAGCAACAATGATTCTGTTTTGTTTAACTAACAAAGGATATTGTAAGCAGATATGTGCATCTCAGGCAGATAAGGTTTGTGTTGGACAGTTCTTTTATTGGCCCAACATTTGGTAATTCACTCAAATTTAGCTATGGAACAAGAATTATGCATATTTGCTTCTGAGGCAGAGGTTAGACATAAGGCTCCCAGTAATTTTCCAGTTCCTTGCTAAATTTAAATCTTAATAGAATGGGGCCCAGCCTGTCATCTTTATGTTTTCATGCCAATCCCAATAGAGTAGGGAAGCAAAAGGGTAGAATTTAACTGTCTCTTCCTCTCAATAGAAGAGTAGCACTTTTGTGTTTGCATTTCTTTTCCATCCAAGATCTCAAAGCATGTGAATATTCTCTTTATGTCAGTGGAAAACCAAGGCATGGAGCAATTCAGGCACTATTCAGCCCATGATGTCAAAGCACAAGCTGGTGCATTGCAGCCCACATAATGAATTGTAGGAACACATCCTCTGTGAAGTCCTGCATTTAAGTCCTATAACATCCTACAAAGAAGAATAAACTGAAGGAAAAGCTGTTGAGTGACTGCCTCCTAGTTTCACAGGAGGCCAGTTGCAAGGCTGGGAACAGACCATGGGAATCCTGGATTCCATCCCCATATCAAATTGCGGCATGTGCCTCGCTTCCTTTGAGCAATTGCTTCTCTTGCTAAGGTAACTTCTTTTAAAGTATTTGAATTGTCAGCTGTCAAGTGTAGACCAAATTTTTTATTTCATCTCAGGTAGATGAGGACTCCCTTAGTTCTACTGCAATGGACTGTGTCACAGCTGCCCCACCTCACTCTGAGTCACTGGATTTTGTAGGATCAGAGGCTAAACTTCTCTTGCTGCTCTCTGTATCATAGTTCAATCAGGAAAGCTGGATAAAACTGGCCAGGTTCTTACTGCCAAGGAAAGCTTTTTCTATCAAAAAGGAAGAAAAAGACCATTTCTCTGTGCTCACCAGCTTAAATAAAGAATGGAATTTATTCCTTAGTAATCAGGTAAATTAAATAAAGTGAGCAGAAAGAACATAAAGGTGTAAATTTAGTTACTGAAGTGCTGTATTAAATTCCTGGATTAGACACACAAGGAGGGTATGCCTTTTAGCTTGTTAGTCTTAGTGGTGAGAATTCTCTAAATGAAGAATTTCTTTGATGTCTGTGTGGATGTAAATGCCATGTACGCAAATTTTACTGAGTCACACCTGGAAAAAAAACCAAGATTTCCAAAGCTGAGCTGAAATGGCCAGTATTTCTGTTAGTTTTTCCTCCTAACCCTTTAAAACCGCTCTCATTCCATAATCCCAGCTCAGATTTCCATGAAATGTTATGTCCCAGCTTGCCTGAGATGGTTGGGCCATGCTTGGACCTTTAACGTGATATTGGTCATGTTTTCTGATGACACTGAAGCTAAATGGACTAGAGAAAGTTGGAAGATGTTTGACTGACCTACTCCAGTTCCTGAGTCGCTGACAAAGTGCCCAGGCAGGTTCTGGACACTCCTGCTGCTTGTTTGTCTGTGTATAAATGGTTTATATTAACTTGTCTCAGGGGTTTCATGAGGATTAGTTAGTATTTCCAAGGTATTCATGGACATGCAGCATGTGAAGCATCAAGACCCAGTTCCTTCCTCTTTAACTTGCATGAACTGATAAAGGATGCTGGGTTTCCTCTCTAATCTCTATCTCATAACACAGAAATCTTCTCTGTTTGCCTTCTCCTGTTTGCAGCTGTTGGACAAGAACAACAAAGCCTGAACTTTGTTGATGATTTGCTTCATGATGATTTGCCCTTTCAGAAGGCAGGGGAAAGGGGAAGCATGTGCAGAAGAAAGTGTGTGATGCTGCTTAGGACTTGAGAAGAGCAGAAAGTTGCCCTACAAAAGAAAACAAATACAGAACTTTCAAAAAGGTGGATTCCTAAGCATAAATATAAGCTCAGGCCTCCCTAGCCTCTGCTTGGTGTTAAGTTAGTGACTTGTGCCTCGGAGTTGAAGGGTTTGTTTGAAAGCTTGGTTGCTTTTCCACACGTATCAAATGATGATTTACTGTCACTGCCCATAAATCTGTTTGATTTCTAATATCTTGTGAAATACCTGTTTTGATAATCTCATTGAAACTGGGTCATTGAAGATACTTGCCAGGGAAAATGGTTTTCAATAGGCCTTTTTATTTCCTCATTCACTGTAGAGTGCTGCATGAAAAAGTGAGTTTTCTCCCTAGTCACCTTCTGCCCTGGTATATAAAGGTTATTGCTGGTCTATGCAATTCTTTGCATGTAAAGCACATTTCTTCTAAATAAATTTCTACTACTTTTTATATGCTAAGGCCTGATTTTATTTTTTTTTCTTTTTCTCCCCACTCCCCATGTCTGGGATGGGGTGAATGCCCTTTTTCTGGGACAACTGTGGTCAGGCCAGTCTCGTGAGGCTTCCACCTCCCCCTGGCATGGCCTCAGTTCAGTATTGCTCTCTGTGCTAATGCTTTTCAGAGCTTTCCAAAATCATTAACCCTGTGAAAAACCTATTGGTGATGACCTAGGGCAAGTTAGGCACCACTGAATGTGGAGGATGGTGCTCTGGCCTGGTGAAAGGTCATTCAATGTTGCCTTCAGAACGTATGCAGGAAGGCTGGAATGGGGAGCTACAAGAGCTCTCTGCTGGTGTGAATTTAGGATGGGGGAGGAATTTTGGTGCAGACAAGCAATGGCACATGTCACAAGTATCTGAGGTGTGCAGATGCAAGAGAATTATCACCAGTGGCAGAACTGATGCTGACTTCATCTGGATCAGGGTTTAAGTCTGGTATTTTCAGCCACTCAATACTGTTGACCTTCCAAAAAAAGTAAACAAAATATTGTCATGACTGGTCCTGGCAATCCTGGCCCTTCTGGGGCCATGTGACTACGGTTTAGTTCAAAGCACCACCTATGGAAATGATCCCAAAGAAGCCATATAGTAACATCCTTGGCTCTCTAGCAAAAGTCACCATTCCTCTAATTTATCAGCTGTAATTAGAGAGGGCACTTACCCCTCTTTCACTTGGAGAGTTAAACACTAGGGTAAGAGAAGAACATGGTTAACAAAAAAAGAGGGACTGTTTTAAAGCAGATTTGGTTATTTTCGATGTAAAGTTAGGTTCTCTGACAAGCTATACAGGGGGCTTTTTATACAAAGAGCAGTGGGGGCAAACAACCATGGTCATTTTACAGTTTGTCAGCTGGAGAGGTTATGGCTCACTGTACCAGCAAAAGACAGGAACAGACAATCCAAAGGGTCCTTTCAGCCCTGTTTTTCTAAAGCATGTATTGAGTAAGAAATACAAAGAGCAAGGGAGCTCTGCTGGGTGGAGACAGGGTTAATTACAGTTTGCAACCCAGCATGTGAAGTATGATAGGTATGCCAGACCTTGGATGGTGTAGACTGACAGACTTTGGTGAAGCTGCAGTGGTCCAGTCCAGCTGAGGATTTATCCTTTGGTGCTTTAAAATGTAGCTATTTTATGCACAAAAATTACAATAATGTTTTCTTTGTATTGCCCTTTAGCCCATTCCCAACTTACATCAGCCATCAGATTTACTTTTCTGGAGAATGTATTTAAGGTGAGCAGATCTCTAGACTTCACAATTTTCTGGACAGTAACCCTGGACCCTCCTTTATTTCAAAGCTTGACTCATTTTTTTTCCTATCTGTGCCCCCTGAGCTTTTGCAAATTCCTCCCTTCCACGGTAGTTTTCCTAGCAGGCTCTTGCCAATCTTTCTACTCCTCCCCATCCATCTGGCTGTGCCACTCACATTTAGTCCTTAAGATCTATCCTTATAAATCACTTTTGGTTCTCCTCTTGCCCTTTGGCTTTTTTGGATGCAGCTGAGGCCTGTAGTGACCTGGGAGTAAATTGAATATAGAAAAGTGTTCTGCCTCTGATGAAGGAAACTTCTCTAATCATGTGTTGTTTTCATTAATGCCATATTTTACTTCAAGCTCTGATCTGATTCACTTTCTACAATCCATTTAACATCAAAATTTTGCATCGATTCTGTTGTGAAAGTAACTTTCATGTTACTTCTCTTTTCCCAAACATTTCTGTTTGCATTCTGATAGATTTTTCCTTTTAGTCCCAGACTCTATGAATTCCTTTTGAGTTGTGTTTTCCCTGCCTTCCCTGGAGTTTGAAGCACCTCCTGATTTAGATTCAATATCTGAATTTAATTAGTATCCTCCCTGCCTGCACTCAGATCACCAAATCTGTCCACCAGGAGCGAAGGGAAAGGATGAGCCTGGAGCCTGGAGCAATGTTTGCCATTGCAGAGGATCAGTGAATGGCAATAAGCATTAACAGAGGAATTGTTAATATCAATATACCACTTTCCTAGGGAAAGCATTGATGGGTTCTAAAGTCAGGCAAAAGGATACATGAATGTTTAGTCACAGGTGGCATCTTTTGCAGATAAATTAGATTTAAGATGCAATAAATTCATGGCCCTGCTTGTTAAAGCTGTCAGCAGAGTGTGAGGAGCCCAGCCAAGATGTTACATGAGAATCAATAAACATCTCCCAATCTTCCTGGGATAAGGCAAACTCTAATCCAGCTGCATTCCTGGGATGGAAGTCGGACACCTGAATGATGGAATGCAGTTTGTCATCAACACGTAAGTCTTGACTAAAGATGACTCAGAGGTTCTGGAGAAACATAAATGAATGCACCAAAACCCCTCTGAATGAGAATGACAGAAACGATGGAACCTAAAAGATTCTTAGCTGGCATTTGTCATATATTTTGGTCTTTTAGGTCCTGGCCAGACCACTGACAATACTAAGAGATCAATGCTTTGATCCAATTCCATGATAATCGATAGATTGCAAGGGCATATTTTATATATTCAACAAATCAGCAGGTGCCATTGGGAGATGGATTACTCTGTCCCTTCTATCCACATGTGCTTGGCAAATGTTCATTATTTATGTTCTCCCCAAATAGATCAATAGATCTATCGATCTACTGAACAGGTTAATGTTTTCTCCCCATCATTGTCATAATCTGAGAGCTGACTGATGACTATATTACTTTGTTTTACTTGCTACTTCTTTAACTTCACCCCAGAATTAAAACAAAGGCTAATCTGAACTGACCTGTTTTTCACCTGGAAGTTTGTGCATATATGTTGAGAATGAAGACACGCTGACAGAGAACCTCATATGCCTCCTGATGAGTATAGTCAGTGTTATCTCACAGCTGCAGCAAAAGGCTCAGATGTCCACAGAAGACAGAAGTCCAAGGCACAGGGAAATACTGACAGTATGCACATTGTGGCCTTGTCCTTTTGATACAGATCAGATTGTGAGCGACAACATGAGGTCACATGAGAAAAAACACCAGTGTCGCAGTTTTTGTAGTCACAAGGTTCCTTTTTCAGCAGCTTCTGCTACACTGAAGTTACTATTGGTTTGAGAGCTCCAAATCTTTCTGGTTTTTTGCATCTGTTCTGCCCAAATGCAGATGGGGAGGCAGCAATCCCCTGGTCCTGGGTTAGGAGAGGGGAAGAATGGCTTGCTGCCTTGTGTGGGGAAGAGGAATGGTGGCTCTTTGAAAGACCCAGGGGCTTGCTGAGGTAGCCAGTTGGAGGCATTATTCAAGGTAATATCAGAGGTGTACTGTGCTGATACAAGTTAAAAATGAAACCAGGCTCTTTTGTATGGTAGTTCAGTGGCCACAGCTGAGGACTACCTTCTGTGCTTCTTCATAGAAGGCAGTAGTTAAGAAAGCCACTGTGGCTTGTTGGAGGTTCAAATGAGGGAAGCAAAGGATTTTTTATTCTGTGGTTGTGTCAAGGGAAGGATTTGGCAGCAGACAGGCATGCTGGAAAATTGTAAAGTGCTGGAGACAAAGCTATACTGACAACATAGAGTGAGTTGAAGGAAACTTTCCTTTAAGCTCACTGAAAAAAATAGAAAATAAGTTTGACAGTTATGTCTCTATTTGTTTCTTTTCTAAAATGGATCACTTTTTCCTCCAGAAATTCTGCAAAAGATGTAGGCACAAGTAGCAGACACTTCAATTGCAAATTTGGAGGGCAATCTGTCTACCTTATGATTCTTATTCTAGAACCATTGCCACAAAGTACCCATTTGCAGAAACATTTTAAGTTTTTAGCACATTTTCTTTCAAAACTTACTACTGGAGAAAACTTTCCAGGCTGGGAATTCAGTTTGCATCACAGCAGAGGAGTGGAGTAAGAGCTGAGGTAGGAAAAGCATGATGTGTGTAGACAAGATGAAACAAGCTGGAGGCTCTCCACCTGCCTGTTGTTAACTGACATACTTGAGCAAAACCAAACCACAAACAACATCTAGAGACTTGCATCCTGCTACACTACTTTTTTATGTCCTCCCTAGAGTTTGGAGAAGCTGCACCTGACCTTTGTATGCACTGACTCTAGATGTGCCAAGCAAGCAGTTCAGTAGCAAACTAAGTGGAAATAATTATTTTAATTAGTGTAATTGGATTACACCAAAGTGTTTTTGGGGACTGCTGTTCTGCTTCAGATAAGTTGTTCAAACTGTCCTGGCTGTACATCATTTCTAAATCAACACATTACATAGGGGTTTAGGCAGAGAAAAGGGAATTGGCCAGAAAAAGGCCTGATTTACTTCAGATATGATATTTGATAACACAAGGAAATTAGAGTGGATTGCATTAGGTTTTTACTAGGACAGCAGATTGTTTTTGTAAGCTGTCATCATGTGCACCTTGTTTTCTCTGGAAGTCATGAGGTTATAGGTATTTTCTTAACCTCTGTTTCTTGCTTGTCATCAACAGCTGAAATCCCATCACCGTCCACTGTGAACAGAAAAAAAAAAAACAGGAAAAAAAGCTCTGTGTTTCACAGGACCTTACCTTTTAATGGGAGCAGGTCATTACTCAGCTACCCAATGCACTGAAGGCCCTCAGTCAGTATAAATTAGAGAGCAATAGTGGAGATCAGATTGAGACATGCCCAAAAACTTGGGTATCTTTGGCGATAAAGTTGCATCTCAAAAGGCATTTGACTGCAGCTGATTACATCTGCTTTCAATTAGTAGAGGAAATAACGAGTAAATCACCAGTGTTATTTCCCTCCAAAGCAGCTTTTTTGAGGCAGCCTTCCACAACCTTATGTACTTGACAGCATATTTTAGCACTAACACTTGGTATGGCTGTTTCTTCTCTTGAGAGAAACTGTGATTCTCACTAAGGAAACCCCTTGAATGTAATAAATCATTTATTGGAGCACAGTCCATTACATTTCAACAGACCAGTGTTTGGTACTTGGAATTGGTGGCTGAGAATCAGACCCCATCAACTGTAAGGAAACTCAAATTCAGAATTTCAGCATTGATTCCACTACTGGGCTTCTGCCTGTGTGTTGTGCAGGTTGAGACTGCATTGGGCTTTCATGTAGATGGTTCTTTCATTCCTGTAGATCCTCTAAATGAGATTAAAAGGGATGACACAGCCAATACCTCCTGCTCTCAGTGAGATCATAGCAGGTTGCTTGAACACTACCTGAAAGTCAGATTATGATGGCCAGAGTAAATGTTTGATGAAGATAAGTAACTGGATGATAAAATTAAATGCCTGTGGGTTATCCAAGGAAACTGAAAGGGAAAACAGGCTGAAGGAATTTGTAAAAATAGTTTATTCACATGAACATCCAGTATTATATTAAACATGCTAAGTTTGGGATATACTAGAGCTTCTCTTTTTATTACATCCTTAACAGTCAAGTGAACATGGTTTTAGAAGAGTGGAATGTTTTAAGCAAACATTGCTGACCTAGATTTTCAAAATGGGTGAGCTTGAGGACACTGTCTTCATTTTATGCCTCGTTAACTTAGCCTGTTCTTCAGAGTTTCCATGGAAACTACCTCTTTGGCGACAGATAGAAACTTTTGATGGGTCAAGTAAGAAAAAGGTAACAAGAGGTATTAGGGCAGAGAATGTGTAACAGAGCCCTAATGGAAGAAGGCAGTGAATGAAATTTGAACATAAACAAAGGGATGATAGTAGAAGACCATAAATGTCAGTGCATTGACAGCGAGGATGATTCAAAGTTACTAAGGGATGTGAAAGTACAAACTTAACAGAGCATGACCTTGTTCTGATAGTTAATGAAGTTAAGCTGGGCTCAGGATAGAATAACAGAGATCAGTCCGACTCTGTCATTATGGATGAATAAGCACGGCTCCAACCCAAAATTTCAAACATGATGGTGCTGAGAGAGTCTTCAAAGAGCACCAAGCCTGATGCAGCTTTGTGCTTAAGGCACCTGTGGTAAGAACACACTTCTACCCTACAGATGTGTTGCACCCAACCCATTTCTAGGCTACTGTACATTCTGCATTGTCCCTGTTGCTTGGAAGGTATCATTAATGTAACTACATGAGTGCATTACAGATTGAACTATTCTTTTTGGCTGGTATTTTAAGTTAATTATAGGTTGGTGTTTTCTAAGGACTTCAGAAAATGCAGTCAGCAGCTTAGCTACTGGACTTATCTGTACAAGTGTGCTCTGTGACTGCAATTCAGCTGTTAGCAATCTCTAGTGCCCTGTAAGGAAGAGGTGCAATAAAAATAAATGTTCATCCTGGATATGGGGTGAGGATCAACAGTCAGACTTGAAAGATCCATTGTCACGTTGAATGTGTTCTTACATTGAATAAAAAGAACTTTCTTACAGTAAGCCCACCCCATTCTTACCATTTCAGACAAAAATGTTTCCATTCTGCTTTGAGAAAACTTTAAATTTGCATGCATTACTTGTAGTGTTACATCTGACAAATGTGACCCTATAAGGTTTGTAAGTCAAAAGTGATAAAAAGTGTTTAGATTCTCGTCAGAACATAAGTTTTCAGCAGAACCAGGCTGAAAAATATGCAGACATTTGGACATTAGAAAATTGAGAGGTGTAGGTGTGATTCTGGCTCTGTTTTTGTGGGATTCTGGGTGATTTATATGGGTGATTTTTCTCAAGCCTATGTTTTCCAATCTCTAAAGTAATATGATGGTATCTATATTTTTTTAAAGTATCTCTTTTATGGTCTAGGAGCTGGAAGGTCTCCATATGTACTGGAGCCTATTACTGCCAGTCTATGCCTATTACTGGCCAAACAACAGTATTCACTGCAAGTCAGAAGCTCTTGAGTAGTAGTGTTGTTTAAAAGGAAATTAACCTTACTGTTGCTCTCTAGCTCAAGTGCCTTTTATTGCCTGAGCACAAAACTCATTGTAAACAGAGCTGAATTGGGCTCCTGAGAGGGGGGCATGGTGATGGAGTTTGTCTTTCTCTTCCTTTTTGCTCACAGGCTTAAGTTGTGGTCATGTAGTTGGTACATAGGAGATACAGAATGGAGGTGTCTGGCACAGCAGCCTGTTTTTAACACAAGCATCTATTCCATGATGCACAGTTGGCATGAAGATTCAGTGCTCATCAAGTTGAATTAAAAATCTGGAGTGTAAATTTGGCAAGCTTCAGAACAGTGTCCTGGAGTTTAAAATAATGTTAGCTGCCTGCCCTGTCATTGCACTCTGGGAGCCAGCAAAATATGAGATGAATTGTGATGGGATGAGGCTTTTGATGGGATGCTGGTGAGGCTTTGATTGGAACTCTTGGCTAGAATTATGGACCATCTCTGGTTCCAGGGAGCTCTTCCAAAACAAAGACACCAAACCTGGAGACCAGTGTGCAGCAAGTCAGCTTTGTTCCTTGGGCTTTACTTGTGAGATGTTGTTCATTGCTGAGAGCATCCTTGTGAACTCACCACCTGCCTTTACACAGGACTTGGTCATGGGTGACAAGGCGAACAGAGCCAGAGCTGAGGAATGCTGCCTGGCTTGTGTGTGTGTGTGTACACAATCACATATATGTATAAAGAGTAAGCACAGAAAGCAGAGACAGTTTGTGCCATCACAGTGACACTGCTCTCTCCACTTTCTCTGATGTTGCTGTTGCATCCAGAGCAATGGTAGGCCCATCCCTCAGCTTCTCAGTTTGTGTCGCCTGTGTGGGCTCTTAGGCCCCATCCATCCCTAAGCCTGACTTCACTAGAGGTGACCAAGCCAGGGATCAGGCTGCTCCTTGCCTCCTCTCTTTTCCCAGGTGAGGAGTCTGGAGCTGGATGCCATTTCTGCCCAGTTCTGACTGCACCAGAAGCAAGGTGAGGCCAGAGGGAAGGTGGCAGGAACCAGGCTGGACCAGCTGTCTGTTGGATCTGCTCCCCTGGCAGTGCCAGGCCTTGGTGCCTGTATTGCTGCTTGGATTTACAAAGCTGTCTGGGACTTCATGGAAACACACAGTAAGGGAACTAAGATGAGTCTGCCTGAGGTGTGAAGTGACACGTGAAGAGGGTAAGTAGGGGTGAACCTGCTTTAGGGAGAGGCTTCTTTCAGCCACAGACAATTTGACTGGCCTAACACTGCAAGGGTTCCCCTTGCCTATTCTTTTATCTACTGCAGATGGGTCATTTCAGGGGACTCTTGTTTATCTTTGAACTTTCAAAAGATCATGAAAGCACTGAGCAGAATAGACATAAAATAAAATAACGTGCATTTGTTTAACGTAGTGGAGTATGCAGAAGTGCAGAGTTACCTGGACAGCTAGACATCTTCCAGTTCTTATTTTCATAATTATGTAAGCATGGTAATTTGTAAAAGCTCAATTGTCACATGCAGCCTTGGGCATCAAATGCTGCTCTCAATCCCATCATCTTAATTAAAACATAGTTATATGCTGATATGCTAAAAATGTTGCTGAAGCTACTCAAGTGCTGCAGCAACATGCCTGGATGTAAACAGAGCTGGACACATGAAGGCATGATAAAGGGGATTGCTGGGTCAGGAGTGCTACAAATGGCTCAGTTATAACAGTGATCTCTCAGTGTCTGTGTTGCCACATGTTTTTCCAATGTTTTGAATCAGCCTTTCCAAAGAAATCACTGAACTTTCCTCTTGCATGAGCACAGTCTTGGCTTGACCACAGGCCCATTGGCCTCCGCTGGTTGCTGGTCCTTCACCTTCAGCATCCTGCCTGCGGTGGCATAAGACAGATATTTGCAAGGAATATTCCTCCTTCACAGGGGTGGGGACTGCTGCTCATTTCTTGGTAACTGGGCTTTTATGTGTCCAAGGATTGTGAAAGAGAGGCTGGAACATGCCTTTTTCTCAGACCTCCTCTGGTTTCAGTTATCACATCCATAAGCAGAAGAGATCACACAACACATGCCCTCTCAAATCCTGTCAGCTGGGGAATAGTGGGATCTTTCAAGAACAGGAATTGGTTAGTCCCAACTTTGCCACTAATGCAAATGTCTGTTACCCAAAGGCTGTTTAGGAAGAAACCTGTCATGATAATGACTGAATATCCAAAACAACATCTTATGACCAAATAGTATGAAATCATCAGATTAACTACAGAAAAAATAGCAGAAGTTGCTGGGGCAGATTCCTCCTTTGCTTTCATGTGACTATCTAATCTACCCTGATCTGCCAAGTTCCTTGAAAGGATGTTAGTGTCTGAGCTCAGGATGTTAATATTATAGCACCTCTCTGTATTTGCTAGCTTGAGAACAGTAAGGAAAGCATATACCAGAAAGAGATTGATGCTGGTAATGTAATTCACTGTTATGGCTCTTCAGAGACAGAATTCACTGTAATGATCTTGTCTGAGTTTTGAGAAGATTAAATCTAGCAAACCTTTAGGATCTAGGTAGGGGGTTTTATTATTACTTGTTCTGAGAAACAAATACCTCCTCTTAGTGGGAGCTGCCTGATTTCATCACATCTGACAAGGAAAGGGAGTACCTGACCTTCTTTGTAAGACACCTAAAGCAGAGATTATCCTTAATTATCCTCAATATTTGTCCTATAAATTGTCCTGTGGCAGTCAGAGACATGCCCTGGCTTGGGGAGCGGAGTGCCCTGGAGGCACACTTCCCTGGGGTGGCCCTGGGCTGCACTGTGTGCCTGTGCCAGCTGACTGAGAGGCACCGCGGGGTTAAAATCCTTCCTCTCCTTCCCCCTTCTTCCCAGAGATTAGTAATCAAGTTACTGAGCTTTACCACAAATAACCTGTTACCGTCACCTGATGTCTTGCTCCAGGTGCTGCTGCTCCAGTCAAGAACAGGGCAGGAGCCAACTCTGCCCTTTGTTCTCATGTGCCCTGGCCCAAGGTCCTGGCAGTGCGGGTGGGGAGGGAGGCAGTGCTAGATCTCTCCAATTATCCCTTGCCTGGGTGGAGAGTCCAAGTTGCAACTGAATAATCGCAGCCACCCCAGACAACTCCCTCCTTGCTGAAGCTCTCACAAAGTGTGTGATTAATTGCACGATTAAGGATAGAGAACGGATTGCAAGTGAGCAATATCTTTGTGCAGGGGTTAACTTTGTGTGCCTGTGACCTTTGCATGGCCCAGTGCTGCTCATGCTCTCCCGCTGCCACAGACACGTGAACTCCAAGACCCCAGTGATATCGGGGTAAGACAGGGCCTCTTGAGGTCTGCAAACCTTTGGACTCGGTGTTATAATTCCTTAGAAATGCACTGTAACTTGCTTTGTTTTTTGAGGTTGTGGTGGTTTTAGAGTAGAAATGTTTTCATCTGCCACCACCAAATAACCACACTTGGTGCCCGACATGGATGGAAGGTGGGAGACAGGCAACAAGAAGCAAATGTGTGACCACAGCCTAATGAGTTATAATCATCAGGATGATGTCATCATATTGATATTGGTAATTAAGATTATGAAGATAGGCAGATTTATTATCTTAAAAGGTATTTCAATCACTAGAGAGTTTGGCTTGACACATTTAATTTCTTTGAGTTAGTGTTTTTCCTGATTGTAGAACTGTCCTGACAAAACATCTGTCTTCTCATACTTATGTGGATGTTATGCAAATGTCCTGTCCTAAACTGTCATGAAAGCATCCTCCCTTTCGTGTCTGGAAATCAACCCTGTCCTGATGGAGCAGAAAGTCCCATTCTGCAGAGCCAAGGAACAACAGTTTTATTATAAGTTTACGTAACTTGAAATACGAAAGGGCCCTAAAATTTACAGTGTGGAAAACTTCACAACGTTATAAACCACCCAGGCTTCAGCACAGAGAACAATTTATCCATGTCATATGACTCCACAGAGTCAGGAAACAATGCACATCTCTTCAGCCTTTCATGAACTTATTGGTCAATGTGATGAGTTTCTTAAGAAATAAAATATCCCATCATCACCCAGGAAGAGGTATTTTAGACCAGATGTAAGACATGGCTTAATCAGAATTTACTGACTTCTCTCTCTCTAAGTAGAGTTGTCTGGTAGGGAAGAGGTTTCCTTACAGAGCAGTTCTGAACATACAGAACCTAAGTTCAACCGAAGTCTATGTAGTCTTAAAATACTCAAGTTGTCCTCTTCAGGCCTAGAAACCAAAATCCAGCTGACAGCCTGCAGTTAAGTATAAGCTTTCAAGGGCAGAGGGAATTCCTTTATCTCTATAAAGTAATCACCATGTGCCCTGAAGCATGAGGTATTCTTACTAGGCTGCTCAATTTTTATTAAGGTCCAGCGAGTTAATGATACCAAATTCCACTGTTTTCTTTGTGAGGAATTTATTGAACAATTTAGCCAAAGTTTGCTAAAATCTACCTACCTCACTGAGTGATTGTAATCAACTCCTCTCAGTTTTACCTATCAAATTTATTTTGCAAATTGTCTCTACATGCAAGGTGTCATAAAGTCCACTTTTGCAAAGCCAGCTATAAATTGCCTGGGGTTTTCATGACGGGGGAGAAAGTAGAAACTACAGAAACTCTTTAAAAAATGAGACGTGCATTTTTTGCTTTTGGGTGCTCTGGGACAAACAGATGAGTTTGAGATCAGGGTCTCACCCTTTCAAGTAGCCACAACTTAAGTGGCAATATTATTTACAGTGAATAAATACCACCTTTTAAGTATTTGGGAGCTAAAAGCAGAGGCCTAAGAAGGGTAAATTCTTCTCTTAGTGCAGAGAAAGTGCAAGGGATCCCAGGACTCTGACATATCCATCCAAGTCACCAATTCAATCAATCCTAATACAGCACTTTATCACTGCTTCCCACAAAATAATTCTGCCGCTTCCATACCACCCTGCTGAGCAGCCCTCAGAAACCAGCTGTGCCAACACTGTTGGCTCAGAAGTAGGCATCCCACGGGGTGACCACTGCCTGTGAGAACCCAGTTCCTCTGTGCCCCTTGCTCCACTGCCTCTGTGGATGCCAGAGGACAGGCTGTGTCCCTCAGAAGTGCAGATGTTCTCATCCCTGTCCCTCTGCTTCAAACTAAGCCAACACAAAGGAGAATGTGAAGGTCCTCATGAGGTGTTACTTGGGAACAAGGACCACAGCCTGAGCTCTGCTCTGTGTGAGCTAACTCCTGGGTCAAACCCCAGGACACAGGCCCTTCAGATCAGCTCGATGTGCGTGCGCTGGCAAAGCATCATGGATGCTTAGGCAACTGTTATCAGATCTCTGTTTATAAATACAAGATTTTGAATTTGGCTTGAGTGCTTAAGCTTACTAGCAGGCAGGCTTCCCCCCCAACAAAAGCACAATAACAACCCGAACGAACAATCACTGTTTCACCTCTCCCACATTAGCTATTAATAATGTTAATTTACTTCCTTTGAGAGATACCATATGGTCCCCTTCCTGATCCCTCTACAGGCATAAGAAAAAACTAAGGAAATTAGAGGGACTCCATAACACTGATGGCCACATCCAATGTCTTATCAGGCTTCCTGTTGTTGGGAGTATTGTTTTCCTTTAAAGATTAATATTTACAATGGTTACTTAGTTATCTCAGTTCATTTGGTGACCATTAAAGATTCCAGCCCTGAATGCGATGAATGAACCTCCTTTTATTTGTCCTTGATGACTTATTTGTCTTGTGCCTCGTCTGGCTGAAAATCAAGGAAAATAATTATTGGGTTGGGCTTTTACTGCCATTTCATATGAGGGCTCAAAGTGCATGTTTCTGTTTGTTTTAGAGTGGGAGCCCTTACCTGCTGTTTCTGCTGATGTATGCATATTTAAGAATACATGTTTTCTGATTAGAAGGAAAGTTAAAATAAGTATTTTCAGCTCTTTTTCTTAAGCTGCATGCCCAGTTTGAGTACTCCTTGGGGCAAAAAAGAGAATGTTTCACATTTCATCCACAGTTGGATGTACAGCAACCATAAAGGGTCACCAATGGGGTCTTTGATGGGACAAACAAGGCAGCATGTGGCTGTGAGCAGGCTAAAGGAGCAGCAAACCAGCTCAGGGTCTTTCCATAGTTTTGCCCTGTGCACCAGCTGAATTTCAGAGGGGTTTCTCCGTAAGGGCTAAAGACGCAGTCATTTTTCTCCTGTATTTTTTAATAAAAGCCCAAAGGCAAAGCAGGAAGCAGTCACTCAGTGTGACACAGATGGGGATCTCAATCCAGCTGCCCACTTCCAGAGCTACAGAGGCATTTCTAGGCATGAGGGATTTTGAAGCCACCTTGAATTGTCTTTGTTCCTGCTAAAGAAGAGTACAAAAATACCCATGTGCTCACAGGGATACTAGACCCAGCCCTGGAGAACAGCACCAGAGAAAAACATGGTCATTACTATGAATTGTCATTGCTAGAAATTTGTGCTATGTGCAGCATTACTGCAGGGATGAACGTGGGTGCATGAGCAGTTTTCAACCTGCCCTGTTTTCCCCCTCAGCTTGGACTAGAGGCACACCTTGCCTTCCCTGGAAGTGGAAGTTCCTAACTTCTCATCCTCAGCTGCCCCTTAAAATGGATTTGTTTCCCTCTCTGTGAGCAGAGCCCCCACAAGTGCACTTGTGGCAGTAATCTCCATGCTGGTCACCTCTCCATGCATCCTTCCTACCCCAGCCCATCTGTATTTTCTTAAGTCCTCTGGACCACAAAGGCTTCAGTCAGGTCTGTTTATGATGCAATAACCATTTTGCAGCATGAACCACCAGACCCTCACGAGCCAGCCTGTTCTCAGGCACAGTTGGCTCATAGTGAAGGGGTAATTTATAATCATGACACTTCCAAGGTCTCTCCCTTTTTCTCCCCCTTCCCTCTCCCAGTCCTTGCTCTCATCCCAACTGGTGAATTTGGGACAGACCATCCCAGCACTTGCAGGGGGAGGCTGCTTTTCTGGTTCCCTTGCAGAATGCTGCCTCATCCTGAATCTGCATTTTGGATGTGCTTTTATACTGAACTGTCGTGGTTTGATACATTTGCAAAATGACAGATGTTTCTGATATGATAAGAAACGTGGCCCAAAGGCCAGTGGCGCTGCAGAGCTGCTTGTGTTCCTCACCTGAATTGCAAATGAGATAACGCTTTCTTATCTGTTAAAAAACACGAGCAACTGCACATATAAATAACATGTCACCAAATGCCAGCTGTTTGTGCCAATGACATTTTTCTTAAAAGAACAGCTCCCCCCATCATCTGCTTTCCCTCTTGCAGAAAATCTGGAGCTCCTTTGCAAGCACAGCAGAAAAGATGTTTTTTCTTTTTTAAGCTGCACTCACTCTAAAATAATTCTGCATGAGCAAAAGCAGCTTTTATGACTCAGGTTTGGGCACTTCTTTTTTTTTTTTTCTTGTGCTTCCTTTTCCTTTTCTGCATCTACATCTGAACTAGAAGAAAGAAAGTCTCAGTGCTGCTTAATGTCTCATTGCAAATCATTCTTGCAGAGCTCAGTGGTTTTCCATGATTTCAGGGCTTCTGTTCTGAATGGTATGGAAGAAAGTTACTTAACACTTTGAAAAAATGTTTTTCTGATTTTGAAAGTGAGAAACAGAACAGTAAATCACTTTTCTCAAGGTTTGTGAAAGGTTTTTTGATACCTGGGATTTAGATTAAAGGTAAAACTACATCTAGAATCCCAGACACAGAAGCAAGCATGCCTGCTCACTCCGTAACTTTTAGTAGTAAGTCTTGCAGTCAACAGAACTTAAAAATACTACCAGGTGAAGTTGTTCTGGTAGTTGATCTGCTCGATGTTTTATTAGGATAAAACTGAGAAACATTTCAGCGTTTTGCCAGCTCAGGCAGGGATGTATTTCTGTTACAAATGACCTTCTGGGAGAACTTGACTGCAGGGACATGATTCACTGGCAGCCTGCTGGTGACAGCCTTGTTTCTATTGTTCTAAAACTCTGGTTTCACATTTCTCCTGTTAGATAAGCTGCAAACATTAACTACACAGTGAGCTACAAATAAAGTGTGATGTAAGAATTAAGCTCATTATCTGATTGGCAGTGCAGGGCCACTCTTCCAGGTTAAGGGTTTGAACAGAGATTTTATTTTTTTTAAAGAAAAACTTTGGCTTCTTACATTAATGAAAGCATTGTCCTCCCAAAAGATAAAATATTCCTTTGGAAGCTGCAGTGTGTATATGTAGTGTGAGCTAAAAATAGTCTGGAGCTAGTTCTGCACAGTACCAGTGTGCAGAGATATTAAGGACAGATTCTGATTTTTATGGCTATGCTGGGGCTGCTGAGAAACACTGAAATGGTGGCTTTTAAATTTAATTCAGTATGTTTAGATTCACACCAAGATAAGAATCTTGCTGGGGATTTTGTATGTGTTTTAAGGAATAAGGGAGTGTTGTGGCCTCAATTTAATCTGAGTTGGAGATTACGTATCAATTTCTGGTAGTCTTATTTAGGGCTAATGTCAAGGCAAATGAATTCACTCTTAAATGAGGAATGATGTGATTATCATGCCAGCTGAAAAATAGGTCTATATACTCCCACAGCTCAGCTGCTGTAAGTAGATGTGCATAAGGACTGAGAAATGGTTGCTATTCAGCTCCTTCTGATGTTAGGATGATTTCAGCAATTGAATGGTTTATGATAATGTTGATATTCATGTAGGCTATTTGACTGCCAGGATAAAGACCACAATGCCTGATCAGTCTCTTTTTTGCTTCAGGCATATGCTGGTTACGGGCTGACATTGGAACCAAATTCTCTGGCTGAAGCATTATCTTCCCTGCAGCAATGGGGTGGAGGTGGTGGGCAAGGGGAGAAGACGAAAAGTACCTGTTAATAATGGGTTATCAACCATGTGTTATCTCTTCTGCTGTAAAATCTTAGCAGGACAAAGCGTAATAATGTTATAAAGGGCATACAAGGCAGGGTCAATGCCAGGGTATTAACCTTACTTAGCAAATTTGTGATAAATGTAATAGATCTCATGTTTCCACAAGGAATTTTACAGCAGCTTCTGGTCATGCATTAAAACTTGCTCACCTCTGTTGCATCCTTTCTTAGATTTGGACAGCAAGGAGAAGGGCTGCTTATGCTGTTTGCTTGTGCCTTTTAACATCTGTGCAGTTCTTAGGCATCATTCTGGGTTCCTAAATCTTCTTTTCAGTCCATCAGGTACACCTGAGTGAATGAGTTTGGCCACCTACACAGCAATGCCTGGTGGAGGAGGCTGCTGAGCCCCAGTGGTACATGATGGACCCCCATGGAGCACTTTGGGGTTCAGTCCTGTGGCAATTTTCTGTGCAGTTGATTGCAGGATTCAGTGGAGCAGCTTTCATTCATAGTAGTGAATTTCTGATGGCTTGTGGAGTATTTGCTTGAGGTCTGTGGTGATCTTACACATCATAACTGAAGGTGTGTATTCCCTTCCAAGGATGAACCCTTCTGTAAGACTTAATGCATCAGACTTCCTGGTCAGCTTTACCAGACAGTTTATTTAACAGACTTCTCAATCACTTTTGGGACAGGACTTCACTCCTTATTGCACTTATCCTCCTATATGCTGTCCTGGCCACTCTCAGAGGCTGTAGAAAGGGGGCAGGAGAGGCAAGAACAACCCATTTTGTGTATTCCTTTCAGCTCATGACTCACTGCACAGGGGCCCTGGAAATGGGCCATGCTGAAATGCACTGCAGGAAGGACCCATTGCAGACACTGGGAAACACCTCAGAGCTGCCTTCAAGTGCACTAGTGCATGCCAGAAAAAACAAAGGGACCTGCAAGGATCCCCAAATCACTCCATCCCTCTAGAACTGCTGTGCCTCTTTCTGTCCTTGCTATGTATATGCAGCTGGGACAGCTGGGAACAGGGAACTGTCTTTCTACAGATACACTGATGTTCCCAGGCCAGTGACACATAAGTATGAAAATTAGTAAAGCCCAAGCACTAAAAGCACACCAGTGCAGCTCACTCAAATCTCACTGCTGTGAGCTCCTTTCACACCCAAGGAAAGTCCTCACTGCTCTTCCCAAGCGGTGACTGAGCCCACCCTATAATCTCTGCACCCTCTTCAGTTCAGCTCTGGTTGTGCCTGTCCCTCTCTGTATGTTCAAACCAGTCTCTTTTACTTCTTCAGCAGAAATGCATTTCCTGATACAACAGGAGCTGGCCAGATTTAATCCCAGACTTCTTTTCAAATTCTGCACCCTCATGTGGTAAATGTCTTTACTTGTGTCATTTCACTGACCATTTATATTTGTTCTTCTGCTTCTTAGCAATAGCCCTAGAGCTCAAACTTACAGGTGAGCATCTTTCACTGCTTGATTTTAGCCCTGGCACTGACTGTGGAAACATCTCTCCCTGTCTTCAGCTGATTCCAGGTAGAGAAGGGAGTTTGTGACAGGCATAGCTCTGTTATTTATCTAGGCTGGTGTGAGTATTTTCCTAAAGAATTTGTGAAATACTCTATGAATGATGAAAAGCACAAGCATGTGACTCCAAGTCACTGGACATCAAGCTATTTAAAAAGCACCCACTAAAAAAAGCAAGTCTGAAAGACTGTCTGGCACTAGAAAGCACTTAATTTAGAGAAGTGTCCATGTCATGAGTGAATGTCTTGTCATAAGGCAATTTTGCAGCATTCCTCAGGGCCAGCGCAGGTCCCATTTTTGTGTGTGACACATGGATAGTGCCACACTGAATGTCAATGTGTTCACATACAGTTCAAATACCCGCAGCCTGCAGCCTCTTTTTCTTTTTATCCTCCCATCTGTTTGACCCCAGCATCACTGGGCTGTTTAGTTGATTCATATAGTCTTGTGCACTATCAGTTTCAGCTTCCCTGATCTTGTTTTGGCATCCGTGCCTTTCGGCATCTTCGAAGAAAGCCATTATAATTCCATGAGCCTCCAAGTTTGTAGGATCATTGTCATTTCTCAGATGCAGATAAAATGTTTCTATCTTTGGGACTGAAGATTTGGTGCCTCAGATGAAATTGTTTTATCATCATATAATACAGTTAAGCTTCTTACTTTGAGAATTGATGGAGTAAGGCTTGCTGCTCTTATGGCAATACCTACTTGCACTTATTTTCCATGTCTCTGTTTCCTGCTGGGCTGGTTTAGGGAATAATATGCTAACAAAGGGCAAGAAGAAACAAACTGTTGTGAATTATTCCCTTTGCACTCTTTTTATTTCAAACAGTTTGTCTCCTTTCAAGGACTATATGGATTTTTCAGTTTCACAAATAAGACCTTGTCTAGATCCTTTTCTTTGACAGGTACAGGATCACACAGGAAGCCCTATGAACTTTCTGACAGTCATTCTCACTCAGAATTACAGATTTTTAGTGAATTCCCTTGCTGCTTTGTAGGATTATTTCACCAACGTTTTTTTTTCTCCTCTACAGTTTATATGGTTAATGGGCACACATTCAGAACTGAAAAATGAGTAAAATGAGCAAACATGATTATCTTTCCTGTAATAAATTGAGCAGAGTGGGTCCCTCAGCATCATTTTGTGTACAGTCCTTGGCACTGGGAGCCTTACCAAGATGTGCCAGCTCAGCTCCCTGGGAAGGCTGTCAGAGTGCCTCGCAGAGTTCACTTTAGACTTTCTCGTCATGCCTTGCTCTGCAGCTGTTATGTAATTTGCAAGCAAAGTTTCTATTTCTTCAAAAGCACTTTCATCTTTTGAAAACCTTCCCAAGAAGCCCCCTTTCCCTAAATTATTCATGTTTAGGGTAGGCCTTCTGGTATCCTGAGGTCTAAAATACATATATTGATGATACCTGCTGGAGTCTTGTCTGTGTTGGCAGTGCTAGGAGAGACCTGTGGACCTTTAATGACAAGAAACACTGTGATGATATGTGTCTTTGAAAGCCAGGATGGAGATGCAGCTGAACTCCACTCCCTTACCCTTTGACATCCACTTTTTCTGAAAAATATTTTCCAGTGTCCTATTTCAATGGATCAATAAAGCCTATGGCCTTTCTACTAAAAAAAAATCCTCAAAGTATGACCTTCCAACATTTCCATGTGCTGTTTGGTTTCTTTGGATCAGCAAGAACAGCCCAAATATTAGCCTAATGGCCTTGTAATCTTAAAGAGAAGAACTTTTCCTAGTAGGGGGAGTCTCTGTCTTAAAAGGGCCCTTTGTATTTTCTTGGATGTTTTACAAATGCTGCACCTGTACATGAGAGCTTCATCCAGATATGAAATATGCACTTCAAAGTATGCTTCCATACACCCCTGAAACAAGAGCCCCTGTGCATTTGATAAATCAAATGGGAGTCTGATCTGATTATACAAATGTCATGTACCTACAATGGCTGTGTTCTAATTAGTTTTTCAGCCATGAACCTTTGAGATTGGCCTTTTCCTTCAAAAGGAGGTTTTATCTCCTATATTAGTCAAAATATTTTTAGTTGTCCACCTGTTTAGTATATTTCATCTAGTCCATACATATTACCAATCCTTCTCTAATATGCATTAGCAGGATGAAAAAGATTATTCTAATTTTGGTATCTCTTTTACATTTAACAGTACAGTTTTTCCTTTATGTAGAACATTATTAATGAAGACACATTTTCTAAGCATGAGGTTGGATTATTATCTGCACATCTGGGATCAGTCTAGTGTTCTATCCTTTCTGGCAAAATTTTTAATTTCCTCCTAGTTGAAACAAATCCAAATATATAAATTTAAAAAGAAGAAAATAGCAAAATCCAACCACAACCAGACAATTCCTCACAAACCTTGGAAGTTCTGTCTATCTGAATGCCCCTGGCTGGAATTGGAGATGTCTCAGGCAGAGATATTTCAGGTACACTCAACCCAGCAGCAATAACCACACCAGCTTCTTGAGTCCAACCACTTTGACATCTCCAGCAGTTTTCCATTTCATAATGGCACAAGTGAAGGCAGAAGACAAACCTGACCTCTGTGCATTCTTGTAAGCACAGTGTCAACAAAAGACAGGAAGAAAGTGAAAACCATTTGCAATTCAGTAGGGATCTGCAACCCTTCTGCAAGTGCAGTACAGTGACAAACAAGTGATGGTCTCTGCACATCATTACAGGAATTTCTCTGTGCTGATGATGTGCTCTGATGCTCACCTAGTTTCATTGGAACAAAGCATGACTTCGTTTTCCTCACCTGCTGGCTGCACATGGGGTTTGCCCTCATACTTGAGGGAGAGAGAAGCCCTGATGTTGTCTTCAGTGGTTGCCATTCATGCTGAAACATTTTCAGCCTAATCTCTTTTATTGGCAGCATCCAAAGTCAGATGCTTAAACCCCATACAGAGACTGAATAATTAGAAAAAGGGATTGTATCCAACTGCCTCATGTACTCACATGTGCCGGAGTGGTGAAAAGTCACAAATGTTTTTCTTCTCTCTCCCTCCTCTACTGATCTTGAATAACTTTATCCCTCTCAAGTGCAGGGGTGGTGTTGTGTCCTTTCATCACTTTAATAACTGGTTTCCCTTAGTTAATACTCAGTATTACCTGGTTTCATTTTGACTCGAGGTTTATATTTTGTGTTTTCCCAAGACAGGTATGAAGGCTGGCTGCGCCCAGGTGCTGCTGCTGCTACTGCTAAGCTTCCACTTTACATTCCCCAAATTCCAGTCTAGTGTGTCTAGGCAGATATGTCTTGGCTGTTTAAATTGAAAAACAGTAACATTGAAATACACTGAGGTTAAAGAGAAAGTCAAACAACTGCTTTAGGCTTGGAGTAAGAGAGTACAAGGTGAGAGAGATTTTGTGGGCAGGAAAGCTAAAGGAACTGGTCTTTAATGCAGGAGCAGAACCACCTCTACAGAGACATGTAGGCTGAATAAAGATATGATGTGAAAATAGGAGAAACAGGTAGTTGAAAAATGGCCAATTATTTTAATTCTAGGGAAATTCCAAAGCAGGACTTGCTGTAGCACATCCAGACTGCAAATGTTCTGGCAGTTTTAGCATTTTTAGTGGTGTTTTCAAGGTGTCTTCAAACCACTTTGCTGTTGATTTTCCCCCTCCCCACCACCCTTTTATCAGCAAGCAAAGATGACAGAGTGGGAAATTAGAATATTACAGTGTTCCCTTCCCACACAGTCTTAAGGACCATGAAGAGAAAGACAACCTATCGTGCAGAAAAACAGCTGTGAGGGTTCAGCCGTGTGCATGCTTGTGTGCAGAAGAGAGGGTGCAGAGTGTGGGGGATGAAATCGTGTCTCTGCATAAGGAGTGGTTTGGGCATGGTAATTGTTACATCTGAATGATCGTGACATGCAAGCAGGGAAAACAATGATGTTTCCAGACTCTGCAGAGAAGCAAAATCCTTGTTTCTTCCAAGCACAGCTGAACTTTGTAACCAAGAGCTTAATGCCATACCAGGTCAGTTGGGATATAAATGTCTCTAACCAGAACAGTCAAAAGTTGGTGTTTGCAATCAACTGGCTGAGTGACACCCAGAAATTCTTTCCAAACTTACAAACAAGCAAAGAGGCAAGTTTGAACCTGAACTCCAGGGTAATCACACCCCTCAGGAGCATAAACAAACATGGCACTGGCTGGGAAATTATTCTTGAGGCGTCACTTTTGACTGATCCAGACAAGAAGTTTCCAAAGTTGGGGTCGCGACCCCAAGGAGTGCTGATGGAAGGGAGGTCACGAGCCCGGAAACGAGGCTGGGAGCCAACGGGCTTGGGAACTGCTGATGTAGGCAGATGAATGGTCACGTCAAAGGAGTCCCTTTGGAACACCCTTTTTCCCCTCTCCTGCCTCAGAAACAGAAACTAGTGAATTTTGTATCTGAAGAGACTGGCTGTTTATAGCACACTGCTGTATTTTAACAAGTATCTCTGGAAATGAGCCCAAGATGATTAGCGAGATGGGAGCAAGGAAAGCTCAGGAGGGAAAGATGTGGGATAAGGAGAAGGGGAGGAGAGGGAGGTCTTGGGAAACAGGACCTGCCAAGCAAAAATAAGATTCATCAGTTTCAATGGGAAGAGAACAGAGGCTTTTTAAGGTTGTAGTGAAGTTTTGAAGTCTTACTTGGAAGGTCAAATTCTTCTCCCTTAAGAAGTTTGAGAGATGTTCTTGTGCTTCTTGCCTGTGAGAAGCCCCTGGTGCTGAACTGGATACCTTGGTGTTGAAGTTAACAAAAGGTGGGATTAATGTGAGTCCAGAGTAAGGTCTGTATGGCTAATATATGCACAGAATAAGGTAATTTCCTCTAAGTGAGTCTCCAAATGGCCTCCTTTACTGTCCTTTTGTTTCAGAAGCTACCAAAGCTAGGCCCTGCATTTATGTGTATTGAGAGTAAGACGCCGTTATTGGGAACTTAGGTGGTTTGTTTTCTAATGCTGATACAATGGAATAAAGGGGGAAAGACCAGCAAATTAATGTGGCTTACATTACTAATTTTGTATCATGTTATTATTAAGAATAGCATTTTAAGTTTTAGTAATGTCATCTTTTGTAATACCAAACTGGCTTCAATACAAGAGGAGCATCAGCACCATTAAATGGATAACTTGAACAATCCCAGGGCATGGAGGAGATAAGCAATTGTTGGCAATTAGGAGGAAGTACAGCAATAGCACAGGCTCAAGTCAGGGGTGGGAAATGGGCCTGGAGGGGGTAAACCAACACAGGCCATCGCTGAAAAGCAAACATTAGGTCTGTGTGGTGCAATATGAGCTGTGACTACGTGCTGGGTACAACGCAGAGGTAAAGTCAACACCACTATGTGCTATTTATTTAATAGTTTTATGTTGAGAGGTATTCACTGACAGGAAAGTTTTTGTAACCCACTGCAGCTACAGGGTTTCCTCGGTGCTGTCTTTTAGGCTCAAAGATGGGGGGACTAGTCCTGCTCAGGGCTGAACAACATTCTGTGACTACAGGGCAAGGCAGAGCCAACTTGCCTGTCTACCTCAATTACTACTACAGGGACTGAAATAAATGCCAGAGAGAGGAGCGGTGAGTAGGACCCTGAGAACAAGGAGAGGTAGGGTTTCTTGAGCTTTAAACCCACTGCCCACTGGTGGGGCAGATCTAGGGACTTCTGCACAGGAAAAACTCTCTGCCACTGCTTGTTTCTAGCAAGTTAAAGACTTTGCAAACCTTTTTGGGATTAAATGAATTTATGCCAAGCATGTACAACTTCAAATAGCAGCTAGTTGGTCAAGCAAGTGATGCCTAATCTTACATTCTCTGTTGAGGGCCTTGGGAGCTTTGTTCTTGAAGGCACCTAATTTAGCAGGATGTTCTAGACTGAATTTGTAGGAGAGATTCAGTTGAGGCTTTTACGTGCATACGTCCTAAGTGCCAGCCATAGAGATTGTTCAGAGATGTGCTTCAGGGGTGGCCAGATTAGTGTGGAACCAGTCCAGGTATCCAGTTCTGGTGATCCATCATGGACCAGTCTCCACAAGTTCCTTTTCAGGGCTTAAACCATACCTTTGATTTGTTTGAGAAATTCAAAGTTTTATTTTCATAATTACCTTTAGTTTTGGAGCTGCCCTTAGGGCTATTTGGAATCTACTGAAACATGCTGAGCTCTAAATCAGAGGTTTCTGTATTTCATGTCAAATGCACAGAAATCAAGTATGAGCTTTCTGCTCCAATCATGTGGCAGTTCATTTTAATTTCCAAAGTATACTGTATTTTCTTTTAAGAAACTGATAAATTCTGTGTAATGCTGAGCTCAGAATATATCATTTCAGGCTGGCTGTTTTTTCACAGCAGAGCATGTGATTTCAGTTTCCAAAACATTTTTCCCCAAATACATTTTTCCAGTTTGCAAACTAACCCATGCGAAAATAGTACAAATCTCATCATAATGCTTGAAATTGTCATGGTTTTCACGTGTGACTGGTGACCGTGCAAAGTAAAGGAAGGGTCTAATGTTACAGTATCTTTATGGTCAGTTTGTGTCATGATTTAAATGTCTGGTGCCTTTAGTGCAGTAATAATCTGGTCTTATGGCTGACCCAGTCCATCTTTCACGTACACTTAATCTCCAGTGTGCTTCAGTCAGTAGGTTTGTTTGAGGCTTTTTCCTTGATACTACCTGAAAACGTTTTAAGGTAGATATTTATAAGGCATCCTCCTTGCAAGGAAATTTTTCAGGAGGACTGTCAGGAATTTTTGATTCCTACATGCAGTCTGACTATTCCTATTCTTAATTCTTCCTGTTACTGCTGGTCACAGAGCTCATCTCTGTGATGGCACCCTTAAAATAAACTGTTATCAGGTTCATAAGTCAGTTGTTGATACATAGTGTAAGGGTTCATCCCTGTCCTCCTACTGGAGCTCCTAAAATACCAAAGGGAATTCTTCCTGAACAAAACTTAACTGGTTCCAGCCTATTAGAAATCTAAGATTTCAGAATAAGTCCTTTACCCAAAATGTAATGCTCCCAGTTGAAATCCAGGCATGATAAAAATGCTAGATTAAAAAACCAACCGAACAACAAAAAAAAAACCATTAAAACAAATAAATAATGGGTATTTCTTGCTGGAGGCTGTTACAGGGCAGAGCTGTAGAAATAGATCAATTCACTTAATGAAGGGCCTTTGGATTATAAATTTCTGTTTGCAGACAGCAGACTCTGTATTTCTGTATTAACAGGGTTTCTCCTAAGGAGCTGTGACCTTTAATCTCATTATGTATGGATTTGTGTATGTGAATGTGGCATACAAATTTGTTACCAAGATACTATTTGAAGCAAACATCCTAAGGCCTTCCAAGTTGGCAAGTTGATGCTGATTTCTGAGTCATCCCAGCCTAAAATATTATTTCGTATTTTTGCAACATTTTGGACTGTAGAGGGAACATCAGCCATCTTACCTGACTGATGCTATCAGGTGCTTTCCATTAGTTTCCTAATGTATGTCCTAGAGACAGCCAGACACACATCAGCCTGGATACAAATGGCACTGAAATTAAATGGGATTCATTTTATCAGGAAGGTGGATCAGCTCAGTTAACTATAGCAACTTATCTATAGCAGGATAAGGACTTGACAGGTTCTTTCAAGCTTGATGTAATTTGCATCACCTCATGTGTTGCTTTCCCCATCTTCCTTCCCCTTTCTTCTTCTCTGGATATTGCCATCTCTTCTTGGTTTACACAAACACATGCTGGTACTGACAGCTGTTTCTGCTGTGCTGGGTCACTGGTGGGACTGGGCAGAGCTGTGGCCGAGCTGGGCGTGGGCAACTCTGAGACCATTTGTGAAATGGGTTGGGGGGCTCCAGCCTGTGCCACAGTGTCTGGGGTCTTGTTAGTGCCTTGTTTCTAATTTATATAGTAGTGACTACTAATTAACAACCTGTTAGCTAGTTCTCAGTTATTCTGGAATGTGGCCTTTAGTAATAGGGGATTGATAAATGGCAGGGGATTCTCTTCCAGTCCTGCACTCATTCCAAGAATCCTTTAACAGTGCACAATATCTCTTGGTGCTGCATAATATCTATTTCTGAATTCTAGTTGCAGCTGAGGCTTTCTTTTTTTGCCCTGCCAGAGTTGCTGAGACTGTTTCATTTGTCAGGGGAGTACATTCAAAGAAGAAATACTAAAATATGTTGAATAAAAATATATTTTAAGTATTTCTACTCTGTCTGAAATATGATTTCTCTAGATCTTGCAGAGTGTCTGTAGCTTAACCAGCTGCAATATTAAAGGCACTTTATGAAAAAGTGCCAGAGCCCTAAAACTTCCACATAATTAATGAATTGTAGATATCATTCTCAGCACAAATAATTAGCGGGATTTATGCTGCGTTCTCCTCAAGAAGAATGAGTCACTTCTCCCACACTCAGTGCATGCAAAAATTCTCAGGGAAAATGCAGCTGAGTACACTTAATTATTATCACTTCCTTTAGCTATTTTTTGGGTTTGATGACAATGTCATCATAAATGAAATTTAGGACATTTCATACCTTCATTACAGGGAGCTATCCTTGTAAATGGAGGACATGGCATATATAAATTAGCATAATTAATGAAAATTGTTTCCATGGACATGAATTTTTTGTAGAGCAAAAGTTTACTGAGTAGTATCTAACTTTTATTTTCCAGCAATCCAAAAGTGAAACTCTTAAACACATTTACAAGCAGAGGAGCTGACCCTCAGGAACTCACGTGATTTCCAGCAACACCCCACATATAGAATTGAGATAATGGAAGCAATGAAAAAACTTGTCATTACAAGTGTTCTGAAGCTGGCAGGTGTTATCTCTGCGTTGCCATGCTCCCATATGTATGGCATAAGGCTACCTTCCCTTGTGTTCCAAAACTTTATATCACTGAATAGTTCAGAGAAGTCACAGTCCTGAATTTTATGTGTAGTAGATGATACTGAGGGGACTTTGGAAGCTCACAATGACTGTATCCAGTTGAACAAAAAGTACAACCCTTTGTGTGGCTGACTTCTAATAACAAAGTAAATAAGTAAATCTGGGGTAAATGATGGTATAACACAGGTAACAACTTTAACAGGATCAGTAAAGTAGAATCTAGGAAAGGAGGAGTCTGCATGGGCTGAGATCCTTGCTCAGCTGCAGTGAAATAGGTCAGTTCCTCCAGCCTAAGGTGCTCCTGATGCCTCATCTTAACTTGTCCTAGGTGTGTCTGAGCCAGGTTCTGTGTCCTGAGCTCTGTGTGCCCTTTGTCTCTGGGTACCTATGAAAATGCTATGGAGGAGTTTGTGCAGCTCAGTTAGATTTATCTCTCTTGCTGTCTCACTGGTATGGTTAAAGGAGAGCTTGGAAATTATGAATAGAATCATTACTTCAAATAAGGTCCAAAAGTTTGCATTTTCACAACCGTCTTTTCAGAGAAGAGAGCTGAGCTAAGTCAGAATAAAAGCAATTGTGGGGATTTTAGAAGGGACAAGATGGCACAGGGAAAGCAATGTGTTGCAAGTGGGTAGATCCAGCCCATGGGTACCCTATGTTTTGAAATCCTTGCGGTCTGGATAGTGCCCAGCCAGAGTCTTCAAGCCTGAGGCTTCCAGCTCCACCCCACTGAGGAAGGATTTCCTGCTGTTATGGAGCCCAAAAAGTGCCTGAGCACCCTGAATTCCCTCTGTCATTTACCAACATAAATGCAATTAAAGCACCTTTGCAGCAGAGTGTTTGCAAGGAGAACTGGAGGTCACTGCTGTCTATACCCTGCTTCTCTGCAGGCTGCTGTTTTGATACATTTCTGTATCATGAAACTTCACCAAAATCCATGTTTGAACTGCAGATTTTCTCCAGATGAATTCTGAGCTGATGAGCTCTGCAGAGGCAGAAGCCTGGCCTGTGCAGAAGTGTCAGCATTGACTGCTGGATGCAAAATGGGATCTGAAATACAGGGGTCTGGAAGGCAGAAAGTTTATGTTATGTGGCCTTTCTGTTCTTATAATTAGGATATTATTACAGTTGAGCTCTTTCTTTCATAATACACTCCTATGATGACTCCCAAACATACTCCTTCAGAGATGGCCTGCAGCCAGTTATCCAGATAATGAAGAAGGGCAGGGAGAGGGAGGGGGAGGATTGCCCACAGCTAATGTGAAACATGTGCCAGTGAGACAGTGACTAGTCAGTGTGTCCATCATTTAACATGCAGAATGTGCATCTCCTTAGACCCACTGATATCCTGCGGCTCCTGGAAGCCGTAAGAACCAGGTGAGAGTCTGTGTCCTGGCTGTGACACAGCCAAAGGTGTAGGGAAAAGACAGAATGGGTCAATCCATGGCTCAGGTAATCCATCTATGGATAATCAAACACTATGCCTGACATTATTTGACAGTCTGACATGATCAAATTCCTCCCTCTTACATTGATATTTCCCTTTATTCTAATTAGTAACTGGACTTGGAGCAGACCTTAATACCAGCTGAGCTATATAATGTAATATATGACATAGCTTTTTTACATAAAATAAAGGAAGTGGAAAGACTACAAAACTGCAGGGTGCATGGCAATATAGTGCAGTCATATTTTGAAATTTACTTGACTTCAGTGAAAAAGGCTTATCTTCCTCTGGGTAGAGACATTCTTCTGCTGTGACATATTCTCACATTTTGTCTTCCATCTCCTTTATTGTTTCTGGAGAAAATATAGAGAGAAGGATAAAATACCCTCTGGTGACCCCTACACCTCCAGACTTCTTATTGCTTCATGTCTTTTGTGAATGGTAACTTTCTAATGAGTGTAGCTGGAGGAGTTTCACAGTTCTTGTTAAAATGATCTGTTGGCTTTAGGACTTCAATTTGCAAGATGGAATCCCTTACCACTGACAAGAAGCAACCCCCTCAAGTGGCACTTAGCATTACCTTCAGGATTAGCCCCTTCCCACTTCATCCAGCACTGTTGATGCCTGTGGAAGTTTTACCCAGGATTTCAAACCTAATTAGGCCTGAGGACTGTGGTCCTTTCATCCTCTGGGCAGTTAAGATGCTTATGACCTTCCATAGGGTCTGCAGACACTATGATGGAGGGTGAGCTTTGTGCCACACATGGTGGGAGCTTTGCCCTGAAGTGCTGACAGTCTTAAGTTTAGATTTGATGCAATGAGTGGAAGTAATAAGCAGAAGTTGGGAATAGGCACAGTGAAGGTCAAGGCAGCGAGATCAAGGGTTGCTCTGATTTGGCAGGTGAATGTCCTGATGGTGGCACTGATTAAATAGTGAGTCAGCAGCTGGAGGCTGGAAGTAAGAAGTGAGGCATTAGAAGGATGTGGATGTGGGGAGACCTGAAGAGTAAACATTAGGAGGACAGTTCATGCCCAAAGGACTAGAAGAGCTTGTCCACTCGCTTAATTGTTTTAGGCATCTAAAACACACTTGGTAAATCACTAACAAGAATGCCCAAAAGAACAATGTTGTATCAGTTATCTTCCTGATTATTTGACTGGTTTGATTTTTATTTATACTAGACAAAATAGGGTTATTTGTGATGTTTCATCTTTAGTCTGAATGTCTTTAATTTAGACATCCATTTAATTTGGAAGTTTTCCATGTGATGCCAGTGAGACTGTCAGATTGTAGTCATGACTTATAAACAAACTTCTTTCTTGCTCCATGTTGCTGACCACAGCTTTGGTTATGAAATGTGAAAGAATGTTAAAATCCAGTGTATTTTTCTCTGTGGACTTTGTTTGTTTTTATTTTTAACAGTTTGGTTGGACAATGAAAAATGTCAGTGATGCCAGTTGCAAGTCTTTAGGTACAAGTTTGCCTTTCAGCCATTGCGTGGGAGTGATTATTTGCTTTTAAAAATTGATGGCTGTGGATTTTTAGTTCATTTTTCTCAATAATCTGTGGGAAAATATGGCTTCACATAAAAGCCTACTGTATGAAAAGGTGAAACCATGGCCAGGTTGGGATGACGACATCTTTTCCATGTTTTGCTAACTTTTTCAGACAGCAGTAGCAACAAGCTGGGCAAAGGTTGGAAGCAGCATTGTTGCTTCTGTTTCCCTTGAATTCCTTTCATCAGTCTAGTGACTACATGAGTCCTGATGACACATTTCTGGGTCACATGTGCCAGAAAGATGGGCTATATGGAGATACACGGCATGGAAACTATTCTAGCTCGAGACCAGTTACGTATACAGGTTTCACACGTGCTGTAAATGTGTATGTTCCTCACATGGACTTTATTAATAGCACAAGACTGAGACAGGGAGAGCCAGTTTCATTGCTCTTTATATAAGTAAAGGAACAGAAATACAATCTTTCTTGTTCCTTATTGTATTAAAACCACAAATAGCTTATTAGAATCATAGAATGGCTTGGATTGGAAGGGACCTTAAAGATCATCCAGTTCCATGCCCCTGTCATGGTCAGGGACACCTTCCACTATCCCAGGTTGCTCCAAACCCTGTCCAGTCTGGCCTTGAACATTTCCAGGAATGAGGTATCCACAGTTTCTCTGGGTAGAGAGTACCAGGCCCTCACCACCCTCAGAGTAAAGAATTTACTCCTAATATATAATCTAAGTCTGTCATCTTTCAGTTTATTACCCTATAAGGCAGCTTAGACCAGCACATGAGCCACTTGGGAAATGCAGAGCAGCACAAGTCAGAGCACTGATTACCCAAGCCCAGCTGGGGGGCTGCAGGAGAGGAGCAAAGGCACAAGGGTGCAGCATCCATGGCTGGAGAAAGAATAGGAGGCCCAGATGAGTATTAAAAAAGCCAGACTCATGCATGACCCAACTGAACACTTGTTTTGTTTTTGGTCCAGGGGAAACTTTGCAATGAAAGAGTTAGATAGTTTTCTTCCTTGGCTCTGCCATCAAAGGGATGCTGCTGCTGTTCCCAGCCAACTTTCTCCCATTCAATGGTATCTAGATTTCTCTCTGCAGGATATTGCTCTGGTTAGGAGATCAGAGAAAAAAATGCTGAAACTGTAAGTTGTCTTTATTTGGAATTTTTCAAGTTCATCAATCAATTCCACTGCAATTCTTTCAGCTAGTGGTAGTAGCAAGCTGCTGCCCTGGCACATGGATTAAATAGTTGGAGACACAAACTGGAGTGGTTGAAGATTGCATATCCAGTCCTCTGGGTTCCCACTAACAGAAAAAACTGAAAAATGTGTCTAGAGAAATGTGATCCAAGTATTCATGTCCTTCAGACACTGCATAAAACCACCTGGATGGAAAGAGCTTTCGTTAATGACCCTCCTGTATTAATCACAACCAATTAATCTAATATCCAGTAATATGAAGCAGTATGGTATGGTTTAACCCAGTTTGACACCTGTGATGGGTATGAACTAAGTGCCAAATTTCCAAATAATCATAGCCTGGGCTATGCTTTAAATTCCTATTTATAGCTATAAAAAGGGATACTCTGACACTCTTCAGTGATGTGGCAAGTCCAGATGAAAACACAGACATCAGGTGCTGACTATTGGGTAAATTAGGGCAAATTAAAAATGAGAGCTATTTTACAATACAGGAGGGTGAATTTTGTCTGCTAATGAAATTATTACACAAATTATGTAATAATTCACGCATTTTCATTTGAAGAACAGGTAGAAATTCTTCAAATATGGGGGGCAAGGGGCTTCAAACCATCCTAAGAAGAAAAATGGTCTCCCATTCTACATATTTTATATTAATGGGGCATCCAGATAATATGTTCCTAAGTGCAGGCAAGGAAAGGAATACCAGAAAAATTATAGAGCTGACAACTAGGAATTTGGATCAGAATTTCTCTCTCTGTACCTAACATGCATTTTGATCTTGGTAACTTTCTGGTTTTCAAGCCTCAGTTTAACCATGAATTAAAACAGATAAACCAAAATGTATCCTGTGAGGACACTGTAAAAGTTAGAGGGTTTGGAGGGGAGAGATGCTGAGTGTAGTATTATTTGAGCTGTATTTTTACAGGTCCACTCTTTCAGAAGAAAATATGTATCATATGTAAAATTCAAAGCATTCCTCCACGTCCTTAGGTTCAAATGACGAAATTGAGAAAAACTGTATATAAGTGCTAAGTATGATACAGCAATAGGACTATTGCACTTCCATTTGCACTGCAAGCAAATTTCAAAGAATTCATCATAAATATGCTAGGCCTACATAGTTTTCTATCACATTTAAGAGGATGATTTACCTCCTGTAATCAAAGTTACCCACATTAGTGGCTAAGAATATTTACTAACCTGTAGGGAAGAAATCAGTTTTAAATTCCACTGATTTCTTTTCATCTGCGTCTCAATTAAACACTCTACATTAAATTCCTGAAATTTCTATACTACTTGTAATGGGTCAGAAATGTCAGGGTATCCTTGAAGTGGAGCACTTCTCTCCAAGACACTCTGCATAGCTTAATTAGAGAATTTTTTCTTTCCCAGTGCCTTCTCTAAAGTCTTTCATTATGTCAGATGCTTCCAGTTATTAGAAATCAGAGCCAGAAGTCAACTGATGAGCTACTGATCACTCAAGCTAAATGTAATTTAATGCAACAGTTATCTGAGCACTTTGCAAAGCCCTCTGGGGACTGCATGTGTGAGGATGTTCCAGTATGGACATCCCTACAGACACTGCAGTGCAGCACAGAAACCTGTGCCTTAAAGGACATGGTCCTTTAATGGCCCAAAGCCATCACTATGGTACTTTCTTTTATTCTACTGTAGCAAGAAATCAAGCAAAGAAGCTTTAAAAGTGTCAGAAGTTAGATGTTTGTTTTGTTGGTGTGTAGTTGGGGTTTTTTCCCAACAGGCAGTGAGGAACCTTCCTAATATTTTCAAGTAGCTTTGCTGCCTGCAAGCCCCAGCATTGGCTGTGTAATTTCCATAGCTGGGCAGTGTGGGAAATGATCCTCATTTTAAGTCCTGGAGTCAGATCATGTCTCAGAGTCTCTGGCTGAATGTTTTTTGCCCAAGGTGACTGACTCAGCAGAACTAGTTCTGATTCTGGCTAACAATACGTCATTAATATACGAGTCCTCTAAAATTGTGACACTTTGACCCTGAGATACCAGAAATCCTTTAGTTTAGTTAGACTAAACACTCATAATTCACATAGTTCAGTATACAATGAGGTCTCTCAACAACCCTTTTCTGATCATAGCCATTCCACGAACAACAGCATGTGCATGACATTCTGGGATTTTCCAATTGGCCTTTATTCAGTACCAATCTGATAATGGGATGAAAAGTGGACTTGAGGAATGCAGTTCAAAGGACTTGCACTATTGAACCTGTGTACCAAGCCCAGCTATATGGGTTGTAGTAATGACTTGTGACAATATCATAAACTGTAGACAGCCCACACAGGGCCATGAAACAGAAGATATATAGCCCACAGGTGGGACAGCCGAGGAGGAGGGGCCAGGCAAGGGGCACTTAGTGGAAGGAAGCCAAAAGATGCCATAAGAAACAACACTCGTGGCAATACTGTTCTGACAACAGTTTCTTCCTCTGCTTCCCTGTAGAAGTCTTGACAAGTTAAAATTCTTATTTTGGTTATTGCTGCTCATGAAAAGTCTGTGGTTATATTTTTAAAGAGCTGATGCCGAAATTGCACCCAAATTCTGAAATGCTAAAGGGGTAAGGAAACACTTAAGTAAAAAATCTTTTCAGATTGCTGGATCTTTTTCTATTAGGAAGTATGAGAGTGCTGATATAACGTAACATAGAATGAAATTGATCCTGGTTTATTGCCATATTTCATGCAGACACTGAAATGCAGAAGCTTTCTGAAGAACAGGCTCATGTCTTATGTGGTGTTTGTTGGTGTATTTTACCCTGCATGTTAACAATGCAGTTAACATTACTGCTGGCTGATGTCTTATTAAAAAAAACAAACCTACCTTCTTCAAAAAAACTTTTCATTCCTCATCTGAGATCCTGTAGACTAACCCTTTTTGATAGGGCAAACTTGATAACCACATGTATTAATTCATACCCAAAGACACTTGATCACCTCTCTGTCTGTATTGTCTGTTCACAGTAGTTTTCCTTTTATCAGATCCACTGTACATGCTGCAGGACCCTCAAAGGTTACTGTGGTTTTAAATGCTCAGCTTTTGATTAAGAAAATCAGTGCAGGTGAATAAACAGTGTGTGTAGAGTGGCAGCCACCGAGGCTGGGATGTACTGCAGTATCTCAGGAAGGAGCAGCCAGATCTGGGATGCAGTACAGTGGTGGTGGAATTTCTTTGTTCCAAGAATACTTCTTGAGACATCAGATACTGGGATTTGTACAGGAATTCCCACTTTAGCCAGCATGCTGATCAAGAAAAAGCAATTACAGGTGATGCACTTTTTTTCTTTTAGGGAGAAAATGCTGTGCAACTGTGAGCACATCTCTCCTAATAATCTAGTTGTTCACATCTCACATCAGCTCCTCCTGAACTGCCTATAGCAATATGCAACACTTCTCAGCTTCTCTGATTTTGGGGATTTCAAAGGCCTTCCTGGCTCTAATGAAGGAGAGGAAGGGCATTGTATGGACTTTCCGTAAGGCTGAACTCCAGGCAGAAAAAGCAGGGAACAACTTGTTCCATCACCTTCGTTTAATATGTTGACAAACCAAGGCTTAGACAAGGCAAGTGTTTTGACCTAGTTTACCCAGAGAGCAGTAAGGAAGTAAGCTAGAAAATACCTAGGAAATTACCCAGGGAATTCTCCAACAAGGCAATTAAATCCAAACAAGTCCTTTTGCTATGAATTCTCTGCAGTGCCCTCCACCTCCACTCGCTTTGCACAGAGCTGACTGTCACTTGTGCTTTTTGGAATTAACAGTTTTTAAAATGTCCCTTTTGGTAAGTCAAAGCAGAGGAAAGGTAATTGGTCACATGCTGTGAGTGCTTCAGAAAGGCTCTGGGTGCTGTCTCAGGCAGCACATGACCTGACATGCTGAGCGGGTGAAGGGTGGGTGCGGCTCTTCCAGGGGTGCCTGGGCTTGTTGGGAGGATTGTTGCCATTCCTACCCACTTCTCTCCCTGTGGTCTTTCTGAAACAACACAGGCTATTAGCAAGGGTTGTGTGATGTAATTTATTTAGGGGGAAAAACTTCCTCATAAAGTTTGTGATGCTTTTCTCTTTGAGGCAAGAGTAAGTGGGGAGATGGGCAAGTGAGCTGAAAATTCAGCGGGACATTGTCATCCATCCTGCAATCAAAGGCTCAAACAAATCTTCCCCTGGAAGGTCCCGAGACTGATCTATGTGCAAAAGCACAGACACTGTAGCAGCCTGCAGTGCCCTGGGCTGACTGTGCACAGGCTACAGGGTTGGCATGGCAACACCAGCTTCCAGTGGGTGTAGGAGCGTCCCTAAATCACAGCTTTACCTGCCATCCCATTGCACCTCCCGAGTGCTGAAGGGGAGTGTCATGGGAGCCAGCAAAAGGCTTTCTCTCCCAAAAATAACTGCTGAGAATAGGGAATACTTATCTGACAGGGCCTACTATTGAAAAACGGATCTTGGTTCATATAAGCAGGAAAAAGACATTGAGGCTTATTTGTATTTCTGCCCCTGAGCACAAAGGGGTTGGAAAGCAGGCGGATCCCACCGATTGTGTGCTCCTCCTGTTTGGAGATGTAATCAGCATCCACATACTGTGCCACAGCCTTTCCTCATCTCTAGGGGTTGGAATGGGGCTGGGAATGATGTGTGGGGATAGATCACCTCCAGTGTAGAGGTGAAGACTCCAGCACTGGGGTGGGGGAGGGCTGGTCCCTGATGCAGAGTCTCTCCCCATCCTCTGACATGTAGCACACACTGCTGGAAGCAGCATTTGTGAGGAGTGGAAGAAAACACAGGGTCACCCTGAACGCTGAATCCCAACTTACCAACTGGAGAAAAAGTCTCTGTGTAAATAGCACAGATGAAATGGATGCTTCACTCTGCTACTGATAAGTTTATCAGCAAATGCAGTGTGCGCTGTGGACCCCAGGGAAAATACAGAGAAAATGTGTTAAAGAAAGAGATGTGGAGGGTCCTCAGCTAACGTCAGGCTTACCACAGCCTGGGGACCAGGGTGCTCTGCTCCATGCTCTGGCACATGTCAGTCACTGCTCAGCCAATGTGACTCCAAGGCTGGGGCTTTGTTGTTTGTAACCACAAGGTCCCGTCTTTCCTGGGCTTCAGCTGTTGTAAGTGCTATTGAGATGAATGAACCAGGACTGCAGAGGTGCTAGGGAAGATGGAAGCAAAGCAGGGGCAGGCAAGGAACACAACTGATGCTGGGCAGTACCATGGAAGGCCCTGCTGGACCTTGGGTGAGAGATGCGGCCGTGGCCTCTGCAGCTGGTATTGTCTGTGAATAGACCATTGTCCTCTGCAAGGAAGCAAAGAGAAAACTCTCTCTTCTGCTTCCTTGACTGTGGCACTGAGCCAGTACTGCCTCACCAAGGGCTCGGCACCAGCTCAGAGGTCTCACAGCTCTAAAATGCCTCACCCACGTTGCCTCAAATGCCTGCTCTGGTGTCCTGTTACACATGGATCATTTTGGCTGACTGGATTTTGTTCCCTGCAAGTGAGTGGCTGGGAAGGAGATGTGTTTCACAGAGCTTATAATAGAACTCTTGCTTTGACCTCCATGACCGAGAGATTAACGCCATTCCAGAATGATATGGTGCGTGTTTTTTAAGGGTCCAAAGGCAATTCCTGTTTACAGAGCAGGTCTGGAAGAGCCTTATAACATTCAGGCTGGGGCAGTGGCTGTGCAATTCCTCCCCTATCATTACTCTTTCAGGTGGACTTATGCCCTGCTGAGGAAGAACTTGAAACACCCCGTGGATGGCTGAGCCAGGCTGTTGGGGTTGTGCAAAATCCCACTGCCTGTCTCTGAGACAAAAGAATGAGGAAATTCCTGTATCTATCCCTTCTCATTAAAGGAAATCACTTCAGAGCTTCTTTGGGGTAATTCTTTCTGGGTTTGGATTTTCAAAATTTCTTTTAGGAACTATTTTGATGAGATCCAGAGAAAGGTTGCCAGTACTTCTGGAAAATTTGTCATTGACAGTGAAGATGCATTTGCAAAAGCCCTGGACTTCCTTCAGTTATTCAGCTCTGCACATACAGTCTTAGATGCTTTGATCTATTGAGGTCCAACCTGCTAATCCTAATTATGTGCTCACGCCCAGCATCTTTATCCCAAATGGGTACTGAGAGCTGGGGCTGTGGTACTGCTCCCACCATGCCCACTTTTCCAATAAGTATGACAGGCTGAAAGCACTCTGAACAGGAAAAGTAGCCATCTGCTAATAGCATCAACCCTTGTGTTTTCAGTTACATTTCCAGAAACCAGAGCATACAAGATCTCCTTTCTGGGTAAATGTGTTCTCACGTCCATGAGGAGATTGATGCAAGTCAATCATCTAAACCTCTGTGAGCCAGCAGTGGGTCAGAAGTGGCAAGAGCCTGGAGTCCACTCTCTAATGTATTCCCCAGCACTGTCCTAAAGAGAAAATTTGTTATGTCTTTAGTCAAAGGAGTTACACACTAACTCATTGTCATGGCCCAAAATTTAAGGTCCTTTTTGGAAAAAGTGGCCTTTAATAAGGTCTCATGTTTACTTATAAGATGTAGACTGACACCATGACCCATGGATGCTCCTCTAGGTGGGACATATTTAGCTTGTTATTAACTATGACCTTATGGAATAAGAGTCATGTTCATGCACTGGCAGGGAACAGCTAAGACTAGAGTCAGAGGCAGGGATTTTAGTTGGGTTTGGAAAATTAAATTCAGATATTTATGTGCCAGCAGCACTGAGATGAGAAGATATATATGATTGTTGAAGTCCACCATTTGGGATATTAACAATACAGAGCTCTTCTTGAAGGAAAGGGCGAGGCTCACTGAGTACATGCAAAGTTGTATTTACTCCAGAAGGATCATGCTGTGAGGTGATGACGCCTTCCTTCCCCTCTCTACTTCTCATTTCTCTCTGTATCAAGGGTCCCTGACCTTGGAAATTATTTACTTCTCTACAAACCATGACTCTCCTTTCTTCTCTCTCGTGGTCTCTTTTTGTGCAAAGCTTTTGGTGTGTTTCAGCCAGTTGACTTGACCCTCTCTGACCAATGCACACAAGCAGTGACGGTGCAAATCCCTGCTGCCTTTACTGGCACCAGCCATATCCCAGTACAGCTGGTGTCTGCTGGGCTGGGATTTTCCAAGGGCTCCTGCAGCAGAGCAGGTTACAGACCGATTGAAACATGTTTGGTGGCTCAACCATGTTTGCCACAAGGAGGGGGGCGAAGAAGAGAAACTGTCTGTGGAAATTTACTGACTATGAAGACCTTGTAACTTCTTGCTAAATATGAAAATTGCCAGTATAATAAGAGTAATTGTCTCTAAACCACCTATGCAGCCTTTTATTATTTACCTGAATATTACAGGGTCAGAGGTATTTTTTTTTGTCAGTGACACCAGTCCATCATTTGCCGTAGGGGTGAAAGTTAAGGAATTCATTGTTAAGGCATTAGTTTCTAGTACAAGGACTTCCACAGAGATGTTGAATTTAAATTTTTTTTTTCAACAAATTAGCCATAGTGTGCCATCTTTTGTGAAATATGTGCCCATTAGGAGTAAGAGTGGGAACAAGTAAGGTTGTAAGGAATCTTTCCACAGCTTCTGTTTTCAAACAGTGATTTGCAAAGAAGCCATTTTCTTGTCTTCTTTATTTGAAAGGTTAATATGTGTGAAGCTCTTTAAATCATCTGAGGTGGATCAGGGTTATGACTAAGAGATAAGGAGGGATTTGTCTGTCTGACAAATGTCCCCTCTACTTATAGAGAGGGTTGGTATGTCCAGAAGTGGCAAAATACCACTGAGTGCAAAATGCAGTGTACTGTAAACTGGAGTTCTGATAGTTCATGGGCTGAGCAAAACCCCTTGAAATGCAAGATGCTGCAAGGCCCAGCTTTGTGTCCTGCACAAGAAAAGCCTCCAGTGATGTCTCCAAGAAAAGTGCTCAGTCTCCAGCCCACAAAAGATCAATGTAATGCCTACTACAAAGCTGATAGGAATTTTAGTGTTAGGACAATTAATGTTCTTAGTCATTTTTATACTGGACCATATCATCTACCCATCAGAATTAATGCTGCTTATTTAAGAAATTGAGTGAGGGAGAAGGGAATAAGACAGGAGAAATCAGAAAAAAAATGGCCTGGGTCTATGTTTTGCCTCCAGGCAGGGCACAAAGTCAATCTGCAGTAATGTAATTTCTAAGCAAGTCATAGCTAGAAGTAAAAACTGCAATGGTGATCAGAGATGACCAGTGCAGTCAACTCAAGCACAGCTAAAGGCAATGGCTTCAGAGCCTGCAAAGCTCATCCAGTACACAATGCAAGGCCCTAGTGCAGTGCAGTACAGGCTAGGTTGGCTTTAATATTTTATAGATAATGCTCAGTAAAGACAATGGACTGGTTCAGGTGCAGCTGAAGTCATGTGGATGGAGATCTGTGTACTTAGGGTTTTAGCACTGGTGATGAAGGGACATGGTAAGAAGCTGTATATGTTCCAGGTGGTGTTCCCTGTAGTGCGTCCAGTTCCTGAGATGGGACTCTACTGCATTAAAATCATAATTCAAACACTAATAAAACTCTAGCAATTCAGGGCAGGAATAAGATATTTGCAGGTATGTAATTAGCTAGATGTGTAATGATGATCTGTTCTTTGCAGCCAAAATCTCGATTTGGTACGCTTAGCGTAAGACAAAATGTCTTGAGATTTGACATATTGAAAATTCTCTGCATCTGTCCAGGACAGGGTAAAGAAGATAAATCCCAAAGATAAATCCCAAGAAAATTCATAAAACACTTGAGATCAGAAAATGAAACCAATGGAGAAAAGCAGATGCATTAAAGGCAGCAGGATTGCGGATTGCACGTCACATAAAATGAATGCAGTTCATCACACTAAATTGTTCATGCCCAGACCATATATGTTCAGTTCCTGACAAAGTAATCTCTTTACAGAGCTCCATAATGCAGCAGAGTCAGCTAAGAACGAGTTATAAACAAAGAAGCTATTCAGCTGTCAAAGCAATTTTCAGCCATTTTAAAGCAGAATGGGATAGAAGGGGTTCTGCCGAGCCTGCTGCTGTCCCGGAGCCGGTGGCTGTGCATGTGTGTGCCTCGTGTGACAAGGGGACAGCGCGTGCGTGCCGGGCCAGCTGCCCACGCTCACACGTGCGCACACACGTGTGGGGCCATCGCCCGTTGCCTTCCCCAGCTCGTGGCAGAAGCTGCAAAGTGTTTATTTAAGCCCTGGTTTTGGTCTGCATGTGGGGATGTCACAGAGTTCTGTCCATTCCGATGATGTGTTTTGTTTCCATAGAAACCAGTGTACTTTGGAGGGGGAAAGGCAGAAGGAGGCTGAGGAAAGCAAAAAATGAGGCAGAGCAGAAGTGTGTGGTGTGAATAGATCGTTTGGGTGGTGGGGCTCTTCATAAAGTGGCTAAAGCCGGAAGGCAGTGAGCTGCCTTATTTATTTATGGGTATGTCACTCAAGAATAATTCAAATCCTTTCAAACATACGTCAGTTAAACGAACACAGCATCCTATTTCTTCATGTGCACTATCCCCCACCAGATAGGCTGTGTCAGTGACTGCAGGGGCCAGGTTTCCAGGGTGCTTTCTGCTGACACTTGACTTTGATGTTTGCTGTGTCTCTGGTGTCATTAGCCCGTGTTTCCTATCTTCATCCCCAAACTTAGGGAAGAGGCAGGGCCTGGGAACCTACTGATTTCAAATAAGGTTCAATGAAATACCTGTCAAGTCTACCATTAAAAAAGCTGTGCATGATCTGAACCTCCCAAGGGGTAGGCAGGGCAGGGAGAGGCATGCTGGAGCTATTCTGACTTTTTTTTGTGTGTGTGTGTGTCTTAAACCAGCCAACTTGCCATTGAATCATTTAATAACTAATTAAAAGTCCTGGACAAAACACCCTGTCTACAGCTTTCTGGCAAACATCCCAATGACTTCAGTAGAGCCAAGATTTTACCCTTTCCTTGACTGCAGACCTTGTTTGTTGTCATTTCTTTTTCTTTAGCTGTTCTATGTAGTTTAAACCAGATTTTTTTTCTCTTAGATGTGTGGGTTTTTTTTCCTTTTGTCAAATATTCTCACTTCAGCTCCAGAGCATAGACTCAAAATGATGGTCCCCAAGAGGTAGTCCATGATCAGGTAGCCGTGTTTTTCCCATTTCCTTTTCTGCTGTGATATAGGAGATGACAAGGAGTAGATGAGAGGGCAGTAGGATTTTCAGCAGCTAAAGGCCACCTTGAGCATTTTTATACAGGCATCAACTTGACTTCCAAGTCCTTGTTGCCAGAGCTATGTGGTGCTCACAGAGGTCCCTCAGATGCTATCTGACCAGCTGGAAAAAGGATGGACCACTGCAGCCTAGAGCATCAGCTGTTTCACCACCCAGGGCTGAATGCCAGGAGGAGAAACAGAATCCCATACGTGTGTATGCTGTGTGTGTAAATGCTGCAGTAACAGAATGATGCTCCCATTATATCTGTGCATGTTCTTTGATACGTTTCTCTGTCTTCCCCTTTTGTCTTTACCACTTATATCCTCTGTAATTTTTCTTTCAAGGTCTTTCTTAGAAGAGACCTTTGCCATTTTTGCCTGGAGCTGAATAACCCCAACATGCACTTCTGCTGCCTGCTTGCTTGAACATAGGGATGTGCCAACAAACTCTGCTTCCCAGGGGCTTTTTGGCTTTTTGGCTCAAGTTTCTGTTGTGTTCTTCATGAGAAGTTGTTCTTGGTCAAACATGGCCCATGTATAAGGCACATGAGCCAACAAAAATTGCCAGGTCTTAATGCATTCTTCAAAGTTTAGGGCACCAGAGTATGAAATGACAGCAAATACCCTAAGCCTTCACCAACACATCAGTGGGAAAACCCACAGAAGTTGCCTGTGGTGTTGGTATGATTCAAGCCCATGCTGTTCAATTTATTCTTTTGTACCTAAAGCCGTGACACTTAACAGTAGTGATAGCTGAGAGTCTCATTTGTTGGTTTATTGACAAATTATAAGAATAAAAAGACTCTATGTGAAGGGAGAAACGATTTTGTTGAACAGCTCTAATCTTAGCTGTTTTTCTAAGCTTTAAACTTTGAATTTTACAAGTCACATGTTAAGCACTCTGCTTTACTCCTTTGTATCCAGACAGAAAGAAACAGATTGTAAAAAATGTGCTTTGTGGGTGATGTAGAATTCTTCTCTTCTGCAGAATACGTCAGGGAGGATGTTTGCTATATATTTATGAGATCCTTGCAGATCTTTAGATGCTCTCAGATGTTCATTCTCTTGACCTTTTCATTGCTAACATTTATTCTTCTTTTAATGGTAAGTCCTCAGAACAATGCAGAGGGTTCAGTTCAAACTCCAGGCAAATCTTACATCACTCTTGGCTTTCAACAGAGCTCCACACAGAACTCAGCAAGATTTCATTGAGACTTTTCTATAGTGTTGGTTATAGTTCTCTAGGGGGTACAGGGAAAATTACTTTAGGCTTTAATGATCTGTATTCATTAGTCTGTGATTTGTTTGTTCCAGAGGCTGGTTATTATCTTTGATACTGTGTCATTCTGCAAAGCAGCACTGGGTACCAGAGAGTGACAGGGCATCTCTCGTGCTACTGCTGATTCATGGCATGTATTTCTGCAGAGTGATGAAATACCTTGGTCACATCAAGACAGCTCATTTCTAAGTAGAAGCTAATATCTATATACTAGATGTTATGTGGCAAGCTTGAAGGCCAGAAGATAATGTTCAGGGGTGACGTCTGTACTCAAAAACGTAATCTGCTGGAAGCCAGTGTAACTTTACATGTGAGCATGGAGAATATGCATGACTGTAAATTCAGGAATGGGCTGTTATTCAAGTACAAGGCTGAATAAGAAAGGTTAAAAAAACTTTTTTAAAAAATTCCCCCGAAGTCCAAGTGTACTGTTTATCATCTTGTTGTACCAAAACAAAACCTGTGATGTACTTTGACTTGGAATTTTCCAGAGTCATCAGTGTGTGGTGTTGGTTTTCATTCTTTCTCATCTTGCTATTTTCTGACTTCCCTTTTCAAGCCTTGAAATTTTTATCCTGAATTTCATCTTTTGCTTTTAATTAAATAAAAAAAATAGTGTTTTGTCCACAGAGTCTACTCCCGCACTAGAGAACTTAAAATTCCCAGGTGAGAGTCAGCAGGAGATTATGATAGTCAGTCTAATTTCCTTAGAAATGTCATAGCTGAAGTATTTATAATAATAAGGCTTTGTTCATGGGACTACTGAATGCCACAACTCTGAAACATGTAGCTGAACAAGCAAGTTCTGGAAATATTTCCTAGAGAGAAACATAGGAGGAAGAAGAGGAACAGGGGAACACCAGCAATGTTATCATATAACTGAGCAGGCAACTTTCAGCAAAAGAATTTCCTTGTCAAGTGTAGTGCTCTTTCTTTTGACAAATTGCTTGTGTAGAAACTGATGTTTTTCAGTCCCTGCAGTGTTCTAGATTCTGAGGTTTTGGTTCACTTGGTGTGGTTATTTTTTTGACATCACTTAGTGGTGATGAGTCGGTGTTCGTGTGGCATGATTGGTCAGCTCGGTCATGCTTAATGACTTAAGCCTTGTAAACTGCATTTGACTCAGACAAATATTGTTTGGTGGCTGGAAGGAGAGGCTGCCACATTACTCAGGGAAATTTACTTCTAATCAAAAGGTTTTGCCATGGCAGGAATCAACAAAACTCAAATGGCCCATGATTCTTCTGCTTGTTTGCAATGATAGCCATAAGAAAATTTTGGTCCCATACTATTCCCAAAAGTAACTAAAATTGAATTCAAGGGAAGTTCCACCTCATAATAATCTAACACATTCCAAATATTTTTTTACTATTTCTCTACCATGTATCAGTTCTGCCTTGTTTTCTTTTATTCCTTTCTACTTTTTCTTAGGTTTGTGTTTTATTGATACCTGGTTTGATCCCAGAACCCATCTTGAATTTAAAGTAGCACACTGATGAATCTACATATACAGATGTAGATATTTAAAGTGGTTTCTTTTTTTATGGAGGTTGACTTCTTATACAAAGCGAGAGAGCAGCCCTAGTTACAGACATTGCAAGCACACGTGTGATCAGTCAGTTGGTGCATTTGCACCAAGAGACCTGATCATGTAACTCGTGCTGTGAAACATTACTTGAGGCCTGGCCTCATTTCTTACTGGGTAATAGTTATATCATCATGGCGAGATATTTCCCTTCTGATAAGAGAATTTAGGGTATATCCCTTGATTGATTTTATTCTGGTTTTCCATTAGATCTTTATCACTGAGTAGGTTCATCTTCAAGAACCTGGTGCCTTCTCCCATGACATTACCTCTGGAATATCTGGCATCTGGATTAAAAGCAGGTCACAGTACAGCTTGTTCTGTATGGACATTGTAAACAGCTGTTGGGAGAAGTTCCCCTGAATACACAAAACTGTTGAGTTATAGGTTGTGTTTCATCAGGAGGTGTTTTTGTTAAAGAATTGCTGGACACAATCCAAAAATTAATCTTGGCCATAATATAATCCTGGTACAAAATGCATCATTTCTTCTTGGCAACTGAGGTGCTTGGCATCAGCAACTATTTACATTTGCATTGTTTTCAAACTTCTGTGTGTGCGGGAAGGTAGAGTGAAATATTTCCTAGATGGCCAAACTATTCCTAAGAAAAGGTACACCAGGGAACAGAAATTCAGAAACATTCTGTTTCAAAGAATCAGACAATCAGCTACACAATCAGTACAACTACAGTGTAGTTTTACTGGATGTCCAGAACACATCTTTCATTGGCTTTACATAGGTTACACCTCAACTTTATTTCACAATGTTCCAATTTTCTATTGTATCGGTAGCTGCATGAGCTACCTTTCCTTGTGTTCCTGCTTTGACACATTCCTATCCATCCATGTTCCTAAGAGATTTTTTTTTTACTCTATGCACAAGAAGTGCCAAGAAGCTCCTGTTGGTTAACTCATTACACTGTGCTTGCATGTCTATCTTAGCTCAAATCACTGAATAAATATAAATAATATGTGTCATACTTCTTCGTAACTGTATGTGCCTCTTACTTCCACTTTTCCTGGTACCTGAGCATGGAAAAATTGCAAAGCACTGAGAGACTATTGCTGTATGTGAAATAAATTGCATGGACCTTGATTCCAGGAAGAACATACACACATGCTGATGAACAGTTTCTTATCTAAGAAATACTGAAGAGAGTATTTCTTAAATTACAGTGCTTCTCTGAAATCAAGCTTTTCGTTGCTGGGTTGTTGGTTTGTTGTTTTGGGGTTTTTTTTCAGTATTTCAACACCCTGCTGATAGTGTTGTGAAATCTTTGCTGGGCCTTAGCCAATTAACTGAATAAAGTTTTACTTGCTTAATGGTTTTATAATGCTTCTATTTGAGATAAACTTTCCATTTGTTCATTTAACTTCTCTCCTGCAATTTGTGTGCAAATACTCTCTAATCTCATGGAGATTCCAAGTCTCTGATACTTAGGTTCTTGTCAAATACAGCAATCAGAATGCATTTGGACACTTAACAAAGGTCTCTTAATGTTTTTCACTGATATTTTTAGTATTATTTGAGATAATTACTGTTATGATTAACTACATTGAGCTCTCATATTCTGAGATGTAATTTCCCACTTTCATATTTACATTTATTATTACACATTCAGTTAAAAGTCATTTTTCATTGCTCACTGTGTGACATACTTCAGAGAAGAACTGAGATTTTTCTAAATCTGTATCCCATAACCTGTCTGCAAAATACTCCTTCTTTCTAAAGGCCAATCAGCCCCTAAAATTCAACTGGAAGGTCAAGATCAGAAGTATGATAATACCACTGAAGATATTAAATTATTGAGTAGAATTTCTTTAATTACAAAAGAATTGAAAAGGAAAGGAAATATTCCCTACACACTGCAGATTTTCTTGCTCTGTGACTTATGGTATTGTATTTCATGTTTTTAAGCATTCAAGTAATGGACACAAAATTGGAAGCAGAAGGAAAGGTATAGACATCATTACCTGGAGGCAGTGAAAGAATGGGAGATTTTTCATCCAGTATTGGAGAAATAAATTTGTGTCCACAGGGCATAGGCATTGAGAGGAAAATAACTGATATGAAACCAAGGGCTGTAACAGCCTAATTTTGTTCTCTGGACCCAGGTAAATTTCATCCTAACACTATAAATAAATACGTAATATGAAGTGCAGTGATATTTCCTGATTGATGATCTTGTTAGACTCCAAATAAACATATATCGTGCTCAAACTGTAATAACACAAGCTTAGTACATACAGAGGGGATTGCATCCAGCTACTAAATATGAAGAAATTGTACCAAAAGGGAATGATTTAGAGGAGAAAGAAATTTTCCTTTAGACTCAGAGATGATTCTGCTGAGCTTTCCCTGGAACATGGTCCTTCTCAGGACTTTACAGACATCTTTACATAATTTGTTTCTCAAGCTAATTAAAAAAAAAAAATATCTTACTGGTACATAAACGGATTTCAGGCATTTAGCTATCTACTATCATTACATTATAAGCTGAAAAGCAACTCTTCTTCTTTCACTCTCTGTCACCTGAAAATATTTCTTCATTCTCAGGAACTCTCTGGAGAGCCCATATTTGTCAAATATTGTAGGAATAGGAGAAAGAAAAATAACAGCAACAAATTGCTTAATCACTACCATTATCGTTCCTATTATTATTTGTTATTATAAATATAATTTGCTGTAGCACCTGTGATGTGGCTGGCAATTTTCAGACACTTCAGTGATTTCCATTTGTTCTACAGAGTTCATAATCCAAGCGCTGATGTGGGGGCAGAAAATATCAATCAGTAGTTTATGGATAACATATCCATAAATCAGCAAGCTGCCTTATAGCAACAGAATCACGCTCTTAGGAGGGTTTGTATGGAAGGCACAAAACACATGAGGCCTGGATGACTGGGAAGGGCGTAGGGTTTGGACTGGTGTGATGGCCTAGAGCACAGATGGAGTGTGGTGCCATGAAATGCAGAGCTTGGAGCAGGTGTTTGGAAGCCTCTCGTGTTGAGAGGTTGAGGTGTGGTAGCAAATGCATGGAAAGGGCACCAGAGTTTTGAAAGCTACAATTTACTCCATGCAGAATGGGAGACTGGTTGAGGAATTCAGAACCTCAGTAAAGGAGGTTCTTCATGAGCCTTTGTCAGTGAAGCTGATACAGATTTCAGAATCACCAAGCTGAGAATTTGACTAGCAATTTCCAAATCCCCAATGCTTCACATGTTGGAGTCCCAAACAACTGCTCTTTCAGATTCTTGTGTGATTGTGAGTCTTAGCCTCTCCTTGAGGATGATCCAGCTGCCTTGTCAAGGAACTGCAACAGACTCTGCATCTCAGCTGACTTGGTTATTCAACATGGAAAACTAATTCCCTCTGCTCTTGAGTGTCCCTAAGGCAATTTTTGGTGCCACAGCCTGAGTTTCTCCCCATAGAAAGGCCATATATATAAAATTGCTTCTTACCCAGCCTAAAATCCCATTTAAGACCTCAGAATAGATTTGGGAGGAGTGTGCTGAAAGGGTGATATTCACCTTTGATGGCTGAATCACTGCAATGTCTGTGTTGAGCTATGGCACAGCTCAAACACTGAGGGATGAGGGTGAAGGTAAGAAATAAATGGCCAATACCTCTTTAAGAATCTACAAGAGCAGAGTAATAAAAAAGAAATGCAATAACTCAGATAATAAAAACATTATCTTACAGATTTTGTAGAAACTTTGCCTTAGGGATGCCACCTGGATGTGTTTCACTGACACAGATGCTCAGATTTTTTTTACCTTTGCTGCATAAAAAAATAGAGGCATCTGAACAGCTGTTTGGGGTAATTTTTTAATGCCTTCAGTAAGTAAAAAAAAAAGGCAAATTACATGAATGAGCAATGTGAAACTGCATCCAAAGATGCTTTAAAAATTTTCAGAATACTTCCTGGACCTCATCCACAATAAATACAGGTCTGTTGTCCATGGATAGAGCTGAGTCATAAGAGCAAGTGGGGCATTTCCATTTGTTTGCTGACCAGGTGTAGCATTATCTATCCAGCATCTCTTCTCTGTACAAAGGAAAGACTCCTTTTGATCAAGGCAAATTGGCAAACCTGGTTATATTGAAATCAGTCCACAGCCACCCCACTGACTTCACTGAAGTCACTAAAAATGTCATTAATTAAAACAAGCAAACAAATGAAAAAAAAATCCTTATTTTGCTTAAATCCATTCATTCATTCTGGAACTGTCAGTTCCATTGCCTGCCAGGGTACTACTCCCTAATAAGGTAGTTGAAGGGAAAATGGGAACAGAACTTATAAGGGTGTCTGGATAGACATCATTTTCCAATGAAAAATGTCATTTTTTGTTATTTTCAAAATCCCTGTGTTGGGGGAAAGAGGGAGGCAGAGGAGTCGGTGCTGATTTGTGCTGCCCCTCCTGACACACGGCACACTGAGAGCATTCCAGGTTGAAAAGGAGTCAGGTTTAACAGGGTGATGGAATGAAACAAGTGGGAGTTGTGATGTTTTTTGTTACCCAGTGTTTCACACACCTCTAGCGGCAAACCCTCTTCGTTGCCAAGACAACCCCGAAGAAATCCGAAATCCAGAACAATACCCTGTGTACGAGGAGCCTCGTATTCTCTGGTGCACGCGTTCGTTGTGAATGTCAGGGGAAACGCTGCCTTACCCTCCACAGCGACCCAGGTAAGCCCAGGTAAAGTTATAGGTGATGTCTGTGAGATTATAATGACTTACATTTTGAGATTGTCTTTTGTCCTGGTGTCTACCAAAGCTCGAGGGCTGGCTCTGAGAGTCTCGGCACTGTATTCCTGCAGTGCAGCATTACCCAAGGCTGGCCAGGCAGCACCAGGAGGATTCCTGAGGCTGTAGTGCAATTAAGTCAGGGCTGGAGAGCTCTCTCTGCTCTCCCCAGCCAGTGTTGCATGTGAAGGTGTCTGCAGCGAGCAGGGGATGCCAGCCTGTGGTGAGCTGCCTTTACAGCGGTTTCTAAAGATTTCTCAGACAGCTGAATGCAAGGTTGTGCAGCCATAAAGGTCTTTTTCTCCATAACTGGGATATATCGAGCTGTGTTCTGTCTCTAGGTCAAAGGAAATATAAATGTGACTTAAGCCTCTTTGCTTAAAGTCTTGGCTCAATGCAGGACAGTGGAAGGTCTGGAGCTTTGGGTTTGTTAATGCTTATTTATTTAAACCCAATTAATGAACCTCGGACAAAGGTCCAGGAGGTCAGAATAAATATCTGCAGAGATGCTTGGGGCAACCTCTTGCTGGAAGGAGCCCCAGGAACTTTTTTGTTTCTCAGAGAAATGTCATGTGCAGTTTGCAAAGTTTAAGTTTTGCTTTTCCAAATTGTCTCCAAGTCATCTTTAAGATTCCCATTATATTCCCAGGGACAGGTAATAAGTGATAACCTTTTTCTGAAGAATGCTAGGAATACTCATTTTGCTACACTTGAAGTTGTCATTGACCTCCTTGTTAGGAATGGCTGCACCCTTAGGAAGTAATGTCAGCTCCTTTTTTGGTTAAAGCTCTTTGATAAATGGGGGAGCAGCACTTGGAGCAGGGGACTCTGGATTCCACATAGCAATGCATCCATTTTGCTGTGCACCCAGTGTGAAGACAAATCCATTTTGTCCTGCATTGAATCATAGCAGCATCCCAAAAGTAAGCAGGAGAAATGCTGACACCTTTTGCATCCTTTCATTCTTTGGCTCTTTTGCTCCCTTCGTTCGGTCCTTTTGTATCAGCTGCCTGTCAGATGTTCCCAGCCGGAGACTTGGCAGCATTACAAGTGTATCCTGATGAACATGGTCTTTAAATGGACAGGGAACCCTGGGGGACTGCAGCTTCCTCTCTTCTGCTGCACTTCTAGAACCACATCATATTACTTCTTTTGCAATTGTGTGCTGAGAGCCAGCAACTCCAGGATTTTGGGCTCTGAAAGACAGGTAGCAAGCAGTGGTAGTTTGGTATGACAGCACCAAGCCAGCAGAACAAACCAGTTGGTGCTGACAACTCTGCATCTATACTATTGACACTTGGGGGTTTTAACCTGAGACTAGCATGAGTTTAGTCCTGTAGGCTGAGCTCTGACATTTGTGGTATGAAGTGAAGCACAGTCAGTCAGGGATTCACTTCAGAAACACTTGTTCCAGTATAAGACACAGATGTAGATTAGCATTTGTGCAACAGAGGGTCAGACTAATCAGTGCTGAAAAACAAGTGTTGCGTGTTTGAGCATCATAGCAAGACACTCTGAAGCAGAGCTGGTTCTGCTTTGATGGCTCCATCAGCATGTCCAGAGCTTCAGTTTCCATGTCCGTGACAGTCTCTCCCTGACTGTGGGAGAAGTAGCCTTATGAATGAGACTTCAAGCAGCAACCCCAGAAGCAGCAGTTCTGCACTATGCCTCCTTTGTTTTCCTGAAGAACAAACTCTACAATGCACTGAGAACCATCACACCTTCATCCTGTTAAAAGACACGTCCTGTTAGAGCTTTGAGTGAGGCATCCCTGAGCTCAGGCCACTCTGATCCTCTTTCAGCACCTTGGAAACAAACCGAAAACTCCTCGCTGCTCAGGAACAAAGGAGGTATGTGAAAGAACTGCAATTTCATAAACTGTCGAGTGGGAGTTGGAGCTATTATAGAACATCCCGTTCCAAAAGGAAACAAATGACAGCCTGACGCTGCCGGGTTGTAGTGACGTGTGCGGCCGCAGAGTGAGTCAGTCTGTGTGAGATTCAGATATGGACCTAGAGGGAAAACATTTGTGGCAGCGGGACCGATCACATGCTCATAGATGGAATTACCTCAGCTCATTTTTCATGCGTGTGTTAATGTATTTGCTGCGCTTCTTCAGCAAAAGGCAAATAGCACAGAGGAAAAAGTTGCGTGTAGGAGCTGCTCTATCTGTCTCTTCTTGCAGCCTCCTGCTTCCCACCCACACTCCTGCACAGCCGGTGATAATGTATCACGAGCTGTGTTTTGGTATAGCACTGTTGCATTCAGTAAGATGGAATGTGCTGTTGTTATTTTTGGTATTATTTGTGTTATTTGGAATCCCAGAGCGTAGCTCCGAAGGCATAGGTGAATGGGACAATTAAGTGAATTACTGTGAAATTATTTAGTTTATCAGTGAAGTGATGTCTTACTTTAATAGCTTAGAGCTCAGATGAATGCTTGTATTCATTTGAAAATGAAAACTGAAGCCTAAGGATCCTTTTAAGGCCTGAAAAGAGTCTGTAGAGCTGATTCTGTGGTACGTGGGGGATGTGTAATGATGTATAAATTGTGAAATGAATTGGCTGTTTACTGGAAGATTATGGTGATCTCCTGCTTGTGGTCCAAGATAAGAAACCTTGGCCGTGTTTTAAGGACAAGGAAGCTTGAATAGTAATTCTACCTTGAGATGTTCCCATCTCAGCTTTTTCCCACACTATTTTACTCCAGCTCAGCCCCCTCCTAGCTGCATCTAAACAACACTTCATGTGACTTTGCAGCAAGCCACATCAGGAGCTGATGATGGTTAAGACTGTGAACAAAACACCCCATAAAACAGAAAGGATTTTGCTTTTTTTCTTTTTTGTGTATGTGTTTTGGTTTGGTTTTTGGTTTTGCATTTTGCTTCAGCTAGATCAGTGCCTGATCAGCATTGCCCCTGGGAACAACTGCTCTGGCCCAGCTGAAAGGCCTAAGTGTTGTGTGGCGGGGGGGAACATTGGCAGGGGCTGGTGGTGGGAACTCCGTGACAGCACTGCCACCAAAATCTGCAAATTAGGAAACCGTAGCTGGTAAAACATTGCTTCATTCAGCAGCAAAACAGAACAGCTGCTGTGTCTCCAGAAGGAAAAAGAAAGGGGGATGTTATTTGGCTACAGAGTGTGTAGTCAGGGTTGGAGGACAAACTGGGGGAAAGATTGGGGTTCAGGGTACAGAAGTCTCATGGACATAAAAGGCCTCAGAAAGTAATATCAGGTATCAGGTGCTTCCCATCCCTTGTGCTGAAATCTCATAAGCATACTTGACATTTCATGGAGGTTCAGCCAAATCTAAAGCAGAATTGCAGGCCTGAGTTGTAGTCTAACTCTCAAACAGCACCAAATTACTGAGCTGAGAGCAAAAGCAGAACTTTCCTTGCACTGGAACTGAGAAGTTTGTTTTTTTCCTCTCTGTGTACAATTGCCTTATTTATGTTTCAAAGTAATGTTGGACTGGGAGCACTCACCTGGCACCCCTGCCCACTAGACATGGAGGGTCTCTGCTGGTGTAGCTGAAGTCCATATGTGAGCAAACCACTCTGGGATGGCTCTGACCTCCAGCAGCACTAGAAGAAGAAAATGACTAGAAAAATACTTCATTAGACATGTTGTTTATAGTAAAGTCTTGGCAAACCAGGCTGGCTGCTCCTGCCACAGAGGTCAAGGGACTAGCTTGAAGTAGGTGGGGTGCCTATCTACCCAAAACGGCAAGCTCATTGCTGGAGCCATCACCCTGAGTCACCATTATCTGCTGCATCCTTACATGTCCCCCCTCTGCCCTGGCATGGGTACTCTCCCCTCTTATCGGTGAGATGGCAGCATTTCATCTGCACAGCTGAGTGCTCTTGAACTGTCTCTGTGCATCCATCGAGGCCATGAAGTCCTGCAATCCCTTGGTGTAGCAGCCTCTGGTCAGGAATACAGGACAGCAATGCTGCTGGTGCGGTTGACAACACCAGGGGGATAACTTTCCTGCGGTACTACAAAGCAGCTTTCCTGGAAGAGGTAATGGTTTGCCAGTATTGCAGAATAGTAATTTTAAGCCCATAAAAGAGCTCTTATTGACGTCTCAAAGCAGCCTTGGAAGCCGGCCGCGCCCTCTCTGTCCCGGGCTCAGATGAAGTGCCAACGCCGTCAAAGAAAAAGGCGTTCGCAGCATGTGCCGTGTCCCGGCGTGGCTGGCGCAGGTAGTGACAGCCGGCAGGGCTTTAGCACCACGCCGGGAATTCCAGGAGAGGGTTTGCCTGCTTGCAGGCGTGAAAAACGGGGCTTCTGCAGCTGCTGCTCCGGTGGCTCACGCACGGCATCCCCCACGACAGACCGCTTGATGCGGCCGCGCTGCGCGATGCTCCCACCGACAGTCCCGGCCCTTTCCTCGGCACAAAGCCCCGATCCCAGCGAGTGCCGAGGGCTGCGAGGGGCTGATGTCACTGCCCGGCCTGCGGGTGTCACTCCTGCGGGGAACAGAGAGCTCTTCGTGGGCCGCGGAGAACACGGGAGGGCCTCGCTCCAGGAGGGAATGAGGCAAAGGCGCTGGAATGACCCCGGGAGCCCGAAGCGGGAGCCGCACCTCGGCCCCCAGCACTGAGGGCTGGAAGGAGGTCACCTCCTAGTTGGATTTCTTCCCTTGGATTATTTTGAACAATTCTGCCCTTGCTTTACGCAAGGATCAGGGTGGGGGAAGTTGGATTTATTTGAGAGGAATTCCTTGCACCTCGAGCTGCCTGAATTAGTCAGGAGCAGGGAAGATGCAGCAGAGGAGGACGGTTCATGTCCTGAAAAGTGCATAGGCAGGGAGCGCAGGCTCCGCAGCAGCACGGGCAGTCGTGGCTGAGGCACTTCCCTCAATAAGGCACCTCTGTAGGGGGGTCTCGCTGCCCTAAGTCACACTGGCAGAGGTGCACAGTGCCACGGCAGCGTTCTTAGCAAGGCCCAGGTGAAGCAAATTCCATGAATGAGAACAGCAATAATCAAACCTGCTGCCACCAGTCAAGGGAGGGGATTCACAGTGCCTGCCGGAGGTGTTAGGATGGAGAGGGAAGGAGTCAGCTGCAGAGCTGATGGTGCTGCCTTGCAGGGAACGGGCTCTCAGCACCACTTCTTGGTTTGTAAAGTCAAATTCCTAGAAGTGACAGCACTCGTGGTCACAGGGACATGGACAGTGGTTTCTGAACACTTCCAAAAATCTTTTGAGATTGCCTAAAGAAAAGGATCAAGTACTGATGATGATAGAATGTGTTCTATCTAACTATATGAAAAAAACCAAACTTTATATAGCTGAAATTGGCTATTTCCCCTTTCTGCCATCGTTCTGATATAACTGGATGCAGGAACACATTCACAAAAGAAATATTTCTTCAGTGAACAACCCCGTGCAACCCATTTTTGCAGATTTTTGCAAATTGAAATAATTTTACAAACTTACATAGACTCTAAACTGGCCACTCCATCTGATTCTTCTAAATTGTTCTTTTATGTCTGCAAGGAACCAAGTATAACCTTCAGTTTTAAATACCATTGAACTTTAGGACTCGGGAAATTCAGATTCTGCTGTACATCAGCTTCTCAGCCTGAAATTAAGATTTGTTATTATGACTGCACATGCTGGGAATCAGGATGAATAGCAAACATGCAAATTCAGTTCTTAATTATGAGCCACATGCAATCAAAAATAGACAAGCCAGTTCCATTAATGGAGAAGCAGGCAGAACCACAGAGCATGATTTCCTGTAGACCTGAGGCTACGCTTGAATGTGGATATGGTTGTCAGGATTTTACAAAAATGCTCAAAAACTGCAAGGTTTCATGGATTTTCTCGTGACCAGAGATTTGTTTACTATTTGCTATTGACTACTATCACTTTTCACTAATAGAGTCAGGAAAACAATGTCAGGTGACTGGTACAATTGATCAACACATCTGATGAATAGCCAGGACTGAATAGTGGGGTAAAGGGACAGTGAATGTGTTCAAGTGGGAAAGGGATGGCCCATGATTTTTCTGGGTAACAAATACATTTTGAAAAATATCACCTTTAGTTTTTGAACTAACTAAGATAGGGTCATGTGCTAAATTTGCAATTAATATTATTTTAAAGAATAGATCAAACAGCTCAAGCAGATTTCCTCTAACTGACAAGTTCCATTAAACAAGAAAGCTCATTCTTGGTAGGAGATTTTAATATAACACTGAGAACAGAGAACAAAACAATGAATGGAAACATATCAGCAGTCAATTTCCTGAGTATTCAAGCCTGCATTATACTTTGTTCTTTGCTACAGCCACGGCTCTGTAATTATCAAGCGTATTCATGGGACTTTTTCCTATTGACACTCAGCGTGAGTGTGGCTGGAAAGAGATTAAGCTTTTGTGGCAGCCATTTGAGTTTGTCTAACTAAAAACAACCTGCAAGGCTGTGGGGAGCTGTATGTCTCAGGGGATTTGTGATGGTCTGCAGAAGCTGTGGGTCACAGGTTCAGACCTGTGTGCTGGGTCCGTGCAGGGCCTGTGGCACTGGACCTCTGTCACTACAGTCACTGGCACAGTCACAAAGCAGTGACTGATGATGGAGTAGATGCTTCAAGTTGCTCCTCTGTTATATGACTAAGTTTGTTGGACCATGAATGTCATCACTGGGTAAGCCATTGCCTGTTGGCTTTTCCTCAGAAAAAGAACTTTGTTCCTGCAGGACTTCATCTAGTCTTTCCTGTAGACACTATTGCTGCTTCTCAAATGATACTCTGAAATAATTCTAGGCCAGGTTATTCCCTCTCCATGCTACCATTGGAACCTCATTTTGTTATTAACCATTGTCTTCATGCTTCTCAATGCACCTCATGCCTGGGAATCCACTGTGCCCTGTGGGATTTCTGGGAACCAGCCTCTAGAGAGCTTTCTGTGCAGGTTTGCCTTTCTGTGGGTGATATGGAGAGATGTAGTGGAGAGTGAGGAGCAGGGTCTGGAGCCTACTGGTGATGGCTGTGAGGAAGGAACAGGAGTGGTATGTGGCAAATGGACTTCAGAGAGAAGGAACTGTGAGCTAGTAGTATCTCCAATCTGAGGAAATCCAGAATGTCCATGTTAACACTGCTGGAACCTTGATTTAATTTGTAATAACCTGGAGTTTCCTTTCCACAGCTGGTCAAAGCTGTGCCCGTCCACTATCCAGGCGGGAAATATCTCTCTGAGGGAACATCATATCTCTTGGCTGTTTGGTGCAAGTGTGGGCAGCAGTTCAGCTCCTCAGCTTGTGGCCTTGCTTCAATCCTCAGGTTTGGGCAGGCACCACGTCTTTTTACACAGTTCCCTGTTTCTGTGTAAACAGCCATTTTCGCCAAAGATGGAAAACCAAAATCCTGTTTACTTAGGCTCCTTTGCAGTCCCATAGAGCAAGAACAGCAGTGCTGGTGTTGTGGCTCAGCTCCAAATCAGGTAATTGCTGTGAGTTCTGCCCTACTCTACATACCCCCTATAGATTCAATTAGAACAATTGTTTTCATTTTTCTTTCCTGCCCTGTCAAGTGTTAATACAGTTGCTGTTAAGCTGCTCGTGTGGTCCCTCACCTAGGTCTTGTGTTTCCATGGGAAAGACAGACATCCTTGTGTGCACACCTGGACCAAATCCTCACTGGCAGGGAGGGATGTAATTTCATGATAGAGCTGCGTTGATTTGCACCACTTGAAGACACAGTTTTCCTATGCAGAGAGCCACATTCTGCTCTCTAATTAAAGGCTCTGTATGAATGCCTATGATCTATTAATTTTTCTACTCGCTCTTCAGCTTTGCAAATAACGTGAGGTTTGGGTAGTCATTCACACTTCTGGTCACAGTGGTGGTCTCTAGAGAATACAACATGCCTCCTTTTAATGTGCTTCCCCCCAGATGTTCAAGAGTGGATCTGTAGGGATATCTGAGCTCTTTCACTCTTGGCTGTAGTATGGTAAATAGAGTTCATGATGTGTGATGTTTTATGTTTTGAATTGCTGTAAAATGTGTTCTTTGGAAACAAATCTCTCCAAATTTATCAGGAGAATTAAGAACATGGAAGGATGCCTGAAAGCCACACAGCAACAGGAGATTACATGCTTGCAGTTTAAGTCACCTGGCATATTGAGCATTCATGTTCACAGCTGAGGGCTGAAGCACTTCTTATGCTGTTTATGTGACCAGGAGAGCCTTCCTTTCATCTGATAAAGAAGTAGGCTTGAAATGGCATGGGTTTGGGCTGGTGGGCTCTGTGTCACACAGTCAGGTGAGGTTTTTTGTCTGATTTTCTGGTCTGTCACATGGCCCATCAGATGATTATCAGTGTCATATACATGTGCTGAATGGATTGATGTTTGTGTGCATGGAGGCTTGAGCAGATCATGGCTTGGGTTGCTCTGTTTCTCAAGGCTGTGGTGGCTGGTGTCATGGAGATCTTTCTAGTGACTTCGCAGGGAATACAAGTAAGCTGTTACATTCTATGTAAGATAAGCAGGCATTGCCTTCCCCAGCACTCCTTTTGGACAGTTTTCTGGAATTCACAGAATGCATTCATGGCTCAGCTCTCAGCAGACAAAGAAGCTGGGAGCAGATCTTCTGCAAACACTGGGTTGACTCACATAGGAGGCAGCTGAGTTGCCTACCCATATGTGTCTGGCACTATACAGGATATGTGATATACTACAGTGCTTCCGTGTGTCCCACATGAGCTCTGTCTCCACTAAAAGAGGATGTAAATCTTCTGTAGGTCCTGAATTTTACCTGGCAGCCCTGTGCAGGTGCCTTAGGGGAGTCACAAACTTTTCAAATAGCTCTAGATACCTCTATTCAGACACCTTGAGCCCACCCAATGGTGAAGTGCTCCAGCTGAAAAAGTACTGATAAAATTTGTCTTTTATATGAGCTGTTGGGAAATTGAAAGATGTTAAGTTTTCATTCTAGATTTAAGACTGTACCTCAGTACTGATGGGACGTGTACTGGCACCTTCACTCCCCAGCTGAGTGGTCTGATTTGGAGAAACCTGGAAATGGAATGAACGGGGAACTGACAGGTGTCTGTCAGCATCTCTCATAGGCAGCAGCATGCTCGAAGCAGCACTGAGGTAGGGCTTTATCAAAGTACTGGGTTTACATTGTGGTAGCTCCTGCCCTTGAAGCTGCTCTCACGGTAGTACAAGGCAGCAGTAATTCCAAGGCCCTTCCCACCATCTCTCTTGTGTTAAAATGTCCAGACATCTGGTCCAGCAGGACATGGTTTATAAAAGGGTTACAAAAAATTGCTGTATACTTCTCAGTCCCATAGAAAGTGCAGAACAGTTTAGCACAAGGCATAGAGACTGTTTTATCTCAACTCCAAATTCTCATGATTTCAGGTAAATCATCTTGACTTTGTCTGTTCTCTCACAATACTGTGTTTTTCTTAAAAATTGATTTTTATCCATACGGGGAAATATTTTTGTGTCTTCAGCTTCCCAAGGCTTCTGAATTTCTAAAATGACAGTGGCACTGTAGGTCTAAAATGACAGTCAGCATGCCCTGGAGCTGACCACCAGTCGTTCTTCCTTGTACAGTAGCTGTTTGCAGAGTCAGGGCAATTCTTTATATACAGGTTTTTTCACCCCCTTCATGTAAAACAAAAGGGTTTGGTTGTTTTCCCAAAGCAAACAGTCTGTGTCAGCTGTCTTGCACTAACAGAAAAAACAACCAACCAAAACAGCATGAGCTTTTATATCCACGTCCATGAGTGGCAGGTCACAGGTTCCCTGCTGAAGTGACGGGGAAGGTAAACAGTGCAGAGCACGCCGTGTTTGCCATACCATTCCAGTGCACAGCAAAAGCTGTCCCCAGCCCTTCTCCCTCTTATGCAGCAAATCACATTCTGCTGTGTAAATAGCAGTTAATAAAAAGAAGCCAAATTATCATTCTTAACTAGTTTCTAATTACAGCCCGCCCAAGACGTTTCCCTTGCACGGAAGGCCTGTAGGAGTTTAGACACTCTGAGCTAAATCGGGGAAAGTTTTAACTCTTGGGCTCAATATGGAAATAAATCAAACAGGAAGGAATACACCTTTCATATCACGCTCTTCCAGAAAGAGAAAGTTCTAATAAGACAAAAGCCGAAAACACCGGAAGGTTTTATTTCTGCTGGTCTGTATGAAGCCAGTTATTATCCTATCAATTGTTTGTGTAGCCACTGTTTACACAAAGTGAAAGATGGCACGTACCAGCAGTCTGTATTTTCAGTGCTAGAGCAGGAGCAGGGAGCTGGCTGCTGTCTGGGTATCCCCTTAGCGGCTCTCACTGGGGTTGGAAGGGATTCACCACCTGAAAAATTAGAAGAGCCTTAGGGATGTGCTGCATTTAGATGGCTGCCTCTGTGGGATAAGGTTGGCATTGCCATTTCCACCAGCCATGCCAGAGGAGGGCTACGGTTTGGTGCCTCATGCCATGGTCTTTAGGCTGCAGTTTTGGTTAGGGCAGTTCAGTAAGAGCAGCTCATCGATCCTTGACACTGTGTGATGTTTGCAAAGGGTGTAATTACAGTATCCCGCCCAGCTTTTGCACAGGATTTAGAGTAGAATGAGCAGATGGAACTCAGGTTTATACTTCCCTCACCTTCTTGAAATCACTCCTCAGAGAATTATTTACCAAGTAGTGTGAGCCAGGGTAAAGTACTCTGGACCATAACGAATCACAATATAGGTGACAGAGACCTGGCCTCAGCTGGGCACAGGGGGAAAAAGGACAGGTTTGAAATCAGTTTGCTGTCTAACCAGTTGCCAAGGTAGAGATTTTAACAGAATGGATGATACTGTCCCTTCTTAACTCAGATCCTGCTGGCCATATTTCACACCATCTGGAGTTTGTGCAGAGCCCCCTTTGGGAAGGCAGCCAATAAAGAATTACAATAATCTAATCTTGCCATGATAAAAGTGTGAATAACCATTTCAGAGTCTGACTGGAAAACTACCGCAACCTGTCAGTGCTCCTTAGATGGTGGCCAAGAGGGCACCTGATGACACGCTGGAAAGTGTGGCTCAGGAGATAAACAGGAGTTGGCTCGTACCCGACACCAAGCTGAAAACAGTCAGATTTTCACCAGCTGAAAGGACAGAAGGAGAATGTAACTGCTGGGCTTGGGAGAGGTGACACCCTCTATCACACTGATCCCCATGGGCATTAAGGCACTTGGCACTTTTCGGGAGGGCTGGGGCTGTGTTTTATGGCAGTTGCTCCAGAGATACTATGTTTTAAGTCTTTGCAGCAGTCTCTGCTGGAAACCTTTGGTTTCACGCTTTTAATTGTTTCTCAGATGGAATGAGAGTTGGTCCGGTCTTTGTTTTCCAGTCTTGTGGAGTTCCTATTGGCATTTTTTTCATCCCACCCTGAAAAAGAATTTTCACATAGCCTTATCCACATTGTTTGCAATCGATGATTTCCCTGTAATGGATACTAAAAATTTTGAATGGCAGCTTTTGGGACTCACTGGTGCTTAGGAGACAAGGAATGGGCTTTAGTGATGTTCATGGCTTGACAAAAACTTGCTTCTTAGCAGTACCTAAAATAATTCTGAGATTCACCAACATGAGCATGCTCTTTGCTACCACTTAATTCTCCTTGCACCACACTTTTATCTTTGCTTAGTCTGGTGCATTATTGATGCTTCCAATTTCCATCCTGTCTCCTCTTTCAGTCTGGCTGCTACAGGGAGTGAGGATAACTACAGAAACCAGTGTCTAACTCTCTGAATAAAACGTGTATTTCGTACTGCTTACAGAAAAATTATGCTTCTTTTTCAAGGGATGTTCCCAAAATTGACACCATTTGAGGCAAAACAGAATGAGACCCCATTGCAAACAGCAGTCTTTATGCTGCTTCACAGCACCAAAGAACAATGTTCTGTGGCCCTTTTGAACACACTCACAGGTAAAAAAGTGGAAGTAGCCTGTCCTAAATCCCCATCAGCAAAAGCTGCCCAAGCTTGGCTTCATCTTTATGCAAGTATTTAATTTTCTTTAAATTTCCCCAGCAGCCCATAGCAGGTGTTGCTACTGGGTAAGTGTTGTGAAAAGGTCCCAGAACAGGGCTTGCTTTTCCTCTCTGTTTAGGTGAAGGGGTTTTCTGATTGTTCCCAGCACTGAGGTGTGTGGAGTCTTCCAAGGCAGGCTGCTTGGTACGTGAGAAATGATGCAAGTTGTGGAATCCTGCAAGACTCTTGCTGTCAGTAAGTGCACAAAAGGGACTGTTGTGGAGGCAAATCCCTCGGTGTCTGCTGGCCTAACCGGCAGCCTGGTTTCTGCTTTGTGCTGGGACTTGGTGTTTTGACTACCTAGAAACTACTCTGGGGTGAGGTACAAGGATATTGATAGAATTCAATCATTGACTTGAGTGATTTCAGCACTATTTTGTATCCCACTCATTTTTATTTCTAACCCCATGGCTCTTTGGAGCCACTTTTAAGGCAGCAAATTTACTAGGACAGGGATGTGACTTTTAAAAAACTCGTTTCAAACTTGTTTAGAAAACTTGTTTGGAAAACTTGTTTCAAACCAGCACTACTTCACTTTTGCTAGTTCAGGTCAGTGGAGTTACTTCCCTAAATCCCAGGGAATTAGGACAGGGATAGCCCCTCTAGCACGTCTCTCTGCAGTACCTTGCACAAAGACAAGAGTTATAAAAGAAGTCAGGTGAAGTTTTTGGAGGAGTTATCACCAAGTCATGTACTGATGTGCTGATGGCTTAAATCAATTGTAAAACATGGACTTCAGAGCAAACAGCCCCAGCAACACTGCCTGAGGCTTTTGAAGAATCCCATTGCTTGATAACCAAAAGCCCAGCGACAAACTCTTCAGTCCCTTTACTGAGAGTGTGCAGAGCAGCCACCATCATTTAAATCACCATTTTGGGTTGCCCAGTGCTTCAGAAAAAGGCAGTTTGCATGCATTGCCCAGGGAAAGAAGATGAGCCCTGATGTGCCTTTCCAAACCATGTGCCTGGTCTTTATGGGCCCAGCTGTAGGCAAGGGCTGGGGTGAAGCATGTCGTGGGAAGGCAGATAACACAAACATGAAAGCAGCACAAAACATGAGAACCTATAAATAGCAGGAAATAAAGAACAATACTGTGATAAAATCCATAAGACAATAAAGACCAATGTGGGAGAGACCATTTCCCCCCCACCCTTCTCCAGAGTTTCTCCTATTTCCCAAAGCTGCAGAGATCATCTGACTGCTGTGTGGTACACGCCAGTCAGCTAAGCACCAACTTAAGTGCTTGGAGCCTTACACAAGTATTTCAAAACCCTGTTCCTTTTTCTTTCTTGATGTCCTGCCATGACTATTGTGGTATTTAAAGCCATTCCCAACTCACCAGCTCGTCAGAGCAAGGAGAAAAGAGGGAAGAGGAAGGGGGAAAAAAGCCCTATGGAGATTTATAGTCATTAACAGCCTTTATAGGGTTTCAGACATTTTTGTGGTAATTCTTTGGAAAGGACACATCCATGATGAGCTGGGGTTTATTTTGCCACTGGCATAAGAAGTTTGACTGATTCCAAGAAAATATTTGCTGTTTACCAAGAAGAGGGTAAATGTAACTAGAAAATGGCAATGGATGTGAACTAGGAACCTTGTTTAAATTTTGGGTCATTCCCAGCTCCTGACCTGGCCCCTTTGCACTGGACCCTGCACAAAGCAAGTCTCTGGCAGCTCCTCTGCAGAGTGAATCTATGGCCATGCAGTGGGCACTGCAAAGCTCCCTCCCTTCACTGGCAGCAGCAACTGAAGATGGTTAATCATCCTGAGAGATATCCATCACTCATAAACCTGCATCTCACAGGAATGTGTCCTGTCAGGAGGCAACCACTCCATGGGCCCAAAATGTCATGAGGACAGCTCACAAGTACATATATCCCTGTTTTGGAGTGTAAACTTCTCTGGGGAACAGATTTTCCTGGGTATTTCTGCATGATCCTGTCCCGTGGTGCCCTAATTTCTAAACCAAATCTTCCAATGGGGTAACACTAACTTGTGTGAATGGCGTTAGGCTGATTTACAGCAGGGGAGGATTGAGGCCTTATTGTAGGGAACAAGAGGATTATATCGGCCTCAGAGTTCATGTCAGAGCTGGGACTGGAACTCAGGAATTACTGAGCAGTTTTCTCAATTGCTTCTGTTAGCTTTAAAGAGGGAGTTGTGTTGAGGAAAACCTCCAAGAATCTGATTTAATGGCAAATCCACTCTTTTTTTTCCACAACTGGTTCTAAGATGCCTGCCCACTAATGAACGTGGCTTTTTGTGCTCACACAATGGAGTTGCTCCCTCGTGGCCAACCCAATCCTCTTACAGGATCCCACCAGGGAGATGCAAGGACAAGTTTGGAGGTGACGCAGGGCAAGGTGCATTATACAGAAGGTGACTGTTTTGATTCAGAGGGTTCAGAGGTGACAGCAAGGTCTGAGGAGTTCTAACTAAAAGTTTGACTGGCTACCACTAGTGCTACATCACACTCCATCATGTGGCATGGCTAACAAATGGGGGACTTATATCCCTCCACAGCTGGGGATTGGATTTCTGCCTACATGGAAGCATGTCCTACATTATGCTCTTCAGCTTTAGGTCCCTTCATGCTCTGTTGTGCAGTTTTCAACTCTGTTTTATGGAGGCAGAAAGCCTCAGATGATCTCCCCGCAATGGTATGAGCTGCTCCTTCCTTCTGAAGCCATGTTTTGATCTTAACTAATGTTCACAGTTTCCTCCTGCAGGGTAGTGGGTCAAATATTCCAATATTCCTGTTCCACTTTTTTTTTTTTTTTTTTTTTTTATTTGGTCAGATATGAACATTTTGTGCAGGGAGATGAAGCAATTCAGCCAATTCATATCTTCTGACTCCTCTTTAGTGCTTTAACCCATGTTCACCATCTTTCCTGGACTACTGCAGTGTTTATAAGACATTTGACTTCATTTGGTTTATGAAATTTTTCTTGTTCTGCCTTTCTTGATCATTAGCCCATGAGGCAGCTTGCATGCTTTTCTGAATCCAACACTTCTTTCTGCCTTTTTTTTTCCCATTTCCAGAAGGACTTGTTCCTTAGAACAGATGAACCACATACTGAGAAAATGAACAGACCAGATTGTCTAGTGCTCAGCACCCACTGCTGAGGACAGATTTTCCAGAGAACTCAGTTTCCAAGGAGGCATCTAAATAAGTGACAGATACTCAAAGTGGAAATGTGCCCACTTCTTTTGGTGCTCAACTAGTGCTAGATATACTCTGAAAAAACTTGCTCTGATATGGCTGGTCTCCTTCACTTGTGCCACAGGACTTCCACCTTTCCTCTTTCTTACCCTATTCATGGCTCTCTGCCATGCTCACCCTTGTGCCATACCCTATCCCACAGGTCTCAGCTGACCTCCTGCTTGTTGCCATGTCCTCTGCACCATTAAAAGGTCAGCATGTACATACACTCACATTTCTGTCAAGGGGCCCATTGGGGCTAATGCCCCCAAATGCAGACTATATGTGCAACATAAATTAATTGTTAAGGCTAATGCTGATTGAAGTTTGGTAACTCATCCTGCAGAATATTCCATATGTTTGAAGTGTATTGTCCGAGTTTAGATTTTAAATTCCCAAGGGCAGGGACCACTCCTTCCTCTATGTTTACATAGTATCAATGAGACCGATAGTGCTTGGGTCTGATATACATTAACCTCAGCCAATGCATTGTTAAGTTTAATAATGACTAGTTAACATTAAAGCACAATGAATAAAATACATAGACAAAGACTTTTTTTGGCAGAGATTTTTGTCATGTTTTTGATGCCAGATTCCTACCCAAGCAAATAGTCCCTGGTTATCTGAATCATTGGCATTTTCTTGAAAAATTCAGCCCTTATATTGCACCATCCTGGTTTTCCCTTATTCAGCAATTGACACTAAGCCATGGATCACTATTTAGGAAAACTAAGCCAGAGCCCACCTAAGTGAAAATCTGGAATAGGAAGACACCTAAATGACATGCCAGACAGTGAACTCAGGGAATCACAGAGCCAGGGTGTAAATGGGCAAAGGAAAATAAAGGTTTTGAATGCAAGAACCTAATGTCATTTCTTATTATATATCTCATTACTTTGTAGTTCCCAGAAACTGCACTCAAAGGTTACTGTACACAGGCCCTCCAGCGGGAGCATAAGAGAGCTATAGGAATAAATCCAAACTCCATCTGAACTGACAGGCTGTTTTTCAGTGCTAGTTATGCAACATGTTAGTACCTCTAGGTATAGGACCAGTGGGATTTAAACTTGTACAGCAGATGGTCCGTGCATCATTGCTGGAATGCGCCTGCTGACCCTAGGGCAGAGCCTGAATGGACTTCAAAAGAGAGACTGAGCATGCTTCAAAGTGTTATTGTTTAAATGTTCCACTAAATGGGGACTCCGGAACAAAATATCTAGCTGAGGTCAGTCTGAAAAATGTCAACACACATAATGCGAAAACAGTATGTTGTGTGAGAAAGAATATTTCATAGGGGTATTCTGACTATTTTGAGTTGAAAAAAACCACTTTTTTTTAATGTGTGTCAGCAGATTGTCATAATCTAAATGTCTTTCTTCATGAGCTTCATTTGCTTTTGTTGGAAAGAGAAAGGTCTGTATGTGAAAGTCATAAATACTTTTGAAAAGTCTGCTTTGTCCACAGACAGGTACACTGGGAGAACTGTCAACCAAAGTTATGGCAAAGGTGTGTTGCAATACGACATTGACATAGCCTTGAAAGCCTCCCTCCCACTCATTTCAGAGCAAAACTTGTGTTTGGTTTGAGTGTGTGATCCTGTGATTTCTAATCATTACTGAGTTCTGTTTTGTTCCTCCCAAAGCCCATAATGCCTGCTCATAGCATGTTCCTTCTCCGGGGTAATCCACAGGTTTTGGCTTCTCCTAACTTCATTCAGGGAGAATTTCAGTAAGAAAGGGATTGGGTTCATGTTTAAATCAGTAGGTTTAATATCATGAAGAAAGATTTTTTAGAGAAGTCAAGCTCAACAAGATCAAAACTTCAGTAGAAAGTTCAAGATTCAGCCTTTGACTTGCTGGTCCCTGATCTGCATCTTGGGTATCGCAAATATCAATAGTCTGGTAGCTTTTGGTCTGCAAAAGGTTTCCATGTTGGCCACTGGCAATTCAACATGGGTGGCTAAAACATTATTTCCTTTGCTGGAAGCAAAGAGGAGCAACCTGAAATTTCACAGCATCTTGTCCTGCTGGGGCATGCCTCTATCTTGATGGAGACACACTGCAATAACACACAGATTAAAAGCTAACCCTCCCTGCAGATGTAATAAAGATCCAATGCCAGGAAGAGCAAACAAGGCCCATGTTAAATAAAGGGGAGGCTTGTTTCTTTCACGTATCAATATTCAGTAAGATCAGCCAACTTGGCATGCTGGGGTGAAAAGAAAACTACCGGGCAAGGTAAAAAACTGAAGGGCTCTGAAGCGAGGATTCATTAAACCAAGAAGGTAACTTGGGCTTGTTTGTAGATTCTCTGTGTCTTTGTAACATGTTGTAACTGACACAAAACTTGAATAACAATCAATGTAAGTGGGTCAAAAATAGCATCCACACCCTCCCTGGAGTCCCAGTTGTTGCACCCAGTAGCACTACTCAGCTGTTAGCTGTGGCCCAGATTAAGCAAAACCCCTGTAACCTTACCTAACCGAGTGTGAATTCAGCAAAGCTTTCAGGCTTTCCTTATCTTCAGTGTATGCTTAACTTCAATAAGTATAGAAACTCTTTGTTAAATAAGACTTTTAGACCTGCACAGAGCTGATAAAAAAATCAGAGTTTCACCTTTTTTATCCTGTTTGGCAAGTGCTACAAATAGCTGATACTCAATGTGTAGATTGTGGCAACTACCCAGTAGCCAAAACTCAAAAGTGTGTCAGTAAGTTAAAGGTGATCTGTTATCTCAGTGTTCCCAAAGCAGAGTAGTTACAACACATTTCTGATTAACATAATTAGTTTTAGGAATTCTGGTTCCCTGGAAATATTGTCACTCCAAAACAAATGCACACTGCAAATTCTCTGAACTTGTTAAACTGCTCATGGAGAACAAAATGTATGAGTCAAGACAAAGTGAGTTTGTGACAAAACTTTGCATAACAGGGAAACAAACTCCAGTAAACCGAAGGAAAAGATATTACATCCATTACTCAGTTTGCATTTTTACTCAAGTATAATAGGACTATAAACATTTTCTGTCATCAGCTCACAAAGCAACTTGTTCTGAAAGTGATGCATGGTGAGAACTTGCATCTAAATTGGGTACATCTAAATTAGACTGAATATAGCACACTCCCAAAGGTGGTTTTAGTTAGAGCTAGCCAAGGAACACAGAAAAGAGTTCACAAATATTGAAAGAAAAATCACCTCCAAACCTCACAGGCTCCTCCCTCCATATGCTCATTGTACAGGAGTATTTTGGGGATAGCATGTTTATTTGGGTTTGCACTTTGCAGGCAATAGCCAGTTCTTGCTGAGAACGTGCTATTTGGTATTCTCAGAGTGCAAAACATGGCCAAGTGTTTTGCTGAACAAGGAAGGACTTACAAATGCTCTGGGTGAGGCCTACAACACTGCAGCTCTGGCTTCAGTAGGTGGCAGGGATTCTTAAAATTCTCTTGCTCATTTACATTAAACAAACAAACAAAATTCCCAAAGCATGAAGCCCACAAATTATGTATGTAGCCAGGCTATGTAATCACAAGTTTCCCTTATGGTTACTTTTACCTTCCTTCTCCCTGAAACTTTCCCCTGCATATATTGCTACTGGTCTTTATTAAGCCCCACATTCTACAAATATTTATGCACATGATTTACTTCATGCTTTTAAGCAGTTGCAGAGGGTTCAATAGGTGTTAATAGATAATGAGCTAGAACACAATAGAATTGCATACTGCACAGGTCAGACTAAACCTGGTGAAGTGCAACTGTGCATAAAGTTCAGCAAGTGGGGAACAGTTCTAGGGTCTTAGCTTGTAGTAGGGTCTACCAGAGCTGGCATTTGTGTTTATGAATCACCTGGCACAAATCTGATCAGGATCCCTAGATCCCAATTGGCTGCAAGTAATTAACTGCTCCAAGGACTATAACTAGGCACCAAACAGCAAGTACTCAGTTTACAGACTCTAGCACATGGTATTGCCAATACATCCGCTGACATTCGCATCTGTAGATTGTTCATTCAAACACTGCCTGTTTTGGAACACTAAAACATTCCTACCATCCATCAGCTGCTACCTGACCTCTTTAAAATAAACTTCTTAATGGGCATGTGCCTGGATCACCAAAGAGACTATCAAACTTGGCACTGCAGAGGGAAAGCCAAGCCCGGTGCTAGTGATGGCTCTGCGTTCTTACTCTCAGACATCCTGTCATCAAGTCAAGGTTGTGGCACAGTGACGTGGGGCATGAGCCCACTGCCTGCACATTGCCCATCCAGCATTTAAATCATCATTATTCCAGAAATTTGTTGCACACTGTGGTACAGGGGTATACATAATATCAACTAAAGGAAATGAGAATGACTATATGCACTTTGTCATGGCTTCAGTGGATATTCAGCAGGGGCAACACTGTGCCAGGCTGAGGGGCCCAGCCGGCAGCTGGCAAAGCATGTTTTATGTAGCTTTGTGAGCACAGACTATGCAAATGTATTCAAAGGATGTTCTCTAGGCAAATTGGTTGGAGCTAAATTTGCCCAGATGCTCTTGAATCTGCTTATTAGAGCCCTTAGCTTGAAAATTAGCTGGAACTGATGAGTCAAACCAGAGCTGACTTTAGGATCCTTACATATTAAGGAAACCACAACCAGATTAAATGTGTGCATGTCTATGTAGCATGGAAATTCAGCTCTCAGTGCCTGATCCCATTATTCCCACAATGGGGGCTTCACAATGCTTAACATGTGGAGAGCTCCTGGACAGATGTGGGCAACTATTTTGCCATGATTTTTTAGGTTAAGAGAAAATGAAAAAGTAATTTTCTCTTCCATCATGGCTTTTGGTTTTTGTACTTGCATCTCGTTTTTCCTGCAGAGGCACTCCCCAGCAGTGAACTCATGCCTTCCCACTCCTGTTACATGTTCCATTACCAAAGGTGAATAATCAAGACAAATATGAAGAATGAGAGAAGTATGTACTCGTTTATTCAGATAATGAACGTGAAGGATGAAATCATCTTAATCCTGAGCTAAAAACAACTACTTCAGGATCTTGTTACAGTAGCAAAAGATACTGGAAGGAGGTAGAATTGTGTTTTGTCAATGACAGTGGTGCTTTTATTTCCTTGGACTTCTTTCCCATATAAGGAGACTATTAAGGGAAACTATTGAAACCTTTCTTTCACCTGAGTATTAACTTTAAGAAAGAAAACTGTGTGTTGAGCAGTGGTTTAAACCAGTTTCTCCAAGACAATTGGTAGAATGTATCTGCTTGCCCACAGGGTGTTTTCACAGACTGACCATACGTTCTCCCCATTTGTGCCACCTCTGCCATCACTGGCAGAGCTCCAGGGCAGCAGCTCTGCCATCCCCCTGCCTCTGTCACCCTATGTCAGACACCAGCACAGATCAGCCTTGTCCTTGTGGCAGCTACACTGTGTCTGACCCCCGCCTGGGTGTACAAAGGTGGGAAAAGGGTGGGCCATTTCCTGCGCTTAAACAACTGAGCTCTGTTAGCTCAGGGACAATTGAGCCTCTGGTGTTTATACTGTCTTTGTCTGGAGAAACTGTATGGACACAGTTCCAGTGCAGCCACCAGGAGATTTTCTTGCTGATATTCATGGTGCTAGCATTTCACCCTTAATGTGTATTGGGGGCATCCCCATCTTGAATCAGTACCTCAAGTCTCTTAAAACTTCATTGCGGTTATGTTTGTATTTATTCTTTAATATTTTTCTTTTACTGAGGAAATCAAAGCTGAGCACAGTTTTATAGCGTATGGTCTTCTTCGTGCTTTATAGAAGGTAAATGTCACCTCACTGTGATGCATTTAGTCTACTCAAGTATCCTCAAAGAATTTGAAACCAAAGATGTCCCAAGGGATTGGCCTCCCCATGCCACCTTCTGGGACTTGAACACTTAGCTCAATGTAAAAGTCCAAATATTGCTGAGGCACACAGAGATATTCAGTATCTCACACTGCACAGAACCTGGATGCATTTTGCACACACCAGATGTGTGTGTAAGGAACTGGGTTAAATCAGAGAATTTTTCTTCTTTCAGCCTTCAGCTTTTCTATCTGTGTCGCAATGATTGGTCTCCAGCTGTGAGGAAATACAGAAAGCTTCTTATTTAATAAGTTTTGAGTAATCCTCAAGAAGCCAATTCCTCCCTCCCCAAAACAGCACAGTCTGTGTTCCTTCAGAAACATCTTCATAAGTAACACCAGGATCTGAAAATACCTTTCTGGCTCCATAGGCTGGGATAGAACTTATAGTATAGCTGCACTGACATTCAGTCCATATATACTAATCATTTCCTTCTGAATTTTTCCCTGCCTTCTTGATGGAGTGTTGGATCTGCAACAGTGGAGAATGTCCCATAGAGGTGAAACCATCTTGTACTCAAGAGATACCAAGAGTTAGACCTGTTTGGATATTTTGCTTGCCTTTGCATTCAGTTTGTACATCATCCTGGGATGGCATGCAATTTTTCATCAAGAAAAACATTTGGAGAAAAAGCTTAGGGAAAATTACAGATTTAAAGTAAAAACAAAAATAAGCCCTACCAAACAAACCAATCCTTGTATTTGTCCACAGACCTTACTGACTAAAAAGATAATGGCAAAGAAGATTCCTGGATTTATGAATCCTCAAAAATCCTTTCCTTCCTCAATGGCAGTTACACTCCTGACAAAAAGTTAGATGCCAGATCTTGCCCTGGCATCTTTCAGTGGATTTTTCCTAAAATAAAGAGGCTTTTCCAAGCCTGGTGGTTTCAGATGGTATGATTGATGTTTATACATTTGTCCTCCCTTCCCATGGAACTGGCAATGGCTGTTACTTCTGTATCCAGTAACACTGTTATGTCTGTTTCTATAATCTAGCTACTTCTATGGTCTCTACCATCACAGTGTTTGACCATATCCCAAAAATTAATTAGAAAAACCTAAATAAACCCCTTAGAATAATAAAAAACTCTCCTTCCTTCCCAGCCTTATCCTAGGCAAGAGTTCTGAGTTTTTGAGCTTGTGTGCATATGAGGAACTTACTGAGGCAAAGCTGAATTGAAGAATGGGTCCTACCTTCAGCTGTGAAAACAGCGTGAAAGGCTGGCACTGGAGAGACCACAATGGTGACCTGGGCTGCTACAAGAGTTTGCCAGGACTAGATGTGCTTCCCCTAGATTTTCTGCCCCTTGGCCCCAGCTCAGTGGTATTTTCTATGATTCCTGGAATCTGGCAAGTCGTAAAATTTATTAGGGGCAGAGGTTAGACATGGGTTTTCCTTTTGACAAGGAGAACTATTATTTCTGCATGGAGATGAGCTGCCCTGATCAGCTGTCACTGGAGTAGTTGCTTCTATTTATTCTGACTTCATTTGGATCAAAAGCAGAGTTTCTGTGTGTCTCTATCTCTATCTGGGGATTGTTGTCTATTATTGCTGTGGGCACTGTAGTCCCCCAAGACAAAATTTATCCTGCAGATTCAGTCTCTGTTTTAGATAGCTTTCTATCCAGAGGCTGTGAGTAGTTTTTGAATGGCTTCTTAGGAGCCTAGTCTCACCTGTTATCCAGTTTCTGGGTTTTGGACCTGCAGTCCAGGAGAAGGAAAGGTTGATGAGTCTGTGGGTCCAACAGCTTTGGGCAAGAAAGCAAATCCCATGTGCTTGAGATGGTAAAGGTGGTGGTGAAGATTTAAGTGCATTAAATTCTACGTGAATAAGAACAAGCTGTAGCTCTTGCCAAGAGCTCCGAGTCCAAGAACAGCAAATGGAAGAATTACCAATGTATAAAAATATAAATAAACACATGCCAACATTAATTGGAGGAACATGTCCTTCTCACTGACCTTAGCCCGTGTGACTGTATGTCTGCTGTAAAGGACACGAGCCCTTGATTCCTCTATAACCAACAGACATAAACCTTGTTTCCAAATGAGGGATTAACTGCACGTGAGGAAATAATTGACTGCTGGACTACGTTTTTCACACACCTCTTTTTAGACCTGGATCAACGAAATGTATCATTGTATCTCATATTTGTGCTAGAAACGAAGCGATTTGCGTACTTGCAGGAATGAGATACAGTTGTCTCAGAAGTTTTTGTTGGCAATAGAACAGGCAGCTGTCAACGCTTCAGCCTAGAAGTAGATGCAGCTCATTAGGACAGTTGGATATCATCAGATTAGCTGGGCTTGGAGATAGGGTGAGACAGGAAAACATATGACAAGAACTGGCATTGCAAACCCTCCCCCCTCAGAAATACTACCTCAAAACCAAGGAATGTTGTGGTTGATCACAGCCAATATCAATACAATATATCCTAGTTTAAGGGCAGACTTGCCAAATATTTCAGCATGGGTTTCAGTGCCCCCGGTACACATAAAATTATGGCATCAGTTCTGGATTAGTTACTGGGACTCTGGTAATGATGTTCCTGGCATAGCACTCCTTGCAAACACGTACTTTGGAGGAGTTCCCATACATTTTTTTATTGTCCTCTAGAGCTGTGGTGGCAAGCTGTGTGAAATCTATCCAGAAAACTGGAAAAAATCAAAACTAAAGGGAAAAAAACAACCAAACCCGATTAAAGATGTCAAAGCCTTTCTTGTCCAGACCCAAAACAAGGTCTGAAGTCAAAAGGATATGTGTTGACTGTGTAAGAGTTGTGGGGTAGGGAGTTTTAGACTTTCTTTCAGTGCCCCTAGAGGACTGGCTGATATATTCTGTACAATTCTGGGACCAGAAAGATGCTTTCAGACTGGAAACAATCCAAAGATGAATAACAAACAAAAGCAACAGCAAAAAATACCTGAGTGGCAGCAGGGACTAATTTTGAAGAAAGCTTAAACAGCCTTGTGTCGGCAACAGGTCCAGGTGACCAAGGCCCTCGACAGTACTCCATGGAGATGCAAAAAATACAAATGGCAGCAGGTAGATGAACATGTTTGTCAGCATGCATTGCCACGGGTTGTTTTTGTGTTCAAAACCTCTTTGTTCTAAGCACACTTCTCTTTTCAGAGCTTGAGCCTTAGCTTGGCAACCCAAGCAGCAGGGATGCCTTGTGTTTCTTTAGGACTTTTCATCAGATAATCCCCAAATGCTTTAAAAGGGTGAATTAAAGGAGCTTCCCACTTAGAAAAAAAAAGGATTCATTTACTTCTTCCAAAATGCAGTCCCCTCTGGTGTAAACTAAAAGAGGACCTGGATTCTCCAGTGGGTGAGATCCTTCTCCCTTTGCATTGCTGCAGAGTCACAAAAGATTTGTTACCCATCCTGAGTTCCTGTGTGGGGACACGGTGAGCAGAGGAAAGAACGGCTCCCCAGTCATGGAGAGTGTGCTGAAGCAAGCAGCACCAAGAATAGAAATGTATCAAATTAAAACATAGGGGAGGAATAAAAGAGAGAATTGCAATTTCCTTGAAAGGTATTAGGCTTGATCATCATAACTGCTGCCTCCATTCTTAATAGCAGTACAGACATTTGTGTGATTTCTCTGCTGAGCAGCACCTCTGCTTACTCAGTCCTGATTTGGGGTTGCTAGAGCAACAACAAAACCACTTCCTATAGAATGTGGATGTGCTCTGCAGGCCTCCCAGGCCTGCACGGTTAGCAGAAGTTAGGAAACTTCACAGAGGAAATACAGTGCAAAGTACTAAGGGATGTGGAAACCTTAAACAGGGATGTAACTTCAACCACTAGTTAATCGATGCTAAGGGAAAATAAGAGCATGATGGTCTTAGAACCTCTTTGAGGCAGCGTTTAAGTCTGTTAATAATCAAGAGGAGATTGCTTTATAAAAAAATAAACAATTTTGATTTTTTGAACAACTCCCTTAAAATACTATTTTTGTGCACACTAACATGTGACATCCATGTGACATTGTTTCAAGCCTTATATTTGTATTCAACATTCATTTAGCTTTCATTACTGACAAAATCTCAAATGCCAGACAATGTACAAAACCTGCTGGGTGATTTGCAAAATCTTCCAGTGTTGGAAAAAATTTTAATGATGAAATACTTTATTAATTGCTTCTATTTTATCTGATTCCTGGGTGTTGCCACAGGAATCTTCAGGGCTGCACAACAAGGAAGATCTACACTCCCTAAATTATAATTTCTAGGATTATGCTAAAGCACCGTGTAAAAACAAGTATTAATTATTATTCAGACAGCTATGTTTCAAACAGATCTAATTGAGAAAAACCAAGGAATTCACGTCTAGACTGTTTACTAATAAAACCCCCAACTATTTCTGTAGCATTTGATTTTCTACTCTCTTGGTGTGATCCTGGAAAAGAAAGTTGAGGGTCTGCCTAAGCTGGAGATTTTTCTCCAAGCTTTCTACTGAATTGGGAATTGTTTGAGTAATGTTCCTGCTAGTTGTATTCCCAATGCTTTTGATGGTGAGCTTTTCCTTGTTGGTTGTTGTGAGTCCTTGGCTGTAGCAATAACGCAGCAACTTCTCCTCATTTCCCTCATATTCTCAGAACAATTGAGATTTTGGTCCATGCCCAGAGAATCATAAAACCATGGACCGTAAGTTTAGAGGAGTGTTTCTACAGGCAGTGGTGATGAAATTGCTCCTGGAATATTGCAATGATCTAAAATATCACCTTGCTGGAAAGTATTGGCAGACTGAAAGGACGAGACAACATCAGAGAGCTTGAGAGCCTCACACATAACAAAAGATTAGAAGAGCGGCTTTTGAGCCAAAAGACAAGTGGTGATTTTGACACGAGCACGAACACGAAGATCAGTGTGGATGTTAATAGAGAAACATGTGAGAGATCTCATTTACTTTATAGCTGAATCAAGGGATGTAGTTCCTATATATTTATTCCCTGATCTAGATACAACATGGCTAAAAAATGTGTTGTGGGCTACAGCCAGCTCAGAGTCTCACACAGCCGGTGGACTAAACAATGTGCCTTGCCCACAGCACTTCCTTGGAGAGCACTCCAGAGCAGGGGCAACCAGTGGTTGGCAACTACATCTGGTAACCATGTCCCCAGGCCACCAACACACACAGAGAGTGTTGGGCTTGTGTATGACTTTGTTGCAGAGAAAATGCCCTTTGACTATTAGACAACAAATTCCAGTACTGTGACTGGCTGGGAGGCAGGTACCCACAACAGACCCACTGCCAACAGCTGGGAGATGCCTAAATCTAGGTTGGGCAAAATATTAGAGACTATGCAGGGTCTGCAGCAGCCCAGCACAGGCAGGGAGACAGCTGACTTATGGGATGCTGGAGGTCTGCAGAGATCTCGATGGGTCTTGGCCTTCTCTTCCATCTCTGATTGCTGCCCTGCCAGCCTTGAAGTACATTACTGTTTATTACCCAGAGGGGACAGATGAATTCCTTCTACAACAACAATATTTTTTGTGATGCCAATGCCATGACCTTTATTCATGAAAAACAAAGTACAAATGGGGAAAGCAGGGTGGAGCTCTCAGAAATGTGATGTAAACAGCTACAGAGATGTGGCTGTGCTCCTCCAAAGCCATTTCCCACCAGGTAAGGATCAGAACAACAGGCATTGCAAACACAGCAGAGATCCTATCCGATATTTTGTTAAGCTTATTGCCTATATCTAACAGCAAGGTTTAATAAAAATTGCCAAACTGAACTTTTGGTCAGATTAGACAACAACAACAACAGCTTCCAAAGGATTTATGGAAACAAATTCCCATTCCAGGTACCCACTGACATTTAAAAAAAAGCCAGCCTCTTTTCTAGCATTCATGAAAGTAACATGAACAATTCAGTAGGAGAAGAGCTCCCATTTTGTTGTGGAAACAGTCTCCGCAGTACCCTTGAAAAGTCATCCTGAGGCAAGTTTGAAATAATTCATGCTTTTGCTCTTACAAAAATATCTTTATGTTTAGAGCAAACAGCTGTTTTGCTGGTGGAGAACAGCAGAAACATGACCTATATTTAAACCTCTATCTTACTGGGAGAACTGGGAGCTTAGTCTCCCAGTAGGGAAGTGAAATTCAGTCAGTGACACATGCAAAGAGCTCTAGGGTGGCATGAATTCAGCTTAAGGGAAACCTGAGTTGAAGCCAGGTGGAGTGGGCATGTGGAAGTGTCCTCTGCTCTGTCTGGAGATGGTGCCTGTGTCCTGAGCTCCAGCAGGCCAGTGGATGTTCCTGATAGTTGCCATACCCTTTTCCACATGGTTTCACAGGAGCTCTGGGGGCACTGGATGGAAAAGCTCCCAGGGGTCCACCCCACCCTCTCCTGTGTGCCTCTGCTCCATGATTTATTCAGCTCTGTCATCAGGCAGTCCCAGGCCCTGCTGCTCTGGATGATGCCTGGTCACTGCCACAGCTCAGCCTCGCCATGCAGCTGCCCCATGACGCCTCCAGCAGCACTTGCTATGGGGAAACAGAGGTCAAGGGTGTCTTCATGAGTGCCAAGGGCATCCCAAATCCACTTTGGCTGCTCCACAGTTTGCTGGGATGTGCTTCCCAAGCAAATGTGGGAGTCTAGAAGCAAATTTTCACACTTCTCTCTGTGAACTGAATGAGCCCAACAGGCAAACTTGCAGGAGTAAAAAGGAGAAAACCTGAGGACTTTGGCTGATACAGAGAGTAAGAGGCAATTGTTTAGTGTTACAGGCAGCCTGTGACCAACTGTTCAGAAAATATTAACTGTTTACAGCACATTTAATAATCAGTAAGTGATAATATTGGGCTTTGATACAAATCAGAGCTGACTAGCATTGGCCAAAGAGATTTAGAGGCCCAGGTCTGGCTATTTTGTGCTATGTGCTGAGCCTATTCCACCCTCTCCCTTTTCTCCACCTTTTCATATACAGACAATAAAGCAGGATTGCTCTGGCTGGGAGAGACAGGCAGAAATCACTCTCTGCAAGGATGGCTTGGTGGTGTTGCTGCACCCAGATAAACTTTCCAAAACCAGTCTCAGCCCAGGTTGGGAGATAAGCATCAGTTATCGCAAAAGGGAACTGCAGGGATGCCGCAGTGAATATTGCTGAATTTATTTTAGGCCGCGAAGATTGTGGCTGAAAGATCACTTGGGAGCGTGCCAAAGGTCCAGAAAAGGTAACTGCTTGGGGACGCTCAAGGTCACCCACGCCCGGGAGCCGCTGGCGTCCCCTCAGTGACACTGCTGCCTCACGGAGCGACGTGCTGCCAGCCGAGGTGGAAGCTCAGGCATCTCCTCGGAGCCCGCAGGCAATGCTTTAAATGTTTGTGTCCCGGCTGCGCAGGGGACGCGGGCAGGGTGCCGGGCCGTACCGTGCCGTGCCGGGCCGTGCCGGGCTGTGCTGTGCCGGGCCGTGCCGTACCGGGCCGGGCCGGGCCGTACCGGGCCGTGCCGTGCCGTGCCGTGCCGTACCGGGCCGTGCCGTGCCGGGCTGTGCCG
>JACBWW010000009.1:8275608-8583848 GCA_020086605.1 Lanius collurio
CAGAACCAAAAAATCCAGCAATAAGTGAAGGATACCCCACAAAGGATTAAAGAATCCTCCTTCTCTGCTGCTGGGGATCCTAGCTGAGACTAGATTAAGTGTTTGTATCTTTGAGAAGGTACATCATCATTTTTAAAAGGTAACAGAGAAGGAAAAAATCCAGGATTTTGAGTATGAACATTTTCAACATTTGTAGCTCATTATTATTTCATTCTAGAGTAGGAAATTCAGATCTCTTGAAAATCCTGTGAAGCATATGCTTCCCAGAGATTATAAACAGGAAATGGTGCAGCAAAAACACCTTCAAGGGAAGAAGCTCCCAAATAGAGGGGAGCCCAAACAGACGAACCCTACAGCAGTGACGGCACGGTGTCTGGAAGCTGCAGAATAACCACGCAGTGCAGATTTGGAGAGTTTTGCTCGGAGATTGCAGTGTCTCAAAGAAGAATTCCTAAATCCAATACATGCACTCTAAAATGAGTAATGAAAAGCCAGTGATCCAGAGGCCATTTGCAGTGCAGCCTTCCATCACCTGCTGTGGCTTTTCAACAGCTAACGGCAAGCTTTGAGCACCAGAGCCTCTCTCCTCTGGTTCTGTGCATGAAATATCATGACTTTGACTCGATAACTCTATTTGTGCCTGTCTGTGCATTGGCTTCCCTTGGCTTCTACAACCATGTGAGTTTCCAAAAGCGAGTTCAACTGCAGGGATGGGAGTAGTGAGGTTATAGTGAATGGCAGGATGGTGGAGCATCCAGGACAGGGATCTCTCGCAGGCCCCGTTCCAAGGGGGTTGACTCCTGTGGCAGTGAATGCTCGGTGGGGATTAACCCCTCAGGCTGTGACTTGGGCCAGTCTCTGTGACAGGAGGTGACCACTTTGAGAAATGGCTCTTTGTGATAGTAACCAGCCATATGTAGTTGTAATGATAAGAAAGGGACCATCTTATTTTAGTCACTTTGCGACAAATACTACCACAATTCATTACTTTCCATCAGTGCCTCATCCTATGGAGGAATCACCACTGCCCATCTACATTGAGGAGGGGACTGAAGTCCCGATTGGTGAGTGCAGTTGGGATGGGATTTGTTTAAGGGAGGGTATTAAGGGTACTTGGGTTTTATATTCCTCACATTTGTGTGTACCCGTTTGTCTTTGAAAATTGTAAGGTCTGTTGCAAATGTTTTGGGGATTTTATTTTATTCTTTATATTTAGAGCTCCCGAGAGTTGTTAAATACTGCTAGCATTGGTTTTCAGCTAATCATAAATCAAAGTACATAACTTATGCAGTGACATTGAAAGCTTCCATGCAGGATGTCTTAACACAAGGCTGAGGAAGACCATGAGTATCACACGAGGTATTTCCCACTTTGGCCTTTGACCTCAATGTTGAGATACTCAGAATAATCTGAGGTCTGGGTCAGTGTTTTTGTTCTTGCTGACACTCTTAGGCCCAGCACCCAGCAGACTCGAATTGCCCACACCACCACACAGCCAGAAGAGAGGCAGGGAGGTTTGCCATTCCCTGCCATGCACCTTGGGGTGCAGCACACCCTCAGCTCTGAGCTCTGGTGTAGATGTATTCTCACTTCCTGGATATATAGGTTGCCTGTTGTTTTGGGTTTTTTCTTTAAATAGAGAAGCAGTCTTGAAGATAACCCATAAAAGAATGCAATGAAAAGATCAGTAAATTGGACTGTGGTGATCTTTTTGGACAGTAGAAACTTGTGATGGCTAAATTTCCCAGAGCCCCATCCTTACACAATCTGTTCTAGACTGCATACAGTAAGTGTGCCTTATCTCTCACCTTGGGAATCTGCCTTGTTGAGCAGATGTGTCTCTTCAAACAACTTTTTCTTATTATATACCTGCATTTTTTCCATTCCTAAATTCAAGCAATTGCTTCTTGTCCTACTATCTTTTGAGCTAGATTAATTACCTTCCTCTACACAAAGCACCTGGAAGGTATTTATAGCTGGATCTCAGCCCAGGAGTCTTCTCATTTATAGAACATATTAATTTTAGCTCTCTTACTCTCTCCTTAGATCACTTTTATTGTCCTTATTTGTATTTCCCTTAATTTCTCTATCTCCTTTCTAATCTGTGGAGACTTGAACAGCTCATAATTTGTTCACTGTGGCTGTTTTGACACAGCATTATGCTTTAAATTTCCATATCATCCCTTCCCATGCCTACATGCAGAAGTAGCTTAGCCTTTGACCCTTCTGCATCACTCAGTAGCATCACACAGAGAAACTCTATTACTTGGCTAATCTTACCTACAATCACCTTTAGGTCTTTCTTGGATTCACAGCTTTGCTAGCTGCTCTTTGGGCAATGTCACTGCTCTCCTGGTATGTTGGGCTTTATACTTCCTAAAACTAAATCCCCACCCCGTTGCATGCCACTGATTTTATCCAGGAATATTTTGAAACAGTATGCCATTATTTATTTTAATGCCCTGGGATTTTATCATTTACATAGAAGTTGTTATTGTTTTACTCTATATAGAAAAAAAGTACTTAAAATTTTAATATTTTGATACTTATTACAGCTGTCTTTTTCATGTTAGTCCAGACTCCTTTCCCAGCTTCATCATTCTTATTTGTATACCTTCCCTAACTTTTCCTTCCTCTAGTTAAAAAAGTTCATAAGAACTGACAGGTTTAGCCTTCTCCTTGTCTTAATTTTTTTACCTTTCCTCATTATAAAATAAGTATGCTGTTTCTGTGCCTCTTCTATGCATGGCATGATGTGGTCTTTCCCACAGCAGATCATCTTTTCCTCACCTCTGCTGGGGTTGTAGTCAGCTGAAGGTGTGCTGGACATTAGTCCTCTCTTGTAGAACTGTTAAGGCTGAGTTCTGGCCTGGCCCCTGGAATTTCATCTTGCCTTTCCCACTGCACTGAGGAAGCCTGGACAGCTGAGGTGGTGGCACCTGCACCAAGAAAAATACTGTAAGGCTGATGAGTCACATACCTGACCAAACAACCAACCAAAAACACCCCAACTCTGAGTGGAAAGCCTTTTAGAGGATGTTTGTTCGGTGCTGTCATGAAGCAGGTTTGTTGGATCAGGCTCTGAAGTGCAGCACCAGCTGTGAAATGGCCAAATTGGGTTGGAGAGGGCACCGTGTTTACTTATTCTAAATAAGTGTCTGGACTGTCAATACAGCAAGCTGTGGTTGAGGGGCAATGGGTGGAAAAAGTAAATGATGCAGAGATGAGGGCAAACCACAAGCTCTGAGTTTGGTATCTGAATGTCTGGCACGGGTCAGGGCTTTTAGATGCAGCATAAATCAAGGTAGGAAGTAGCTGCAAAATTCTGGTCTGGATCTGGGTCTCGCTATTGATCCTGCTTTCCACTGGGCTCACCAGTGTGATCCACATCCCAGGGGCCCATTTGCAGCTGTACAGCCCAGAACAGGAATAAAACAAATTCCTGTCTGCATTTAGGCTGGAGAAAAATAGCACACAGTGCAGTTGTTAAAACATTCAATTCAGCACAACCATCATTTACTTTTAAAAGGTTGTTTGGAGAACTTAGATTATTTCCTTATCTGAAACATTGTGGCTGCTATATGGCATGCATACTATTCTGACTGGTGATGGTAGATTGCTTTGAAGCTTCTGTATCTATTAAAAAAATAGAAAAATCAGTAGATTTTTTCAGAGTCTAAATTTAACAGCGCTAATTATTTCAAGCAATTTAAAAAGGAACATAAATCTCACTTGTTTATTACAGCTGCTTCATGAAAACAGCAGCTACAAATAATACTCTATAATAAAAATCTAGCTAACACTGTCATGAATTAGCCAACAAGAGAATGAATGTTTGAGATCTGGACAAGGGCAGCCTTTCCTTCTCTGGCAGAAGGTCTTTGCATTGAGGAGAAGGTGGTTATTACTTAAATGCTGCTTTTATCTCTTTGGGTAAAATGAACACTTTGACATTTCTTCATAGATTAATAAGACTTTTGATTGGAAAAAGGCCTGAGCTCTACTTAATTTTTATGTACTTTTGCCCTTTCTCAAATACATTCCTAGAGGATGGTAGCTGAGTGAGATGCAACAAATATTTCAATAAATCAAAGATATTTATGAGGAGATGGGGACTATATTGTGACCATTAGCAAAGAACCCATGGAGTAGCTATAAAAGAGTGCAGGTCAAATGCTGGGAGTCTTGGTTCAGGCACAATTTCAATTATCTCCCATCTAAACTAAACAGTTCAGGAGAATCAAGATGAGGAGATAGGCAGAGCAGGTCCTTATTCCCCATGGCATTCATGGTAAGGTCACGGCCATACTCTTCCATCACTGTTGTGTTAAATGCTGAAGAAAACACCTGAGACCACACAGTCTAAATTTACACTTTGTAAAGCAAAAACACAGGAAAAGAATATTTGTATTGGTAATCATTGCATTTGGGCTATACAGGAAACCGCCAAGGGAATAACTAAGTCCTTGGGGATAAGGAGCAGTAGAGCTGTAGGCTGAAGTGTTTGTTTTTTCCTTCCAAGTCACATTTGAGATGTTAGTGTTGTTTGACACCTGTGAAATTTGCTCAAAGACATAAAAATTCAGGACATAATTCTCAACTGATTTATTCCAGCATAGTTTTGTTGATTACAGTAGCATTGCTACTGCTTTTTCGTGTTAATTGTGTCAGAAGTCAGACCCCCTTTCTCAGGAATCGCCCCTGCTGACCTTCAACCCCATTGCACTTCTGCTGTAGCTCTGAGTCCCTACGTGGATAAAATCCCAATTATTCACTTCCATCTTTCTGATCCACTTTTGCTAATGAATAGCACTGGCTTCAGTGTACTTTTGTCAAATGCATACAAGTGTTAAATAGACCTTACCTCTACAGGATTCTTACCCCAGTGAAATCATCTGGGTGTGGTGGAAAGCTCCACCTGAAGCCATGTTCTCTTGATTGTACTCACAAGTCATGGTGCAGCCTGGGCTCATTTACAGCATCTTGATTACAGGAAAAGAATTTTCTTGTAATCACACAGTTTGTTCTACTGCTACTCAGTCCCTGCTTTTAAGCATCTCTGATGTTTTCTTCACTATAAAAACTGGATTTCTAGTCTACTGCTCTTGGGCAGACTTATTGAAAGAGAAATGCTCTGTTACCTTTTATGTCTCCTTTGATAAGAGAAAGTGCCCCTTTTCCAGCCCAGAGGAGTATTTGACACCCTACAGAGAGCTGGCTCTGTGTCTCTCTAGGAGGTTGCCTTCCCTTGCAGGAGAAGAGAACCTTTTCTGTCACACGTGCTTCCAGGTTTGCTCTTTCATGGGGAGCTGGCACACAGAAAGCTTGATTTTTGCCAGGTACTGAGTGCCTTCTGCAAGGTATTGAGTGCCCTCCTATCCTTTGCAGCCAAAAAGGAGTTGATTGCTCTTGGCATCAGTCAAATCTGGAACCAGAAGACCACAGGTAGTATTTACCAATTATTTATGTGCTTTTGCATGCCAGAGTTTGTCTGAATTGATTTTCTTTGCATATGAGAGATTTGAGGCATTTATGACACTTGCCTGCCACTAAAAACATATTTTTTTAAAGAATAATAACACAATAATAAGCATGACATTTATTGCATTGCCATGGGGAAATTAAAAACCCCCAAAATTAACTAGAGTCCAAGTGACTATTAGCTCTTCAGAGCTAATATGTGAGTTATATACCCTGAATGAGCACCATATGCCAGTTCATTGTGGCACAGTGAGTCACAGGACGCATTGTGGAAAGCAATAATTGCTTGGCATGCACTGAAGAACTCAGTAGGGCTTTTTGTTTGGTTTTCTTAAAGGAATATGTTTTACTCTGACAATAAAATGGGTGTTGTCTGATATGCTGCCACCAGGTACTGTTGCTTATTTTGTACTTAACCTGGAGCTTACCCATTTGTCACTCACCACACACCCCCTCAGTATCTTTTGCTTTCCAACTGCTTGTATTGTATGTGTGCAGTACCAGAAGAGTGAGGAGTGAGCCTTCCATTTGGTGTCATCTTGTATTAATCCTCCTTTCCCTTTTCTTCCTCCTCTTCTCTCTTTGTCCAATAGAGACATTCAGATTGTTTATATGGAATAAATGTTCATCCTGAGCAGAGTGAAGCAGTGGGACGAATTGTGCTCTTGGTCAGAGCTTAACCAGATAAGGCCATCAGCAAGCCAGTCTAATTTTTATATAGGCCCTTCTTTGAGCAGGAGGCTGGGCTATGTGACCTCCAGAAATCCCTTCTAACCTGAATTTATGGTTCTCTTTAATACCCAGTTCCTGTACTGATTCAGCTGTGCATGTCATTAACTCCTCACTCCCTGTCATTGTCACTGTCATTCATACCTGCACAGACCAGGAGAGACCTCGTGAGGGGACAGTGGGTTTACTCATGTGGGAACAAAATCAAGATGTAAATGGTGACCTCAGGCGAGATCAGTAGGTGAAATTTGGGGATCTCTGAAATTATTTGGGATTTGTAACAGGATTTCACTTGAGTTCTCTTCAAATCTTCAGTAAGTTCCAATTGAAGTTATCAATTAAAGAGTTTGATGAATAATTATATCAGGATAACTATTTAAAAAGCAAATACCACCTTTTTTTTTTTCCTTTTCAGTGACAAATCTCATTCTCTAGCAGCCTTGAAGAGAGCTTTGGGGTATTTAGGATTTAGTGAGTCACCAACTGCCCTCGCTGGGCCGTTACGCACTGGTTTCCTCATGCAGCCGTAACCACGTGAGGGAGTTAATGCTGCACAGAGCATCTGCTCCTGAGCTCAAGGCCCTCCCAGCCCTGCAGCTGTCTGCCAGAGAGCTGGGACATGCACGGGGGCATCTGCAAGCTTCATCAGATAGCAAATTTTCATGGTAGGCCCATATGTTAGCCAAAAAACGCCCTTCATCAGAACAAGTTATTTTAATAGTGCTGAGAGAAAGCAAGATCACATTCGGATTCACCATATCAGCCTAGGGGATTTTCAACAATGATGTAGCTATTCTAGGGGGAGAAAAACCCTCAAAAACTCCCTTTCTGGGAAAAAAAAACCCCAAAAGTGGGAATATTTCATAGGGTTGCTCTTTCAAATCTGTCAAGTCAAGCTGCTTTTTCTCCATCTCTGTATCAACAAGAAGTATATTGCTCATGCAGACACCTGATTTCCCATCAGGCTCCATCAAAAGTAAAGTTTACAAATGGGGCTACCACAGTGGATTGAGGAAAGACTAAATATGAGCAACCAAAAGCTTTTGTTGTCCTTTTTTATACAAGGCAGGATTCTAAAATCAAATTTTAACAGGACAGACTAGCTTTCATTGCTGCCCTCCCTTTTCTGTAACCACATAAATATTCCCACCTCATACAGATCCTCCTTAAATGATGCAGAGTACTGCTCTTTCAAGTGTGAAAAGGGTGTTGTGCCGTGTAGAGGGAATATAGTAATGGAAGATACTTTTGCTCAGTAGGGTTGAAGTTCCTTTCTCCTCCACTCTTTGTGCAGTACGCAAGCAATGGGTTACAAGTCAAATTTCATGGGCAGGTAGTGTCCAAATGTGGAATTTCAAGCAGTACATCTGACTTTGGATCACCTAGGTTTCTCCTTTCTCCTACATTTCTGTAAAGCTATCACAAGTTCACATAGCTCTTGTACGGGTCACCTACAAAATTTCAGACAATTCAACAAGGAACTCTCACTTTCTACCATTAATTTGTATGTGAAGTGTTTTTGTTGCTAGCTCAGCTGTTTGTCAGGTGCCTATTGTTTGTAGTGGAACTGCAAACAATTTCCCACCTGTCTATTATTAGCTTTTGCATAAGAAAACCAAATGGTGAAAAACAATTGTAGTCATGATGAAGACAGCTGTAGATACTAAAGGTTAATGTGCCATGTTGGTACCTTATGTGTGTTCACTGAGATGAAATTGCACTGAGAAAAATCCTTAGCTAGTAACAGGAGTAAGTTCAGTTTACAGTAGTCAGGCTAGGACTATAAAGGCAACCTACAATGAAACCATCAGCTGGCATTTGTTTGAAAAGATAAGAAGAAATGGAGAAAAATATTCAGGCTGTTCACATATTGTCATGCTGTATTTGGGGGAGCTCACCTGCAAAAGCCAACAGAAAAACAAGTAAACAAGTACCTTCAGCCTGTGGGATTGACCCTGGTATAGAGGTGGGACTGCAGATACTTGTTTCTTGTGTTGGAGTCTGCCTTTGCTGTAATAAAATTCCCTTTGGAGTCAGCAATTTCAGGGTAAATTCTGTGGGGCTTTTGTCCAGGTAGTGTGTGGGCTCGGGGTTTTGTTTCTGCTTGGTGTGTACTCTGCACTTTGCACACTGTGGTATGCAGAAGTGGTTTATGTGTTGGTTTCCTTGGAAAAGTGAAGTATTTGCTCTGGTGCTGTTTGGTTTTCATATCTCTTGACTTAAAAACGAGCACAGCTCCCAGTCCGTGAAAGCCGATGTCGGAGACCCATGGCAAAACTGAACTGAAAGTACACCTCTGGTTGGGAATCAGTCTGAATCACACAGGGCTTAAAGCATGCTGGTTTAGTGGTCAGTACCAAAGGTTCTACTCACAACTCAGAACTTCAAAGCAGATGGCCAAGTGCTCAAATTAGTGACTTTATTGATTAAATAATGCCCATTGCAAGGCCTGTAGGACACTGTGATATTCCTTCTCAAATGCCCTCCAGGAGCACATGGAGTGGCTCTGGGCAGCCAGGGAAGTTGAGAGGACAGGGCTGCAGCTGGAGACAGAGCCAAGGCTGTTCTGGGATTAAACAAAACAGGCCATTGTCCGGCCGTGCAAGCCAGCACCTGGCACCAGCTGCAGGAGAGCAAATAAATATCATAGTGTCTACACAGCTTCACTTTTTTGTGTGTGTGAAAGTCTATGTTTCACCAACTGGTTTTGCAAAGTTGTGCTCTCCCTGAGTTTGTTCACCAGCTTTGCCACTTCTTCTTTTTGCACATCCCCTGCAAACCCCGCTGTGCTGCTGCCCTGCCGTGTCAGTGGTTTCAATTTCATTTCCTGTGCAAAACTTCATACGCCTAAGGTTTTTGTTCCTTTTTTTTTTTCTTGAAGGGAAGAAAACAACAACAGTAAATTAAACCTCAGGGTGCTTAGGAAATTTCCATGGCTGAAGGCTTGTGAGTGGAGGTGCTCTGGCTGAGCACCCCAGTCACCCAAGTGCCATGGTTCATCAGCAAAGGGTTGTTGCTCCACTTCTTAAAAGATTACAGCTCATTTCTGTCACTGAGTCATATTTTTGCTGATATTTACTGCCAGCATGGAAGAGAAGTCAAGGCTAAAATCAAAAGCAGCTCACTCTCACCATTAAGTTTTAGTACTCATGGCCCAGCCCTCGAGGCTTTGTAACCTGCTCAGGTTTTATAGCCCTGTAATGGGACTAACACTGCAGATCGCGTGCGTGTAATAGCTGTTTTCCTGGTACAGGTTGGCTGGCTGCTTTCCACCCACGGTGCCCTGTTGCACAACTCTTCCTTCCATTAATGTACTCTAGAAAAAAAAAAAAATCAGGTCTTAGGCAGATGGGGCGCAGAAACGAAGAAGAAAAGATTATTTCTTTCCACTGATAGTGTGAGGATCTAGATTTCTGGGAGTAAGGTACTGTGTGACATGTTTAAACAGCTGTCACAGGTGGGATAGAAATCTGTCCTCAGTTAAGTTATTGTTTAAGATGAATGGATAGAGACAGTAAAAACACAACTCTGGCCTTGTGTGGAGGTGGCCTAGGCAGGTATGGCAACAGCTGATCAAAGCCATTGCTGGGCATAGAAAACTCTACTTGTTTTTCCAAAAACATATTATCTTACACATCCATCTGTTTTTTAGTTAGTTAGAAAACATAATGAGAAACTACAGTAATCCTCAATTGGGATAAACCCCTGAACATTAGCATTGGTAAACTCAGTTAAATTAAGGCTAAATTTAGAAATAGTGTGAAAGAAAAAACAGGTGAGGGTGAAATGATTTATCCCCAAGAAAAGATTACTTTGAAATAAGGAATTCAAATGTTTTATTGCACATTTGCCTCACTAAATGGCTGCTTTATTGTTTTCTCTTCCCTGAGCTGGGGCAGTGCAGTTATCGTAGCATGGAAATTGCTGTCTGACATTATCATGTGTTGTAAGTGCCTTGCTGAAGTGTCACTCAGGATCAATACACTATTAATCACATGCAAAAACTTCAATAGGCACAGGGCACACCACTGACCATTTGAGTTCATAAGCTTTTTGAGCATTAGGGGGTTTGCCTCTTTTAATAGCAGGATGAAGGACATCCTTTAATTAATTTTGATGTAGTTTATTTGTGGCAATAGAACTAATTTAATTGACACCAGGACTTGATAGAGAATTGCAATCCATTCAACAACAGATCTTCAGAATTTAAAGCAAAATATGACAATGCTTGTTCCTTTGGTCAAAAGGTGCATAACTTCAGGGTACAAGGAGGTTGAAGTGTTGAGGATGCACACAGCTTGTTGAATCTCCTTCAACAATGCCCATCTTGCTTGGAATGCCATCAGCTTGCTACACCACATGGAGAGAATGCATTTTGTTAAGGGCCCTCTCTCAAGGACAAAGGCCTCAAGAGGTGGTGTCACCCAGTAAAGTAATGGTTTTCCACTTTCATAGCAGGAGAGCTGGTAGAGCAGAGGGAGCAGGCAGGAGTGGTATTGGGAAGCTGGTGCTTCTTTGCAGCCTGTTGACAGTCAGGGGGCTGTGAGCTGGCACACCCAGAGGCATTGAATTGGGTCAGCAGTTGGCTTCACGTGAACAAGCCCAAGTTTTAACTGGTTGTTGTCCTGCACGAAATTACCAGTACAATATGCAAAGCACATTGAGCAGTTTCTGCTCAGTCTCTCTGCTGCTGCCAATCCCCCTCCTTCCCCTTGGTTGTCTTTGCAAGAGCAACCCCTGGGCCTGCCTCTCTGAGGAGGACAGAAGAGGAGGTCCATGGCTCTCCAGGCAGGACAGTTGGTTTCTCACTGGGATACAGGAGACCCTGTGCCCAGGGGGGATTTCCCTAGGACAGAGTCATAATCAGTGTGACTCAGTGCCAGTCCTCTGCTTCACTGCATCCCATGCTCTTCCTCACTGACTACCATGACTTCCTTGTGCCATCTCCCTCAGGAATCAGGCTCCATCCCCGAGGCTGGCTCTGTGTCTCTGGCATCATCTTTGCTTCAGCCCCTGTTTAGGGTCAAGGTCATGTTCCCTCTGAAATCCATTGGAATTTGTGGGTATCCATTTTCCTCCTTTCCACCACACACAGTGGAAAAGGAGTTTTTCATTTCCTTCTGTTCTGGGTTTAGTTGTAACTGCTTTGTTCTTTGACATAAATAAGTAGAACAAAATGAGCATCCAGAGTATTATGTGACTGCAGATTTTCTGCTGCTGAAATCTGAGCAAAGATGCAGGATTTTATAACAGCTCAGTGCTGTGACATGGTGCCTATTTGAAGCATTTGAAGAGCATGAATGGAAACACCAGCAAGAAAAAAAGCATGTAGGGGAAAAAGATACCTTTTGTCCAGACCACAACTGATGAAAAAGAAATTGCATTAAGCCCTGGGCTTTTCTTTCAGAGTAGGCTTCAGCTTTATAAAGAAGTTCATTTTGCTCCTAGAAAATTTTCAGTAGCAGATTTTCCAGTCAATCTTAGAAGACTAAAAAAAGCATCACAGTGAAAGAAAAGGAAATTATGAAGAAGCGAGAAGGGAGATAGAGAATGTTGGAGTGAAAACCGAGAAAGAAGAAAGGACAAATGGATTTTAGGGTTTAAATAGCAACCCAAACCAGGGAAAAGTATTCAGAAAAAAAAGAGTCCATTTAAGACAGAGGTGAGCTGTAGTTTTTTGCCGGGAATTTTTAGAGGCATTTTTAAGAGGAAGAGAGGCAGTGTGTGCAGTAAAGGGAGTGGTACTGTTTTTCAAAAAAAGTAGGTATCTTGTTCAGTGAAGCAGAATGAACTTGGATATGAATAGGGGACAATAAGTGAAGTCAGGTGCTCTTTGGATACTGGTAGGGCCTTGAGGGGTGCCAGACATAAAGGCTTTTTCTCCTCCAAATCAGAAAGACTTGCACTTGAGCCATAAGTTTGATCAAGGGGCTGTTTATTTTAATCATGTATCGATTGGCTTAACCACACTGCCCTGGGAGGGAAGGAGAACTGTCAACATTAAGAATTACAGCTTTCAAAGTTCCAAGTAATCCTAGGAAATGAGCCAAACATAATAAATGCAGTTTTATTTGGGACCTGATCCTACTACTGTTGAAATCAATAGCAGCTTTTCCATTGCTCTCAATGAAAGTGGAAGCTGCTTATTTGAAGACCAGCTCTGATCCAGCAATCAGGGCATCTAATTTTGAAATATTCATGAATGTGAATGTAAAATAATAATTTTTCTGAAGAGCCAATCCACAAATAGATTGGCAGTTCTAGGAAAGATCGGTCTTTAAAGGAATGTTGACTTCAATTCGCAGGATACAAAATAAAAAATTACAGAACAGTAAGAGAGATGGCAGTATTCAAAGAGGCAGGGAGCTTAAACAGGGTTAGAAAAATTAATTACATGGTAAACTGATGACTTTCAGAAGTCATTGAGGCAGAAAAGGATGGGAGAGCACTGAGAAGCTCAAGATATACAGTCTGCACAGGCTGAACTTAGTAGAGAATGGTCCTTGAAAGCAGAAGTGGTGATGGTACCCATCATACTGCAAAAATAGTCTATAAAATCAGCGGTACAGCCATACAATCATTCCTCAAACAGCATTCCCATCAAGGTCAGAGACACTCTGAACGTGAACTTTGCTTTTAGTTTTCCAAAAGAAGAAGAAGCTAGAAAAAAAGCACCTTCCGTTCCCATTCTAGTCAACAATTCAGTGTGTTGAATCTTTAATCAAAGTTTATATGCATTGGCTAAAAAAGAAGTATCTGCTTTGCTGTGGTTTCTGATGTTCAGATGCAAGACAAGGCATGCATTTTAGAATGTGTAAATATTTACAAACACATATCTGTGTGTACAGGCAGACTTTGATTTTCCCATTTCCATCAGCCTTTGGAAAAACAGTGAAAATTTTGATTTTTAGCAACTAATAAATGAGGTGGCATTCACAATGGATTTGTCCTCAAGGCTCCTCCTGGAAGGTGTTGCTGTGCATTGGTTGCTTGTCTCCAGCTATAAGAAGCTTGGAGCGGATCACTACTGTAATCCCAAAGCAAAAACTGAACACAGTGTATTTTCAGATGTGTAATCCATGGGTTGTCTGTCAAAAAAAGTCAGTGGTTCAGCAGTACTGGGAGTTGTGTCTGTTCTGACAACAGCAGGTCCTGGCTGTGCTGATGGCCTTCCCTCACCTGCATCACTCACTGTCTGCCCCCTCTTTGCAGTGCCTCCCCCTTCCCCTACCCCTCATTTTTTTGCATGTTATGAGGGATTACATTTCAATGCCTGTATTTTTTTAAAGGGTATGGGTTATCTGAGGTGCAGGCTCTACATGTGAAGATCCAATAGCTGTAGCCCAGTGGATGGCCCAAGCCAAGCTGGCTGTGAAAGTGCTCCTCTTACGGCTGATCTTTTGGTATTTTCACCTGTGCACCAACGACTGATCAGTTATGGGGGCCAGCAAGAGAGCTTGGGTTATTGCAGGATATTTCACCTGAGGAAATTTGTGCAAGGGACAGAAATGTGACTCTCCTGTGGAAGGGCCTCCTGGCTGCACCAGTGTCCAGATGCTTGAGAAGTGCAAAGTGCCTGTGCTTGATCCCTTGTTCTATTTTTCCATATTTTACCAGCATCGATTTGACAATTGATCACTCCATCCTCAGTTATTGAGGGGTTGTACCAGTGTATGTGAGAGCAGTTCTGGGCCTAGCCCAGTCTGGATTCCTTCTCTCTTTGCTTTTGGATCATCTCCTTGCAGTGTGGCTGGGCTCAGCCTAGGGGCACACCATAAATAGCAGGCTTGACTGCTGCTTTTTATTTATCCATATTAAGTTCATCAGATGAAATCAAAGCTTCCTGAGGCCATCTGAAGCTTCCTGGAGAGGGTACTCTCACAGTCAGATGTGGCTCCTGGCAGGCAGACGTGTGTCTCCAGGAGGCAGACATATGCCTCCGACTTGGATCGCTCCTTTTGGGCTATGTGGTTGTAAGAGCATTTTTTCACAATATATTTCCTTGGGGGAATCTGATGGACTTAGATCTCGGATACCATCCCCACTAAGTGATACAGTAAAAATAACCTATTATTCTCTGGTTCTGACCTGGGCGGTGACAACATATTGTTTCAGCATCTCTGTCAGACTATTTCCCTTAAGAGCCATTTTAACCTCACCCAGTGGGACATAGCTAAAGGAAATGAAACGCCAGCCCCATTAAGGAAAAAGACAATGCCTTTCACTAAACAAACTTACTTTTCTTGGCTTTTCTTCGCCAGGGAGAATCGCCTGTACCCCCCACCCTTGCAGCCTTTGTAGACAGTTCCTGTAATTGGGAATGGCTGGGTGGACACCAATGGCTGGCAGCAAAGGGGGATAAATCCGACATCCCTTGAACGTGACATGGGCTGGGACCACGGTCCCAGGTGGCCCCTTAGCAACAATTCCTGTGGTACTGGTGGACCGTACGTGCCTGCCAGCCACGGCTGCTGGCCCTCCAGACACAATTGGGATTTTAGCAAGTCTATACACAGTAAAGCTGGGCTGTTACTTATTTTATACAAGCCTTGGATAGGTAGTGTGCCCCACTGTTGAGAGCTGGTGACTCGCACTGAAGTTGTGGGGGTTCCGTTCCTGCCACCCAGTGAAATCACAGTGAACCCCAAAAGCAAGCATGACCTTGAGGGTTCATGGACTAAGGGAAAGCTCATGTTCTGTCATCACACTCCAGCTAAGGCTGAAGCAAGTTTTATGCTCATACTTAGGTTTTCAAGCACATCCATTCATTTGGGGTATCTTGAGACAAATTAGAAGTTACAAAGAAGAAGTCTGGAAAGGCACCATCTCACATTTGTGTGCAGGTAATTGGGACAAACCACAGGGTGATCACCTTGTCCCAGGGAGAGTCAGGGTTTACAGAATACAATCAACTGGTCAGCCTTGCAAACTCTGGGTAGAGCTGACTAACACCTGGGTCAAAGTAAATCCGCAGGCAAGAGGATTAGAGCTGGCAGAAAAATAAAGGACTCTGTGTCACGAGATAAAAGTAGATTGCAAAAAATTGCAATCCTGAAGAGTTTTTAATCCTAGAGATGACTAATGCTTCAGGTCCCCTTGGTTTGGGTGTTTTTTTTTTTTTTGCATAAAGGGAGCCTGTGTTCCCAGTGTTCTGTTTCGGAGTATTTCCAGTATCAGTCTCCATGGGGAGCAGTTAAGCTCCTATTTCAAACCTAATCCTTCAGGGATCTATAAATCTATATATTTCTGTGCCTTCTTAAGTAGGTTTATGGCTCTCCCACCAGTACACCCAAAAATTGTGTGAAAAATAAGAGCATACCCTAAACACTAGTTGTGAGACTCTCTCTTTTTCACACTTTCTCCCTCTGTTGATGAGTATTTCAATAACCCCTGTGAAGAATAGCTTCCATGAGATGATCTGAATGCCCTCCATTCCTCAGCCCAGAATAGCCTATTGCCTGATGGTTATGACATCCTCCTGCAAGATGAAAGATAGGGATTCAAGCAGCACAAATAGCAAAAGAGAGCAAAAGTGAGCTTTCTCCATGCCTGGTAGCTGTTGCAGTGAGAGCAGGACATCAACCAGCTTGTAGGTATCTCTTTGAAGAAAAGCAATTGCATCCACTTATTATATTTTTTTCTCCCTCAAGAGATGACTCCAGGGGTTTATGCAGGATGTTGCCTGTTTGGGACTTGGAGTGAGGTGCAGATGTCTCAGGGATGTTAAGGCTGCTGTGAATCCCTTTGAGAGGCACCTCCATTAATCTCCATTTGTGATACTCAACTCAAGTTAGCTATTGTAAATTAAGCCCCAAAAGCAGCTAAGTGCCTAAAGGCTGTTACAGAGGTGGCCCTGCAATTTTTATTCTGTTACTGCACTGCTTTATCTCATACCGTGTCTCTTAACCGAGACCAACAGGAGATATTTTAGTGGAATATGTCCTGCCTTCATCCCCCTGCAGTGGTGATGGTCCATCACCCGGTGATTTCACTTTCTCCTTCTGTGAGCTCTCTCTGCTGTTGACCACGAGGTATTGCAGTGCTCGTGTCACCCAGTGTACTCACCAGTGGCCTTGTTTAAAAACCAGTAGAAAGTCATAATGATTAACATTGCGGAGATTAAAGTCCCTCTTTAGATCACAGCCTGATAGGCAGCTGCTGTCACAGTGCCTGCTTTGCAAAGGCCACCAATGTGCCAGCAAGGCAAGTGTGGAGCTGCTGTGGTTTGTGGCAGTGTTATCCCTCTGAAACTTTCCGTGGTGGATGGAAAGATTTACAGGTACAGTGATGCATATCTATCTGAAAATCATGTTCGGATTAAAAACTTCCTGCAGAGCTAATGTCAGCTCAGTCTTCGGGTCACTGCCTCGAGCTCAATCAGGTTAGAGATCAGAACCAGCACACAGGTACGAGGAAGGTTGGCAGCTATCAAACAGGATAATCTGCAGCATGATTTTTTTATGACTGTGCACTCATAATGACATGTGCAAGCAGCAAATGGATGTGATATGGAACAAACTTGCTGGTTTGCCTGGTTCTGGTGAAAATTTCAGTATCAAAACAGTATGCAAAAATAACTGGTCAGATCCAGCTGACTGGATAAGTCACTTGAGTTATGTGGGGAATGAACTGGCCACATATGCCTGAGATCTCAGTTAACATAAAAGTTATGGGTTACTCCTAAATTATTTTCATTAGAAATTCTTGGTTTAAAAGGCACTTGTTAGAATAATTCTTTCTGTTATTATTTTTGTATGTGTGTGATTTTGATAATAAATTATATATATAAATTATTAAACCAGCTATGGTTTAATATGTCTCATGCCACTGACTTTTTAATTAACTAAGGAGCCATCATTCTCAGCAAACTGTTCCATTGCATAGGTGTGCATTTCACAATAATTGAATATAAAGACTTATTTTTGTCCCTTTATTGATGTCAAGGGAAAACAGTGCAGTTATGAAAATGGAATAAACTGAAAAGATTCCTTCAGTTCCTGCAGGTTGATTAGAACAAATGACTTTCCATTCCAGGTTTTATGAATGTATAGTTTTCTGAAAACCTTATAGTACTTTGGGGAATGGAAATTGCAGGCAATAAATAATGTAGAATTGCTCAGGTATTGAGAAGTAGAAGAATGGGGTTTATCTGGAAAGGTGAGATTTACTATTCTGTATTTCACATAAATGTTTTAGAAGGAACCAGATGCAGTGATTTGTACTTTATTTTGGGCGTGGAAGCAGCGTGAGACACTTGCCCAGGAGCACCACATGCTGGAGCTGGCACGGGGAGTGCTCCTGGGGCACCCCTTCCCTGTGGGCAGCAGGTCAGCAGTGAGCAGTGATGGAGCTTCGCAGTGCCCTGCACTGCTCTGGCTGCAGAGAGGTGACCACACGGTCAGGGGGGCTTTGTCTCTCCTGGTCAGGGAAGCCATCAGATCTGTTTTCCTACCTCAGCTTGATAAACAGCACTGTTTTGTATGGAATGAGTTTGGCGAAACAGTTCCTGCAGTGTTAAGAGAGGTCTGCTGGAAAAGACTGTTCAATCAACCCCTCTTTCTTTTTTTTCTTTTTCTGTGTAGAAAGCAGAAATATGGCAACAAAGGAAAAGCTTCAGTGCTTGAAAGATTTCCACAAGGACATCCTCAAACCTTCCCCTGGCAAGAGCCCGGGGACACGGCCTGAGGATGAGGCCGAGGGAAAGCCGCCCCAGCGGGAGAAGTGGGCGAGCAAGATCGACTTCCTGCTGTCCGTGGCCGGTGGATTCATTGGTTTGGGCAACGTCTGGCGGTTCCCGTATCTCTGCTACAAAAATGGCGGAGGTGAGTCCTTATTCCATGCTCAGGAGTCAGTCTGTCTGCCCTACGCTCACTGTTTTTCACTGCCTTCATCCAGTTTTTGAGAAGAATGTTCATACATCTGTTTTCTGCCTTCCTCACCAGTCTCCAGGAGAGATTGTTTCATCATTGAATAGTTTTTATGAAAACTTTATTAGGGAAAAAAACGCAGCAATTTCAAATGTTATGTTAGTGAACCTTTCCTGTTTTTGTTTTTTTTTTTTTTGTTTCTGCTGCAACTGAGTCTGAGTTTTAACCAAAAGATATGCTGTTAATATAGACCAGTAGGATTTCAGACCAGTAGGATTTCAGACCAAGGGATTTCAGAATAAGAGCAGTCTGAGCCATGTGAAACCGTTGTGTGCCTAACAATCTGCCATTGTTATTGCAGATACTCACTTTAAAGAGGTAAGAAAATGTCCTTTCCAGCCTATACCCATCCTTTTTGCAGAGAAAATGAACAAAAATACCCCAGAATAAGATTATTTCATACTGATATTAAAGTATTAAACATGTTTATTTGTTTATATGTGCCTGTTGCCACTTTTTAGATGATCTTGTCTTATTTCATTCATTTTTTCTCATTATGTGCTGTTGTATTTTCTCAACAGGTGCATTTCTTATACCTTATTTCATTTTCCTGTTTGGGGGAGGTCTTCCCGTGTTTTTCCTGGAGGTGGTGCTAGGACAGTATACCTCCGAAGGTGGAATTACATGCTGGGAGAAGATCTGCCCTATTTTCACTGGTAAGTACATCTTGTTGTGCATTACTCCTTAAAGACACCTCTGTAAACCATATGTAGCAGCACCATTCCCCTCATGTCCATTAATTCATCTATTTGCTCTAGTAATTAAGGGTATGATATTCGTTTCTGGAAAGGTAGAAGTCAGAGAGTCTGAAGGACAAAGTGCAGTATTGATTTTGATGCTATCAGCTTGTTAACTGGCAAAACTGCCAACAATCAAGAAAGAAATTGCATATTATGCCTTTTAAGGCAATTGCACATTTTGTTTACAGGTATCAGAGAAAGTGTTGTTTTGGAAGGCTAGATGGCATTAATGAAACCATTTTTGAAATGTTATTTTGGTCTGGAAATCCCTCTTCCATGTGAAAGCTTACCATTGGCATCATCCCTCTGCTACTGATACAGTCAAAACCTGGACAGCACTTTTTGGTTGAATTCAGGATCAGGGCTTTGGTCATAACTGAGCAGGTCCTGGCAAATGCTGGTCTGATACTATTGAAGAGCGTTTGCCTGCTCTGTTCTCACAGGGACAGTAAGAAGGCTGCTCTGGATGTTAACTAAAAGGAAAAATGAAAGACAGGTTAGAAAAATTATGGAGGATGCCTGTCTTGTGTGTAGATTGCCCTTTACAGCTGGACAACACAGGCAGAATTACTCAGAATAACTACACTAAACATGTGGCCCATTTGGAAAGAGTGGGCACTTCACACTGGCATGTCTCTAGCTCTGCCACTGTTGCTGTTCCAGGCATCTCTCTTCCCTTATGTCACCCCAAGCAGAAGTGGGGGTTTTCTCTGAGGCTCACACTCCCACCTAGTACTCAAAATGCTGCTGAAGCTGATGTAATTGTGCTGCTTTAGCTTAATTTTCTTCCTCCTCCTCCCACTTTTGTGAAAACTTTTTTTTTTTTGAGGAGGAGGAAGAAGGAATGTTCCTTGTTTAAATAGCAATCTCACAGGCATCCATAATGCTGAAAGAAATGCAGATGTACAGAACAAATAGCTCTTGCTCTGCTTGTTTCTATCTGACATAAAATTAATCTCTGGTGATAAAGATTCCTGCTGCAACAAGGTTTTAAACTGTAAAATATGAAGCAGGTACCCCAAGTGCTGGAATATCCATCAGAGTGATGTTAAAGGGAGCCTCTTAGGTTCTTGTAAGAGCCTAAGAGTTCTAAATTTTTGAAGGAAGTATTTTTATTTTGCCTGTGGTTCATAACTGGCAAACTGTGTAAGCAGAGATTGATCCAGTTAACCATAAGAGCCACAAATACCATACTTCCTTTGCTCAAGTGAAATTGAGGCAGAAACAACTGCTTTCACATTGATTCCTTTTAACTCATTCAAGAAATGTCTTTTTTTTTTTTTTCCCCACATAGACTTAGCCTGGCCAGTTGATAACTGAGTGCTGCAGGGGCTGTCCAGCTGAGCTGCTGCCAGGAAAGTTGTCTTGGGGGACAGTGTGGCAAGAATGAGGTTGCCCACATAGGTACCTAAGAAGTGAGATGGTGTAGCAAACAAAGCCTGATGCCTTGACTTCCCTCTACTAAAACTTGATATAGCTGGGTTAATGTTAAATTGGGTAGATATCCTGCAGTCCTCTCTTCAGTGTCAGCAAACCATAGCCAGAAACTCAGCCCTGAGTGCCAGAGATGCTGGCAGGTCTGTGCTTATGTGTGGTTGGGCCGAGTTTCCATCAGCAGTGGGGTAGGGTGGGTTACAGCCCCACAAGACAGTGGCAACGGCATCAACCCCAGGAGATCACAAGGTGCAGCATCTGTCACATCTGCACATTTTTCTTTTCTCTCCCCTTCTTGCTAGGAATTGGTTATGCTTCCATAGTGATTGTGTCCCTTCTGAATGTGTACTACATCGTGATCCTGGCCTGGGGACTCTACTACCTGTTCCAGTCGTTCCAGAGCGTCCTGCCATGGGCACACTGCCACCAGAAGTGGAACACGCCGACCTGCGTGGAAGACACTCTCAGGAAGAACAAAACGCTTTGGATATCACTGAATGCCACTAACTTCACCTCTCCTGTCACAGAGTTTTGGGAGTAAGTACCCCCTCTTCATGATGTCTTCAGGGAGCTTTTGGTGGCATGCCAGAGGTCAGTACTGAGATTCTATGGAAGCTCAGTGGGAGGTGTTAGGTAGAAAAAGAAAACTGCTCTGGGTGTCAGTTTTTTGACCAGTGTTTGGTACTCGTTCTCACCTATCTTGAGACAGACTGGTAAGTCTGGGAGTGGTGGAAGAAGGTGTTAGATGTGTAAGTGCATTTATCCTAGACCATACAGGGAGCTCTAAAAGCTCAGTACAGCTTCTTCTTTGGAAGAAAACTTGTTTCCTTCTTGGCTGGATTCTCTGAGTGCAGCAGGAGAACACTAACAAGTCACTGCAGATGCCCTGATAGCAGGGATTTACAGTGGAAGCAGTGACAAATCATCACCTTTGTGGTTGCCTCTTCCCCAGCTGTTAGCATTTGCAGTACACTTTGTGAAGCTGTAACACATCTCTTTTCAACAATGTAAGGCTTTGACCTCAGTAATAATTCTGACAGAGGTGGTGAGCATTGTCCTGTACTCTAGCTTTCTCAGGTCATCTCTGTTACAACGTTTTTCTCTGCAGTCTCTGAGGAGGCTGTTTTGCCAGATGCCTGAATTTCATCAGTCATAAGCCTCTTATTCTCATTTCTCTCTTATTTTTCAAGTTTTAAATCATATTGCATAACATGATCTCTGAACTGGCATGACCTCAAAACTCTATGTGTTTATATAAGTGTCAAAACATAGCAGCAGAGGAAGACACCTGTAGGGAAACTTAAATCCAAAGTATCTACAACTAGTTTATTAATAATTTTTTTTTTGCTTACTTGCTTGCTTGCTCAGCTAGTCCCTTAAGGGTAGAATCAGTTTCTGGCTCAGCTTGCCTTTTTCAGCATGTTTGAAGTGCAGTTTCATCTCTGATCAACTTGTACCTACTTCTCTATTTTTAAAAATAAGCATCAGCCAAAGCTCCAGTAGGAATCATGTTCGTGCTGAAGATGTTTGGCATTCATTAGGTTTAGAAAAAAATAGTCTTAGGAACTGTGTTAAAATTTGTAACACGAGAGCCAAACTACAAAAGGGCAGATTGAATCTTGGATTGGTAGTTTGTCAGAAGGCTCTGGTGGTTGGTGTGAGGGGCAGGGTGCAGGCTGTGAGAGCAGGGTTTTCACCACAAGCTTTGTGTTTCCTTGTTGAGGGGCAGCTGCTTTCCTAGGTGACTTCATTCCTCGTAAATACGGAAGAAGTTGGGGAACGATTGTTAAATGTTTCCATTGGATATTTTGGGGGAACTTAGAGGCAAGTTGCAGTAGAAGAGGAAGGAGCTCTCACTCCTTTGGACTCTCTCACAATGACTTGGGACTGAAGGCCTTGAATCTAAATGAGTGGCTGGTTTGGTTGTGTGTTCAAAGGTCTTCTCAAGGCCACCCAAGGAAGCAGAGTTCCACAGTGCTGCCCCAAAATAGTTGCTCCCCCAGATTCCCAAAGCACTGTCTTCATCACCGCTTTCGTTGAACTGTTTTGCTGACAATCCTTTTGTAGCTGGGGGCAGCCACGAGCTTGGTGGCTCCTGATGTGGCTGTGGGATTGTCCTGCTGCTCTGGAAGCTCCTGCTCCTGTAGTGCACAGGTTTGTGGGCCGAGTTGTCTCCTGGGCCCCAGGCAGCATGTCCACTTGAGAAGACTGAAGATACCATGACAGAAAGGAAAAGGGCTGGGGGCTGGGAAAGGGGTTGTACACGAGTGAGGGCTGCAGCACACTGGGGAACAGCAGAGCTCTCTGTGGGTAACAGCACAGCAGGTATGTGATGAAGGGTGTTATGGCAGGGCAGCCATGGGCTAGGGGAATGATGTCCCTCTGGGATCATGGTAGTGATGGAGCTTTTAGTTAACGTCCCTCTAAGAGAAACCAAGTCAGAAAACTCCCCTGCAAGCTGAGCCAAATCCTCCTGTAGTTGTACTCAGACTGGAGGTGCCTGAGGCTGGACAACAAATCTTTGATCCTCACACAGTTCCCTGTCCTCAGCTGTGCCCTCACTGTCTGTAGCAGAGTCGGAGCAAAGGTTGATCAGGGATTAGTGCTCCTGGAGTAGCTCTCCCTGCACTTTGCAGCCACTTTAACTTATGTCCTCAACAGTTTTAGACACTGTAAGCTGAACTCTTCCCTGGAGTCTTGCTAGGGAGGAGCTTGGCTCTGTAATCCTACTAGGACAGACATTCTGCCCATAACTCACAGTTTCATCATGGGCAAAACTGTCCTTAACAGAGCAAGCTGCCTTCAGGAGTCATGACACTTAGAGGAGTATTAAAAATAGCTGTTCTCTCTGCATAAATAACTATTGATGTCTTCAAGTAAGAACAGAGATCACGCAGCACTGTTGTAATTAAAGTAGCATAGCATTTACGTGGTGCAAGCACTGAATATCCCCCTTTTTTTTTTCCCCAGCCATGCTGCTCTTTACAATTCTGAAATTAAAATTAGTTTTAGGAATTTTCAGATACTTTTCTGCCACAGACAATGCTGGCTGCCAGCCAGCCAGCTACCAACATTGAAAGGACAGGTAAATAATTAGTCTTTAACTGAAGATATCCATCTGCTTTGTGGCACAATTAATTCCAGTTTAATTTAGAGGTTTGTGAGTATTTGGTTTCTGAAACCCAATGCCATTTTTATTGTGGGACATTTATGTAGTGTCCTCATCAGAAGAGCTTAGTAAATCTAGCACTGCCCAGGTGTAATTGACCACGTTGATGCATTAACCTCTTCACATTGAACTTCTCAGCCTGGCTGGACATAAAGTGTGGCCTGACATTTCAGTTCATTTGAATTAATGTTCTGTGCAAATCACATGCTTGCTTGAGCAGCAATAAAAGGGGGTTAAGAAAATCAGGCTTTATATCAGGAGACTTTCCTCTTGGTATCACATGCTTCAGGTCTTATTTCTGAAGATTTTATTTGGAAGTCCAAAACCTTAAAGGCTTACACACATATTAATACATAAGGGATAAGTGTAACAGGGTAATTATGGCTGAACAAAACCTCTGATTGTCTGGTGCTGGCCAAGTGTTTATAAATATTTGGTAATCAGCAGACTTTATTCGTCCAAATCCCAAGAGAGACCATCACATGCTAATGGCATGTAATCCTAAAGGGAGCAAGACAAAAAACTAAACAAAATCTAGAGCAGCTGTCTCTGCCACTAAGAGCAAACCTGAGACTTTTAAAACTTCTTTCATGTTCTCCTTTTAATATTCTTCTGTACAACCTCTTCAGTGTTAATTATTCTTGTTCATCCAACATGAAAGGGTGCTTCACCTTTCCTGGCTTGAAAGGTCCTGTCTGCATTCACTTGATTAATGAGCTGGAATAGCCCTCAAGGATTGCATAATTCTCTTCATTTTATTTTTGTTTATGTTGTAGAGCCAGTTACAGCTCCTGTTACATTTCCATATTGCACACACTAGAACATATTAATGTTCAAGGGTCAAGAACTCCTGTTTACAACAAACTCAGCCCCAGCCTGTTGTCCCATTGATTATATAGGAGTGACAGTTAATGACAGCATCAAGACTATAAATCTGAATAAGTAACAACTCCGTGTGTGAGTGGTGTGAAGGCAGCTGAGTGGGCTTGGCTTGATCTCCATAGCATGGGGGTTATGTAACAAAATTGAAGCGTTATCAGCACAGCCCAGCTCATGCTCCTTCCTGAACTTGAATTTACAGGGTCACAAATCCAGGTTGAGGGCTTCTACAAGAATATGTAGGGCTAGAACTCATGAAACAATTGTAATGCTGAAGATCCCCTGGTAATTGTGAATGTATTCCTTGAAGTAGTCAGTCTTTGTGAGATGGGATAACCCTGGACAGAGAAGGCCAATGCATCACAGGGTGCTTGCTGCCTCACATGGAAAAGTGAGATATCTGGCTTTTTTACATAGAAAAGTAAGATATTTGGCTCTCAGTAGCCCACTGGGGTGTCCTCAAAAAAATCTTGAAAGAATTGCTGGGGCAAACTCTAGGAGAGATGGCCACTTGCTTTTGGTTCCCTAGTAAAAAGCAAAGGAGTCTTAGCTGAATGCATTAATAAAGATCCCGATTCCAAAAGGCATTTGCAGTTAATTATTCATGGTTTCTTGAGAGTCAGCTCTATAGATTGCCTTTTTAATACAAACTGCCCCTTTGATTGGAAAATTGCCATCTATTTTTTAAAAGGCACAGAAGGTTGTGGCTGAACTTTGTCATCTTATAAATGTATTTTCTTCTTTTGTATATGCACAGCAGGTTTTTCCTTTGTTTCTTTAGTCTCAGGTGAAGCAGGACTGCAACTTTATGCCAAATAGTCATTACTGAGGGGTTTCTCATAACTGTTGAATAGCTGTGCTGATTAGGGCAGACTTACCCTGTCTGGTGCCATTAGTCCTTTTCCATAACAAAATACATACACGTTCAGAGAGAAGAAAGCGCTTGGTGTGAGAACATGGTCACACAGGTAATCCAAGCAAGTTTGGCAACCAGAGATGCCAAAACAGATGGGCGAGGGTTTGAGTCCTATTAAACTGGTCGATCCAGGGCTTTTTCCAAAAACTAATTGCAAATTTTCCATCAGTGACTTCATTCACTATTATTGCCATGGTAATAGAAAAAAAAATTCATTAGTTCAGGGGAAAACCAAACCACAGTGGTCTGTCTTGTAATGGATCCCCACACAGAGCTGTGCACCCCACACACATGGGCCTGACCCAGCAGAGCACTCAGACTGCTCTGGGCTCTGCTCTCCATGACTCAGGTGAATGAAAGTGCCTGGCTTTTATAGCTGTCTGAAAATAAAATTTAACTAATAATTAATAAAAAAATTGTTAGGTAATAAGTTCACTTCTGTAGTCTTGGGGCAAGGCATTTCTATGCTAATTGAGGTCAGACTTTTCCTTGACTAAAAAATCTTGCAGTAACTCTTCAGAGTTTACTGGATTCATTTGCAGAGGAATTTTAGCTCAGTGAACAGTAAGAAACAGTTTGTTCTTTGCATATTTGACAAATGAGGTGTTGAGTATGACAAAGTCTGTACAGTGTGTGAGGACTATGTATGTTGCATGAAATTATTTCAAAAGTAGTTTAAATTCAGTATTTAATGATAAGCCATGGGAATTTTGAAAAGAGAGAAGCCTTAATGAATATTTCCCACCTGGATGAGAGTCTTCTAACAGTCAGATCTTTCTCCCTTAAGACACAGCTCAGGAATTACATTTTATTTATTAACCTAAGTGAGGGAATAAAGCTTCCCACATAATCTGGTGTTAGCTAAATGAGACCCTGGTGTTGGAGGTGCTGAGGGCAGGTGGCAGCACCTGGGCAGTGTTTGTTTTGGGGGCCTCAAGGGGAGAACAGATAATGGCTCCAGCCTTCACCCTGCAAATCTGCATGGCCTGGCACTTCTCTGCACTGCTTTTTCCCTTTCCTCCTCATGGCAGCCTTGCTAATGAACTGAAAAGGAGCAGAAATGTGTGGATACAGGTCAGCTGCAAATGTGCATGATGGAGACATGGTGTGTACTGCTGCCAGGCAGCTTCACGGGGGAGAGTTTGTCTGGGATCTTTAAGAGAGCAAATACTTTTTTATCTCATATTGGGGTGGTCATGGGCTTCTAAAAAAAGGATAATTTTTTAATATGTTGTGCAGTATATTGAATTAAGGAGTCCCACAGACACAGGGGAGATGCAGGTTTGCAAAGCACAGCTTTGGGCACATAAGCCACTGACTTAGCAAGTCAGTGAGAGCAGAGATCTGTCTGTGCATCAGCTGCCCTGCACACCATTGTGTATTCTCAGCCATCCCAGCCAGAGTCTGCATCAACTGAGCTCCTGCATCTCTCTCTTGTTTTGTTTCCTTTCAAATATTCAGGCGCAATGTGCTGAGCTTGTCCTCGGGAATTGAAGATATTGGTATTATCAAGTGGGATCTAGCACTGTGTCTTCTCCTTGTCTGGGTGATATGTTTCTTCTGCATTTGGAAAGGAGTCAAATCCACTGGGAAAGTAAGTGCTCTTTTACCCATTCTATAATCACTGCAGTTAGAGATGATAGGAATACTAAGTAACGCTGTTCTTGAAGATATTCACCATTTCCTGGAAAAACTGTATTTTTACCCTGAGTAAGAGAAGAATTTATATTCAACTAGCTTTTGAAAGTCATTACAAATGCCCAAAATGCCTGTGAGTCAAGTAGCCACTACTGGAAGGGCATCAAGAAGCAGATACAAGCATGGATTTCACACCGCTTCCGCTCTAGGAGGACGAGCATCCCACTGATGTCATGAGTGCAGAAGGCCTCAGGCTTGTGATGGGGGGTGTTCTGCACTGCATGTCTGTGCTCTCACTGCAGTCAAGGTCATTCCAGTGCAGCAGGATGGATGTTAACAGAGCTGTGGTAGGGATGTTTTAGGGCAGTGGAAACTGCACAGCATTTTTGCAATAGTGCTCACTTATATGGAAGAGCTCTGTGCAGACACACAGGGCTAAACCTAGGTACTCATTCAGGAGCCTTGTCCCTAACAAAGATCCTGCATAGCTTGTGGGTTTAGTCCTGTCACATGCTTTCCAGAAACATGTTTTCCTGTCAAGGATAACAGTTGCATCACTCCTGAACATCTTGCTCCAGTGCAGTCTTGGTCAGTCACATAGTCTGAAGCATAACATTATTCTCCCTTGCATTCAGGAGTGTTTTTACACCCATTTTCATGAGTTTTGAAGTCATTGTGTTTGTGGAATTCTCCACTTTCAAACTTGTTGCTTGAGACAGTGTTCAGGTAAGTCTGACAGAGGAGGAGAGATCTCAAGGTACTGAGTTCCCCACATTTCTCCTCAGCTAGGTGGAAGAAAGTGACCCCATTAGTGCCCTTCCTAAGAAAAAGACTACAGTGTGAACTCATCTTCTGTGAGTCCCCAGAAAAGTCAGAGCAAGGAATTACAAGTGCCTCAGCTGCAGAGAGAGCATAATTTAGAAGTTTTACCTTGTAGTATGCTGCAAAATCAACCAGGAGACAAAACTTCTTAGGAAGCCAGACCTCATCAATTCCACTGTTGACTAAATCACTTGCTTTGCTGCAGTTTCTACCTTGCTTTCTGTGATTTTTATCAATGAGCCTCATTAAAAAGCTGGTGCCTTACTCTGGATTACTGCCACATTTCCCCCGAAGAACACCTTCCACACCTCTAAAGCACACATTGACAAAAACGTTTGTTTCTCTATTCCCTCTGATTGATGTGACTCAGTGAGGAGATTGTACAAGTTTTGTAGTACAGGTGGATGCAGTAAATCTCCTGCAGCAGCAGGGTGGAAGTGAACATTTCTGCAGCACCTTTGGCAGCTCTGGTGTCTGCTCAGTAAAGGCTCCAGTAGCACGGAGAAGCATTCCAAGCTGCCTAGGGTACTATTTCTAGTCCCCTGAAGATAACAGGTTGAAAACAGGTCAGTTAAAATCAGTTATCTAAAAATGTGTTCTCTGCAAATCCTGCAAAATGGTCTCACATCTAAAACAGGGCATTTGTCAGGAATTCACTCCTGCTCTCGGCAGCATCAGAGCTCCTGCAGGTGTGGAGCCAAAGAGCAACAAAACCATTGGAAAGTCTCCGGCTGACTCCATTAACTTTGGGGTCAAACAAAAGTAAACTGTAAACTCTAATGGAGGACTTGAATTATTTGAGAAGTCTAGTTTACTTTAGTAGAGGGTTGTTTATAGCACTTCCCTGCTTTCCAGTGTGTTAATGGCTCTCTGGAGAGTGAGGTGGGGGTGGGGGAAGATGTAGTTTTTAAATCTTTTAGTAAAGCATTGGACAAACAAACACGAAATTGTGATGAAAAATATTAGTTATATTTAAGCTTTAGATAATGTACTTGATCTTAAAAACTCCTGCAGCATCGTAAGAGGATTTCTACCTGCAGTGCAAACTCTCTGTGAGTTTTTGTTCATTCAGTTCCTGCCAATACCTCAAAGTGTATTTTTTTTGTAAGAAAATGTTGATTTTTTCATACGTCTGGCTTATTAAAAAAAAATAAGAAGGTGCAGAAATCCCCCTTTTATCCTGGTTTAAGTGAAACTAGGCTAATGTGCAATACATGGTATTTGTCAGTGGAAAATATACATAAAATTCAAAGAGAGAATTAAAAGCGCATGTATGAAAAATTTCCTTTCATTCTATGAAATCAGCCCCGCTCTGTGAATTATTATGGCAATGCAGGCTTTGAGTTCTCCTCGTTATTCTCAGAGGACACACTTAAGAAGAAAAATGGAGCATCCTGGGAGCTTTGCAGTAGTTAAGCAAATTCTGAAAACAAAAATACATTTTAACTCATGGCAGCGAACTGTAATTACCTGGGGGAACCATCTGACTCCAAGAAAAATGCCCTTTCTTGGACAGTAGTGACTGTAGCACAGCAGTTATATAAAAAATGAGAGAAAGCACTGATGAGTAAAGAAAGCAAAATGTTAGAGGTCAAAAAGTGTGGGTCTAAAGATAGAACTGTCCAAATGCAAGCTCAATTAACCCTCGTGCTGGAGATGAAAGCAAAGGGCTCTTTCATCAAATGAATGAGGAGATAACAAGAAGAGAAGAAGTAGGCTGTTATTCAAAGAGAGTGGGAATAGAGGTTAAAGATAATGAAGACATATTTTCAAACTGGATGAATAGAGCCTTAGTTTCCAATAATGATGTTGCTGAATAGGCAGCAAGGGCAAGAATGAAGTTATAGGACTGGAAATTACCACTGTTGAGGCTGATGCCAACCTAAAGGGCTTGATGTGTTCAAGGAGATGGGAAGGGACACAGGAGCACGGACTAAATTACCTTAATCCCTGAACACAGTCCCTGGTGAAGCTGACTGTAGGAGCAGTAGTGGGGCTGCACAGCAAGGTCAGAGGCAGCAGCAGAGCTTGCGAAACAGTTTGCAGTTTGTAAGTTTTAAAGTTCCAATAAAGAATGAGGTAATAATGTTTCAGGGGGGCCTCAGTGAGGAAACCTTTTCACTTCCCTGGCAGAGGTGCACTTGTCATGTGAAGAGGACAAACAGCGCAAAGGCAGAATTTGAACAAAAGTCATGAGTTGTATAAAATCATGTCTGAGTGACCTGACTGTTGGCTGGGGCCTCTGGAGAGATTCATGCACTGCTTTCAGGCCAAAGGAAATAAGGTGTTAAAGACCATTAAACTAATAGTACACACAGAAACTCAGATTGGGCCCTTTTTAGGTACGAGGGGGCTTTGAACTCCCATTGTTGGACCTCTCTTGATTCTGGATCTTTGACTGCCACAGATTAAGAATTCCTTTTTTTCTTATTTCCAGGTAGTGTACATCACTGCCACATTCCCATTCATCATGCTTCTTGTTCTACTCATCCGTGGCGTGACCCTGCCTGGAGCTGCAGAAGGCATCAAGTTTTATCTTTACCCTGATATCTCACGGTTAGCTGACCCACAGGTACAGAACCAGGAGTGGGGAGCGGGATGATTTCCTGTGCAAAGGGGGATGGAGGAGGGTGATGGTGCTGATGTAGTGACAAACAATGTTTTTTCCACAGTTTTTAGAGGTCCAAATAAAGCATGAATGTTAATTCTGGGTTGTATTTTCCAGAGATCTGCTTGAGAAGGTCACTGTTAAATGTGTTAATGCATCTTTCCATGTGTGTGTTTGTGTGTGTATGCGTGTGTATTTTTTTTGTGTCAAAGGACTCTGAGGCTGTAGACTCTATCCCGTTATACAATCTCAGCTTTCTTGTTGGTAAGGTAAGGGAGATGCATTTTTTAATGAGGATAGTCTTTAGTTTCAAAGGAGAGACATGTGGGCTTCACAGATGGAACAACAAGCAACAACTGTGAGTACCAGTGTCACTTATCTCCCACTGCTCAATAGGAGGAGGCTGGGAGAGAAGTGAATGAAATTATAGAAGACTGAAAACTCAGGCAAAGGTGGAGAAAATGCTCTCTGAGGCTCAGGAGCTACTGTTTGCTTAGGCCTGGCTAGTGGGAGCCAGACTCTTTCTGTATAGAGAGAAATTCTGTCTGTGCTCACAGAGTGCAAGTATGGGACACTTGAGCAGATCAGCATCATTTCAGCCAATAGCGTTCATGTGAGAAACAAAAATAAAATGCAATATTCCCCCCTGAAAAAAACAAAGAAAACAAGGGATCTTTGAAAATAATAAAATGTTGGTCGCAGTGATAGGAAGTAACATCTGTCTTTGCTATTTCTTTCTAGTGAGTATTTGGTTAAAATAAAACTCCAGTGGTCACCAAAGAACTGAAGTAGGAAAAGTGTAATTGAAAGAAACATAGTGAAAATGTGGTTCATTCTCTAGTCTTGCCCTCTTTTACAAGACACCCTTTTCACAGGAGACATTATATTTTATGATTTTATCTTTTTTTATGGCACTCTTATCATTTTTATGATCTACAGTTAGCCCTAACCAGAGTGTCAGCAGATAATGTAGGAGAGGTTCATGTGAGCAGGCCAGCTCCCACCCACGGTCTAGCAAAAGCATCGCTCCGAGGAGACAGTAGTCAGCAAGGTGCTGGGAAGTGATGGTGGGAGGGAGGAGGTAATGGTCCTCAGTACATTCTCACTTACTCAGTCTCCTTGGTGGTTTCCACTGCTGTTAGCAGACTTGAATTCACAGAAAGAAGAGAACAGATGGGGTTCTGAGGATGTGTTTTGATAGTTTGCTATGTATTTACTAGCCAAGAAGTTCATAGTGTACAGTTATTTCACTCTGTATGTGGGTTTTTTTAATTAATCAGGACAAAGAATCATGAGACCAAGATCAGATATGTATCTTATAAAGTGCATTGTATTTTGCTTATTTTCCCCCCACCCCTATGGCTTTTTATCTCACATTTGAACAGATACAAAAACAACCAGAAAGCTAGAAAAATAAACAAACCAAATACACAAACCTGTTTCTCAAGCTTTTCACATCCTCAGTTTAAGGAATCTGCCAGCTGACTCTAAGTGAAATGAGTTACAAGAGAAATGAGCAGTGTTATAAATACTTCTGCATTTCCTATTGCACTGAAACACGTTTATTGTTGTGCCAACAGGAAGGATCAGCTGAATGACTAAGAAACTAGAAATACTGAGCATCTCTGGGGAGGGGAAACAGGAACTATTGTAGAGATTATGTTCTTCTGGGTTCTGATGCTAACAATTTTCTTTTCCTTGAGAAAGCCAAACTTGCAAATGTGTTGTTCTCTTTCCCTGTCTCCCTGGTCCTTCAGCTCTCACCCTCAATGGAAACAATTATTTTGTTGACTTTGCTTAGTTTTAGCTGTGTGTTTGCGTTGTTGCAATGCAACAATGCTGGTAATAACAGTATTTCTATCTTTCCCTTTAGGTCTGGATAGATGCAGGGACACAAATCTTCTTCTCATATGCAATCTGCTTAGGAGCAATGACTTCCCTGGGGAGCTACAACAAGTACAAATACAACTGCTATAGGCAAGTTTCCATCTAAGGGGGTTTAGTGTTTTAGCTAAATGATGTAAATAAAGTAGGGACAATGGGTTAATTTTTTTTTAATTAACTTGCTCCATGACATATGTGTGACTTAGGGACTGTTTGCTGCTGGGATGCCTGAACAGTGGTACCAGTTTTGTGTCTGGCTTCGCAATTTTTTCCGTCCTGGGCTTCATGGCACAAGAGCAAGGGGTGAACATTGCTGATGTGGCAGAGTCAGGTACGATGGTGTTGGTGGCAGTGGTGGTGGGCACTGCCGCCCAGCGTGTGAGCAAAGTTCTGCAGACCCAATCAGCTAACATCTAAGTGATAAAACAGAACAAGATTTCCCATAATTGCCAGAAAAAATAAGCACGTTGTTGGTCTGGGCTTTAATCTAGAGCAGTGAGGGTTAGCTGGGGTTGGACTGTTTACTCTGTCATGATTAACAGGGCAGCGAACACATTTCCTAGAGTGTGCTAATCCATTTGAGTTGAGATTAGAGCTAGGATAACGACACCATTATCTAGGGACCTGAATGTCATTGATTTGAGACTTTATTCCATCCTTCTTTTCAGACATTTAGTTTCATTCAAACGCAAATTGCCAGTGTTTATGTATTTTTCATAGCTTACTTTTGCTTGCTCGCAGCGCTAGAGTAGGATCAGTACCTTGTCCTGTTGAAGGGACACACACACACACACATACATTGCCAAATCTCATTGAAAGGCAAGAGAAGTTGGAGAACTCCAGAGTTTTGTGGACCATTTCACCCGCAGGAACTCTAGGTGTTGCAATCCTGCATTTGTCCTCCATAGCTTCAGGGTGAGGTTGACAGAACTGTCAAAGTCCACTTTGAAACCTGATGTACACTTAGGTTCCTCCCTTATTTCAGAAGTGTCCTTCCCATTAACATTCAGCTATGTACATGCAGAGGTAGAAACTAAATCCTCATAGATTGTAACTGTATCTCAAACAAAACAGAAGACATTTTTCCTCTGTACATTTCTAGTCCATGAGGGCAGGTGTAACCATGTGTTTTCACATAGAACAGACAGATTAGTTGGGAATTACCATGGAAAAATAATGAATCAGGCCTTGACAGCCATGAGGCTTAAAGCTAATCAGATTCTAGTAATAACGATGTCACCTGAGTGCACTTTTGATATTTCTTCTAATTTTTTGAATGCTTTTAATTCACCTGCATACTATTTGAAAGATTTCTTCTGCAAACATGCTATTAAAATGAAAAAGTCAATATATCTTCTAATCACATGGCTCTGGGAGTTAAGTCTTTAAGAAAAATATCTCACTTCAGAAGGGCTAATGAAAAACTAATAGCATTGATGGCAATGATGGATTCTTGGGTGGCTGCAATTGGCATAGCTGTTGCAAGTGCAATTAGTAACAATCTTGGCCATAACACTTTTTTTGTTCAGTTTGATTGCTTTGTTTGGAAACAGGAAGCAAGGGAATAATCCTATTGAATGAATCATAAATAGCCCTATTTTTTTTTATTTATGTGTAGGTGGATTATTTCCAAGAGTAGTATTTTTAAGTATTTGTACATTAGGTTTTTATCTGGTCAATATTTATTCTAATTTTTATTATTATATCTCTGATACAGGCAGCTAGATTCCTGTCACTTGACTTTTTTAGAATTAAACAATTCTGTAGTAACAATGGATTGTTAAGTAATGTTTACACACAAATTAACTCAGACCTAGTGTTTACAAAGCCTTTTTTCAACACCTCAAAAAGCATTTTTTTTAAAGGAGGAGTTTAACAGCTTATTATAGGGTCAGCAAGGGCACTGATTAGCTTCTGAACTCAGCCTTTGATATTTTTGCGTATTTTGTTGTTTACTCCTTTATTTAAATCCATGTCACCGATGGGCAGAGATTGCAACTGCCTCACCTGTCACTGCTGGTCTTTGGCTAAGTCCTAGGAGACATTTTTACATGACACTAAACACTACTAAAATTATCCAAACGTGTCCAAACCACCTCCCCTGTGTTTTCTTGCTGCCTTTCTCAGAGAGATAAGTGCAGAGCTACTGAGGACACTTGGTCCCCCTGGGATGAGTGTCCCAGGACCCACACAAGGCTCTGGGCAGAGTTCTTGCGGCTGCTTCTCAGCACAGAAGGATTCAGCAGGTGCTTGACCCTCGCTTTTCTGGCCTTGCCTTTTTTGGTTTCTTTTGATGCAAGGTCAGAACTGCTCCCCTGGGTCGGGGAAAAGTGAGCAGAGGTGCTGCTGCTTGGCTGCAGCACTTGGCAGGAGATGTTGTCCACAGGGCTGGGACTCCATCTCTGCCCAGTGAGTTAAATTCCTCCTGCCCTATCCATGTCACCATTTGTTTGCCTTCCTGAAAGCCACAGGAACATCAACAAATTTGCTGACAGCAGAATCTCATGGCCACATTTTTTCCCCCTGCCAAATTCAGTGTTGGTGCCATGTGCCTGGGACACACTTGTCAGCCAGGGCTGGCTCCCTCTGAAAGCACTGGTCACTGCTGGCCTTCACTGGCTTCAGCAGGTTTACTCAAGTTAACTCAGACTTCTCTGACTCCTCAGTGAAAGCAGATTTTTAATAAACAGCCTTTTTTTGTTGTTCAGAAATTCTTTTAAAGATAGAGAGGAAAGCAGTTGGGGCTCAACAAAACCATAGTGAGCCTGTCTAATCCATGTGGTCTCTGTTTGGCTGGGAAAAATACTTTACCATCCATGCGATTTGTACCACTGTTAAACCAGCACAAGATTCACTTTTTTTTTTTTTTTTTTTCAATTCCATTTGCAAACAAATTCAGATTAAGCAGGTCTGAGGATAGTGCCTTGGGTTTCCTGATGCCTTCCTGGTCTCTGCCTCTGCAGCTCTCCAGCCATGCCACAGCACTCCATGGCTATTGGCCAGTGCGTGGGCTGGGATTGTGGCAGTCCTCACTGGCTTTTAATAGCAGCCACAAGTGCTTCACTTTTGCAAAACACCCTTCAAAACAACAGGGTTTCAAATTAAATACAATTTTTAGATTATTTATGTTTCGATTGAGAGCTTGCCAGGAACATTTTCTTTCACATGGGCTTTTTATGTTTCAACACTTAGTTTCAAAGGAAAATCAAAATTAGCTCAGGGCTTAGGGCACTTGGTATTAGTTGGTGTCGCAGTGCAAGAACAGTTTTGCTGGCTAAAGCATACAGAATTGCAGCAAATTTTGAGGAGAGCAGTTTTACATCTGTCTCATCAATTGCACAGATAGCTGCAAATGCCATCTAGTAGCTGCTCTCCCTCAGGGAGCATCTACTGTATCCACTGAATTAAGGGGGAAAAAAAGCAAAGCCCCCCCAAAATTTGAGACATTGACCAATTTTTTTGGTATCTTCTGTCGTATAAAATCTTAGTTGTGTTTCATTTAAAATAAAATTAGTTGCTTGATTGTTGGCTAATTTGTATTTATTTATGTTCAAATATTTTCAATGACTGAAAGTTTTCTTTAGTTTGAAAAAAAAAAGTAATCTCGTTTCACGTCTTTCTCTTGCTTCTTTTTCCATCTTTCTTGTTGGAAAGGAAAAGTGGGAGGTAGGAAGAACAGTGTTAGAGATTTTTCTATACAGATCAGAGATAAAATTTTTTGCCCCCGCACTGCAGCATCTTTAAAAAAATGCCTTTTCCTATTGAAAATTACATGAATCCACTTGAAAACTGGCACTTTGAAAGCTCCTCAAAGTAAACAAGAAGATGAGCCAGGCATTCCTGGTTTCACTCTGAATTTAAATCTGCCCTCAGAATTTTTTGTCAGTCTCACCAAATTCCTTCATCTCCTCTGAGAGCCTGCTGTAAATGCTGGGTTGCCAGTGTTCCTGTGTCCCACTGGTGCAGGGCTCTTCCTCTCTCCCCAGAAGCTCTCACAAAGGACAGCTGATAGCACCTGGCTCCAGGTGGGGGACCCTCTGGATTCTAGCACTGCGCCTGTGCTCTCTGTGGGTACGAGTGAGGTGACATCTGGTCACAGGGCAGGCGAGACCCCATCTAGGGAGGAGCACTCCACACTTTGGGTTCCAGAGCAGAGAACCTGGGCACTCAGCCTCAAGCACTCAGCCCCAGCCCCATTGGTTCTCCTACATTTGCGACCCATCCTGCAGCTGGGGCTGATGATGGTCGTGCTCAGTGTCACCGTGGCATGTAGGCTGGCCTGGTTAGGGGCAGATGATGTAACAGCATTGGGAAGCAATTTTACACAGAGTGATTTTACACCCCAGCAGTTCCTAACAGCAGTTTTTTCAATTTTCAGTTGATAAAATTAGGAATAGCCTGATCACTCAGTGCAGCAGGGAGGGTTTGCAGAAGAGAAGGAGCAAACTCCTTGGAGAGCAAACCCCTCTTTAGAAAAGCCACGCAGGGTTCGGAGGTTGCATACAGAGGGAGGCAGTGGTTGCATTAGTAGAGGTCCCAGGGAATGTTTATAGCAGAGTCCCCCTCCCTGCATGCAAAAAAGAGTTTCATCATCATCATCTTCACCATGACCATGTGGGCTATAGCAGTGGGATTCTGCCATTCCCTTGGGTCACCCCTTGCCCCCCGGCCCCCAAGACTGTCCTGTGTCTGTGCAGGGCAGGTGTAGGACACCTCCATTATTGGCATGTTTGAGACAGATGTTAAAACTGGAGATCTGTTAGCACTGGCCTCGGGGGTTTGCCTGTGGTTTCTGCTGTAGTCATGCGTGCTTCGATTTCAGATAAAAGAGCCAAACTGTTTCACTTCTGGTATTTCCAGCTGCGTTTGGATTTATCTGAACGGAACCAGGCATTCCTGAATTTGAGGGTGGCTACTTTTACCAAAGAGCTGGTACTTACTACTTTTCTTCCCTTCCCTTCCCCCCTCCCTATTTTCTCTTTCTCTAGGTCCAGGCCTGGCCTTCATTGCCTACCCAAAAGCTGTGTCCATGATGCCACTGCCCACCTTTTGGGCAATCCTTTTTTTTATTATGCTTCTGTTGCTTGGACTGGATAGCCAGGTTAGTACAATGGATAAGGCATGTGTGACTTACTGTGTCAGCACTGCTGACTGAGAAAAGCTGGTTTTACAGGCATGAATTAAGAAGAGAATACCTCTAATGCTGCTTGAGAGGAATTTGTCCGGGTTGCTTTTTAGTGTAGGGGCTGCACTTGATGAATCTATGACTGTTGATTCATAATGTTGTGTTGCTCAGTAAGTCTATGTCAACAGGAGTTAGTAGAGTTACCACACTAGGGCAGTATTCCCTAAGCTAAATTTCAGTCCTAGTCTAACTACAAAATACCACCATTTTGGTCACAGTACAGTATTTTCTTACTTTGGATAAAAAGCTTAATCATTTTGAAACATAAAGGACTGCAGCAGTCTGTTCCACAGAGTACTCTGTGCCATTGCCTTCACCCACAGGGTGTACACACCATCAATAAAACACTAACAATTAATAACTACTAGGAATATGGGTTTTGATAGTTGCCAAGTGCCAAAAAAAGAAAAGAAAAGTTGTCATGAGGTCCAAAAGCACAAAATGTTTTGTTCGGTATATCCAGGGTGGCTTCAAGAACAGTGAGAGGACAGAGCTGCAGCCTTTTTTGGTTGCCTTGGGCTTGGAGGCACTGAGCAATGTGGGATCCTGCTGACTTTCACGTCAGCAGCGTGCATACAGTACCTCCAAACAGGCCAGAAAGCATCTCAGATTCCAGCTGTACTAATTTTATAGCACACACTGCTGTTAATTAGTGAGCATGAAAAAAATCAAGAAGTTCAGTCAGGAAGTTAGGTTATTTTTCCCAGTGGCTACTTGTAGGAATGTTGGACTAAATACTGCCAAGGAGCCTGTAAATCATTTCTAGATAGTCTACTCACAAGGAAACATGGGTGACCAGGGATTATGCAGTAACTACACTTTCAAAATTGCCAGTTTTATGCACTCAAATGGAAAGTCACTAAGATTTAAAAATGTATATATTTTCATAAGGATGATACGTTTCTGTAGCCTAAATTCTCTCTCATATGAGAGCTCTGTAAATGGATTTTTTACCCAATTGTTGTGTACTTAATCTCTGACATTTTCTTATATTTCATTTGCCCTAAATTGCTCTTTATGGCTTAATCTTTGAACTCTAGTGAGCAACTCTCAACTGTGCCAAAGTAAATGTGAAAGTACCCAATGCTGTGGTTCAGCAGGCCTATGCTTATGTATATTGGAAGCTGTATAGTAATTTTAAAAAGCTCCTCACTGTGGAGAATGAGTAAAACTAATTGGAGCGCTTAATTTCTCTCCTCCACCTCTCTGGTTTTTTGCAGTGCAGTCAAGCAGGTTTCTGGAATGTCAGAACAGTTTCAATCAAATCAGCTTAAAAGAAAGGGTTACATTTAAAAAGTTTTACACAAGTCAAAGTAACAAGACAGGAGGCAATAAAATTTGGTGGAGGACAAAATCTGTTCATAGGACAGTCTGTATTTCCAAAACAGAGCTTCAGAAAGAGGGTGGGGTTGATACAGGGCATTTCTGGGTGCTGTAAGAGCAATGAGGTGCCATGTAGGAAAATGCCTCTTTTTCTGAAACAGTCTTTGTCATAGATTCCCTATGATAAGCTGTTACTTAAGATGATGTATCTACTTAAAGTGAAGATCTTTTCTATAGAGGCAGCCTTGATGGATAACTCCAATCCATATCCTCATGTCTTCAGAGAGCTTGGTGCTTTTGTACCTTGCCCAGTTGAAAGAACAGATCAGTTTAAAGATCCCTTCCATGGTTTTATTTGGGGAAGTTCAGTAGCTGCTTTCCTCCAGGGGCAAAAAGATTGGTTTTTGATTAACTTTAAACTTTTATTCAAATCCAGTTTGGGTTATTTGCTTAACTCAAGTTACACAGTCATATAGTTTTCCAAAGGCAAGTAAGTATAAATACAGTTATCATGAAGCAAGATAAAGACTTTTAGCTCATTTTTTCAGAGCTTCATTTTTGGTTTACAAGTGCAAATAATTTGCCAAATCATTGAATGGGGACTCTATGAACAGCTCCATTATTGCTGCAGAAGTACCCAGAGCCTCCGTCAGAGACATTCTGCTCACAGATCCAGAAAGGACACGTTCAGTCAAGAGCTGATATTTCACATCAAAGTCTGCTTTCCCTTGGCTGGATTTTTCACTGACAAACCCAAGACTAGAATTATATCAAATTTTGGAATTAACCTGACTAGTATCTGTGAGGTTTCCTGGCACATCAGAAAAAGGCTGGGAGGTACTCTCCTAGTTCGGCCTTTTTGGACTGTTTTCCCTCTGCCTCTTTTCTAGCATACACCCTGTGTCCATCTGGAACAGTGACACCATGAAAGCCACAGAAGTGCCTTCCTGTCATCAGGCACAAAAGTGCCTCCTTCATCCTTGTGGCTTGCATTTGCAAGCCCTTTTGGTAGCTCATAAGGCTCCTAGGACATAAAAAAGAAATTCTGAAAGCTTGTTCCGACCTGTAAACTACCCCCACACTCCAGCCTCAGGGTTACAAAGGAATGGTTTCTGTTTCTTTACTGAGAGCAGCACAGAGGACAGAGCTGGGGTGTTGCTGGGGAGGGTTTGTTCAAGTAGGAGCCTGGGTGGACTGCAGGTAATCTTCAAATCATTTCTCTGCTGTTGTTTTTCCCCTGCAGTTTGTTGAAGTTGAAGGACAGATCACGTCATTAGTTGATCTGCACCCATCCTTCCTAAGGAAGGGTTACCGACGGGAAATCTTCATCGCTATAGTGTGTTTCCTTAGCTATCTTCTGGGACTAACTATGGTGACTGAGGTGAGTAGTACCAGTGATGCAAATTGCCTTCTTTTTTAGCCATTTTTCAGGCCAGTTTTAGCTATGATTGAGACTGCAAAGAATGAGCTACTCAGAGAAGTGCTTTTTAGGTGGACAGAGCATTTTTCATCCCTTGATCTGAAAGCATTTTGAATGGGAGTTATATATCCCTTCCCTTTTCAGTCACAGGGTCAGGAACGTGAAACCTCATTAAATTCAATCTGATCTCAGGTACCAGTCAACATGAGTATGAATATTAACATCTAGCTCCAAATGATGAAACATATAGGAAACATTCAGCAGAGCACATTAAGAATCCATCCAGTGGCATTCAGGGAAAGAGATTTTTATCTTAATTACACAGATTTGAATTAATTAAATACCACTGGATTTATTCTAGTGTAAACAAGACAGGAATATGTTCCAGTGCCTACACTGTTGTGATATTTATCTTCAAAATAAAATCCAAGTCAGATTTTAAAAACAACTGGAAGAGCTCGACTGTGGGAGGTAAAATAGCACCTGTAACAGAGGTGCCCAAAGCCCACAGTTTCTCAAGTGAATGTGCAGTGTAGTGAGAGCAGAGTCTAACAGCAGAGTACAAATAGAGTTGTAAAACAAAAAATAAACTATTTTCATGAAATTAGCCCTTTAACTCAATAAATGAATGAAGACCCTCTTGATGAATTGGCTTTCATTTTTAGTCTTTTTAAGGTGTTACTGTTAGGAGGCAACTTATTAATTTTTATATCATTTGTTTCTTTAAATGCCCATCCTAAAATACTTGTAAGAAGGCAAGATTTAAGTGTCTCAGTAGATTATACTAAGTGGCTTATTTTGTTTAATCACTGTCTTGTTTGGAATTAGTCCTGTAATAAACATGCATATTCCCTGGGGAAGGTAATATTTACCTTACCTACTTGCTGGATGCTGCTTCTTGTTGGACAGGAGTCATTAGGATATGTTGGTAGGAGTTGGTGGGAGCTGGGCCTGAATTCTTAGGGTTTTTTTCCTGTTAGATCCTAACCAGTTGTGTCTCTCTTTTACAGGGTGGCATGTATGTTTTTCAACTCTTTGACTACTATGCAGCTAGTGGTGTATGCCTTTTGTGGGTTGCATTCTTTGAATGTATTGCTGTAGCCTGGGTTTATGGTAAGTGAGAATCCTTTCATCTGATGTCTTTTGATGACTCTGTGACAATTTTGCTAGGCAAATATTTAATGATCAGCCACCCCAGAGTCTTCTTCCCAGCAGCAAACACATGCCATTAGTATAAATTTGCCCTGACCTCGTAGACACAAATTTGCATCTGGGATGAATCCAGCCTCCAGTGTTCTTTCCACAAAAAATGAGTATTCTTCCATTGCTAATGAATAAGGGCACAATTAAGCATTTTCGTGTGTTAAGTTTAGAGGTGAGAGTTTAAAGTGTGGCCAGCCATGAAAATTTCTGTTTGTCTCTCAGAGAATTTCCTTTCAGAGCTGCAATGTGTGCGAGGACAAGCCAACCAAAGAGAAAGTACAAAAAGATCTGAAAAGTGTATTCTGCCTCATTACTTTTAGGCAGTGCCAAGCACCAAGGTCTGACAGTGGCCTCTGTAGCTGCTTGAGCTGTGGCTGGGGAATAATCAGCTGTTTGCTGATTAGGACTGATTATTTTCTGATTCTCCACGTATTCCATCTCCTCAGAAAAGCAAAACAAACAAAGTCAGATTTCTGTAGAAGCAGGTGCACCATTTGCTGTCAAGTCTTTCCCATGGTGATCCCTCTGGGAAGTTCAGTGAGAGCCTGGAGAGAGGAGAGGGTGTGTGATGGGGGCAGGAGAGATTAGCATTGCACTCCTGCAGCCAAATAATGAGGGGGGGGGGGATGGGATGAGAGAGCCCTCAAACATTTGAGCTTTTCAACAAAATCATTTTGGACTTCACAGCTGTGGAAGCATTTGAAGAATACCTCTGACACCCTCATCTTCCCTTTAAATACCCCTTGGGGAGCCGAGGAAAGCAGCTTTAATCCTACAGTATTTACAGGGCTTTTACTTGCTCGATTCTTGCAGGCGCTGATAATATTTATGATGCCATTGAGGATATGATTGGATACAGACCTGGTCCCTGGATGAAATGGAGCTGGATTGTGATCACACCAGTTCTTTGCGTGGTGAGTACTGACCTGTGCTCTTTCAAGTCTTATGCTTGGCAGTGCTAAGCCACCTCTTACTTCTCTTCAAGGGAAGGCTGCTGCATTCAGAGGCCAATTTGCAAAGAGAAGCTGAAGGCTTGAACATACGTCTCAAAGACATCATGTTCTCAGATGTCAGCTGTTAACGTGACAGCTTTCTTACTCTCTACTTTGCCTGCATGAATTGCAGTTGGCTATATTTAAGTGGATTTTTCTTAGGATTGGCAAAATTCTACATTCATTAAGAGAAAATTCACTCTCCAAAGCGCAGTTCCTACTTTAAGACATAGGACTGCTAGGCCATTGTAACAAAAAGACTTGAGCAGTCTGAGGCAGACCTCAGCTTGAAGTATTTCATTGAGTAGGAAGAATATCCTGGTAATCTTGCAGTATAGAGCACATAGTTGAGCCCTGAAGAAGGATTGGCAGTGTACTGCAGCTGTTCAGCACCATCTCTTAGCACTCTGTCATCACACAGCAGATGCTATAAGCAGATGCAGATGCTCTTCCAATGATTTAAATGGGAGAACAATTCCCCCATTGGCTTAAAGTACATGTGGTATCCATCAGCTCTGCCTTTCACTGCCTGTCTTTCTCAGGGCCAGTGGTAGCACCAGAGCCCTACTGCTTTTAGCATTTTTTTGAGCCTCACTTTGTTTTCCTTTCTCATCCACAGGGGTGCTTTATCTTTTCTTTGGCCAAGTATAAACCACTGACCTACAACAAGGTCTACACATACCCAGACTGGGCAATTGGCCTGGGCTGGGTTCTTGCCCTTTCCTCCATGATCTGCATCCCTATGGTGATGGTCATCCGCATCATTCAGTCAGATGGGTCGCTCATTGAGGTAAGAGCAGTTGTCTGTCCACAGGAGAAAGGGAGCTTTAACTTGTTTTTTTATACAAATTAATGCTTGGAAAACTGCCACCTTGCTCAGGTAGGGCAAATAAGACTCTGTAAGATCACCTGTCCTCTGGGCAAACAGTAGAAACAGAACAAACACAAAGCCTTCTGTTCTCAGATAAACACCAAGTGATTTTACTCGTGTCCCACTTGTGCAGCTTCCAGCTTGGCAAATCATTACCTCCAAGTGCAGACAAACATTCAAGGACTGAGGTGTTTCTGAGTCTCAGGTTTCCCTTCTCCAGCCCACAGGGACACAGAAGCACCATCCTGAAAATCGCTGAGATAGAAAGAGAGAGAGAGAGACCTGGGCCAAACCTAGTTGTGTAAAAATTCACTGAATTTCAGGGAAATTCAGATACACCTGCAGATTGTGTGGCTCTCAGGCATAACCTTCACTGTGGGGGACTAAATAAAAGTCAAACCCTCTTAGCATAGGGCTTCACTATTTAGCTTTTAAAATTTGTGTTCCTTTTATTTCAAACTGAAACACTGGATCCAGATTGCCCTGATATTTACAAAACTTTAGGTCTGATTCAGACTTGACAGTGCACATTCCCTTGGGTTTGGATTTGCAGGAAATTTCTTGCCCTTAGCAGTTCATTGTGGGCTCCTCTAACTTGTTTTTCTTGCAGTGGAAGGTTTTTAGAGGCTGTGCAAGCAAGAAACTTAGCAATTCTCTTCTAAGTTTTCAGATTAGTTTTGTTTATGCCTAACGAGTTGGTCTTAAGTGCAGCTCAGGGGATTCTTGGAGAAGAAAGTGGGACACTTTAGGTTAGGCATAAAGAGAATAGAATTTAAAAAAATACCAAACCCAAACATTTCCCAGAGCACAAACACTTGCATTTGTTTTTGTCCAAGTGTTAATGGTCTTTCTCAGCTGCGGCCAGGGCATAAGTGTTACTTTTCCTGCCTGCATTGTCACCATTGTCACCATGAGAGACAAGTCTAAAAGTAGCCAAAACACAGCTCAAAGACCATGTTAGGGAAGGAAAGAGAGTAAACGCTGGTCAGATGCCATTTAGTTCTTCCTTTGTGAACTGAGATGTAGGACAGAAGTCCCCACTTGGCAGTGAAGACTGGGCTGAGAGGCAGAGCTGTTTCTAAATGAGGAAGGAGGACACACATCATTTGCAGCACTGAAAGCCCAACGTGCAGGATGCTGGATAATGCTGGGACTACACTCCTGTCTCACTTCCCTGCCTCCAGTCAGGCTCTGCAGCTGAGCAGGAGTTGAAGGTTCCCAGATCCCCACATCCTTACAGAGCCGCGGGCGCGCGTCTCCAGCAGCCACCCGTCCTGTCCTTGGAGTGCCACGTCCTGCACGTGGAGACACAGAGGCCTTCTGGTCACCTCACCTCTGCTGTCTTTCTCTCTTTCAGAGGATAAAGGCAGTGGCTGCCCCCAAGGAAGTGAATCGGTGGTCCAAAGAAACGGAGAGTGGCACCCCCTTCTGCCCCAATGGAACTTCGAATGGCGGATTGATCAAGCCAACTCATATCATTGTGGAAACCATGATGTGAGCTCTCTCTGTGAGAGGATAAACCTGCTTTAACTGCCGTTTACTAACCATAGATTCTCATAGGACCAGGTTTACAGAGCTTTATATTTGCACTAGGATTTATTTTTATTTCTCACAGAGAAAGTTATTTTTTGTGTGTGTTTTTTTTTTTTAATATTTTGTAAGGTAATCACAGCAGACATCTCTCTGTAGAGGGAGAGCATTCATATCAGACTAGACATATTACAAGAATTTACTATTATTGGGTTTTTTTAAATATATATATCTTTATCTCTAAATATTATACACCTTACCACTTGAATTGATTGTCTTGCCAGCAATACATTCAAGTCTCAGAAAGCAATTTTAGGTGCTGGTATGGTTGGGAGCAGGGTAACCTACAGAACACACAAAAGGAGCTCTGTTGAGAGATACATTTTTTTTTAAATGCTGTTTCAAGAGAATTTTCAAAGGTGTAGTATTTCTACCCTCTGGTTCAACTGTGGTAAACGACAGGAGTCAGGGTCACTTTAGGGAGTGGGTGCAGTTTTGTTTAGTGCAGTCCCTGGATAAGGATATAGCCAAACAGCTGGAGCAGAGAGTTCGCAAGGGATGCAGAGAAGCTGGGTGTGAACAGTCTTGTGGCTGTCCCTCCCAAGGACAGCACTAGGACTCTGTCACACTGATGGAAGAAAACTTGAGGAGGGCATTTGCAGGATTTCTCATAGTTCAGTCTTTTTTTGTTGTTGTTTTTAAAATTTTTGAGGGTTTTTTTACTTAAGTGAAATGCCTGCTGTTTGTGTGTGAGCAGGGTGGCTGAGTACCTGCTCCTGAGTTTTCCAGCAAACTGTATTTTGGTGTGGTGGCTCTGGTGTGAACTTGAATTCTGCAAACTGGGGGGGCAGCCTGTCCCCAGGACAGCACAGGTGAGCACAGAGCAGCCAAGAAAGGAAAAGCAGCAGCTGCCCTCTCGGTGCCTCAGGTGTTCACTTGCTCATTTGGACTTTGGTTTGGGGCAGGAAAATAAAGGAATCACTTCTGGACTCTTGACTGTCCAGAGGTGAACACAAACCAGGTCATCCCCGGCAGGAGGAACAAAACCACTCACCTGGTGTAACTGATATTGATAACAGACACGTTGTTAATAATAATAGTAATGATTATAATAATATCACACAGCAAACAGGTGCTTTTCATCCATGTATCTCAAAAATGCTTTTCCAAGTTCGGTAACCAGGATTTGCTTTATTTATTTATTTGGGGGAGGGAGGTCATTGCTGTTGGAGGAACTGACAAAAGGACTGAGTCCCTTGTCCCATGTTACTAAATAGCAGTAGTGGACCTAGAGCCCCCAGTCTCCTTGCTCATCATTGGGTTAAAACATGATTTTACTTTATTTTACTTTATTTTATTTTATTCTATTCTATTTTATTTTATTTTTAGGAGGGCTGGATGGTGGCAAACATATTTATGAATTTTATCAGCTGAAGAAACAGGGCTCTTTGGAATTTAAATTAAAGCAAAGGGAACATGTAACACTGAAATATTTTGTATTGGTCAGAAGGAACTGGGTACCATTCCAGGTGAGACTGGGAAGAGAAGAGAAACCACTACAAGGAGTATAGGGATGGGGGTTCCACTTTATGCAGTGCAGGTGAATGTTTCTGTGGGGATTGGATCTCTGAAAACTGTACAAAACATGGACAAATGCCTTTTTTTTTTTTTTTAAACTTGAGCAGGTTGTGCTGGGAACAGGTTCTCCGGCAAAACTCAGCCTTGTCTTGTGGGCATTGTATTAGAGGAAGAGAGTTTTTTTCATATGATACCACAGGTAGTCTATCCAAAGGTATTTAGAAGAAATGCTTGATAAAAACAGAGTTCGTATCTGCTTATTCTACAGTCAGCTTAGTCTGTCAGGGCAGAGTTTGTCATTTATTTAAACAGGAACATAAACAGTTCTTAACATTCCTACATAGTAATTTTATTTTATTTTTTTCTTGTCCCGTGGGCTAACTGGCCACAGCAGCACAAATATTTCTTAACTTGCAGGTTTCCCTGTAACAGAAGCAGGGAGATTTAAAACTAAGAGATGGACCAAAATAATTACTTATTAAACAAAAACATAACTGCATCTATAACTTCCAAATCTTTCTAGTTTGAATTTGTAGATACTTTGACAACGGAGAGCTGAGTTGCAACAACAAAACCAGTCACGGTAGAATTGTGTTTTCTTTTTTTCTGGTTGCTGTATTATGAGAGTTCTAAAGGAAACTTTTGCATAGCTGGAGATAGCAAACACCTAAATGACACCTGCTGGGCCATTGGCAGAAGGTCCAAGGTCACAGCAGGAATTCGGAGAGCCAGTGGGTGTCATCAAATGTGCCCAAAATAAAGAAACATGCATACAGCAATTTTATTTTTTTAACAATCGAAGGCAAGAAAATATAACCAAAGATAACTCTCTTGGTGGGTTCAGCTTGGGCTCTCATTTTTGAGTTACAATCGGTGTCTGCAGAAAACAGGCACGGGTGAAGAGGGAGTAGAAGGTGAGGGGGGTGTAAATTAATGGGTTTTGTGAGTGCAGATGAAACACTTATGCTTGATTTATTTCTTTTTTTTGTATACATACATTGTCATAAAACTGTGTTTGAAATTATATAGTTTGCACATGACTTTTGTGCTATAGAGCTGAGACAAGCTTTAGTTAGGGGGAAAAAATGGTTTGGCTACATCGAAGATGTCTCCAGTGAGTGAGCTGGATGTTCAGGCCTCTCCCATGTTGTGGAGAGTGTCTGTGTGGGAAGAACCAGAGGGATAATACTACACCTTTCAAAGTACAACTACCAGAGAACAGAACCCAGCCCCATTTCGATACAAACTGTGCCATTCAAATCAGTCGCTTCCATGTTCCAAGTGAAAAGGTCTCACACATATGCAACAACCTCATTGAAGATTCTCTGTGGCCCTGGCCCTGCTGTGCTCTGCAGCACGACTGCAAGGGAGGGCTGGGACTCACCAAGAGCCAACAAATCACAGTCCCCCCCCCCACTCTCCCCTCCTCCCTCCCCCAACCAAAAAAAAAAAAAAAAAAAAAAAAAGTACTTAATTCCTCTTGTTTTATCTGGGGTTTGAGTTCCAGTGAGCACATTTGCATTTTTACAGTTTGGGGTTTTTACCTAACGATTTTATCAGATTTCTAAACTTTTCTTGGTGATAAATTTGCATTTCAACATGATCCTCTGCCAAATTTATTAAAAAATAATTTTTTTAAAAAGTTTGTGTTTTCTACCTATTTTGACTGCAAAGACAACTGACTTTTTTCCTATATTTACTTGTTTAAACTCTTATGACCTATTTTACCTGTTTTGTGTAAATGAGGAACTCTATGTTAAAGCATCATGACTAGTTATAGATGAACTGATTTGGATCTAGCGAAAACAAGTGCAGTTTTGGCATGAGATCTTTAAAACTAGATCCCTGAGATTTAAGCCAGCATAAACCAAGATAAAATGCACACATTTTCGTGTTTCATGTACCTTTGTATTCATGGGGTCTTCTGGGTTTGAAAACAGCAGAGTTTGAGCAGTATTTATTTCCAGTTGAACTGAAATCAAGAAATGTAAAGGGGAACATTTTCCCTGTGAGATTTTTCTGACCTTTTTCTTAATTTTCCAAACCTTTTCAGTTCATCTGTCACTAGTGATGATCTCTCTGACTGAGCATCTATTGTAAGGGACTTTACCAGTAGTCTGTATCTCAGTGTTTAAACAATATGATTTCATAAATAGAACTGGTTTTTTATTGTTGTTGTTGTTATTATTCTATTTTTCCTTCTCATCCATAGCTTTCCTTTTTCATCTGGTCCAAACAGATCTACACACTTAGAAAAATCCTTTTTAAAGTTTGAGATAGTAGGTCCACAATGGATTTGTTCTTGTGATGTAAATGAAAATACAAAAGCCTGGCAGCTGTATTTGCCATCTAGAACAATGCTGGTGGCCACCCCACAGCAGCAGCTCAGCTCCTGGAATTAGGGGTGGAGGGGAGTTAGGAATGATCTCCTGGAACAGCTCAGCAAAACTGATTTTCACTGCTGTTCTTGGGGAGAAGAGGAAATGAGGAAAAGTGGGGGGGGGGAGGGGGGAAGTACAGCCTGACAGTTCCTGTAACACCAAAAAAAACCCAACAACATCAGCAGAGCTTTTATTGTTGCTGCCAGGACAGCACCTCCTGCAGCTGTTTCCAGTCCTGTTTCCAGCCCAGTCCTCCTTTCCCAACTGCAGATGCTCCTGGTTCCTCCTCTTTGTCTCAGAGTTAGATAACTCAAGTAGATCTGAAGACACATGGACATCTCCATTCAATAGATCTTTTCCAAGTCTCCTCCTGGTCTGTTTTTTATTTGCTAAGGAGATTTTCAGTTTTATTGAGGTTGTGCTTGTCACACTTGGGTTCAAAGCTCCCACTTGTTGCATCAATGGCAAACTTCCAGCTGTGGGAGAGGGATTTGAACATTTTTGAATACCTGATTATTCGCTTCCATGTCTTGTGGTCCCTGCAGGATCACTCATGGAGGCACACTGTATATAAAATGTTAAATAAGCTGTGCATTGAATGCAGTGGACAAGTTAGTTAAGCAGCTCAAGTACACTTGGAAGAAAGATGACCCTGACATCATTTCCAAGGAGATTCAATGGAAGTTGCTCACTTTCAGTAAAAAGAATAAAAATAAATCTGTGTTTAAGTAGGCTAGTAGATGAAATCTTCCACCCTCATATGCACGCACACAGTGGGGACATTGCTTCTATTCCTAGGCTGCAAATCATGTGTGTAAATCTTGCCAAGCTGTTCAGGATGAGGATTGAGGAAGTTTAGGCACCACTTGCCTGCAAAGAGCCAACCTGCCAGGGTGTCCAAATGGTCTTTCCTAAATGGAAGTGGTGGAAGAGGGACAATAATAACAAAATCCTGGACCACGGCCCCTCCAAGGAAGCCTTAAGGTTGGATTTGTAAGCTCTCCTGGCTCCTTGCAGGCACCACATGGCTCCTGGCATGGGAGGTTGGGTGTGGTGTGGGTTCAGGCAGCTGCCCTGGACTTGTTTTCTCCAAAATCAGCATCCAAAGCCTTGTGGTTAGGATTGACGTGTAGTTGTGTATTTGTATATTTGCATGAGCAAAGGTCAGGAACTGTCAGACCCTGGTAGCTTGTTTTATTTCTTATAATCAAAGATAAGCTTAAGAAACAAAGTATTTAGTTTATTTGATGACACTTGACATTGAAGAAATCCTTGAACTAGTGCAAAAGAGGTGCTCTGAGCTCCGTATTTTGGTCACAAAAATTTTCTTACGGTGTTAGTGGTCAATTTGAGTCAATGGGAGGGATTGCTCAAGAGAGACTTGAATACAACCAGCATCAGCACCCACTGGAAAATTGCCAGATCCAGCCCCACACCCTCCACCGGATTGTGGCTCTTTTTTGCCAGCCCCAAAAAAATGTGTACGTGGATAATGCTTCTCTGAAAAAAAAAAATCTCAATTTGTTTGTTTCTATTAAAAAATAAACAGAAAAAATCACATACTTTGTGTGGTTTTTTTCCAGTTGTCATTGGGAATTGGTGATTTCAATTTACCCATGTCCTAAATCAAGAGCTTGAGACACCATTTCACCAAAAATTGGGACAAGCTCAAAATTTTGCAGGTTGAAAATTTTAAGAAAACGAATCACCCACCCGTCCCCATCAAAGGTGGAAAAATTTGGAGACAGGGTTTGTGACTGGAAAAGAGCCTGACCCTGCTTGTAATGCTGGGCAATTGAATGGCAGAGCAGACACAGCCTTTTTGTATTACTGCTCTGTCCTCATTTGAAATAATCAGTAAAAGTGTCAGAATTTAATTACCACGAGCATTAGGAGTAAAGTAAATCGAAGAGAATTTTAAAAGAGCAAGTTTGGGAGGCTTGTGCCCTGTGGCTCTGCAGTGCAAAGTGGGATTGTGCTGCTCACTTTCCCTTTTGCAGTGCAGGGAAAACATGGCCTGACTTGAGAAATCAGAAGAAATAATGGGAAAAATAAAGCTATTTAAAAAAAAAAGAAACTTGATGCTGAGGAGCTGTGCACATGCTGTGTGAGTGTGCATTTGTGGGGGACAGCTTCAGCTCTGTAGCACAGTGAGCACAATACACAGTGTTCCTAAATGTACCTGCTTCTGCAGCTGAGATGTTAGAAAGAGTTGATTTTTTTTTCAATATATAAAGAAAAAAAAAGGAAAAAAAAAAAGAAAAAAATTAAAAAAAAAAAAAAAAAACTTAAACCAAACAGTGGCAAAATTCTGCTGAGAGGCTGATAAAAAAAACAAAACCTGAGGGGGCAAGTTGAGTTAGTTCATGACCTGCTCCTGTCCTGGAAGCCAGCGCTGGCCTCTCAGCATCGCAGCATCCCAGTACTGTTCTGAAGTGCTCGTTGTTCAATAGGATGTTGTTTTTTCTCCAGTGTAATGTTGTGATTGTTACCTGATAATGTTGCCAGGGACTTCACATTGTAAGAGGTGGTCCATCCTGTTTGATGTATTTGGCTAAAAAAGCAGTGGTGTTTTTTTAATTATTTAAATTCCTAGCAACTGTGACTACAGTAATGTGATAATGAGTAGCACATGCAGTGAGGAGGCGAGGGCGATGATGGCCTCCTTAAAAATGTCATCTGAACTTTTTTTAAAGAAAAAAAAACCTTAAAAATATTTTTAAAACATTTTAAAACATTTTTTGTGTGTTCCAAAACAGAATATTTGTATTTGAAAAAAAATCCTGGAGTGTAATTTAATCCTAAAACTCCCTTGCCTTTGTGTATATGGTAAATGTTTGTATTTTGCAGTTTCTGTTTTGCTTTTTAGAAAAATAAAATGTATATGGATATTTTTAAGTCATCTTTGCTTTTTTAGATGAGTTTGTAATCACCTTATAACTGAAAATAAAACCTTCCTTTATAAACCAGCTATGCTCTTGGATGTGGTTTTTTTTGGTCTTTGAGTGGCTCAGTTTTTCCTTTAAATGTATTACTTGTTTTGGGGTGTTGGTGTGGGGGTTTTTTGTTCTTATAAAATACTATATATATATAAAATATGTGTAATCACTATCTAACTTCACACTTTCCATGGTTTTACCCTGGTTGGCAGCACAGCCCCACACAGCCACTCACTCACCCTCTCATCCAGTGGGTTGGGGAGAGAGTCAGAAAGGTAAAAGTGCAAAAATTCATGGGTTGGGATACAAACAATAGGTAAAAAAAAATGGAGTAAGGGGGAAAAAAAACCCACAACAAGGAGGTAAAAAACAAAACAAAAACCCCCAAGGGATGCAAAAGAAAGCCATTTCTCACTAGCCAGTGCCCAGCCCATGCATGGCACCACTACTGTGAGAGTTCAAATACACCAGAAAAGCCCAACAGGAAGAAAAAGACAAAAACCCACCCCAACATTTATTTTCCTGGTGTATGAAACTGGTTATTTCAGGCTCACTGATGGTCTCTTCAGTCAAACAAATGGAGGTTAAACCAGAGTGTCCATTCCTGAAGTCCTGCTTTGAGGTAGGGAAAGAAAAAAACAGTATGTAGGTGGCTACTCCTTGTGAAAATAAAACATTTGAGTATCACTGCTGAGCCTCCAGCACCCCATGCCCAGGATCAGTCCCACAGCTGTCTTCAGCTGGCATTTTTTTGGCTTAGTTGGTTATTTTGCTGGGTGTGATTGAGGACTTGGTCAGGGATTTCTCCTCTCATCAGCACAGACTGCAATGTCTGGGCTGAGAAGCCTTATAAGAGCACAGGCAGCAACCACAGTGTGTCTCAGGTTAAAATAAAATAAATAAACAGGAAATTTTAAAAGCCACGAAGTGCCATGAGCTGCTGCTGAAAGGTTTTGACCACCTGCCCTGGTGGCCATCAGCTGGACGGGGCTGCAGCTGCTCCCATCAGCCAAGGCCCATGGGATGAGAAGTGACATCAGCAGGGGATGTGCTGCCCACTGAGGCACCTCCCAGGGAGCAGCTCCATTCTAACCTCTTACCTGGGACACACACAGAGCCCCTGGACACACACTGAGCACCAAGGCTCACATTTCATGGCTGCTCACTCAGCCTCCTGCAGCCCCGGCGCCTCGGTTGGCTCCACATGGTTTTGGCAAGGCCCTGGAGCAGGGCCCTGTTCTGAAGTCTTCGCCCCAGAGGGCAGCCAGAGATGGCAGATAAGGCTTGTTTGTATGGCAATGATTCCCCAGTCTAACCAGGAGCATTCCTATACCCTGCTCAGTCTCTCAAAATTCCTGCATTACTCACTTGGTCATGAAGGATTGCAAAATCCAGCTCACCCTCTCTGTGCTGGTGAGCAGAGATTCCCCATGGCCTTATTCAGGAGCATTCCAGCCTGTGCTTCCCACAATGGGAGCCTAGGGGAGAAATCCTTGATGCATGGACACAAGGAGCTGTGTTCTGGGTTCGTGGCAGTCCTCTCTACTTTCAGAGGTGGGGTAATTTGGCTACCACGGTACCCCCAAGGCACCCCACAGAAGCTGCAGGGTTCTGAGCACCAGATGGGACACCTCTTGCCAGCACATCATTCTCCAGCAGTTTTCTAACCCATTCCCAGGGATTAACCACAGCTTTGCAAATGCTGCCCCGTCACGGCTGCCACGTGCTTTGCTGCGTCACTGCTCTGTCATGGAGCAGCCCAGCTTCAAGCCAACATTCCCAGGGTGGAAAAGCTGCAGGCAATGCTGGAACCACATGCATGAGCATCTCCAGCTCTTCCTGTTAACAGCTACAGCAAAACTGCCTCCCTGGGCACAGGGAGGGGAGCGACCCAAGTCCCACTGCTGGTGGTGGGCAGCAAAGGACAACCCCAGCCCTACACCAGCAGCCCTACAAACAGTGGCCTCCCAGCAAAACCCTCTGCGTGGCCTCCCCCTTGTCCTCCAAGGTGTCTCACAAACAGGGTCCCCATGCAAGTTAAAATGTTGCTGGAAGCAAAGCATGGCCTCACTATCATCCCCCAGCAGAAAGTGACACAGACCAAAACAAACGCATTTCATTTGCTTTTATTTAATTTTAAAAAAAAGTCAAAGTCATTCCAATCCCATTTAAATACAGAGATTTACAAATAGGTCCAAAACAGGACTAAAATATTCTTTGAAATGCTGTACTTTTAAATATTGTGCTTTCATAGATACATAAGAAAATTAGCATATAAAAATACTTTACAAGGAATACACTCTAATATATGGAAAAAATACACATTTAAGTAATGCATTTCATCTTCATCTCATTCAAAATGCATAGGAAGGGATACAAGGACCAAGTTTTTCTTCTTCCTTTTTTTTTTAAAGCCTTTAATAAAAGTCTTCATTAAAAACCTATGAGAAGCCCCAGTGAGCTTCCACTGCTCAGAATATTGCATATAAAAACACTTTTTCGGCTGCACTGTCAATGCTCCACGGTGTCAATTATGGCACGTTATCTAGGTGTGGCAGCAATGGTAGGGGATATTGCATACTCAAAGAGAAAATGGCTACAACAACAAAGAGATGGATGGGGCCGTGCCTGGAGGAAACACCCGGGTACGTTTTGCTGTCACAGGGGGATGTGGGGGACAGACAGTGTGGGGATGAGTCCTGGCTCAGCAAAGGACACACGTGCTGTACACCCACCCAAGAACCTCCACACACCACTGGCGTGCAGGTGGGGAGGCAGGAACTGGAGGGGCAAGCAGGGAAAAGGGGCAGTGGGCTCCGGAGCTGCCGTATCCAACTGAGCGAGCTCTTCCACCCCACTGCCCAGGCCTTCCCGGGGAAAGCGACGCCGGCCTCACGCTGCCACCAGGACAGGAACATCATCATAAAGTGCCAGTATGGGAAAGAGGGCAGGCAATGCCAACATCACAGCCCCTCTGCCACGCAGGGCTGGGGGCTCTTGGGCGGGAGGGGAGCGGCCATGGGGCTACGAGAGGCCAGCAACAGGCAAGGGGCACACACCTCCCAGCCCACAGGGACACAGGACACAACCACCACCCAACCAAGGGCTTGTCATGCCTCTGCCTCAGGGGAGACAGCAAGGTTTCATTGATCCAAAACATCAGGGGCAGCTCTGGGAATTTCACTGTTCTGCTATCTAATTCCAGGCACTGGCCAGGTTTGCAAGCAAGAGATCTCCATAAAGCTCAGACAAACAAGGGGGGTTCAGGCAAGTACTCAAGGCCTTTAGCCTTGGGTATGGCCTCTACTCTGTAGTAACTACTGAGCACCAGTAACAACACTGCTCATGGGAATCAGCTGCACGAGGTGCCTCATCCCATCACAGGGTGAGCCAGATCCGGTGGGGAGTGTGGACGGGGCTGGCAGGAGACAACTGCAAATACCAATTTTTGCACAAGAATTGCATTTAGCCACTCACAAGCACATTTTGAAGTGTGCTCTTCACAGCCCTGCACCAGGAGTGCAAGGGGCTGCAGGAATTGATTTGACGGGAGTGTTGAAAGGATGGAGCTGGGCACAACACAAAGCAAAAGGCATTTCAGTCCTGCTGTATGTGATTAACTGAGCAAACAAGGAACATAATAGCACCATGTGTGTTTGTAGGATGGCCAAGGCCTTTCAGGGTGAGGAAGATGTCTGAGGCAGGACCCTGTACACTCGATGGCAGGAGCACAGGGGGATGCCCTGACGCGGGGGATGGCTATGGATGCTCCTTCCTCCCATCGGTAGCTTGTCCCACTGCCGTCACTGCCACAGTCCCAGATGCACACCCAGCTCTGACCTTTCCAGCAATATTTGGAGGTCTACAGGCTCACTGAAGACCCACCTCCCTACTTGCAGGTTATGGTACACACAGCATTTACAAATACCAGTGCAAAAAAACAGGAAAAACACCCCAAATACCACAGAGCTCAGCAGAGGCATCGTCTGCTCTGCTCCGGCTGCTCAGAGCGTCTGGACACTTGCCTTGACCTCGGCGCCGCGGGGAACCTGCACCGGGAGCTCTCTGTTCCCCTCCAAGGGAGCGTTGGCAGCCAGTGCCAAGGGGTTCCGGCTAATCACCAGGTCCAGCTTATCTCCAGCCTCTGAAATCAAGGGAACGGCCAGACAGCAGTCAAAGTCTCTCGTTCGGATGCGGTTTACCTGCCAGGATGGATTTAGGATGTGCCATGGGGAGGAACAACAGAAAGATCATGTTTGTTAGTCAGCAAATGCAAGATTAGTGCTAAACCCCAGCTGGAAAAAACATGCAACTCTTGGGGGTCTCTGATTCCAGGTTCATAATGGAGCAGAGCAGAAGCACCCCTTCAGAATGAGCATCCATGCTTAGCTGAGGAATGATGCAATAACTGATTGAGGAAGGGGAAAAAACAATCTGGGCCAGGCATGAACCCTGACCCCCAGTGCCTGGGGCAGTATTACAAGTATTAAACACTGCAGGGCTCAAAATCAGAAAAAATTATGCCATTTCATTTTTTTTTTTTTTTTGCCATCATGGCTTTTACTGGCCTTAAATTTGTGGTGCCAAATATTCAGCACCTAGAAAACAAATAAAGCCCTAAGGTTTCTGGCAACCATTTTCCAGCTCATCCAGAAGTAAACCCAGACTATACTGAACAGTTTCTGCTTCCCTTCTCCCCATTTAAATCCTTCATTTCACAGAAGTCTGGATGCATTTCATGTGGGCTCAGGAGGCAGCTGCAAATTCTCTCTGTAGGATTCAGCAGTGAAAGCAGTTACTTCTGGCTCTCGCAGACCTTCAAGCACATTTCTAGGCTGGGTCATCTGGTGAAACCACCCCAGCTCTCTTGCCTACAGCTACCAAAATACCTGGGCTTGGTGCCATGTCAGCTCTGGGACAGAGCAGGCTGGCAAATGGCATGGGGATGGGAAGCAGAGAAAGGAGAAAGGAATTTCCCATATACCTTTGGAGAGAACATAACCCCTGGGGCTAGGTATTGCTTCCTTCTTTGGGTAAAGGTTGGAAATTTGGCTCCATACAACCTTTCCATCCCAAGCCCCTTCCCAGAATTAATGCATGCCCACAGTGCTGGGTCTGTGAAACCAGCAGTGTCCCCCCACCCTAACTGGTGTCCACACAGAGACCCCAGAACCACTCCTTAGAACAGAAGGACAATTTCTAGCCCGCGCATGGACAAGGAGAGATAAACCACAAGCTTGCTCTGCCCCTGCTCTGTGCCAGCCAGGCAGCTCCAGTGCAGAAGTGCCATCAGTGCAATGCCATGCTCCAGTTAATCCATGCAGCCGAGAGGCAGAGGGTCTGTGACAGCAGGGATGAGGCGTTTTGCTGGCCTTCAGGCACGTCATCGTGCCCACCATCAGTAGCACTGTGCAGCATCCTCAGCAATGCATCTCTGTGCTTCTTGAGAGGAGTCACTTGTAGCACGTCTGCAATCCCTCATTCCCAAGTCCACACGTCAACACGACGGCAGTCACCTCGTGTGCCCGTAGGTGTGAGCTGTGCAGCACAGCGTCTGGAAAAAGGGTGTCCAAAGTCTCCACGCCGCTCTGTTTAGGATTTTGGGCACACCTCCCAGAGCACTTGGCACTCACAAAAAGCGACACATCCAACACTGAACAGAAAGGCAGCCCAGAGCCTAATTAGCTTCTTGTTCATTCTTGCACCATCTTTTATTTGAAGCTGAGAAGGAATAATTGTATTGCAGCCAGCTGGCTAGAGACCATAACAAGCTTAAACAAGGTTCCCCACAGTGCTGCCAGTCCTCCAGTTACCTGATGTACATAAAGTATTGGCTCTAATCCAACTGCTAAGAACCCCCGCCTAGAAATTAGTAAAACTAAACATCTGAGTGTTTCCAAATATGGTCACAATATCTGCATTTCCAAATGGTGGTAATTTTTCCATAGAGGTTGCATTTCCTTCAGTTGCTGTCTGAGCTGCCTCAGAGCTAAAATAGTTGGTTTTCATCCATACAGAGCTCCTCTCCAATCTGCGAAACTCACCAGGCTTTTTCTGTCCCTCTGGTAGCCCAATATGCCCAGGGCACATTTATTGCAGACTGTGCTTTTGACCAGAGTTTTTATTCTGTTTCTGCATTAGCCGTTTCCGATGAAGCATTTTTCAAAGAAAAATATCCATAAAAAACACCTTGCTTGAAGGATATATTTCCTAGAAAACTCTTCTAGTTGTCAAAGGCATGCACAGAACTTCATGAACATCACTTAATTCCACAAGGGGCTTCACAGCAACACATATTGGTCAATACAGTCTGGTTCATCCAAAAACCAGGAATAGGACTGAGGGTGAGGAAAGGAAGCCATAGAGCTTTTTGCTTGTTTGGAGCTGTCCAAGCTCAAAAAGGCCAGTGCCAGAACAGGCTACGCCCTGGACTAGTGTAACCTAGAAGTTCCACATGGGGTACCACCTGAAGGTACTACCTAGTGATGTCCTGTTACAAAACACAGGTCCCATTGAGTGTTGGTGGCTAAGAGCTCACCTAGTTGGCTAACTATTACCTTTTATTAAAGTTAGTGCTGCCATGGATGGGTCTCACTTCTCTCTTCCTCTCAGCCACTCATTCACTCCGTCCCAGCCTCCAGAACTGCATTTTGCATTTATTACCTGAAGCACTCTGTCATATGGCTTGAGGCCACACTGATCTGCTGGCCCATCCGGACGGACCATATTTACATAGACACCTTTTTCTAACAGGCCATCCGACAAACTGAATCCAAAGTCTTCACTCTCCGGGTCTTTGTGGAGTGTCATCTGGAGAGGCAGAAAGACAAGAAGCAGGTTTCAATGCAGCAGAGTAAGGAGGTGATGCACAGGGCTGCCAGGATGGGAGCAGCACGAGCAATGTGGGCAGACCTACAGCAATTCTGCTCTGGTTCTCCTGGGTGGGTTTTTCTTAGCCTGAGCAGATAACACAGACTGAGCCTTATTACCTGACACCATCATCACAGGGAGAATTGCTTTGGTGGCTGGCATAAAACCAACCCCATGACAGTCCCTCGCCCTTGGATGTGGAAGGAAACGCAAGCAGTGTAATACTCACAGCACTCATGTTTCACTCAAAGATCAACAAACAAATGTTTTTGATGGACCATCTCCTTCCCTGGCCCAGGTTATGCTGTGTATCCTCCATGTGTGCCAGACCAGCACATGAAAAATCAACATGTTCACAGGGAATTTTTAATGTAGTGAGTCAAATGGGAAGACAGCTAATTTTTAATACATCACTCAGCAGGAATATCTAAAATTCTCCGTATTATTTACAAGTCCTTTTCAGAAAATTCATATCAGTTAGTGCAAACATTCTGAGCACAAGAAATGGGCAACCTCATCATCCTTCCCTTGGGCATGTCACGCTTTGGCCTTGTCTAAAGGAGGAGAGCACTGTTAGAACTATGTCTTGCCATGGGATAATGCTGGGAACCAGGGACAACAGATTGCCCAATGCTACCAAAATCTCCCCTTGCCTCCCATGAATTGGGAGTGAATCTCTCCCATGGCTCACACTCCATGACTGTGCTCCTGGCTGGGTGGGCCTCATGGATCTGTGGTCCTGGGGAAGGACAGTGCTCAGGATGCTGCACAGCAGCATCCCACCTGGCCTCAACCTCATTTCCAAACACAGCCAACACCAGATGCTCCAGCAGAATGAAGACTCACTCTATAACATGCCTAATTACACAGCTCTCCTCCTTCAGGTACCAAGGAGTTTTATTTAAAGACACATTTGCCATGCCCTGAAGGGCAAAAGCAGATTAAACATGAAAAAGTTGTTTTTTCCAGCTACCATAACTGCAGGCTTTGCTCTGAAGTCACACTAGGAAAGAAAAAGGCAATCAAAGTTTTGAAACCTCTCCAGCTCCCTTCCCTGCTTGCATTCTACATCAGCAGCTTCTACAGTTAATTACTTTTTCTAATTACCGTTGCCTTGCACAATGGTTAAGTTGGCTATATTCAGCTGGATGCTGAAATCAAACCAGTACACCATCACTGAAGTGGAGTGGAAGAGGGGGGAAAATAAGTAGTTTTTTATTTGAGAAGTGGCCTACTAAATGGAGTGTACCACAGGAAAAGAGCTGATGGGTCTTCAGGGGGTCATACTTCGAGCTCTCTCACTCCTATCTGTAGCACCAATCAACAAACTCCAAAACACAAGGACCTGGAAACCTTATATATAAAGAGAAATAGCAAAGCCCAGGTTTGAATCCTGCTGAATCATGGCAGCTAAATCCCATTACTCTTCTGATGGGGCTCCTTCATCTTAAACTGGAAACCTTTGCTGCAGATCTTGGTGAGGGACAGCTTTAACAATGACCAGTTTCTGGGTGTCCCTCTGAGCAAAGCAGATTTTTTACAAGGTTGCAAAGCTTCTAACAGCTTTAACCATTGAGGTATTGCAGTGCCACAGTTGCACCCACCCTTGGCGACACAAACCTTGTGAAACTCAAGGGGGGTCGGGGACATGATTTCCTGCATCTCCTTCTCAATCTTCTTCATGTCCAGGTTCCTCTCGTTCTTCTTGGCAGGGGAGCTGCTGCCCTCAGTCTGTCCGTCGCCGCAGCTGGAGTTGGCTTTCCTCAGCGGGCTCATTCCCGAGGGGTTGACAGAGTCCAGGAGCAGCTTGCTGCCCTCCAGGCCCAGGTTGTGCACACTCCCTGTCATGATGGACGCCTGCAGGGCGAGGGCACAACGTCACTCTGCTGAGTCAGCAGTAGGAAGAGACGGACCGCGCAGCCACCAAAGCGTCGCAGCCAGCACGGCAGCATCACTGCTCTCATTAATCAGAAAATAAGTACCAAGAAGCTCTTCCTGTTGGCTGTAAGAGCCATTCCCAGACTTCAGGAGCCTGCTTCCAGGTCTATGCCTGAGCCACTTTGTGCCCTCCACCCCCACACCAACAGGGAGCTTAATCTCAGAAGGAAGCATTTGTGAAGCATTGCCTTATTTTTCCATGACCCCTTCTACACAAACAGGGTCAGACAGGCCTCATCTTGTGCATGAACCATCTTGATAGTCAAGAAGGATGAATATAATAGTCTCAGGTTGCTCCCAGAGGAACCAATGTCTGCCTGGTTCTCCAGCCTACCTCTGCAGGCTGCAGCTCCCCTCCAGCATCACACAGCGCTGGCAATGGCACAGGGGAGTCAATGCCTGAGACTCCTCTGAGGCCAATTCTGCACAAAAATTAGGATTTTATCTGTCACTAAATAGGAGCTGTCACTGAGCAAAACTGAGTTAAAAATATGAAATTAAGTAGTATTTAAGCCTGGTCATCCTTGATAGCATCCATTAAAAGATGCCCCTAAGTAGATTTGACTCCATTTGGCAATGCTTTTCACTAATGAGATTACATTGATCAAAGCTAACGAAAGAGTCAGGAATCCAGTCTGTGAAACCTCAGCTGGCTCCAGGTCACAGAGTCCATTTAAACAGCATAACGAAACCTGTAATTTCAAAGTTCAGGCTCAAAGGGTCTGCAGTCCCAATAAATGTCAAAAGGTAGATGAAATTAAAGGAAAGGTAGGGAGCAGACAGCAAAATTCTTCAACACTGAACTGGCAAGTCAAAGAGTAATTGCTCCTGTGCCCAGGGGAAATATCATCCAACTAATTCTCTAATCAAGACCCTCCAGCTCTTTGCTCCAAGATGGAACAAAGGCAAATAAAGTGAATTATGGTGGCAGTAGGAAAATGCCAGCAGTACCCATGTTATCTCAAAAAGGGTTGGATGAAATATAGAAAACCTTTCAGTTTTCACTTTTCAGATCTTAACACATGACTTGATCAGCTCAAGTTTGGGCAAAACTCAAATACCTACATGTTGGAAGGACACTGACTTACCACATACTTGAAAGGCAGACTAACAAACAACAGCACAGCCAACCAGGGTACATTTGGTCACTGCCCTCGGGCAGCCTCAGCCCTCAGGATGTTGTGCTGTGCTGCCCCAGCTCTGCTGAGTCAGGGAGAACAGAAAGGTCTGTGCACATCATGCCACTGCCCTCCCTCACAGGCTGCAAATACCACAACCAACCAGTACCCAACAGCATTTGACTCCATCTTCAAGGCATTTAAATCCTCCTTGCAGCATCATAAGCAATTTCCTAAAGTTTTTCCATAAGCTTTAGGTTTAGTGCAAGCAGCAAAAAGGGCAATTCCAGACTTCTCCAGCCTCTGGCTGCCTTGCATTATTTTTCCCATGTCTTGGCTGCCCTCAAAGCAAAGCAGAGACACACACTTTCCTGGGAAAAGCCTGTTTCTTCCCATACTCATAGTCTGGAAGGGGATTCCTGCTGTGTGTGGACCTGTTTCCCAGTCACCTTGCATGGCTCTTCTTCTTTTTCAAAAGCAAAGCATGAAGGGCCAATTTTTTTAAAAAATACAAACAAATCAAATCTCTGACTGTCATAAAATCACAGGAGGCTGAGAGCTAAGAATGCTGAAATAAAGCAAAGTCTCCAATGAGCACTGAAGATCACACAGCACACTTCACAAAGGCTAAGCATATGGACAGGGAGGAATGAATTAGTAGTATTTTGGATTTAATAAAAGGGGAGTTGAACCCAACAGATTCTTGCTAAAAAACAGAGCACTTCCCTTCTGACCCCAAAACTTCCAAAATATTCTAGAAATGTGCTTAATACACAGAAACCCTAGAGGTGCTCAGCTTTCAGTAAGATTCCTTTACATGTTTATAAACATCTCTATAATTGTCAAAGTTCCAAACAGCATAAAACAGCAATTGCACCACAGATCCCTGGAAAACGAGAGTCCAACAAATCCCTTCTTTTGCATTTAGATGCCAGCAGAAAAGTAATATTTATGCATCATTTCAGAGAGGTACTTTCTCTTAAGCAGCCAACAACAGCTCAGGAAGGTTGAGAGCAGCTGCCTAAACTCATTTCTAAATACATTCAGATCCAGGAAATAAGTGATCAAAGGAAAAAAAATACAGTTTGAGAGGGCTGGGGATTTGGGATTTTGAGTGTGTTCTGGTGTTTTTTTAAGTCAGCATTTTCTTAAGCAGTTAAGACAATAAAAACAGCGTTCCATGCTTCAGCACAATAAATTTAATTGAGATTTCCTCCTCCACTTACAGTTGCTAAGGATCAAGGAGGAAAGGACAATTAGCAAGTCCCTTGTCACAATGCAAACCAAAACAGGACTTTCCTTTTCGACCTTCAATTAGTCAGAAGTTGCCGTTTTTTCTCTGAAGCCTCAGCAATATGCAACTGTACATAAAACCTGTCCCACTGGGACTGGTGGAAGGGCATGATCCAGTGAGGTCTCTCCAGTTCTCTGCACCTGGAAGGCACAGGGAGAGATGGTCTCACAGGGTCCTCCTCCTTCATTCAGGCTGTAGGAGCTGAACTAGGGAAGGGAGAAGCACAGACCCCATCCTGCCAGGCAGGTTTCTTCCTGCTGCTCACAGTCTCAAGGGGGGATCCTCTGTTTGCATCCCATGACTTAGAAATCCAGGCTCCTCATCTTATAACCGGACACAATAACATGACCTCCAAAGCATTTTGGATAAAGAAAAGAGAAAGTGGTTTGTGAAGAGAGGAAACACCTTTATTTCTGCAGGAAGCAATTACTTTCTCAGATTTTTCCATGGGGAAGGCTGGCTGAAAAGCTTCCAATTACCCATTTCTCTAGAACAGTTTCCGGCAGAGTGACAGCTGAATGCAAGATACGTGTGCTGTCTGCACTTGAAGCAAGCCAAGGCTTCAGTCCCAATGGGGGTCTGTGGGGCTCCTTTTGCTTGGCCTTCAAGTGCTTTGGACCGACAATATCTTTCCAAGGAGAGGGTTTACAGTTGGATAGGGAAGGTTTGCCAACAGTCATGTGAAGATTATTAGCCAGCAACAGTTCGCAAAAAGGGTGTGGAGTTCCCGGTGGGCAAGACACGGGCTCGGGGAAAGAGCACACGCAAGCAGCTGTCTAATGAGGCAGAGTTACCCATTAGCACAAAGCCTGACATGAATTAAACCCAAACCCTTCTTCACACCACTGGCAGCTCAGGGATGGTATGGACAAGTAACAGATCTGGGGAAAAGGTCTAACACTTATGGAAAGAGCAAAACAGTCAAGTCAGCAGCAAATTCAGAAAGTGATTTACCTCAATCTCCCTCAAAAGTTCAGACTGGCCGCATGTTTCCAAATCCTCCAAAGCTTCTCCAAAAACACGCCAAAAATTGTCCTCATGAGTGGTCTCAAGGCCATTTTGGCGGTTGGGGTATCTGTTGTAACGTAGGAACCAAATATTGTCAGCACTCTTCTGCAGCGGGGTGAAAGCTGCAAGGCTACAGCAAGTGTCTCACCAGTAAAAGCAGACTTGAAGAGTCTTCATATACAAAAGCAAACAATATGAACTTTTCAAACAAGAGTCCACATACGAGACCTCCATGCATTTACTAACGGGGCAAGTGTCCTTCAAAGGAAGAATTAAGTTGGTGTAGTAATGTCAAAGTTCAAAGGGTAAATTAAAAAGTGCCTGTAGGAAGATTGTAGGTTTAGGAAGACGTTTTGGTGAAATAGAGAAGTGAAAGAGAAAAGGATGCGTTATGGGTAAACCAGGAGCCTCAGAGACTGTTAGTACAAAGGCTGATGGGATAGAGCTCAGATCTGAGACACAGAACACCTGAGAAGAGAGAGAAAAACACAGAGGGTAACAGACATGGTGAGAAAATGATAAATACATTAGGTCTCTATGAGAGTAAATAATGCAAAGATGTATATAAAAATGATTGCCCTGGGCTGGACAAGCAAACGCACACTACGGCCAGCAGTATCAACAGTGTCATGTACAACCCATACAAACCGAGTTTCATTTGCTTTGGGATGGCCAGGGAACTGAGCTGTTACTGTCAGGAGGTCTCTCTTTTTTTTGCTGTATAGCAGTCTTGGCACTTACAGCTGTGCAAAGTTTGCCACCAGTTCTGTCTACAACAGAGAGTAAGGTTAGAGAGAACCTCTCTCAAGCTGGTACAAACACATGTTAATGTGAACACCATGTGCTGGGGGTTCTGCAATTCCCCACCTTGGCAGTTTCAGCACTTTTTATATCTGACCAAAAGCCAGGGTCAATTTTCATACCTCTGAATCAAACATTGTGAAATCCTCTGAACAAGTTGAAAAGCAGGTGATGCTGGACATTGCTTACTGAACACCAGGCTGCAAAACTCAGACCACCAGTGCTCTCTTTAATAAGAGCCTCTTGAAGGAAACTCTCTGTGCTGTTAAATCAAGATCATGATAAACCCAATAATGTGTTATGGAAAGAGAGGGGACATTAGAGTAGCCCTAATGCATCTTATACATATCTTACAAGGAGCTGCATGGAGATTGCCCCAGCTCTGCAACATCTGGTAGTATCTTGCATGGCCTTATGGTCTTCAGCTCTACAGACAGGGAATGGACATTCATCCACCAGAGCCACTCAGCAAAGTCAATACATTTTACTTGAGTACATGTCACAGAGAACTTGGTCTCCATTAAATATATAATGATTCCTTGGTCTAATAATAGAGCTTTTTTCAGATGTCTAACAACTGCAAAGTCTTTAGCACACGCTTTCTTTTTCATCTACTGGTTTAAATGGCAGTCTGTAGCAGGCAGAAACTCACTCCCACACTCATTTGCTCCTTGTGGGATCATGAACTTCCTGAAGAGAGCAGTATCTGACATAGTTTATTGTATTTTAAATTCACCCCCTACCTTTCATCAGCTTTTAAAGGACAGTAGCCTTTACGCCAGGCAGAAAGGTCAAATAAACACCCAGCAAGACTTTATAAAAACAAACCAAAATTTCCCCCAAAAGGAATTTTTGATTCTTTCCCCTTACTCATTTCCTTCCTCTGCTCCCAGGTTCCCAAAGAGGCAAATGTCCCTTCTAGTTACCAGTGTCTTGCCTCTCAGAGCAGCAACACACAAACACATCCAGGACACAGATGAATCAGAATGGGCTCCCACAGCACTCGATCAGCAGGTTTTTCCAGGCTAAAGGCAGTCAGGGTTTGTTTTTCTCTCTAATAAAGAGGGCTCAGCAGCATGAACCATTTCACTTGCACTTTGACATCAGGGCTTGGAGTCCTCATTAGGGACACGGGGGGTTTTGAGGGCTCAGATTTGCCAACTTCAGCTGCCAGCAGCCTCTCCGGGAGGGCCACGAGGGATCACTGACCTCTGTGAGCTGGCTCTTGCTGAGAGGCAAAACAAGAACAAAGTCTCCAGGGCTGCCAGCCTTCCTGCCAGCTTGATCATCTTTAAATAGGTGGAAATGGCCATGAGATGTTCTAAGGGTTTTGTTTGGACAAACAAAAGTTAAGGAAAAAAATAGGAAAAAAAAAACTGACAGTAACAACACAACACACACAACTATGGGGACTCTGGAGGATGTTGAGGGGAGGGGAAGTTTTGAAGCAATGGGGCTTTTCCATTATGTGTGGCTCAGTGAGGGGCAGCTTCTGGCCAAGGCAGCTCCAGAAGGATTTTCACCCAAAGCAAGGGGCAGCTGCAGCCTTCTCCCTGGCCTCAGGGGGTGTTACAGAATTTTCCCCATGCTGGCTGAGCTGGGGGATTAACAACCATGTTCACTCAGTGTAGCTTTGCTGGAGGTGTTGGAAGAGCCAAAGTGGGATGGTAGAGAAAATCCAGCCACAGTTTCAGTAGATTTTAACGTGGACATGCAACCTCACACTGACCCTTTCAGAGTTTGGTTGGCCTCTTCTGCAGCACTGAGCTGTTGTGAAGCTGCATCCTTACTCCAAAAAGCCTGGCCAACACATACAGGGAGAGTCCTGACCATGTCTATTACACCGAATGTATGAAAATACTGCAGCCATTACATGGCAGGAGTAAGAAATGGTAGGAGCCTGTGGTCCATGCAGCTGAGACCACCCTAACTCCAGACACAAATGTCACCTGGTTGTGGCAGAGGTGTCACAGAGCTACACTCAGGGTAACCTGGCAATGTGAAGGTGGCCCAACACAGCTGGGGCACCACCAGCATCCTTCCCCATGGCTGCCTGATGCCAAGATAGGGACATCACTGGCTGCTCCATCACATTCCCATGCCCCCCTTGTCCCTAATGCAGTGACACTCATACCTCCAAACACTTCCCTGCCTCCTCCCACCTCTCCGTACCTGCTGGGCTTGTCCCAGTCATCTTCACTGAAGCTTCCATCCATGTAGGGGTAGTTTTTCCTGGGGTCTGCTGGAGGGGTGCTGCTCTTTTGCCTGCTGTGTCTCCACTCGTGTGGATGGAGGGCTATGCCAGCAGCCTGGGGTATATAGGTACCTAGGGAAGGCAAGAGGGAGTGGAGGAAGAGAAAGGGCAATACCTGGTCAGAAGCCCCAAATGAAGTAAGACATGCAGAGCCAGGAGAGCCTCCTTCCCTAGGTCCCAAAGGTGAGGCCACATGGATTGCACACTTTCAATCTCAGTCATCCAAAAGCAGTTCTTCTGATCTCTTCTGGCCTTAACCAAAGCAGCTTCTCAGGATGTTGACATGGGATACCCCATTTCTCCTTCACTCCTGTGCTTCTCTGTAGGTTTATGGTGTGGGTCTGGGATCCACAGACCTGGGATGCAGATGCAGGTGCAGATGCAGATCCTGCCCCCAGCCAGTTCCAGCTGTGGTTAACAGCTTCTGTTTCCACACTGAACCCAGCAGAAATGATGTTGTTGAATCAGCCACCTTTAAATACAAATCCTTCAAAGGGAAAAGGGAAGATCCTGACAAGCTTCCCTCAGCAGTGGTAATGAGGAAGAGTCAGTTCTGATCCTAAGGGCTGCCAGCCAGTTCCCTCAGAATTCCCATGCTCTTGGGATCAGCTGGTGCAGGCACAGGAAGCTGCTTCATGGACATATGCATGAAAGGCAAGGAATAGGATGAAAAACTCTGCTGGCTTGAGAGCAGAGGAGGCTCATCTGTGTCACATTTGACAGGAGATCAATACAGACTGTTAGCATGGTATCAGACAGGTTTCACTACATCTGCCCTCATGGACTTTTCCATACTGCAGTGCCTTACTCCAGAGATTAAAATCCATCACTACCAAGTCACAAGATCCTCAAGTCTCATGAGAAGCTGCCTAAAAACAAAACTTCCAAAACAGAACATTCCACAGCAGTGTCAGTGCCATCTGCAGTAGAAATAAATCTCCTGAGTCCCCTGCCCACCTTCTACTGCCCATTCAGTGTTTCAGAGAAATCCTCAGAGCCTTTCCAAGAAACACCATACACTCCCATACACGCTGTGCCAAGCGAACAGGAAGAAGTAATGGAGAAACATGTAATTAAGGGAGACTTGACCTCCTAAACAGCTAAGAGCACTGGAAATACCCAAAGACAATGCCAACACTTTCTCTGAAAATGCCAAGGCCTGTTATTTCACTTAACTGAGTGTTTCCTCTGTGTGTTTTTAAAGGTTAGACTTCTCTGGAGAGAGCCCCAGGAAAATTGCCTGCCAACATCTTTCAGCAGTGAGAAGCACTCACTGCCTGCCAGAGCAGGACAAGGGCCCTGGATGCAGGTCCCTGCTGCGGGTGGGCAGCAGGTCTGGGCTGGGCAAAGGGGCACATGTCCAGAGCAGTCACTTGGCACCGTTATGAATTCACCTCCTCCTGCCAGAGAAGGGCTGGATCCTTGGGATTCAGAGCCACCTGGTGGCATGTTCCCACCAGGCCCAGCACAGCTTCCCAGACAAAATACTTCCTTCAGCTGTTTCCTACTGCTGTGGATGAAACTAAAAGCCTACAAGGCTGCAGAGTCTGATCTGTAGTTCTCCACTTGAGGTGTAACCCCCAATCTCCAGGCTCTTTGAATCCCAGGCTTTCCTGCCCCCTACATTCCCATTCCATCTCATTGGCAGTCCTCCAAGCCCTTCTCCCTACCTTCCAGCATCCCCCTTCCCAGACAGCACCACTGCACCACCATGCAGCCAAATGCAGTCACCAGGGAAAACAAGAGAGCCCCTGAAGCAAAATTGCAGTGTGTGGATCTCGGGAAACTTGGCACCAGCCCCACTCCCCGGGGCTCTGTGCTCAATTACTTGTTCTCAATTTACCGGCAAAGCAATCACTTCCCAGTGTCCAACTTGTGTTAACATTCAATTAGATGGAGAAGGATTGCAGCATTATGAAGTCCAGGGGATTCCTCCTTAATGAAGCCTCCAGTCCCAACTGTGCTCCCAAATTAAGATTTCAGACCAACAGAGGCTGAAGGAAGGAGCAGGGATGGGGAAAGAGACATCTGGGCAGTGCTGTCCTTTGAACTCAGAGTGCAGTGAGCACAGCACACTCACACTTTGCAGCAGCACCCTGCAGCATCCCTCCCCGTTTTCACATTCTGTTCTGGACAGGAGTCTTTCCACCAATTTCCTGTTGCAGCATTGATTCAGGATTTTGGTTTGTTTCAACACAGGCTAATAGCAGCTTACATCACTAAATCTGAACTGGTAAAACTATTTTCCAGTGCTTTTCTCCAAGTAAAAATATATTCCCATGACTAGAGCATCCCCCATTCCAGTTCCACATCTGCTAGAAGCTACAGCTGAATAAACCTGACCTCCAAGATATGTGTTCATCTGATCACTCACTAGAGAGAGATACTTTCTTGTAGTATTACCTTAATTATTTTATTAAGCAAGTGCTTCTAGTCATAAGACATTCTTGTGGATTTTAAAACATCCTGAAGAGGATCATTATGTCCTACAAGGCCTCTCTGGAGAAATAAAAGTGAGCTATGGACCAAATACTCTGTAAAATGTACAGCCAGTGAATATTGTCTCTGATTATGTGAATTATAAAGTGCTGTAATGGTTTTGAAAATGATGAGACCAGTATGATGCCATATAAGCCAGAACAAATGTGACAATAAAAGTCTAAAACAGATACACCAACTCAAAAAACCACCATGAGTGCATTCTAAAATACATTTTGTTCCTTGCTGGAAACAAGAGGCCATACAAATGTGGTCAGGCCACAGGCTTCGGCTCATGTTCAGAGACAAGACCCAGACAGACCAGAGACCCCCAAGAAAACTCAACCCTGGCTTACCTTGGCTTCCATACCCAGCATCAATGGCAGAGCCATCCCAGGACTCCACAGTATTGTCCACACTCGGAATTGTGGTGGAGTATATCTCAGACAGCTTGCTAGTTTTCTGGGAGTCTGTCAGCTCATCTTCTGGGTCACTTACTTCACTTATGCTCCCCGACTTCTTGGGGTAGGATTCTGCAACCAGAATATCCTGCTTTAGCAGGCACGAAGAGCAAGCCTCAGGGAAAAGCTTATGCTGACATGAGAGCAAGTCCAGGAACTAAATCTTTAAAGTACCCCTTTAGCTCTTCAAAAGTAGCTGAGAAAGGCATGTGCAATGAAGCTGAAAGGATTTAATGCATTACTCTTATCTCAAGATGAATCAAGAATAAAATGCCTTTCTGAGTTTTTAGCACATGGAATACAAGGAGCAGCCATGAGGATTTGAGGATTACCACATATGAGAGAGTTGGGACCTAATCTCAATTCACAAGCACATCTTCCTGTGCCTTTGGAAGCTTCCTCCAAACAGTGCTGCCCAGAGAAATGTTGGCCCCTGCAAGCAATACTCTGTAGTTTCTCTGGTCTCAGAGGGGCTCCTTTCCACTCAGAGCAGCACCAGGGCAGGTGCTGGCAGCAAACTTGGCTACAAAGAGATGTTTTAACGAGACTCCAATGACAACCCCCACTGCTGAAGTTATAGCCCTCTTCCATGACTGTACAACTCGCAACAACTCAAGGCTAATCACCACCTCTCCACAGTCTCCCATGCAGTTCCATGACAACAGCAGAATTTCACCACCTCTCCAGAGTCTCCCATGCAGTTCCATGACAACAGCAGAATTCCTGGGTGTGGTATTTCGAGGCTGGTTTTCCCCTGACTAGTGATCGGAAAATTGGAGCTGAATGAGAGTGAAGCTCAGACCTTCCTTTTCATTATTTCAGTGCTAACAGGCCCTTGTTATCATTATATCAAATTTCCTTTCAGGCAAAAGCTATGCAAAGAATGATTTCTCACCACAAGCACTTCTTTGTGCTGAATATTTTAAAGTCCTTGTTGATTAGATATCCTGTTAGCCTTCCACACCCTGGATCTCTGACCTGAGGGATGAAAAGCCCTCCCAAAGTCTGCATTTGTCAATGAGGACAGATTATTTTACCAAACAAAACCTGGTGTCCTGAAAGTCCCTATTTTCCAAGCCTTCAGAAGATTGCTCACCATGATTAACTCAAGATTACCTTGAAATTTCAATTACACCTGCTTCATTCTCAGAATGATTAACAAGTCTCCAACAGGCACTTGCATGTCAATTATTTCACCAAGTGGCTGTGACAATGCAAGTGTCAGCAGGGGCAAAAAAAGAGCATTTCAGACCAAAGACCAAGACATTTGGCCACAGGGGAAGGGACTGGGGCTTCTTGAAGAGGAATCAGTTCCCCAGTTCTAACTCCATTTGCCATGTCCTTACTCCCTGCCCAGTCTTTATCTATTTGTAAAACAGGTGCATTGCCACACATTTGCAAACTTCTTTGAGGTCTATAAAAGTTTTATATTTAAGAGCGATGCCACTTTTTCAGATGCAGGACAGGCATCCCAAGGGCCACACTAGCTTGCAAAAGCTTTATCTCTTGATTTTTTCTAATTGCCACAGCACTGTGGACCACTGGCTGGGTAAGTCCATCCAAATCTACAGATTGTAGAAGCATGGCACAAAAAAAAAAAGGAAGATACTGGGGGTGGGAGAGACTGAAATGAAGCCAGAATCCACCTGTTACTTTCTGAATTTAATGAAAAAGCCTTAGTTTGGCTGTGGTTATGCAATCAGGGAGAAAAGTTTGCAGGATCCCTCTTTTTTTCCAATCACCCTTCTGTCCCCAAGAAACAGTGGCCTGCCAGTCTAAGTATGTTTCTGCTTTTTTATACCATGTCAACAACAGCCTCAAGGCCACAGGGAGCTTGGCAGGGAAACCAGAAGGGGATCCCTAGGATGAAGTTAGATGCTTTGAAAGATGATTTTAGGACCCCAAGCAAGGAAGAGAGGTGTAACAGATTTATTGCCAATTGTTTTCAAAAAGTTGAATTAAAGATAGGGGATTTTTTAATGGATTCTACCAACTCAGAATCTTTTTGCTCACTTAGGGGGGCTGTATTTTCAAAAAAATCCCACATTACTACTAAAAACAACTTCTGCTTCACTTCTGTGAGAAACACCAACACAGGAAGTGGCAACAATAATACAAGGTGTCAATCCAAATTAAAAATTACTATAGCAAATAAACCTGCTGTTTCATCTCTTCCCATCACCACAGAGAGCCTCTGGGTTGCCTTTTTTTTGTCTGTGAGTCAGAAGTTCAAGAAACACACACATTTTCCCACTGTGCCCAGCCATGCCCATGTCCACAGTGCCCCATCTCACCTTCCACAACACACGGCAGAAACCCCCCAGCAGTGCCTGCTCCATGGCCTGGGGTCCCTGCTGGGGTGAGCCCCTGCCCCCTCCCAGCTGCCCAACTCACTCTCTGTCTGCTTCTTGATCTTGAGGGTGACGGTCTCCCCTGCCATCTGCAGCAGGTGAATGGCCTCACTCAGAGGTTTGCCCTTGAGGCTCACGTTGTTGATCGCTAAGATCCGGTCCCCGATGTGGATGGCTCCAGTCCTGCAGGGAAAAGGCACTGTCAGAGAGTCCAGAGAAGCAATTCCTCTGGGAGACAGGACACTCGGCTGTCGCTTGATGCAATTAATTCTCAGCACTTTCAAATATGTCTTTGTTCCCTCTTGGTGTACTCTATACCTGTGATTTCCTCTTCACCACACACCAGAAATCCCCATCTTCCATGTGCACAGCGTACAAATACACATGGGAACACATGAACTCCTCGAATCCCAGGCGCCCAGGGAACTGGGACAGGAGACCAGTTTACAGACAAAACAATGGTGTTCAAAGCAATGGGGTTAAAAGCACAAGCATTTTCAGTATGTGGAGCCCAACATGGTTCCACATCAAACATGGAACTGAAGGACATGTTCACCCTGATGGAAAGAAATTATGAGACAAACCTAGAAACCTATTGGAAAAAAACCAAAACAAAATAGCTAAACAAAATTGCTCATGGGTGTGCAAGCATGAGCTAAACCAGCTGCAGTTAATGATATGCTTAAAGCTTACCCTACTCAGCTACAACCCTATGACTTTCTCCACTAGCTCAGGAAGAGGTTGTGTTTTATTGCTCAGCCACGTTCCAGCACTGGCTATTGCTCTCACCTACATAAATCCTCAGGCTACAGCAAGAGGCACGAGCAAACTAACAAGTCACAGCAGTTCTCCCCCTTCTCCATCCTTCCCCTTTGTCTGCTCACAGGCAAAGGCTTGCTTTACCTCTTCCCAGCAAAGCCCTGGGAAGAGCAGACAGGGCAGGATGTGTCCATTGCCAGAGCTGCTGCCAAGGCTGGAGCTCACACTCGCTACCGGCTGGACTGAGCTTCCCAAACTCCCACTCCAGCTCCTGAATGTCAGAACATGAGAGCAGCAACCACCTCCTCCTCCACTACTATGGGAGGTCCTGCCATCAGGAACCTCTGTGATGGAGCCAGAAGGAGATGCAAATCTATACTGCAATATCTTTTTGTCCACGGCAACTTGTATCCCTCAGGTTCAGAACTCCCTGGACTGCAGCTCCTGCAGAACTGGAATTTCATGTATCCTCACAGGAAAAAACAGCTGCTTGGCTTTCCACAGAATATCAAAGTTCTGTATACACATTGCTGTGAAACATCCCCTATAAGCACATCAAATCAGGAAATGCAGCCAAGCAGCAGGCAGGACTGCTCAGTACTCAGCAGTGCCATGATGGTCCCACCAGCCACTAGATGTCTGTCTTGTCCCACTCAAATCAGCCTGGAAAAGCTGTCAGGGAAACACTGGTGCGTTCAAACGAGTTACAGATCAAACTGGGACCAGAGAATTTGTCTTAAAAGTGTCATCTATTGAAGTCCAAAAAATCCAGCTAAACTGCTGGCAGTTTACAGTTGATCCTTCCCTTCAGCATTCAAGGGTCTCCTGCTGCACCCCTGAACACAGTATGAGGACACATCTATCCAAGACACCAGCCCAATTACCCAGCCCTGAACAACATGATTGCTCTGCACTAGCTGTGAAAGTCTCTCACCAGGGAAAAATATAGAAACAATTAAAGAGAAAGGTCACATTTAGCCAGGTATTTTTTTTTTCAAGGGGGAGAAAACAAACCAAAGTCTAGTCCTCTCAGTGCCCCTCTACAAGGACAAGCAGACAGAAGCTGAGCAGGACTGACAGAGAAAGAAGTTTCCAGCTAATGATCCTCGTGCCTCTCTATTACTGCCAACAGTCCTTAGTTCACCTCAAACAGAAAGCAGCCTAAGGAGCCGTGGGCTGCATGTCCCTTTCTGCTCAGAGGGGACATGCAAGAACGGAATTGAGTGACAGGGAAGTGGAAAGGTGTAAAAGGGGCTGCAAGCACTACCCAGCAAGCACTGGGGAAGAGGTGGCTACATATGTGTGGTAGGGATTTACTTGGCACATGGGCAGGGCCACCATCCCTTTTCCTCCCTGCCAACATGGCTTGGTGTGGGACACTCCTGGACTCCCCTACAGCCACCCCCATCTACTTGAGCAGGTGGCACTAATGGAGGCTGGTCAGGCACTTTAAAATGTCAGCAATAGCCAAAAATTGCTCTTGGAGAACCATTACACCCTGATCAGAATTGAACAATATTGTTCAGGCACACTCCCTTTTTTGAGAAGATGGACTACAAGTCCTATGGCACTGGGTTAAGCCATCTGCAGGCACTCAAGGAGGGGACACAGTAACATGGGAGAGAGCCACAGCTCAACACCAATCTAACAGCCTGAGCTGCCTTTGTAGGTTTTTATAAAATCAGACACAAGGAAAAAAATGTTCAAGGTCAAGATAAAACCTAAGTCATCTGAATCTGAAGTCTTTTTGGCTTAGGCAGCCTGTCAACCACAGACAGACGTGTGACAGATCCTAGAGGACACCTTGCCTCCCCCACTGCCAGAAGCCCGAGACACAGCACAGACTTTCACTTGTGCCTCCACAAGAATGGCCCATGGATTCCCATTATCAGACACCAGGATCAGGTCCACTCCACGTCAGTGCTGCTGAAGCATGTCCTGTGCTCCAGCAAGAGGCAGCACAAGTTTGGATTTAAATCCCTGTCCTTCAATTAGAGCTTGGTTAAGAGGCATCTGTGGCACAGATAGAGACATCAGGAAAGAGACAATTTAGGATTACACTAAGAGCACCCCTCTTCCCTTGATGAAGTCGAGTCACCCCCTTCTCTCACTCACAGGAGAGAAAACAATGCACCTTTCCTGCAAGCAGCCTTCATCTCAGTGCTCCTCGCCTTCCCCGCAGGGAGCCGAGGTTACCCAGAGATGTCCTTGTGCTGCTCTGTCCCCACGCTGTTGTTTGCTACTCAGCCACGGTGATCTGCTGAACGGCCCCATCACTCTTCTTACAAGGTTTTTCATTCCTCACTGCCTGCTCACCCCTGATCAAAATTCAGTAGTACTGCAGCACTCGCCTGCACTATGGTTCTCCACGGAGCAGCCACCGATGTGCATCTGAGTTCGAAGGAGAAACAGCCACGGAATTGCAAAGGGAACTGAGATCAACAAAGGTACAGGAATGTCTTCTGACACCTGATAGCATTTGAGCTGGCTGTTCGTAACCTCTCTCACACTGGGTTGCAGGTACAGTACGGAAGTGCTATATAGAAAAGCCTTGGATACTCTGTGGTTATTTTATAGGGAAAAAGACCAAATCCTACAGTGGCAGGCAGTGATATAAAATCCCCAAAGAGAAGTATCACTAGTGACTAAGTCACCCCCCTTCCTTCCCAGGAGACACAGACATTCTGCATTTTGCACCAAAGGGAAGCAATGGAAATGCACGGCAGTGTGCTGAGAGCTCTGGGAACACAATGCAGAAAAGGACACGGAGCTGTTTCACAGTCCAGCTAAGAGGGAGCGTGGCCTTGAACAGAAAGAAGCAGAAGGCCAGATCAGCTGTCAAACATCCCCAAAGTCTTGCTCTTCACATCAGTTTGTTCAGGGTTTTTTTTTTTTGTTGCTGTTCTGCCTGTCAGGCAGCACAAAGTAAGAGACCCTTAGAGAAGCATGAGTCAGGGCTGCTGAAATGATCTATTTACAAGTCACAGCTCCCATACAGAAAGATTAATTAAGATAGAGTGTATGACTCAGTTCTACCTTATACTCCCAGGAATGTCCTGATCCTTTAAATCCCACACATCCACGTATATTCAGACCCAGGCACACAGTCACCTCCCCAGTGGTTGAAGGTAAATCTGCTCCTACATTTATTCAGTATAAATGCCTGATGCTTGGGCACACCAACCCTGCACTGAGATACCTCACACATAACACACTGAGCAAGCAGCCAGAACAGGTCAGAAGACACCTGCAATCCCCAGTTTCAGCAGGGCACACAACTGCAATGGCCATAAGCAAGTTTAGCAACAGAGGAGTCCTGGACAGAGTCTATGGTGGTTTCATAGGCAGCCCGAGCACGCTCCTGACACAAGGTGTGCATGGCAAATCCCAGACCAGGAAGCACCCCTGTGGAAGAGGGGCAGATAAAAATGTGTTCCTGGCTGCAGAATTCACCTGATTCACTGGATCTGACTTTCCCTGAAGTGCCTCTTTCATTGCCCCAGCAGCATAGCCTCCACCACTCTTCTTCATGTCACTTGGTATCTTCAAAGCACCTTTGCTTCTTAGCAGACTAAGACACCAAAGAAGAGTTTATGACAGCAGAGGAAACTCTGCATGGTTCAAGACCCCTTCTCAAATCAATTCAACTGCTCTGCCCCCAAACCTCACCTCTCTGCCAGCCCTCGTTTAGTCAAGCCCGAAATGACAATAGGATCAAAAGGTTCCTCCGTCCCGGAGATGGTTATTCCCAAAGGGCCCCCGTATCGCTTCAGCTCCACCGTGTAGATAATAGCACCAGTTGTCTCCTGCTCATCTGAAAGAGAAAACAGGAATGCTGAATTATTTTCATCTCCCATATAAAAGCAGTCATAGGAAAGACTTGCAGCATCTAGAAGCAAAAGCCAGAAGTCTTCAGCCATACTCTTACCAAATAGGATTTTAACCTTGCAGACATCACTTAAGGACAGAATAACAAAAATAGACTATAATCAATTGGAAAGTAGTGACCGGACAGCAGCAGCCCTTATCTTTGTTAGCTTGCACTACCTATTGGGAAATGTCATTACAGTGGACAGGCAGCAGTTTGCATCAGGATTTCTGTACCAGAGTTATCTTCATCCTTCCTAATCTTCAATTTGACCAGGTCTTCGCACTGCCTTAAAATCTGCACAGCATCCTCCATTGAGCAATTGTCGAGTCGGATGTTATCAATGGCTAACAGCTTGTCTCCCGGCTCCAAGGTGCCAGTTCTACATGGAGAGGAAAAGAAAAATAAGAGTACATTTGTATTTGCCTTTCAGATCCCACAACACATTCAGTTCTGCAGTGGAAATGACAATATTAACTTTTTACTGTCCTTGACCTTTTCTGGAAAACAACCATGAGCTGAGTGTGGGACACCTGTAATTTAAAGAGAGGAAGTTTGTGTAGAGCATGTATCCACACAGAACCAGCCAGGAAGATTAGATAAATATCCTGGGTAACCTACAACCCTGAAAATGCCTGATGTTCAGCTGACAGATATTCTACCACTTACGGAAACTGCTGTGTGAGCACTCTTAGAAATAAGCCATGCAGCCACACTAAATTCCTCTGAATGCCTTGCTATGAGGTGTTGGGATCAGAGGGGAAGTCAATAAATGCTGAGTTATTTCACAGTCCATCAGTGCCCACTCTGTTCACCAAACAGGAGCTGAGACAAGGCAAACTACCTGATGAGCCATAGCACCTCCTGGGATATATGAAGCCCTTTACCACATGCTCTTAAATGCTAAATATCCATCTCCTAGAGTCAGTAGACATCTAAACCAGTGCCCTGGTCAGCTTCTTCATTAGCTCAACTCTACTTGCTTCAGTACAGACAGTTTTTATTGCAAACCCTACTGTGGTCTAAGACAATCTCTAGTGCTGAGATCTCCTTGGATTCTGGCAACACCCAGGCCCAAGTGCTACTGCTTGGGCTCCATTCAACTGCTCTGGTAGACATTCTATCACAGATGGCCATTTTGCAGTGGGTTTGACAGATGGAAAATCCTGCACTCACCTGTGTGCTACACTCCCCTTCTTGATGTCAGAGATGATCAAAGGATCCCCAAGCTTTCTGCTTGCAGCTGCAAAAGACACACGGTACAAAGCTTGGTGCTGAGTTTGCTGTCCAGGACAGGGATGGTGGATGCTTAGTGGGGAGAAGCAGCCATAAGGAGAGGGGATTTATATTCCCTTCACAAAATGATGCTTCACAGTTGAACTTTGGAAGCCCCTCCAGAAAGAAAGGAAAAAAAAAAATGCAAACCCCAACAAAGTTTGTTGGTTGCCCTTTGCCCAGGTTAATTTCCTTTGGACTCCTGAAGGGGAGGACACATGCTGTCCAGCAGCAAGAGGTGTCCAGCAGCAAGAGGTGTCCAGCAGCAAGAGGTGTCCAGCAGCAAGAGGTAGCACTGCCAATCCCAGCACTGTCTAACACCCCCTGTCCCTCACACACAAGGGAATGAGTGGCCATGGCTGCAGTCAGAATTAGCACTGCTGCCCAGAGAGCCCCCAGCTCAGCCCCATGCTCCAAACAAGCACTTCTGTGTTCTTCAAGTAAAGTGGGCTGTGAAATTTTCCAGGTGAAAAAGAACCCAGGGAAAAAGTAGATAAAGCACAGTTTTCCAGCTGGTTCAGATCTCTAGGGCACTTTATCATACAACCAGATGAATCAGGGGTGATTTGTGCTGGAGCTGGAAGGGGTGAGTGGTTTCCAGCTCTTGTCTCCTGGCTGATCCTGATAACTTTTTCAGCCCATGAGATGTGAGTATACATCTCTGGGAGCGTTTACATTTTCAAACTTGCCTGCAAGACCTGCTATTCTTCTGAGATACTCAAGAGAGATTGATGATTCAAACTCCTTCTGACCTCCCTGTCATCCATATGCCAAACATTCACCAAGAAAGAGCATCCTTTCCACCCTGCATCCTTCCCTTCTCCCTTGCCATGGGAATTGCATTGCTTCATTTAAAGTTGACAGAGCTTCTCAGCTTCTCACAAAAACTGTGTGGGAAGAAAGAAACTCACAGCCTCTGAACATGTCAGGTGCAGGGCAGAGATTAAAATATCTGTGAGGCACGTGGCACAAAGCATACAGAGATCCACCTGCCTGAACAGCAGTTAGAGAGCACCCAGAAAGTCAGATATAATAAGTGTTTACCAACCTCTCTGCTCTAGATTTTTCTGTTGTTTACATTCACTTATGAGATTTAAAAACATATGTCTAACCCGACACCTTTAAGGATATCCTCTCCCAGAAATAACTAAACCTCATGTACTAAAGAGAGAAAAAAGACAGCCAATCTCAGTTGTGGCAGAGCTGAGTATGAAAGTGAGGTCAGACAGCAAAGAGCAGACCATGACTGATTTTATAATAGTCACAGCAATGGAACTGCTGAATGGTACAGAGCCTGGAGGAATTCTTTTCCCCATGTCTTACTGCAGCCTGGTACCAGACAATTTTGGACTGGGCACTCATGCTGTGCTTCTGTCCACAGGTCTAAGGGAGGGGGATGTGTCATGGAGATTCCAGGAGGGCTTTTGCCTATATTCAATCTGTCCACAGCATGGACTGGGCTGCAGACAGGACAACACATACTGGGCAGAGCTGAACACTAGGAATAAGGGTGGGGTGCAGGAAAAATCAATGCAGAAATCCCCACGCTGACTGAGAAGGCCACACACCATGGACTAACAGCACAGGGACTGAGATGTATCACCCTGATAATTATTACTGTTGCTCTCCTTTTCAGTATAGGACATGTATTTGCTGCTGACAGAGGTGTACAGAGTGGTATCCAAGCAGAAGTGAGGGGAGACCCTGTGAGCACACCCTGAGCCCTGGGTCAGGTGCCACTGCTGCATGTTTAATCACTCCCTAGCCTGGTTCTGTCAAAATGATCCAGGTTAGCAAAAATATTTTACTGCAAGGTTTGTTTACTAGCTTCAAAGCAGAAGCAGTGTGACAGAAGGGGGTTAGGGAGGATCCTAACCTGTCCTGGTGGTGGGCTGGGATGGCCATCTCTGACCTGACCAAGCCACAGCTGGAACAAGGTGTCCAGAGACCATGAACACTTAAAAGAGCAAAGAGGAAGGAAAAAAAAAAAGCAAGCAAGTACAGACAACATGCCTCGAGCTCTGCAGGATTCATGTTTATCTCAGCATCTGCCTTGCAAGTCCTGTGACACGTGGTGGGTTCAGCACACAGTCAGTCTGTGAGCAGAGAATGAGACCTTGTCCTTCTGAAGGGTCACAATTGGTGTCAGCACTGAGCACAGCACAAGCTTCCCAGGCCAGAAGCAAGGGTAACAAACCAAGTGCTTTATCCATTAGAGAACAAAACAGGTTTTAAGGAAAAATTGTTCTGAGGTTTTTTTGCAGGGTTTTTTCAAAGTTTTGCTATCAAAACTTATTTTCTTGAGATCTGAGTTAAATGGAAGAGCCATGTACAACTGCATACAACTGACCCTACCAACAGAGAACTCAAACTTTTAATAAATGGCAGCCCTCTCTTTTAAATATTAATCACAGAATCATCATAGAATGACTTGGGTTGGAAGGGACCTTAAAGATCGTCTAGTTCCACTCAGGGAACAGGAACATCTTCCACTAGACCAGGTTGCTTAAAGCTCCATCCAACCTGTCCTTGAACACTTCCAGGGATGGGAGATCATCACACTACATAATTACTTAATGTAAAATGCAAAGCCTTTATAAAACCATCAAATCTGAAGGGTAAGTTAGAGAGACTTAATGAATAACCATGTTCTCTCAAGAGGCATAAGATACAAGGTTAAGATAATGAAATCTCATGGCACAGAACAGAGACTTGCTGTTCATTCTAAAAACCTGTAGTTAACTGACACCATTAATTAACCTTTGGCATCCCAAAGCCCTCCCTGACACCCCAGCAGAGTGTCCAGATGGTCTTATATCCTGTCTGCTGGGATCAGGTTGCCCTGAGCTTGCCTGGGACCCACACTTTTAACCATCCTGGGCCATTCATGCAGGGCAACATCATTTCTCTGTGCAACAGCTGCCCGCCTGCAGGTGAGGGAGCTGCAATTTCACTGAAGGGGTGGCTCAGTCCAGGTCAGAGCCAATAGATACATGGATCCCTGCTGAGATTTTGGATAAACAATTTCCAATTTGCCTGCAATTAAAACAGCACCAACCTAAACTACATTATTATTATTAGGGCTGTGGTCTTTGGCATTAAGACATTTGAATAGATGAGTAAGGCCTCCTTATCCATTTATTTCTGCTGTTAATGTGGTCCTTTCTCTTCAAAGGACATTGTCTTGGTAACTCTGCTGCAGGAAGACACAGTTTGGACATGCAGCCTTGCCTCTGGGTTTTGCTTTCCTGTGTGTGAAATGAAGATGGCAGCAAATGAAGTCAAGGGAAGAGATGGAGGCAGGAGCTGGTGAGCAAAAACCCATGGCTCTCTCTCAACCTCCATCTGCCAGGGCCAGCCACTTCAGGTGGAAACAGACTCTTTTTCAGATACATTTGTATTTTTGGTGGGTTTACCAGTACAAAAGATAGTTTAAATCTCCTCCAGTGGCCCAGAGAAGGCTCCATAAATCAACAGCTGGTGAAGGTAGTAGCATGTGGTTAGGGAGAAACTCAAAATGAAAACACTGCCTGGCAATGACAGGGCAGTGATAAAAAGGTGAATTGATCAATACTGTTATTTACTTTTTATAAATTGCTTTCAGTCTCTCTGCTGGGATTGTGGCTCACTTGGTGTTTACGCTGTGATGGATGACGAGGCCAGGAACACATGTGCAGTTTGTGTTTTTAATAGAATGCATAATGACTTGTACTGGTAAATTATTCCCCTCCAAGGAGCACCAGTACATATTTCACAGGCATCAACCCGTTAAAAATGCCCTTTGTTATTGACCAAGCCAAAGCAACACTGCCAATGTGTAATTAAAGAAATTGTAATAATGCCATAAGAATGCATTTAAATAAGAAGCATTTTTAAATTGTAAATAACAAAATCAGAAACCAAATAATCTCAGGATAGCTAAGGAATGACAAGAGGAAAAAAAGTGAATCAGAATTGATTACAAAGAACAGCAGTGAAAATCAGATTCTCAGTACCCAACTTTTTCCTCTATCATTCATTAGTTTAGCAGCAGGTGCATAAATTATCAGTGCCTCCAGCAGGATATCTGCCTCATCACAGATCCTTTCCCTTTCACAGTCTCCAGGCAGAAAACCAGATCAGGATATCCCACCAGGATAAAAGCACCGCAGTGAATCAGCTGCAGTGTGAGTGAGGGGGTAGGACGGGTGGCTGCTGGGCTCTCCCTGTCTGCAGACACGCTCGCCTGGGCTGGTGGCAGGGCACAGGCTAATACAGAGCCAGCAAAACTAGATTTGCTCGGCTCACAGATCCATCTTCTCACTAGGACAGTGATTACACTGCTTAAGCGACTTAATCGAAGTTATCTATCTACCCAAATTCCGGTTTTATCACCTGCAAGCAGATATACTGCCTACTCCTTATCTGCAGTACTTCACACCAAGGGCACAGGAATTGATTTGTTAAGATATATCAAGGTAATTTGATAAACAAGCTATATAAAGCATTATTGCATATCTAAAATTAATGGCAATTTCAGTATCTCTTTAAACAGCAACATCAACATCAACCTACCTCTACCCTACAGTGAATGTCACAACCAGCCCTTAGAGAGGATATTTGAGACAGAAAAAAAATCAAAACTCTCAACACAAAAGGCAATCTTTCGTGTAATCAGCTATCATTTTCCAGAGGGTAATAACAAATCCATATCTTATTTTAAGAGGTGAGGTATTGAATGTACAAGAATATGTGACTATTAGCTTTTCACTGCTGGAGATTTTAATTTGTGAGAGATTTACAGAAAACCTACAAAGGCATAACTGCATCATTAGAACTGGATGCAGCCAGCAAGATCAGACCATTGGAGGCATGTGTTCTCTGATGGAGATGGGTAGTTCAGGCTAACAAGAGTCAAATCTTCACATCCCCGTGTCAAACCTCTCACTTTCCATGTATTTGCATTCCCACCATTCAGAGCCTCAGAGGTCACTATAAACAAGTGACCTTCAGAGCTCTTGAAGCAGAAAGGAGCATGCTCTGATCTCAGCTGTTCTAAAAGCAAATGCCCTTCTCTCTGGGACAGAAGCTGAGGTACTGGAGGATGGAGAAAATGAGAGTTTAGCAGGCTTGGTGTCCCTTCACCCCTGGACAATGTGTATGGAGCAGCACATACATGGCACCTTCAGTGTTCTTCATTTAGCACATGTAGGAGACTGAAATGAGGCTTGAGGGCACAGAGGTCCCTTGGGAGTACAAAGCACTGTCAGTGAGAGACCCACCCCCTCGATTTTGCACTCATCCTTTGGGGAATGGAAAGGGAAAGAGTGCTATAGGCATGTATTTCCTTCATGCATCTTGATTTGCTGTGTCCCCTTGACACACTGTGCTTGAGCAGGGGGAATAAACCCATCCCATGCTCTCAGACCACAACTGGAGACTCATGCAGCCCAAGTCTTCTTTTTTGGAAAACCTTAAGAAGACTCTGAGAAGACTGAAGGCCCTCAGCAAACATCTGCCCCTCACCAGGCGCAAGTACAGCCCCTCTCGGTATGTTCAGCCCAGAACCAGCAGCTTCTGCCTTATTCATACACAAAACTCCTGGGTTTTCAGCCCTTTTATGAGCATTTCCGGCAGATTTATGGTTCCTCCTGCAGCCAGCTCCATTACATGAATTCTTCCAACACATCCATCAAGAATCCTGCTCTCCCCCCACCTTTTACTTAGTCCATCTCTGCTCTGAGAGCCACAGCACAGCAAGAACTTGATCACTTTTATTTCTGTAGTGCTCCTCTGATGAGGTGGTAACACTTTCTGCCCATTTAAGAAGGCAGAGGCAAACCTTCCTCGGCTGAGGAATTAACTACAGGAGAGAGCTGAAGCCAAGAGGTAAAACTCAATGAAAGCAACCCAGCTGACATCTGCAGTGTAGCCAGACTATGAAGTTCATGAGTAAATCCAATTCAGTGGCCATGACAGTGCAGAAGGTCTTCTACTGACCCCTTCACCTCCTCATCTATTTAAGCTGCTCCAGTTTTACAGAGTAGGGAACAGGAATCCAATGCACAAGGCCAGTAAACCAAGTCCTCTCCTTTAAAGCAGTAGTTATGTACTTTTCTGAATCAGAAGGAAAGCTGTAAAAGCTGTTTCTGGAGCTACACAAGCACTCAAGTCAGCAGAACTGAGAGGAAAGGAACTGAGCGAAACAGAGAAGGGTTATTTTTACCTCTTTTCTTTTGCTACTTGCATCACACTCCTGCATGCACATCACGTCTCTGCAGGAAGTACTTAACATAAGGCTGCTTGCTTTGGTTTTAATGTTTGAAACTGGTATATTTATCTGCCTGGTCAGAGGCAAAGTGACCAAATGATGATCTAATTTGCTAAGGATCATGTGGACATAGATTTATACAGACTAATACATGAAAACAAAATTAGGATTCTGCTTGAATTTCATCCTTGCCACCACATTTTCTGGGTGCCTTTTTCTCCATTTGAAAAAATAATTTTGGCTTTGACTCAGCAAACAGCTGCAATATATTTTAAGTTTATGCATGTGCATTACTTAAACAATGTCCTACAAACATGTTCAACAATCAATCAAACAATCAAAAAAGATCAAATCAATCATAGTGTTAAAAACTGCTTTGTAGTTGGATAATGGGCATCTATTTAAAACCCAGGGGTCAGTTTCTTTCTATTAGCAGTGATTTCAAAGAAGTGTGTGAAATCACTTTAAGAAATTTAAAATGAAAACCTTTCCAACATAAAAATATGTTTGAAGTGTAAATGCACATCTGAAGCAGATCCTGTTGAAATAAGACTTCACAAATAAAAACTAATATTCTTGCCAGCAGCTCCCAGGTTCATTTTACTCTCTAGTCTCCAGACACAAACTAAACTTTGGAACTTAACAGGGCCTTGCTCAAGCCAGTTTTTGCTACCACATCCATTATCCTAGGTTGCTCCCTGAGGCTGGAATGCCAAGGCCATGGCAGGGCAGCAGGTTGGAACCCAGTCAGGCTGCATCATGCACTGCTCCCCGCCAGTGAAATGCCATTATAGACAGCCTGCTGCTTTCAGAAAGCACTTTGATGTCTTCAGACAGTAAATGCTTCCAAGCTAAATGTTAAATATTGTGCTGTTATTTCTCAGGATTGTCCTCGTGGCATAAATAGGGGAAGCTGAGAAGAGGGAGAAGAAATATCACAAGGTGCAAAGGCATCATCCTGTTGATGTTCCAGTCACTCCTGAGAATCACCCCACTTAGACCAGAACACCTCCAATTAACTCACTAACTAATGCTGTAAATGTCAAGGAGTAATTACTACAGCTTCTCTCTTTTAATTAAACCTAGTTTTCAAGTGTCCCTTGAAACTCCATTCCCCAGACACAGCTGAGTCCATGCTCCTGAGGGCTTACACAAGACATCCCATTACTGCAGTCTCACAAGCTGCTCTGTTACAGATCAGAGGTGGTGGCAGTCTCTGGGCATGGCAAACTTGAGCTGATTCAACTCACTTTACCCAGAACTGAAAGAGGGGTCAGTGATCAGAGACCTGCATGCATTTGCCATACAGGAAAAATTCACTGACACAAACCATAACAAGACCCCAAGTTAGCCAGAAATGTGGGATGGATCTCCCTATATCATCCCCCTACAGCATCCTCTCCAAAGAGGCCAAAAGATCTTTAAATGAAAAACTATGCTCAGAAGAGAAACAAAGATAATTAATCAGGAGTGAGCAGAGAAAAGGAAAACGCAGGAAAAGGGTTTATGTCCTCTTCTCTCAGTGCACACCAAGTCCTGGCACATGGCTCTCTTTCTGCATGGCTTGAGCTAGTCAGTGAAACAATTCCTGGCAAACCCTGGAATTTAAAGTGCCTTCCACTGCCTCCAAGACCCACCACACTCTTCATGCTCCTCCTCCTCCTGGCAGTTTCCCCTCTCTACCCTCTAAGCTGTGGGGTTCACCTCTTACTTGCTCTTCTCCCTGCACCTCTTTTTTCAAGGGTCCCACCAGACCCAGGCAATTCTTTTTAAAAAGAGCATAATACAAGTGTGAGCAAGGAAATGAAAATAATATTACTCTGCACCACAGATCAAGAGATCAGCTGAGAGACATCCTTTGTCCCAACCTTACTTGAAGCTGCTTTTCTCTGCAGCTGCCAGCTCATGGAAGCAGGAGCCACACATCTGATTCATTCTGGGATAAATCACAAGCACTGGAGTGCTACAGAAACCCCACATGATCTTATCTCTCTCCACTGAGCCCTCTAAAATGCCTGTGTGGAAAGCAGAGGCTCTTGCAACTGCTACTGCAAGTCTGAGCAATACTTACAGCTGATTGTAATTCCAAGCTCTACACCTCTTTTCTTGGGCAATTTAACGTGGAAAGTACCGCTGCTGGGTATGACAGACTCTATAAAGCCAAAAACAGACAAAAAAGAAAAGAAGGAGAAAAAAGAGAGTTTTCAGTTGCATGGATGGTTTCTTTGGAACCAAGAAAACAAGACCATAAAGCACTGCTTTGTTGGTTCAAATAAGGTTATCTGAGGCCCTGTGGACTTCAGGTTGAAATTTGGATTCTCATTAAAAATACATGCTCTGAACATCAAGTGAAGTGCTCACATCACACTGTATTTCAAGACTGAAGCAGCTTTTTCAATGTGAAAGGAAAAGAAATTTCTTTTTTAATACAAAGTTGCACTTTACCCCTAGCCTATAGCTTTGGCTCCCTCCTGGCTTCAAGGCCATAAACAAATATAAATATTATTCCTATTAATGGGCAAATATTTAAAGTGTGTCCTCCTTATCTACTCCTTAGGGTTATCTCAGCCAAGAGATGAGCATAAAACATTTATGAAAGGATCAGAAGAAGAACCCTCCACCTCAGCATCATCAGAAAACAACAAGAAAGGGGAAAGGTTCTCATAGGGCTTCTCACTCTTCCCTCTAAGCCTTGTGAATATGCTCTCTCCTGCAGGTTGGCAAAGGCAGAGTCCTGCAGGCAGAGAGGAGCAGCAATTCCTTTGGGAATGTACCTGCAACATCGAATTCGATCTCGAGCACCACTTTGTTGGTGAGTGCCGCGTCTCGCAGGAGCTGGTTGGCTTCCTCCATGGTCCCGTCCTCCGTCGCGATGCTGTTGATGGAAAGGACTCTGTCTCCCACTTGCAGCAGTCCACACCTGCAGTTCACAGTGGGAAAAGAGGGAATGGGAACAAGGAGACAAGGAAAAACAGGAAAGGAGGAAAAAAACAACCCCACAACCAGCCATGAGTTACTCTTGCCAGGCAAATCTGTTGCAAGACACACAAAGTATTGATAAATTCTGCAGAAATGGCCCCAAAGAGAAAATAACTCGTTTTGCAGTGCCCATCCCAGTGGCACTGGAAGGACACAAGGAAGCAAACCTTTGTGGGTTTCTAAAGTTCAAACATAATTTGAGCTCCTAAATAACCATTTCTGGTCACATTTTTTGCAAAAACCAAGGGGGAAAAAAGTAACCCTCACCTTTCTAGAAATCAACACCACGGCTGAGAGATGAGAATGGTAAACACAAGAGAACATAACTTCCTTCCCTATCTAACCACAAACAGCTCTTCCCAGGCACCTGAACCTTCTGGAACACAAACTAATGGCACTGAAAATTGCACAGATTCCTCTGCTTAATACGTGGCAAATACTCAAGCTACAATCCAATAAACTCACTGAAATATCTCAACAAATTGGATAATCATTTATCCCTTCTAATTGCATTTCTGGAAGCCAAATGTACAGTAATACTGTTTAACTGCCTTGAAAGGCCAATATTATTCCAGTGTGATAACCTGACAATATAACCACAACTGACCCTTTGGGGCTCTTGGTTTAGACCCACTTTCTCCAGGAACAGAGATCAGCAGGATTTTCACTTTGGAAGGAGAACATGATGGCTATGTTGGAGATATACTGCCACAGCACAGTTTGTCTCTTGGGACCCCCCTGCATTTATAAGCAAGGTGTTTTTCACACATTCCGACATTTAGTACCCACCCACACTCCCTTTTTTTTACATACACTGCAACACCAGCAAGATGATCCTCCAAGTTATCTCCCACATTATCTCAGTCAGCTCCCACCTGAGCTGGCCTATGGCTCTACAAAAACAAGACTGCAGTGTTCCCTGTAACCATGGGAAATTGCTCATTTTCCTTCTCCTCTATCAGTTATTCACTTTAACTACATCTTTTTAGACTTTCCACTTATCACCTGGCTGTCTACTTGAGCAGATCTTGGGAAACAATTCTTCACCCATCACTAACGTAAGCTACAGAGTGGTCTCCAAAAGAGGCTGAAGGTTATGACATCAAATCTAAAGTTCCTCTCAAAATGTGGAGTTATTTAACCACAAAGGTTTTCCAGAAGACATGAGTTATCCTGTTTTGAGCCTTCTCCAGAGAATTTTTATTCCCTTCCTGTTTAATGATCAAACACATCTTTGCCTTCCCCTTTCTTTCACAGATACCTCACAGAAGACAGCTTGTTTTTCACGAAATATTCCAGTCACTCTTCTTCACTCGCACCCAATTCAGTTGTAAGAAAACACAGCACCACAGCTTCCAGGCACACAAAGACATCAAAGGCTGTATAATTCAACTCCAAACAACAGGAGGTATACGAAAGGCCAAGTTATCAAGAAAAAGTACACACATCTGAATTCAAAAAAAATGAACAAGCACAACAGTTTGTGCCAGTGGCCCATCAAAAGCTGAGATATGAACAAGTTTGGAGAGAGCCTAGGGAGGTCATTTAACTGGTATGAAGGTATATTCCCACTTCTGCCTGAGTTCATGCCATCCATGGAAAAACGCTGGCTACTTTATGAGATGCAAATTCAGAGTTGTCTGTTCAAGGAGACTTGGATTAGACAGACAACCCCATGATGTATAAATGCACCCACCCTTGCAAATAAATTACATCAACTTTAATTACATCCCTTTACTGGACTTGTGGCTATGTAGCCACATAGATGCACTTAGAAACATCAGCTTATAAATAAAAAGATGGTGCAGAGTACAACAGAGATGACTCCTCCCCCACCAACAGCTCTCTTGCTTTGAACACAGTGCACCTTTTGCTGAGGGATCAACAGCTGCATCACTCAGACATCACTGTCATCTCAAGGTCACACAGGGACACAATCCATTTTGGCACCACTGTTTCAGCCACAAGGGCTGGGAGCACACAGGATACTTTTACACTGCATCAAAGCAAACATTTGCCACCTTTCCCACCAGAGCTGCCTTCTCCCAAAACAGCCATTTCTCTTCACTCAAGGTGGATTTGCCTGAGTGTTTTACAGCCAATAGCTCTGTTAGGTCAGAGTTATTTTATTTTTTTTATTAGTCTCAGCCAATCACAGTTGTTTAAGCCCTGGTCTTGCAGGTTTTTAAAAGTTTGTGGCGTGAAGCCACAACCTTCTGGCTTCCTCTACAAGTACAAGGAGGCCTGATGTGTCTTATTAACCCTTCAGGATCCTTCCAGAGACATTTCTAGTTGTTATGTGCCCTTGTATTGGGAGCAGAGCTTTGGGAGCCAAGGTCTTGCAGAGCTCTCCTTGGCTCTGCTATTGGATCCTACAAGAATCGTTTTCCCAAAGAGAAGGCATTTGTTTCAGAGATGCTCAGTCTAACATCAGCGCCTACAAAGTGCTTTCAGACTATGGGAGCAGAAGTGTCTTAAAATCAGAAAGAACAAGGGTACAGACATCTCCTGGAGTGAAAGCCCTATGGATGTGCTGGAGTCCCTGATGGGAATATCTCCCTGGGGTAGAACAGATTTGCATTTTGCCATGACTCATTCCTTGGCTTTAAAGACAGCAACAGAGCAGTAGAGGTGTCTTGCTTGATACAAAGCAGCACATATTCAAGCCTTGGGCAGGATATGCACTGAAGAGCTCACTCATCATCATCCACATCTGCGTGGTCACTCCAGCTGTGGGGGGAGCAGCTGTGACCACAGCCACATTGCTGGATGCACAAATTCATCCTTTGTGCCCTTACATGCCCCCAAGCTGGCCTGCACAGGTCAGACATGCACATTTCTCTGTGTGTGCACATCTGTACCTGCACATTGGTGGGTTGGTCTCTGCCCTTAAAGGATCAAAACTCTGCTGACAGCTTCAGCCAGCTGCTAAACTTTGCTTCTGCAAACTATTCCCACCCAAAAGCCAGAAACACAATGATCAAACAACTGTGTCAGAGCAGAGCTAGAAAACATGTAGCTCAGCAGGAAGCATTGATTTTGGATACCGGGATGGAGAAGTCAGATACTCTCCCTCTGCTGCCAATGACAGCTGGGGGAGGGAGGACACAAAAGCTGTGTGCTTTAAGACAGCCAAGAGGGGATGTCAGGCTTCTTCCCCTTCCACCTTCCCTGCTGATAATGGGGGCTGAATCACTGTCTCATTCAGAACCCAAAGGCTTTATCATGCACCCTGGAAACAAAACAACAGGTAAGGAGGGATGTCTATTAGAGGCTATTTGCAGTAAAACAAATCCCAAGTCAGACAGGTGAGAATTTTTGCGTCAAACTGCCTGCCACAAGCTAGTACAAAGCAGACAATAAATGTGAGGCAGTCCAACCTCCCTGAAAAGAGGGTGATACTGTGCTCCTCCCTGGTAGTACTCACACTTGCTGGGCATCCCAGAGACAGCTCCTCCACAGTAATCCAGATGGACAAAGCCAGTGTAGATCATGTGCTTGTACAACAGCACGTTCAGATACACAGGTTTTGCAGTGTGTGAACACCCAGGTCAGATCCAGGCTGCTAAGCCTGATCCCTGTATCCCCGGAGCTTTTTGGCAAAAAGCAGAAACTGCAGCACAAGAAAGAGCATAGCCCAGCCTCAGCCAGGAGCCCAGCCTGGTGCAGGGGATGCAAAAGGGCTCTAATGTCTTGGGCTGAAGCTACAGCAGAACCTCTGAAGAGCAGGGAATAAGGGAGCTTGACTGTTAGAGCAAAGAGCTCTGTGAAACAGCAAGAAACAAAAAGTGAAATGAAAACATGAAACTGCCTTTTTCACTTCACTGCAAACCCAGTGCACTTATCACTTCGAGATGGGGAGGAAAGACAGCGTTTTCCTGCCAGCTAGGAAGAGCAGCATGGTTTAGGAAAGAAGGAAATACACAGCGGAGATTTAATCCCCAAATCAAATCCAGGCTGCAAATGCAGAGAGGATTGCTCCAGACAGCAGCAGCCAGAGGAGCGTGAATGCTGCCGGGTGGGCAGCGCGAGGGTGAGCAGCGGGTGTGACACATCAGAGCCAGGCAAGGCTGCACTGCCAGTCGCTGCTTTTCCTCCAGGCTTGGCAAGAGGATAAAGAAAAGCCAGGCGGATTGCAGCACATCTCCCTCATCCCCTGGGACAGCAGGCTTTGTTGCTACCTAATTTGTAAAAGGAGTTTGGTGCTTTGCAATATGAGCCAAGTTTGCCCACTATAGAGGATAAAAAAAATCCGTAACACCATCACCTTAATTTTTAAATCATGTTTGGAAACAATCAAACAAACAAAAGGCATAACAGGATTTTGAAATCTCTCCTAACCTGCATCAAGACATCTATTTTTCCTTTGCTGGCCCCTTGTCCCTGTCCTCCCACCTACACAAGCACCAGGAACTCCTGTTCCACTTTGCCTCTGCATTGGCTTACTGGAGAGGCTACGACACAGACTGGTCTGCACAGCAAGGACTTGCATTTCATTTTGCAGACTCTTTCCCTGTCATATGAGTCTACAACTCCCCCATGTGCTGTTTTTCTGGGCTGGCTTGGAGACACCAAACCTTCAGCACACACTGATGGGGCCATCAGAGACTTCTCCAAGAAAGGGTCTGCAGCAGGCACTGGGTAGTGCCATGTTGCAGCACCCTTAGGCAGGACAGACTACAGTGGTAATCACAGGCAGGAAGAGAAACAAGCACAGGGACATTAAGTGCCAGCCTAACAAAACCAGCTCTCCTTTTCACCTCTCAAGAGATCACGCCATGCTAGGACCTGACCTGTTTAGTAACATAAGCCTTGCCAGAAGACATCTACATTGTAGTGCACAGGCACTCGAGCAGGCTCTAAATCCAGCTAGCAAATGTATTGGGAGCAGCTGAACTCCAGGGCTGAGGCTCCATCACTGGAGGAGTCACTGTTCCCAGTGTCCTCAGGGGTGACAGAGTGCAGTTAATGCTGCTCCACCCTTGTGCACTTTTCTCAGCATTACACAGCCAAAAGCAGGTGGGATTAACTGCAGCACCTACCTGTTCCTCAACCAGAGTCCTCTCTCTATGGTTCAAAGCCTCTTTAAGACCATTTTATATAGCTGGACTCTGCTACAATGAAATCGGTCAGAAAACAATTTGCAGGGGCCACTTATCTAGACCTTTCCCCTTTTTGCACCTATATAAAAGATTTATCTTTCAAAGAGGAATTAAAAGAACAAAAAAAGGGAATGGGAATGGCACTCTCACACAGACACATTCTCCCTTCCTCCTCCTCCCAGACCAGCCGCAGCCTGGTGCCAAGACGTTCACCTGGGGTGCGAGGGAGGCCACGGTCAGCCGACGAGTGCAGAAATGGCAGTGACAGTAAACCATGCCCAGTGAAGAATGGGAGATATTACAAGGATGATAGTAAATATCTAAATGAGCCTCTGAGGAGAGAAAACAAACCAAACCATGAAATGTTCAGCAGCAGCACCATCAGCATCCAAGGGCAAGGTCTCTAACCTCTCTGCCGGGCTGTCAGGCTCAATAAAACGGACGAGAGGTGGGGAAGACAGAGTTTCGGTAGCAAAGATGCCTCCCTGGAGCTGAAGTCCAAAGCCATTCAAAGGGTCTCCCCTGAGGACCACCTCTGTCGTCTCTGTGTGGACTATCTGCCCGCCAGGACCCACCGTGCTGGAGGCCAGCGACACTGAAAGGATGAGAGAGAGAGAGGCAGAAGGTCAGGGCAGCCATGGTCAACAAAACAGCCTGGGTCACAGACCTTGGTCTGGTGGTGGTGAGGACAGTGACCAAGGATGAGGGAGGCACTGACAGTGCTGAGACGAGTGGTTCTATGCCAGCTAACAGTTGACAACAAGGACAGCAAGGCAAGCGTGCGTGCTCCCTCCAACCCAGCCCAGCACAAGACTGCTCTTACGTGAGCTCTTGTGCTCCTTCTTCTTCTGCCTCCTCCTCAGCATGGTGGTGCGAGGGCTCATGGGGTGGGAGCTGCGAGGTAGCGTGTTGGAGTTCTGGCAGGGGAATCCCTGCGCGTTCATGGTGGGAGACGAGAAGTTGGCAGCCACCAGAGCTGGGGAAACACAGAGTGTGTCAGGGAGGTGCACAGGGGACTGCAGCAGCGAGTGCACTCACTAACATTGTCACCTAACACCTCATGGGTTTGGAGCAGCTCCTCCTTTCCAGCACCACATCTCAAGACCCAAGAAATGTTTGCTTCCCACAGCTTGGACACAGTGCAATGTCTCCTCTTCTCTATCTTACTGCCACTAGACAAGAAACCTGGGGCAGCACAGAGCCCACTCTTGACAAGAAGTGCATCTACAGATTTTGAAGTAGCCATAAGCCTGCTGTTAACAAGCTGTATGGCACTAGAGCTGAGCTGGATGTGTTGCTATATCACATTCCGACATGGCACCAAAGACACTCTTCCCTGTCCCACAGCAATTCATTTTTGCTGGATGAAACCAGGCATGGGAACACGGGGTTAGAGGATGGGTGCATGGGTCTGCCCAGTACACTGCTCCTGTCCCAGTTACCAGATCTGTGTGTGCCAGGCTGCAGATACTCATTTTTTACCTCAGCACAAGGCTGTGGAAACAGAACCAGATGACTGAGGAGGAAATAAGTGACAAGCCACACTATGGACCTCAATATTAAGGAAATGGAGGGGCACAACAAAAACGAACACACGCAGGATGAGGGCAATGCCATGCACTGAGGTTACATTTGCAGTAATCCTGTCCAGACGTCTGGTTCCAAGTGGGTGTCTTGCAGTGTCCGGGGTGGTGGGTGTGACAGTAGTTGACACAGGGGTCCCAGCAGTGGTGGTGGTCACTCTTCTGCACCTTGACTGATGGCATCCAGCAGACCAGAAATCACCACAGGCAGGAAGGAGAAATGAGAGAAAGAAAAGGTAAGCCAGGAGATTGTAGAAAAGAGCCTTATACTGACTCTGAACAAGTCAGGACCCAANTGGATCCCCAGGGGCTGTGGGTGGATCTCTGCATCCCCTGTGGATCCCCAGGGGCTGCAGAGGCACAGCTGCTTCACCATGGTCCTCACCATGGCCTGCAGAGGAATCTTGGCTCCAGCACCTGGAGCACCTCCTGCCTCTCCTTCTCCACTGACCTTGGTTTCTCCGTGTTGTTTCCCTCACATGTTCTCACCTCCTCCTCTTCTCTGGCTAGGAAAGAACTGTGCCCCCACTTTGTTTTGATTTTCTTCTTAAATCTGTTATCACAGAGATGTTACCATCATCTCTAATTGACCCAGCTTTGGCGAGCAGCATTTCTATCTTCAGAGCCATCAGGTATTGGCTCTGCCAGACAGGTGGAAGCTTCCAGCAGCTTCTCACAGAAGCCACCTCTTTGCTCCCCCACTACCAAAAACCAGGCCATGCAAAACCAACATATTCATATCTGAGTCAGTGCTGTTGGTGGCTTGGCAAAAAATCTTTTAAGTTTGTAAGAGTGTCCCCTGATAGCCAGTCTGGATGGCTGAGGGCTCGCCCAGCAGCGTGGTTAAGTCCTGGGAGGGCCGAGTTCAGCTCAGCAACACGACTGAACACAGCTAGTGCTGCACAGCAGCCTGTCCATGCATCCCCAGGTAAAGGGTTTCCTGCCTTGTCCATCAGGAAAAGGCTCCAGCCAGAAGTCTCCATGACAGGATTTAGCCATTTCACAGCTCCAGGGCAGTCAGGCCAGAGGTTTTTAAAGCTCAGCTTTCACAGGCACTGAGTTACATTCATTCCTGGTGAGGAGTGTCCACTGCTGGTGGGTCAGATATTTTTAGCACAAACAGTGCTAAGAACATGTGGACATGAAGATTTCAAGGGAGCAAAAAAGCAGTAGAGAAAGGAAAAGCAGAACTAGGAGCAGCCTGTTCAGATCTGTACCTGTCCACCACGCTGGCTGGCTTGATCTTGTCGATGACAATGACCTGCTTGTTCCGGTGCATGGCTGTGGTCAGGGTGATTCCCAGCGTAGACCCTGGAGTCTTTGCTATTTCAACTAGTAAAGGACCAGAAGCATTTGCTACAGTATCTGCAAAACAAGAGAGCACCTGAGAACACTTGTCATACAGCCTTTTCCATCTCTAAATGCAGGGGTTGGCCAACAGCGCTGACTCGCCATGTGAAGCAGCAAACCTTTAGCTTGGACATCCTACAGTCCCTGTCATGTGGTGACTTAACAAAGAAGAACACTCAAGAAGCAAAATTGCCTCTGCACAAAATCTACATAATAAGGAAGAGTATTACAACAATTCACTCATGGAAAGAACTCTCCTCTCTCTTTACTTTGGGTTAAATAGCAATATTGAAGAATAGATTGCTCAAAGGCTCTGCAACAGTCACATCAATGGTATTAGAAGCACAAAAAAGGAAGATCATAAGGACATCACTGTTACAGGCTTTTTCACAAATAAACCAAAAAGAAAAGGCACAAGGATACAGGATCCCACTTTCTGAAGTACTCAGAAGTCTCATGCCTGATGACAAGCCAGTCAATTCCTCTGTGCTTCAGCACCAGCTTCAAAATACCACCTCAACTGCTTGTTTGAGCTCCTCCAGTGTGACAGTGGGAGCAGACATAGCACTGCCAACCCCCTGCTCCCAACAGCCTCCTCTACCATCAGACAATACAGGGTCAACTTTAGAAGAGGAATCTCTGCAATAAACTTAACAGATGCTCTATGTGAGACTATGAAACTCCTATGAAATTGCACCCGTTAGCACAAGCCTGCACAAAACCATCCATCTCTTCTGAGGAAGGGGGAGGACAAAGAAACCCTGATTAGACAGAAATTCCCTCCAGCTCTGTTACACACATTTGCTTCCAGATGACCTAAAGCCATCACAAAGAGGTGGGATTCACAAATGTGTTATCACCATCAGACATCTAATAACCAGCACCCTCATGTGTAGGTGACACCCCCCATGAAAGCACTCATGAGGACCCAGCCATCCATTTCAAAGAAAAGGCCAGCAGAGCCCACGGAGCACCTGATGCATCTTCAGCCCTTAATTATTCATTGTAAGGCTTTTCCCTTCCAAAGACATGCTCCACTAAAAATGCTGATGCTACTTGGCTCCAAACCTGATGCATGGCTCATTCTTGCTCTCTGATAAACGGGAGCATTAATGCAGATCTGGGAAGCTAAGCTGCAGCAAGGTCTTTTCTGAGATTTGCTGAAGATGCTGAGTCTCTGGAGACAGAAATTTACCTTAGAAATTCCCCTTGGGGATCAGCCAAGGGATGTTCAGGCTCTGGTCTACACACAGTGCCATTTTTCACAGGGGAGGAAGCAGGAGGAATGAGCTACGTTAAAGGTTACGCAGGTTTCACATAAAATACTGTTTATTCTCTGATGAAAAGGACCACTGGGGAGATCTGCAGGCCCTGGTAAAAAGCACAGCCCCAGTTTAATCAAAAGATACACAAAGCACCCAGCTAAAGCCTGCAGAAGGTGCACTTAAGCCTTTGTTAGCAAAGGAAGCACCAAGAGACTGAGGATCTCTTCCAACAGCAAACACCAGGTGTGTCTTAGTTTTGCAGCCTGTGTACATCCAGCACAAACCCTCTGAAGAGGGACATGGATTTATATCCCACCAGATGAAGGGAAGAAGATAAGGAAAATAAAATCATGAGAAGAGCTTGCTGGAGCATCAGACCTTTCTTTGCAAGGAAAATACCTACTCCTCTTCAGCTTACCCAGCCTCCAAGCCTCTCAGCTTTGCCAGGTGCTTCCCAGGATGGTCTCAGCATGATGGTGAGAACGAGCCTCAGGACCTCAGGGCTGGGGTTATCAGTGTGACTGTAGGAAACCACAGTCCCACCCATGGTCACTCCTCCTGCCACACAGAGCATGGGCCACCTTGCCATCCCTTTTAATTTTCATTTCCATCACAGATGAGAATTGCTCCAAATCCATTTTATAGAGGCATTTATTGAGGAAATACCAGCCAAGCCTCTATTAATTATTCTAGGGGAAGATTTGGCTCAAATCAAAGGTCAGGAGTCAGCAATCCAGCAATATTTGTGAGGTGTGATTAATATGGAGCTGTTACACTCGAGTTAATTTTAAAAGAAATATGGAAGGGACAGAGCAGGCCATGCAATAACTTCACTGTAAGGAGACAATTGGCATTGTTGTACTGGCACCAGGAGGTGTTTCTGCACCATCATGCAGAGCTACAACCTCCCAGGAGGACACAAAGGGCAGTGCAACACCTGCTTATACCCATACACTTGCAAGGTACTCACCACTACTGAGAGGGATACAAGGAAAACAGAGCCTGCTCCAGGTTCTCACTCACTCCATTGCAGAAGATATGGGAGAGGTGATCACCCCACCACTCAAAACTGGGGGTTGGCAGGTGTTTTCTAGAAGATCTTTCTCTCAGCAGCTTCTTTTTAAGGAAATACTGTGGGGGGTTTTCTTTCTTGCACTAGATTTTGAGCCTCGCTTGGCTCTGCTCACCTCTCTAAGGAGGAATGGCTCTTGTACCCAGCCTGGAAAGTGCAATTGCTTGGGGAATAAGGGAAGTGTAATGGTAGGGATGAATTTCTCCTGCTGTAATGCACTTTGAGAGAGAGGAGGGAACAGAAAATGAGAAGAAGGGAAATGGAAAAGGGGAAAAAGGGTAAAAGGAAAAAGGGAAAAAGGAAAAAGGAGAAAGCGGAAAAAGGAGAAGGGGAAGGGAAAGGAAAAGGGGAAAGGGACCTCCCTTGCAAATGCAAACAAAATGAACCAAAAGCTCCTAGAAGAACCACAGTGGGGAGCTACCCCCTTCTTAACACAGCCCAGCAGCTCTTGTCCCCAGCTTCACAGGTACAGGGAGGCACTCGACTTCCTGGGCACCTCTTCAGGCTCTGGCCCCTGCCACTACTTGGCAAACACTGACAAGTCACCCACTTGTGGGACACCACCAGCCCTCCACTCCACAGCAGGAGAGCTCCACAGGCTTAAAAAACTTCAGCCTAAAACTGAGTGGGTGGAGGGGCAGCTCTGGTAATTGAGTAGCTTTGTCCACTGCTTAATTTCTGTGGTAAGCTTGCCTCTTTATGCTTTGGAATATCTTAAACCATTTACCAACAGCCTAAATATTCCTCAGCTGTGCAGCCTCACTTAAGCCAGTGCTAGTTGATAGCTACTCACCAGAAGCAGGAGCAGAGAAGAGAAATATTGCTCCAACCCCCTTTATGATCTTAAGTCATTTATTCCCTCTGTCCTGGGAGTCAGGGCACCGACTTGGGCAAGAATCAACCAGGGTAAGACAGCAAGGCTTTGTGTCCAGTTGGTTTTGTCACAGAGAGGGAGAAATGGGATACCAGGGGTGCAGCTGGGATAAACACCCAACCAGATCAGAGCCCGGGCTGCTGGAACATTAGACAGACCCAGAGTCACATGGCAGGGACCCGGTCAGGGGTGGGGGCTCAGGGGGGTCCCACAGCAACAGGCAGCCAGGAGAGAGAGGAGGAAAAGGACACAGCAAATCACTTTCCTCATCCATCATCTCTGGCAGAGACCTTCCCCCCTTCATGAGTCAACCCTAAAGGCTTGTAGCCCAGATCCTTGGTACGTGGCACACACAGATTATTTCCAAAGTAACTTTTCAAATACCATGTTCTGGATGATCAGTTTATTTGTGGTGATTTTTTTTTTCCCATTCTGCCCCATTTTTTAAAAATCCCATAAGATAAAGTGTCGCCATGGGAAAGCATCTGTTCATTTCAAAGTTTATCTGATGTTAGCAAAGGGCAGGGATTTTCCCAGTTCCCCAGGAAGGTGCATGCCCAGTTGGAACTCCTTTTAAATGGAAATAGCAGATTAATTTAATTCCTTCAGTGGCCTTCAGAAATCTCAGCCAACCTGACAAAAAGCCTAGTGTGGTCCCATCCTACACGAGCCTCCCTGGTGAAATCCCAACAGCTGGGGGATGCTCCGTGGCCATGGCAGGCAGCTGCCATATCACTCACACCAAGAGCAGGGCTGGCCCTATGCAAATCACCCTCAGCGCACAATTTTGGCTGGAAAACCACAGAGACAGCTGGGGAATGCCATGATTCAACACTCCCCTGCAGCAACCTTGGTCTCTCACCAATGACAGATGCAGAGAAACAACTTCCCCTCCTCAAGGGTCAGCCCACACCACCCCAGCACATACAGCTGCAGCAGAGAGTGAGCACCATGTAAAAACCCCTTTTTTCCCTGAGGATGAGCAGGACAGGCACTTTGGTGGTGTCCCCAGCCCCTTCACCACATTTTCAAAATGGGAATTAAGAGTTCTTCCTTTAAGCTGAAAATATCCCCAGACCACTTTCAGCAACTGTTCTTCCCTTCCCTCATCATTTTCTGGGGCTGATAAAGAGAATGGCTGTAATAGTTGTGAACTGGGGACAATGCACTCATCTCCCACTGTAATTATTACCTGTTGCCTGCATTGATTGTTGTAAGCTACATGTTCTGTATCATCTTGCCTTAAAAGAAAGCAGGACAAATGCCTTCCCCTACAGGGTTGCAGAGAGCACTCTCTAGGCAGAAATTATCTAAGAAAGGGGTGGGGTTTGCATTTTTGGGAAGTATCTAGTTCTGGTCCACAGGTTAGCAGCACAAGATGGAGAGTCACTGCATAAAACCCTGCTGTCCCTCCACATTCACTCAACCCTCACACTTTTAGGTGGGAGAAACACTAAGACACCAAAACACCTTCATGGCTATTAATCCTGCAAGTCAGGTTTTAAAACAATCAGCTTTCTGCAACATAAACACCAGGGACTGCATAAACTACAAACCCCCCAAAAGGCCCATCTCCCATGCACAATTAATTGTTTACTATTGGTCAGACCTGATATCTTTGAGCAAAATCCCTCCTTACCTCCACCTGCCCCCCTCCCTGGAGCACCCTGTGAGGAGAGGAATGGACATCCCTTATTGCCCAGTTACCCTAAGAAGATCATAGAAAAGTAGAAAACAGATTTGGGGTAGTTTCTGTTTCCCATTTAAGTGTTTTCTCTTTATCATGAGCAGCAGTTTTCAAAGAGAAGCTGCTCCTGTGGGGTGGCAGAAGCCAGGCAGGGTGCAGGCAATTGCCGAGGCATCAGCTTTTCCTTCCAGCTCTTCCATGGAGAGCGTGTCTGTGTAGCACACACTGCCCAGCTCCTGGCAGCCAGCCCCCCAGGGGACAGCCACTATGTCCATGCTTGTGGAGCTGCTACCAAAAGGAAGGGGAAAGCTTGTGGTGAGTCAACAAGAAGCAGGAAGCCCTCAGGGCTGTCACAAGGAGCTCTCTTATCCTGGTGCACATTGCATGGGTGAGTTCTGGTGTTCTTAGCTCTTTCCTCAGGGGTTATGTCGTATCAAACTCTCTCAGCTTCAGACTCTTTATTTCCTCCACACTGACAAATCAGAAAACAAGTTGATATCACAGGCTCCTATTCCTCACTGGATCCTAGGCTCAGGCATGCCGGACTGGTTTGTGAGATTTGTGGAAAAGACTTCAACCTAGTCTAGCTCATGGCTCCAGGGCAGGCAGAAACCCCTCTGGAGATGTACATGAAACATCACAATCTAATACACGCTCAGTAAGCTTCCAGAAGCAACACAGCTTCGAACTCTGTGGTAACCTTAAACTCATTAACAACTGTCCCTGCAGTAACAGCTGTGTGTCACAAAGCCAGCTCAAAACGACTTTACAGTAGCTAATAATAAACCCTTTCCCAGGGCTTGAAACTTAAAATCAAATGAAAAAAAAACTAAAACCACCACCAACTCATCAAACTTTATATCTACTGCGTAAAATGCTTTTTAGAAATACTCATCCTCTGACCTCCAGTAAATTTTGTCTAATTTGGGGTCAAGAATTTGATCACCCCTCATTTACTTCAGAAGCAGATCTGAAGTAACATTTCTAAGTAAGGGAATAGCTCCAGAATTAAACAGGGTCAAAATTCAGAACCAAAGCCACAGCAAGTCTCTGCTTGCATGCATCTCACTCCTCTGTGCACATTTAATAGTGCTATTTGCAGTGCTGGCAGAGCACTCCAGCCCCATTTAACTCTGACTTCTCCTGTGCCCCCCCTGCCTACATTAGAAAATCCCCTTTTGCCCTCTCCTCTAAAGCCACTTGTCATTCCTATCAAGACACATCACTGCAAAAGGGCATTTCAAATGCATTTAACTAAGCCAGCTTTGAACTTTACCCCCTACATCCATGCTGGCAGCACACTGCTCAGCAATTTTTCCACTGAAACTGAGTATCCCAATTACTGTCTCTGGTCTCACATACTTTCCAGGCAGTCAGAGAAAAAAATGCCATCACAAACATCTTGTCCTTACCCATGATGGTCACATCATACTCAATCTGGAAAAGTGCCTCCTGGCTGCACTGCCGCAGGATGTTGAGAGCGTCAGCGTGGGTCATGCTGTGCAGAGGAATCCCATCCACACTCAGCAGCCTATCCCCAATTTTCAAGGACCCTTCCCTGTAAGAAGCCACAGGCAATTACTTTTTTTATATATATGTTTATTTATACTTAGATAAGTAATCTATGTGTCTTTATGTAAATATCTATATTCATATAGACAAATTTGCTATATTTCTATAGTATGTATATATAAATATTTAAGCATATGTTATTTGTGTGTGTACACACATGTATGTGTGTGTGTGTATATAGATATACACACATATTAAGAAGTCAATTACTCTCATCCCATAGGATAAAAGAACACTCCAGACAATAGTCTGGGTTATTTATAGTACCAGGTCTGTCATATTAAATTATCAGCATGAGAGTAGCTAGACTGGCTCCTGCTTTCTAGCACAGCATCAGAGATTCAGCTGCACAGGGCTAAAGTAGGGGCTGCCTCTGCAAGAGCAGTTTCTGCCTTTAACTACAACATCTGCACTGGGCTGGCCTGTGAGCACCGTGCCCACCCTCCCCACACTGCGCAGGTGCCACAGGAGTGCTCCCTTTCCACACCACCAGCGTGAGAAGCCTCGAGCAGGCACCAGGAGGAGGACAGGACGGACACACACCCAGGAGCATGGGGACAGCTGCTGGCCTGTCCTGTGAAGGCAGGTGGGGAGGGGTGACATGAGCAGTACCTGTCTGCGGGGCCGCCCGGCCTCACGTAGGTGAGCACCAAGGGCCTGGACTTGTGCCAGTCTTCATGGGCTCCCCCTGTAATTGAACCAGGAAAGCCATAAGTCACTGGAGGTTTGAAAGTCTGAGTGAGAGCGCCGAGATAGAGACATTTATCACGTAACAGCTGACACAGGCTGCCAGCTAACTGACTGCCCTGGATTAGGCAGCCAGCAGTCCTTAGAGGCAGCAGGGGATCCTCTCCAGGACACGCTTTTACTGCTTAGCTGAGCTTTTTGTCATCTACCTTCTTACTTTTCCCACTTTGAACCTCTGCTGCTGCTTTTCACTGGAGAAGCTACTAACCTCTCAGCACAAAGCCAAAGCTGTTGCCTTCCTTGTAGAGGGACACTTCAATGGTCTTGGGAATAATGCCAGCACTGCTTTCTGGCACTAAAGGAAGAGAAAAAGACCCAGTTACCCCAGATAAATCTTTTTCAACCACAGTGTAAAATAATATCAAAACTCATCCAAATAACACTGTAATGAAAGTCCAGCCCAAAACCCGTACTTTGTCTTCCCTGTTTGGAAGCAGAGCCCAACCCAGACACATGAACCTTTATCAGAGCCAACCATCATGTTTTAGGATGATTTCACCAGCTCAGCGTTGTGCATCTCCCCTCAAATTTGTCTTGGTTAATACTCTGACATTCAAGTAAAACCATCTCGTTTATCAACTGGCTTTAATGCATTCAGCTTTTCTCAAAAGCTTCTGCCACAGATGGAAACTTATTAAAAAAAACAGCAGCAGCATAAGGAATCAAGTCACCAGCTGACCTTAAAGAAAATGAAAATCCCAAATCCTCAATGCATAAAGTTGGGTTTTTTTCCCTTACCTCTCATATTTTGGATTTAAAAAAAGATTAAGCGAATCCTTTAAACTGATCCTAGGGGCAATTCAGTAATTTTATGTTAAATACACAGCACTATTTGTACAAAATACCAAATGTACAAAGTAAAGAGAAAAAGAGAGAAATTGTTTTCCATCTCTTGACATCTCCTACTATTTAATGATTTATTGCACTACTGCAGTGAATATGGGACCATTTCCCAGTCTTCTTCACCCAGAACTGCACGTGACATTTCAGCCTGGTCCACTCTGAAAACTGCTAATTTTCAAAATAAGTGCTGTGAATGGTCAAAAGGATAACCAGGAAAGAAAGACCAAGAACTTGACTTGGAGCTGAAGGCTGCTCTAGGCATATCCACACTGCCATTCTCCTTGGGTCAGGAGGGGGGTTTTGAGGCAAATCTCCCTACTGTCCTCACTGACCACATTCATCCTTACTGCCAAGCACCCTGAGGGCTTGCAACTTGCACCCAAACTGGGCTTAGCCCAGCCCTTAAGCTAACCCAAAAGACATACAGTGGAGGCATGGCACTGCCCTGCAGCCAGAGAGCCCTGGGAACCAGCTACAGTGAGGCCAAATAAACTTCAAACACTGTCCCCACTTTGCTCCTGCTGCTGTGCACAAACAGCTAACAGGGACACAGACTAGATATACTCCAGAAGGGAAGAGCTCAGGGCACAGGAAGGCTTCCAGCTAAGGGGTGATGCTCAAATACCAAGAAAAGGGTATAAAGTACCCACAAATGAGTTCAGAAGCCACCCAATTTCCGTCCTAAGCATCAAAGTATGAAGTGCTGCAACAGCCTTCCATAAGATCAGTGGGAGCTGGGAAACCTAAGCCAGTGTTAACGCAGGGCTTCATTTATTTATGAAAGAGATGAGACAACGGTGGCCTGAAAACTAGACTTGGACTTGCAAGGTCTCTTTCTAAGCAGGAAATTACAAAGTAGGGAGAAAAAGTCAAATCCACAAGCTCAAACTATTGAATTGCACTGTATTTCTGCTCTTTGTCCAGGGAAAGATGGGGGGGGGGGTGTCAGGCAAGCACACACAGCAATAACAAACCCCCACTGCAGATAAAAGCCCACAATAAATTGGAGCCAGGCAATAACTGACAATTCCCTGTGTTTTGCAGTGCTTCTTTGTTTGGATCATTCACAAACAGCCCCAATAATCTCACTGAAGGGAAGCCACTATCTCAGTGTGCTCCTCCTGCTCATTCAAAGCTGAGGACATCTCACATCGCTGCTATTGATTGAGCTGGCATCACTCCCTGGCTGGCAAGTACAGTTTATCAGATTCCTGATAAGGAATATCACAGAGAGTAAGGAATACCATGGAGAAAGGTTAAGAGTGGTCATCTCTAGGGAGCATGAGAACATGGAAGACTTGAGCCACAGGTGTATGCAAAAGCTCACTAACATTTACAGCAGAACAGAGGGGAATGATGGATACAGAATCATCTATTCCAGATTAGATTTTACTCTTTTTTGGGCTTAACACAGTCATTTCTATATTCAACACTTTTCATCTAAGGGAAGAAACTACAGCAAAGCTATGAAGTGTAAAATAGCTTCCTATCTGGGGCAAAATGTTTAGATTTCATTAGTTTTGTTTTTCCTGTCATCTAATTTTCAGTCGTTGTATTTCTTCTGCCCAATCATTCTCTAATTGATCTGGGCAAATGAATGAGTAATAACTGGATTGAGATTGTATTTACAATGGAAAGACTGTGATGAGAAACTGTATCGAGGAATTTCTTTTAACCAGAAACATCAATCACCAAAACAAATGAGGGCAAGAGCATATAGTCTCCCATGACAGCACACAAGCCCTGTGAGTTGGGCTTGCCATCTTCTTTCCAGGGCTGGAAAGCAGATTGCTTCAGTTTTCCACCGAAAAACACATAACACTTCAAAGAATCCTGAGGACTAACAGCACTTGCCACAGTTCAGAAAAGGGCATCTGGTAATACACGTTTAAGACTGAATTAAACCTCCCGTAGCCACGCTCCAAAAGGGAAAAAGAGAAGCTGAAGCAGCATCAGGAGGCAGATTGTCCTGTGCTACCAAGTCACTCTGAGGCAAGACAGACCTAATCAGCCATCCCCTGCCAGTGTGCATGAACAGGCACCCACTGTGCTGGAAAAAGTGCTCTGCCCCGACTGCACACAGCTCTGCAGCCTCCACCGCCCGCGCGAGCAGATGAAGACAACGGCAAAACACCCCTGGACACTGCCCTGGCCATGGCAGCTCTGCATGAGCAAGTCCATCTGCACCCCAGGATGAAAAGCAACCAAGAAAAGAGAGCAGCATTGTCCAAGAGGCACCCACCGGCCGGCGGGAGCTCGTACTCTACTTCCAGCACCACCCTCTCGCCCACGTTCTTCAGCAGGCTGATGATCTCGTCATGCCGCAGCTTGGTCAGGTTAATGCCATTCACCGACTTGATGTAATCCCCCACGTTCAGCTGGTCACTCCTGAAAAGAAATAAAATAAAAAGCAGCAGTAGCACTCTGCGACTGGCACAGCTGGCAGGTAACTGTAGGGCTTTCTGAACAAGCCACCAACACGGGGCTGATCTCTGCTGTCTGATTGTATGTGTCTGCTATCAGAGGGAAGCACTAAAATTGAAGCCATCCATCTTTCCTGGTGGCAAGTGTGCAGATCTGTACATATAGCAACAATCACAGTGTACATGTTCACAACCTCTCTTTTGTTGCTCAGTTCCCATTCATGTAGAGCAATCAGTCAAAGAAAAGCACACCAAGAGCTGTCTGAAAAAAATCCAGCAGGGAAAGAGAAAACATCTTTCCTTTTGCCTGTTTTCTGCAAAATTGTTCAATTACTCTTTCCTTTTTCCTGCTTCTTGGAGCCTTTCTTTGCCCATTCCTTTTCTGAGCCAATAATGTTACTTCTACATTCAGTATTCAGAACAGATACAATATTAAACCACTTAGCTTGATCAAGATGTATTGTACCATGAAGGTCTCCTGACAAGGCTTCCTAATTTCACAGAATCCCAAATATCCCTACACAAAATTTCACAGTGTAATTGCACAGAGCATAGGAAATAACTCAAAATAGAAGACATTCTACTTCCTGAAGCAACAGCTTTGCATTCTGGGGCACTTGAAAAAAGGGACTCTGGTGCCAACTACTTTAATTATAACTCTATTCATTCAGTAGCTGGAACATGCAACTACTCCTCTCCATTTCTGCGGTGCTCTCTGCACCCCATTTCCATTTCTCACCTTGCAGCCAGTCCTCCCGGCCTCAGATTGGAGACTCTTGGCTTTCCATCTTTGTCTGTGCCACCTGAAATGGTTAACCCAAGGGTGCTTCCTTCTTTCTTAATCAGCTCCACAATTGTGACCCCTCTGAACTCCTCTGAAAGATCGGGAATAAAGACAACTCAGTGGAAGGCACATTCCTCTCAATCCCAAGGACACTCTTTTCCTACAGGTGGTAGGAAAGCAGATCTGGGATGATTTTTACAACTAGCACAAAGAAAAAGCCTCCATTTATTTGAAGTTAAGTTGTAAACCAGAAGTGTATCCTGGTAGAGCCACAGCAATGTCTGCATGCAGGTCTGGCAGGCAGAACCAAGGAACCAAGGCAGAGGAATAAGGGCTTACGAGAGTAAAACCTGTGTTTTGAGGTGCTAGAAGCAGTAGAAAAATTCAAAACCAGGGTAGTGGGATCTCAGCAATGGTCCAGGGAGACCACCTCAGGAACTATGTTTGCTATAGAGTGGTTAGGGCATTAACAGAGCTATGTCAGGCAGGCACAAATACACAGGAAGAGGATGCTGTCAACCTGCAGTAGCTGCCTGGATGGACAGAACAGGGTGGATCTTAAAATACTGTGATTAAAAAACATATCATGAGACATCAATATAGTTGGGAGATACAGAATAAAATGTGGGGAGGGGTGAGATCCTGCCATCATCAGGGGGAGGAGAGGAGGCATGACCTTGATTCATTCACAGCACTTTGCCCATCCATCTGCACCTAGCCCAAGTCAAGCTCCCTACTACCACCTCATCTACAGCTGGAATTGAAGGCATGAGTCACTTTTACACTGTAACTTGTTCCACATGCACTGCCTGCCATCAGACACAGGTCCAGATTTGGGGATGCCCACCTCACACCTGCTGTACCAGTGCTGCTTCTCTGGGTGCTGCAGGCTGTGCACATTTTACCTTTACTAGTCTAAGACAACACTCCTCTATTTCCAGCACCTACATAGAAGCCCAACCTGGTATCAGTTTTGATCTTATCACAGATCATGTCTGTGATACAAAAACAGAGTTCCTAAATTATTCCAGCTTCTGGATTGGGCATGGAAAGGGCAGTAAGGGAGCAAGAGAGTCAGCCCTGGCCTAAGGAAAAGACCAGGAGCTCTGAAGACGTGGCAAAAGGCAGCTCTGCAGTACTGCACACAACAGACCTCACACTCTACTCAAAGGGGGCTAGCCCTGGGGCAAACAGGATGACTTCTGCACCTTGCCAGAGCCTCCTCTCAGAAACTTTTACACCATTTTTCTATAGTATTATCCATCCACCTCCACTGTCTCAGTGTACAGAAATCTTCCACGATTTTACAGGATGAAACCAGTCACCCTCACAGAAGGCACCTTTCTCCAAGGCTGTGCAGAAGGTAGTGAGGGGCACTGGCAGCATACAACAAACAGCAGTCCCACAGATATAGACAAAACCCCATGTTGCAAATGGCCCAGGAGTTTGTTTGCATAGCAAACCTCATCAGGCTTAAATTAGGTTCTCTGTTTGGAGAGGGAACATTTGAAACCTCTTGCACACTGACTTTCAGAGCAAGGCAGGGCCCCTTAAACAGCATATTGACACAGAAGACCCATGCTGTTGCAGAGCCTCCTCAATCCATCCAAAACATGAGGTCCTTTGGCACTGTGGTACCTCATCACCAGCACTTTGCTCCTGCTCAAAGCCACCAGGACACCAGAAATTGCAGCTCACTTAGAGTCCTGCCATGCACTACCTGTTTTGTAAAGCACTTCCAAGAATAATCTCTGCATTTGATTAATGTGAGTAGGGAACCTCTTTGCAATCTAACTCCAGTCTGGCAGGCATTTAGGCACTGCTGGGCCCCCATTTAATGTGGCACTAGCAGCTCCTTGTAAAAATGTCAGGTCCATAATACTTCTGCTCTTTAAACTAAGTTTTGATCCCTTGCCAACTGTAGTAAGTTAATTTTCAATTCACCAACTCAGAAGCCCAGGGGCTGCCAGAAACTTGGGGGGCTCTCCACTGGGCTGGAAAGAACAACATCGGGCACCATCCTGCAAATTTCCTCTCAACTACAGACAACTGATCAACACAGATGGTGCCACAAGGGGAGATTATTAGCTTTTCAATGGGGTTTAATTTTGATCTTTGATAAGTGTTTAAAATGAGACCTCCCAGAGTGCAATTATGGGTTCAAGGAGAAATCACTGCTCCAAGAAAGGCAAGTCCCTGAGATCAATCAATCAAGGTCAATGATAAGGGATTTTGACCCATGCCTCTCTAAATCTACTGCCACTGTCACAGACCCATACAATATAAAACTGAGCTGGTTAAGGAGGATCTGGTCCTTCAAGACATAGTCCTTGGGCACCATATATGAGCAGTCTTGGATTCCTTCTACAGGCACATATGATTGGATTTTGCATCCCAGGGCAGGAAGAGCACACCTGATTTTTCTCCCTCCCCTCTGAGATGCCTTGAGCTGGGGTCCTTGGACACACTGGCTCTTGAGAGCTTCTCTCCATCAGGGCTGCACAACAGTGGTAATGACGTACAGAATATGCCCTGGAACAACTGCTGAATGATGAAGCAATGGCAAAAGGGTCCTGCTTCCTCCCCATTACCTACAACACACTAAACCAACCCTGTGATGGGGTCATTAGCAGCCAGAAGTCAAAATCAAGCCCCTGGCTTTCCTAGGAAGGAGATGAGTTGTCCAAGGCAGCCCATCCAGACCTGCTGGGATGCTGCTGGCACAAAAAGCCCAGCACCAACAGAGGCAAATGAACTACCATTTCTCCACTTCCTCCTCAGCCCCCCGGGTGTTTCTGCATGGGAAGGTTTATCTCACACAAAAATTTGCTGTGACTGACTAAATATCAAAACAAACTCAGTCAGATGTGGGAAATACAAAGCTTGCCAGGCACTGCCAGCCTCCCTCCCTGCCTGATGAGCTCAGCTATGGCAGCATTTCTTCCCTCTCCCCTTTGCTGCTGTTTTCTTCTTTGTGAGTGTCAGTCCAGTTCAGGAATAAGTCCTTTCCCAGCTCCCTGTAACTACTATCAACAGCCCCACACAAGACAGGGATTGCACTGGTATTACACTACTCACTGAGATGAGTTACTACCATCCATTTCTGTCCTCCAGCAAAAGCCTTGCTGATGGATGCACCAAAATTAGTGTTTTGAGAGTTTTTATCCATTTTAGGGGTATCCAGGTAAAGTGTAATGGATGGTCCAATGTTTTGGAGCAGGAGGTGATCCCCTCCTTTACCTGGGATGCTTTGCCTCCTGGAGACCAGGGCTGTGTCCATCCCACCAGAGTCCTTGCTCCCCTTCGAGTAAGGGCCATCGTCTGCGAGCAGAGCAAACACAGAAGCTGAAATTAGTACCAAGAGCCACAAGCAACTAAACCAGAGCATTTTAAGAAGTTGTCCTGGTGACACCATAGTTGGGATGAGATCTGTATCACAGACTGCAGGCAAGAAAAAACATTACCAGCCCTGGCTTTGCCCTGCACCATGTGGGCTCTCACCTTGTAGAGAGGGAAACAAGAGGACAGTAACATTATCTGATTTATTCTTCTTGGAGCTAATCTGCTAGGAGAGAAGAAAATTCCCTTACTCCTGTAATTATGTGGAACAGCTGAGGAGAGAGAAACCTGGGGAATTAGTCTCATAAGTTTCAAGCCTGTCATTATGCTTGTAAAGAAACTTACAGTCTTTAGAAATGGAGTTATACATCAGGAAACTAACAAGGCACTAAATCACTATACTTGAGTGAAATTGCCTAATTCTTATAGACCCCATTATTTCAAAGTCACATTTTCCTGCTGCTGTTCCAGCCTCTGTGCAATACAGAGAGTACCTTCTTTTAAGTGATTAAAAGAAAAAAAAGTCAGAGTGAAGAGAGAATGTCATTATACACTGTAAATACACTGCCCAGCATAAGCTGAAATTTAAAGCATCTAAATATCTTTTTATTCTCCCATTGTAAGGCTGCTACAGAGTTATCACAGAGCTTATCTGCAGAGAAGGTAGCATGCTTCTACAGATCTCATTTCTATCCATCTAAAATGTCTATTTTTATGGCATTTCCTAAAAAGATGGTACTTTTACAATGAATAATTTCCTGTAACCATGTAGTACCAAATAACTTCCATTCTCAGTGACCACATTTTTGGTTTTTTCAGTAGCTGTGAAGGTTTAGAAGTTGTACATGATAGTATAAATATAGGTTACTGAAAACCTTATCTATTTATTCCTGTCCACAACACTTAAGCACGTTATATTTAAGTTACAAAGAAGTTTTTGTCTCACTCTATACAAAGTGAACAAAAATTTTAGTTGAGCCCCATTCAAGATAAGGGTCTGTAGAGAGAGGACTCAATCCCAATGCTGTTTGCTGGCAGTCCACTTTCCCCACAAACAGAAAAAAGATGGTGTAAATCTTAGTCCCTCTCACTGGGAGGTTTTCCCTAATATCCTGTTTTACCCTCTCTCTATCACCCCATCCCTGGCAGAACTGCAGAGCCATAACAGGAATTGTTTGGGAGTATACAGCAAGGTAGCAATTCCCAAGGGAGCAGCAGGACAATGCCAATCCAACTGCTCCCTGCCCACATTCTCAACAGCTACAACCACCCTTTACTGCTTTCCCAAATGCAGCAGCACACTGGAAGAGGAGGCCTAAAACCCAGGATATGCAGCACGAGGCTCCTTTTTCAACAGGTAATTGTGCAAAAGGCACCAGCAACATACCCTGGGCAACCCAGAGCTGGAGCTTCTCACTGGCACTGAAGCATCAGTGTGCCTTTGGTCCCACAAGACACTGTGGAGGATGAGGACCACCCCAGTATGCAGCTGCCTTCCACATGAGAGCACTGCTGCCAGCTCTGCTCCAGGTAACGTGCTCAAGGCAGCAACGTTCTGCTGCGGATGGGATCCCTGCATTCCTGGGAAACCACACAAGATGGTTCAAAGCCAACTCCATAATGTGCTGGCAAACTAAAGCAGTGAACCATCTGTTTCACATAAACACACCACCCCGGACCAGACAGTCACCAGCACCCTTCTGCGCTTCATTTTCCCATCACAACCCCGATCAATGTTGATAGGAAACCTCAGTTTGCTACTGGTTACCCTCCCTACGCCAACAGCTGTTGGCAAGCATGCCTTGGCTTCCCTTTGAGCAAGAAACCACGTTGCCTGTGCATGAACAAGAGCTTCCAGCAGCAGCCAAGTGGCCAAGAGCAGTGACCTGAGCTACAGGCCCTGCTGGCAATTAGCAACACTCATCCTGCCCCATCCCACTGCTCCTGGCAACCGCGTCAGCCAGCACATAATCAGCACCACAGCTCCCCTTCTCCTATTGCTCCTCCATTCCAAACCCAGGTGATCATGTGAAAAATGTTTGGTTTTTTCCTCTCATTATCTGGCTAAAATGTTTGAATGGGAAAGGAGGCTGCCACACGCCACCTGCCGAAACAGGAGCTGGCATCGGCTCGCAGGAGCATCCCCGCCGTGTGCGGCTCTTTGTTCATTTGCAGCCGATTTCCTGCTCTGCCACTCAAACTGGTCATAATGGAGTCACTTTTTTATGAACTGGTTTGGTTGGTTGGTTGGTTGGTTACGTTTTTGGGTTTTTTTTTAAAAAGGAACTCCTTCTCTTTGTGCTCTCAGTTATTTCTTCTGCCTAGCACAGCACCAGTTTGGTGGTGAGGCTGGTGAGCAGCCTGACTGCTCAGTCAGCCCAAATCCCAGCACCAACCCAAGCAATGCAAATCCATCCAACCTCTCTTCTCCTTAAAAATGGGAAAATAACTCTCTTTTTTTAATCCTGTGCAGGTTCTTTTTGCAAACAATCCGTGCTGGAGCTATTAGAGCTATATTTTTCAAGCTTTTTCTCTCACACCAAGAGGGCCAGATCTCTTCTAAAAAAAGATTGTGTAATTGAGGGTTTTCAAGCAGTGATGATAATGCTGGCTCTAGACCTTTCAGAAAAGCTCACCAAGTACATAAGACCGTCAATAAAACTGAGATTCCAACACTTTCCATATACTGATCCCATGGGAATCCATGACAACATTAAAGTTCCTGTAAATCTTTGACAACAGTTTTTACTATTTACATTCCTTACTAACGCCAGAGAGGAGACTTCTAAGTCCCTACACCTTCACACAGAGCTCTGAACTCTTCTCCCCTGCAGAAACAGTGCAGAAGAGCGATACACGTCTTATACAGTGAAAATAAAGAAGAGACGGTGTCCATCTCATTTCTTCAAAAACAAACTGGACAGATGAAAGAGCAGTAAAAATCTCCATGTTTTAGCTAGGGGGCAGAAAGAAAAGAAGGTCAGGGCAGACTCCACTACCCCTGCAAGCACAGGCACCAGGATGTCCTTACATCAGTTAGGTGCCAAGCCAAACTCTGTTAAAATGAGGAAAAAAAGGCTTCCTTGGAAAGAGCACTGATTTAGGAGTTCATTATCCCTGCCTGGGCGGGGGGGAAAGGAAGGTTTGGGGTTTAGAAGAGCTATTAGTCTATGTTATTAGCAGAGATCACCTCTTAATGAAAATGAGCATTGGCTAAATCAGATTCTGTGACAATTAGGCTGCTGTCTGCAAGTTGTTCAGATTCCTGGATTGCTTTAAGACAGTTCCTGCAGAGAAAGTGCATTAATCTCATGGGAAGACCAAGAGGTAAAACCTCCCATTTGTTTAATGGAAAAAAAGATGGTTGGAGACAGTTATTTTGCTACAGGGTAATTGCATTCCTTGTTTAGAGAAATGAATACCAAACCAGCATTAAGAACCAAAAGCTGTTCATGCTAAGGCAAGCCGGTATTTTTTGCTAGAATAAAAGCATGAGGCTGGAAGCAGAAATCCAAATGACTAAAACTAAGTGCGATTTGATCCATTTTGAGGAGAGTTATTTCTGTAAGTCAAGGGAGGCATTTATCTGTAGTAAGGCAAAGAGCAGCCAGGGGTACACGAGCATGGGTCAGGCTGCTAGTGATGATTCAAACTGCTGCCCTGGGAGCAAACCTCCAAGGCCTGGGATTTTAAAGATCTCTGAGTGCCTGAAGACATGTACTTCAAAAACAAACTATAATCACCCAGCTTCATCTTTAGGTATCTCATCACCTTTATGAAGTTGTTATGTTACCAGAAGGAGGGGAGAGGAAAAGTGAAATATCCATGCACACCCATTTTGAATCCCAAACTGGTGTTTAGCTCCTACATGACACAACCCCCACTAAAGCCTGACCAGGGGCTGGACCACCCTTATCACCACAGTCCTTCCCACTCTGCCCAGGCTGGCACTCCACGTGGCAGCACACCCAGAGGCATCTCATGCACCAGTGATGGATGTGGGCTTGATTGCAAGGCTGTACCCAACTGCCCCTCCAGCCCATCTCCCCCAGGACACTTTGGGTTATTTCAGCACCACCGCAGCAGGTCGGGGACAGCGGCACCAGCTCTGTACAAGAGCAGCACAACAGCAGCCTCCCCTCTTCAAAGCACATAGCCCTTAACATGGGAGACAAGCAGATCCAGAGAGCCCAGAACAGGAGAACAAAAAGCTCATTGAATACTGTTACAGACTGCATGATTTCCTGAAACTACTTAATTACAAAGTCCACTGCAGAGCAAGAGCTCCTCCCATGTGTCTGCTTCAGACAAGGAGATGTTTGCATGAAGGATCCCACCTTCCCCAAGCCTTCCACAGCAGGTGACTTGAATTTTCTTCTGCATATCTAAATCCACAGCTCCTCAGGCCCTTGGAAAATTTGTACATGAGTTCACTACAACCAGTACAGCTGCTCAGTTCTTTTCCCATCTCTAGAAATGCACTGCTTTGGCTCTGTATCATTAAAGAAAATAAATAAATAGAATCCAAAGAAACAGATAAAACACATCTGCCAGTGATCTCTAGACTGCTTTCCCTGGAATACTGCAAAAGTTGAGCTAAAGCATAATCCTGCCCTACATAAAACTCGTCCAAGCATATAGCAACAAATACACTAAATCCTTAGACAAGATAGTCCATGCTCCTGTGAAGTGCTTAAAATAAGAAAACAGAAAGTCACTTTTGCTTTGGGATTCTGCACCACAATTTCATTGTCATCACATTGATTTTAGCTTGCTGCATTAAAACAAAAACAAAAACAAAAAAAAAAAACCAAAACAAAAAAAAAAAAACCACACCAACCTGGAAAGGGCCCAGTGTTTTCTCACTTTCTATTCTCCAGGAGGTGGGGTGGGGCTTTTGGAAGAATGCCAGTGAAAAACCCAGCGGCCACCACAGCTCTATTCCTTCCCTCAGCCCAGGGCACCTTCTGTGTGACTCTCCCACAGCACTGAACCAAACTCAAGCAGAGTTTTGAAATGCTTTTCCCTTCCTTTGCACCAGAAAGATTAAAAAAAAAATCCCCTTAACCAGTGAGCTCAGGCTGAAACAGACCGAGTTATTTAGGGAGCAGCTCCTCCCTAATTTCATAAATACATGTATCAACAAACCTGGTAAAAACAGCAAGGGTTTCCCATTGTGAAGAGGAGCCTCTTATTTATCCCTTCACTGGCAACAAATCCCCTGCCAGCTCATACGCAGGAGACACACAGAGACAAATGAGAATTTGGGTAAGTTTTCTCTTAACTTCTCTCATCACAAATTTCTGAGTGAACAGCCAGGGAAAACTGCCATGCTGTACACAAACCACCCTTGCTGGAAACCAATCCTTGTCCCAAAAACAACAACTGAGCTTTATTCCACTTTCCCAAATAATTCTGAGGAAAAAATTATCAACCTGTTGCCAGTCCCTGTGCCAGCCCTACTGCAACAATGCTGTGCTCCCAACTCTCCAGGCCACAGAATGTGTTCCATCAGCTGCAGCTTCTTGTGCCACCAGAGGCTGTTGTGGCAGCTCTTCCATCCACTTGTGTAGGTATTGGTCCTGGCTTCTGAGCCAGGAAGAACATGTCCAAACTTTGAGTTTATTCCAAGAGGAAGTTGTACTTCTTAATTTCTCCTCCTCAATCGACACAGCATGAAATTCATCTCCCCACACCCTCCACGTCTCTCCTTCTGTATTCATTCACCTCCCAACCCTTCTCAGGCATGTGTAATTTCATAACACCTGCTGCTGTATTCACAGGAATCAGTTCTAGGAAAGATACAATAACCTATTGTTCAACAGAAACCCCATGCTTTGCTCTTCTGGGTTTTTTTCTTTTTAATAAGAAACCAAAATTACTTTTAAAGGAACAATTTGTTTCAAGCAATCATTTTCAACTGAAATGCTGTAGATAACTATTTGCATACCAGTGGCCTTTATGGGACCAAGATATGAGTCAGAACATGTTCCTGTTACCAAGCAGGTTGGTTTCTGAGGGATACCAGAGTGTATTTCTTACCTCCTGCAAGACTGTAGCAGATAACACTGATGGAAGATTCCTGCTTCTCATGAAGATGTGGGAAGAGTTTCTGAATTTAGTAAACAAGTTTTGTGTGCACAAAACCCATTTAAGTTGGCTCTGCAGAAAAGCCAGGCTTTGTTAAGGTTTAAGTCACATCAACTTTGACAGGATGTTAAATACCTCTCAAAGACAGATCCAAGTCCCATCTGATAAGAATGAATGCTGGGCTCAGCTTGCAGAGCCCACATCTGGTACTCCTCATGTTTTCATTAAATACATTACACTCCAGAAAAGAAAAAGTATAAAATGGAAGAAATGAAAAAAACCCACAGTTTAAGAATCTATGGTCAACTTGCCATTACAGTCATGTCTTTTATATACCAGAGCCATTGCTACAATGCATTGTTTGTTCCCATTATTGCTTTGGAAGCCAGCACAGAGTCACTTTATCTAATCAGCACATCCAAGGGACTCTGTGATAGAGGACCTGGAAGCAGTTCTTAATTTCCACTCAAGCTGTACTGAGAGACAGAAGAAAAAATACTTGAAGAAGTGAAGAAATTTTTTTATTAAAAGTAGCTCCTTTTTTTTCTCTCCTGGTTTTGTGTGAAAATTAACTTCCCATGCTGTTCATCTACAGTCTTCTGCACCTCTGGAACCCAGTAGCCAATATCTATCAATACCCATCAGCCTGGAGGGGAGAAAGTGCAGCCTGAAGGAGTTTTATAATCTTGTAACTTTCAATAAAAATGTGTTTTGAGTGGAAAAGACTCAAGTTATTGCTCTCAGAAAAGGAAAGAGATGTTGTGGAAACCAGCTCTAGACCAACTTCAACACTCATTTTCCTCTGCATGGTAGGGCAGAGACCAAGGGATAGTGGATGCAAAATTGTTGGAAGTGAAGTGTTCCTTTAGTCTTCTGTTCACAGAGGAGCTTATGTTGTTCTTCTGAAGAGGCCTGTTATTTCATTTCTTTCATTTAAAAGCATCAGGATGACTCCTGATTCTGATGAGGATACGCTTTTGTGCATTACATTAGGCTTATTAAGAGCTGCTTGATTTCACAGGCTGGATCTTCAGCACAAACAGCTTTTCCCAAACAAAACCCAAGAATCTTCACATTTTTCTGTCTCTTCCAAACAATTCTCTAAAAGCACTCACAGCAAGAAGATCCCTCTTCACCCAGTGAGCCCTCTCCAGTTCATTTTTCTTAAGTAGTCCCCAGCAAGGTTTGAATTTTTAGTGTTAAAAAAATAGAAAGAGAGAAATGGAGAGAGACTTCCCTTCCTGCAACCCTTCTCATCCTCCCAGGCATTTTCAGACATCTTCATCAGTTTATATTTATGGATGACCCAGTGGCAGAGGAACCCCTGCAGGTCATTTGCACACACAGAGCATTCACAGTAATTTGGTGCATGAGAGAAAAGAACAGTGCAGAGCTCTCAGCTCAATGAGATTATTATTTCTCAGTGGTTCTAGTGCCTGAAATTATGTTATTGAAGTTGCATTTTCCAGTCAATCTGGCAATTTCTCTTATTAAGCAGCGTGGAGTGTACTGGGGAGAGTCCAACACTAAGCTGAAAAGATGAAATATTGCTGATACACTGTTTGTGTTATCTGAAGAAACTACCTTTCAAAAGTAAAAATTAAAGAGGAATAAGATACGTTTTCAGACTGATCTCTCATAACAGGTATCCAAGTTAGCAACAGTAATAAAGCCTAACATCATTCCCAAGGAAGAATGCCTTGCTAGATACAACTGGATTTATTAATCTAAGCAGCAGGGAGTAGTAAATCCTAGCTGGCATGGGAATCAATTCTTCCTATTAACTCCATGTAAGCTTCCAAACTTTTTCTTGAATATGGAGGTGGATACGAAATGCAGCCTGCTGAACGCAAACCCTGAGGACTTACCTTCTTTCAAGCACCAAATGCCATGCTAAGTGACTGTGGAGTGAAATAAAAACAAAACAAAACAAAACAAAACAGCTCTATTGTGGGTTTTCAATCAAATGAAATTAAGTACTGTCAGTTTATAAGTCTTTAGCACTCAAATCACTGGTGCCACCTAAGCCTAGAGGCCACTATTACTTACTTGTTTAAAAACCCTGGAGTTAGTCAAAAAAGGAAAATAAGCTTGGTTTTATTGAAAACCATCATAAATGCTTTCACTGCACAAGGCTTGGCTCCAAGGTGCCTTCCAACTAAGGCAGCTTGTCAAAAGGCTATACTCTAGCAGGAAAAAGCTTTTTTATTTTTTTGATATATCAATATTTTTAGCCAAAAACATTATCAATGTCCAGAATACAAGATATTTCATCTTGGTGTTTTGTTGCAGTTTTTACTGTCTTACCTAATGCTGGAGTTGGACTCAGAGAGGTCCAGGAAGACAGGACTCAAGAGCCATTGGCAGTGCCAAGAACTAGGCACCCTCATGGGTGGGAACGTGAAGCACAAATCAACAGCTTGGGGGTGACAGAACAGGCAGAAATCAGCACTTCCATCTTTTGAAATGGAGATCAATTTGCTGCAGTGATAGCAATAGATAGTGATAGATTCTTGCACCTATTCTGCTTTTTACAAAGTCTCTTTTGATCCCTATTATGATTGCTTTAAAAACGGTACCTGTTGTCTTTCATCCTCCAAGATCTTACAAAAGAACTGCTAAATCAAGAGGCTTTCCAGGGAGCAAAGGAGTTTAAGAAGTACAAGGTAGTGCTGTACTGAAGAGAAGGGCAATCTGGTCTGGTGTGTGAGCCTGGCAGAGAGCACAGAACTCTTCTGTGCAGAGGTAGAGAGCCAGAATTTGAGAAGAAAAGCTATAGATGCATCCTAGGTGTTGGAACATGTGCATGTCCTCTCTTTCCACTGCGTGCAAAGAATTACCCACCTGGATATTGTGTTACAGAATGTCTTGTCATGATGGATGGACATCTTTCTCAAAAGCATTTGGCACCCCTTAGGCAATTCAGAGGATGGTTCACAGGAACAAAGCTCTTTGACCTGTATTATGCAGGGAGTGAGACTAGATTTTGCATGGCTCATTCACAACCCAGTCTTTAAAAAAACCAAAACAGGTGAAGGTGCCATTTGGGATTAAATTGGCTGAAAAGAAATATCACAGTTCAGTGAAAGGGTAATTTTTGTCCGTAATAAGACTTTTCTGCAGTTTTGACCAGCTTAAATCTTGAGATCCCACCTCAAATGAAGCAGAAGGAAACATCAATATTACTGCAGCAGAGACAAAAAAGCAATCACTGACAAGGTTCCCTGAGCTACCTTTTTCTGGTGAAAAGATGTTTAATTTCAATTAGAGGAAAAGTGGAATACCCACTTCCCAATATATACCTGTATAGGAAGTAAAGAGATGGAGCATGAGTTCTGAAATAAAAGTGGGAGTAATAAAAACTATCATTGGACATCTTGAGTTTGCAAATTAGGGGCTTGAGACAACAGTATTTAATTCTGGGCTTTGCTACACACACATAACTTTTCCCAGTTAAGCAGGTAAATTGTCAAGAGCAAATCTCTTGTAACAGGCAGTAGACAAAGCAAAGGAAAAACCATTGGATTCAACAGACAGGGAAGATGAGGTGGCAAAAAGACACTGTGCCAACACTCAGCCTGGTAATCCTTTACAAAAAAGGACTTAATTGTAGCTGTAATGCCTTTTTTTTGTTTTATTTCTATAGTACTTTAAAGAGAGTCCTTGTTATTAAAGTAAATTATGTGCCCCAAAGAGCACATGCAAAATTTTAGCACCTATAAACTTACATCAGTCCATGAGGAGAGCAACTGAAGAGGGGTAAACCAAGCTTAAGGAAACCTTTCAGAAAACATAACTCCTTAGATGAGCTGGGAAAAGCCCCTTCTTACAGCAAATCCCATCCTGCTTCCCTGCTGCTCTCATCAGTTTGACATAAGCAACACTTCTCCCAGCAAGATATAACAAGGGCAAGGGGAGCCCAGGAGGGCTTTTTCAAGGAAGGTCACCCAGCCACATGTCCAGGTTAGCACCCTCTCTCTGCTCCCAGTTACAAGCCTGCTCTGACTCAGGGAAAAGGCACAGAAAATTAAATGAAGGATCAAATCAGGGAGATTTACTGTGCTAGTTCAAGAGGTGGCTGAGATTGATACAGATCTGTGTGGGGTATGTATCAATCTCAGTGCCAACAGCAATAAGAAAATCCATGCAAACCACAGGAAAACAAAAACAGCAAAAGAAAAAAATAACCAGGCAGAAGAGATTCATTTCAGTGCAGTAACATTTGATAAAAGACAGGGATCAAGGTGCAAAGCAAGCAAATAGATTTAGGTGAAACCTATCTCCAAGAGCTTTTGGCATCATCCCATGGGTCAGTGCACCAAAGCATCTCACAGCCAGGTTTGCAATGGGGTGATCCCCCAGCTGGAGCCCCCAGCTCACAGTGCAGCCTCCAACATTTGGGAACCTCTTTTAGCACTGCAAAGACAGCTGGTACTGCAGGAAGGTGACATCACAGGGAAGATATTCGATGCAGTAGGTGGCAAATCAGGTGCTTTATCCCAGATTTGCACTGCATTTTGATGCAAAGTGCTTAAAAACCAGTGGGAGTCAAAAAATAAGGAAGAAGTTCCAGACAGCATTAACTATTTTAAAAGAAAGATTTCTGGCACCCCATTTAGACTTGTTTCCAGCTTATCCATGAAGCTCTGCTAAAGCCTACTAAGACTTAATTCCCATAAATGTGATTCTCCTTCAGTGTTCAGCTAAGTAGCAATGTTTCAAAAAAAGTAAATACCAAATCGTGGGAGTTGGATTATTCATTCATGTGGTAAAAGCCATTATATATGAATACATACAGATGTTCCCACTTCATGACTGATCTAAACATATGTAGATTTTAGACTCTGACACACAAACCATCTATTATGCAATGGCCCATGTGCATGCCCAGGCTGCTTCTATCCTAGACTGTCAGGAGGATTCACAGGAGCTGTGTGAGAGATGGAGTTAGTTAAAAGACTAAAGAAAGTTTAAGCAAGAGCCTCACTTAAAATTGAAGGAGGGAGAAGGGGAGAAATCAAAGAGTCAGGGAATATCAAATTTAGCAGGACAACAAGATGAAATATGAAAGTTTCAAAGCTCCAAGTTATTTGATGTTGGAACTGGTGCAGCCTGCCCTCATCAAACCAGCTGTTAAAAATTTGTTGGAATTTCCCATTAAATCTTGCTTCCAACAAGTTTGGCTCCTCTGTTTGCCCACTTCTTGCTTCCCATCAAGCCTTGACTTAGCTTCAGGTTCTGCCAACATCCCATCCTCCAAATAGGCGGATGTCAAAGATCAGCCAGAGCACCATTGGGATGAAAGAAAACATCTGTTTAGTATGAAAGGTGGATGAGACTTCACTCCAGCAGAGTTATTAATGTATTCCAGCTGTTTTCCATGGCTGCCTTCATGCAAACTGCTGTGCTGGTTTCCAGTTGCTTTACATCACACAGCTGATGTGAAGCAGGTGGAGAACCCAGTCTCAACTTCAGCCAGCACAAGAATTCACAAAAGTCATGGAAACTCCAGGTGAAATTCAGAACAAACTACTGACAGCTGTGCTCTGTGACCCTCTGAAAGGGTCACAAAAATGCTTCTTGTGAGTACCTGTAGGCAGAGACCACCTTGGGATTTTCACATAGAAATCCTGCTCTGTGCAGAGTTCAAGCCCGATAGTTCTGTAGGTTAATTTCCCCTTGATCTTTTTTTAAAATCCAAAACCATGCCAATCAAAGGATTATCCAGGAGCAAAGTGCCAGCCACAAGGAGCACAGGTTGGGAAATGGGAACACTGGTTAAAACAGCACTTGCAATTTGGTGAGAGTCCGAGCTCTCCCGACCATCACAAATGCCAGAGGGACTGCTTGTGGCAGACTCATGCCTAGGACTGAAAGAAAAGTCAGTTTTGCATTGCCCTAGACAGATAGCTGCTCCCCTCTGAACAAGGGAGAGGAACCTGGATGAGAAGGGCAGCGGTGCAGGAGCTCTCCGGGGCTGGGTTGAGCAGCTCCAGCCACACAGCTCCACCTGCACCCCAAACCTGCCCTCTCCCCACATACCACAACCCGAGGCCAGGCAGGTTTATGCCAGAATAAGGCCACATGTCTGAAAAGATGCAACATGCACCTGAAAGGTTGCAGCTGGGAGTTTTACAGCTTACAGATTACAGGAAGTACCAATGAACTCAGGAAAATTCAGATGTAGCTAAAGACTGCAGAGTCTTGGGAAGAGGGAAGATGCATGTGACAGCCTTTCTCCAGGTAGGAACACAGACCATTAAATGTAATGCTTCACATTATGCTTCCAAATACCCACTTAATTTTGATTCAACAAGGCACTCGTGCTAATAAAAATTAAAACCAGCAGGTTCTGTCGAGTGTGTAATGGATGTGTGGAAGATCAGCATGCACAGGTATATCTAAAATTAACTGTGAATACTAAACCTGACTATTTTCCAAATCCAGGGAAGCCTGGGGAGCACTGGAACCACTTGGATGCAAGAGCTTGGCAGGGTGCTGTGCAAGTGCCCACCAAGCCCCTCACCTCATCAAGGGTCCTTAGGATTATGAGGGGATATCCCCACACCAGTCATCTCTCATTCCCACCTCTCTAACCCCTACTTGGAGTCTGGATTCTCTGAGAGCAAATACTGCCCAGAGTTTACCTTTTGCCACTGCATGCCAGAACCAAAGGCAGCTGCTGATGACACATTTCCACCAGTTTTGCACAAGTATTGATGTCTGTGGGTCCATAGCAGTGCAAGAGAGCTGAGCGTGTGCTCAGGGAGACGAGAGGGAAGAGACTGTCTCCCTGAACGTCAGATACAGCAGGTCCATTTAATGACTAAATACACATGACTGTTTGCTTACAAAACGCAGTGTCACACAAATCTTCTAGGAGCTAATTGCCTATTATAGCTCATGGTGCTGCTGGAGTCAGCTGCTGAATGATAAAGGGTCCTTTCAAAAGGAGGAAAAGCCAGCGGAGCTCTGCTCGCCTGCCTCTGCCACAGTTTCCAAACATTTTGGAATGCTTATCCCCCCCTCAAAGTAATGGGGCCCCTCTCCCAAGCTCATTTGAGTGAGAAGATTGGGATAAATTGAAATACAAGGAGGAAGAGGAGTTTCTTTGATTCTTTTTTGAATTTGCTATTATAATTAATAATAACAAAATTTTCTCTGTTGTCTCAAGCCTCTTGCCCAGCCTCACAAATCACAACACCTATCTCTCGACTGTCTGTGCAGCCAGCCTGGAGCTGGGCAATATCTTCCACCACCCTGATGGCAGCAATCACCTCCCATGGCCTGGCTACAGCAGTAAGGAGCAGGGAATGGCAGGGAAAAGATCCACACGCTGCATAGCAAGGACAGGCAAGGGAGCAATGGACCACAGAGTGATACCTGGCTTTGGAGGAAAATAGGAAGCAATGAGTGACGTACCCTCTGTCCCTGAGCTCTTCTAACTTCATCCTGATTTTAACTCCACAGGTACAAGGTTTGTCACCTGGGCTGTCTGATCCAGATCTGCACATACCTGAGCATCTTCCCACTGATTCCCGGCATATCTCTGTGGCTCTATCCCAGGAGCCATTCCTACCTCACACTCACATCCCTCTTATTGCCCTGCATAGCTTCACTGCTGCAGAGGTGCCAGCTGAGGCTGAACATGCAGAGATGGTGCCCCAAGATCGCCCCTGCTCCTGGGGACTGCTGGGCTGCAGGTTGGAGGCATTCCAGCAGCAGAAGCATCTCACAGCAGGAAGGAACAGGATCTGTTTACGCAGTGGGTTGTATGGGAAATTCATTACATTATTGAAAAAAAAAAAAATATGCAAAATATATACCTTCATCTGATGCCAAGAGTTTAATCCTACCCAAATGGCACCACATTCCATAAAGAAATTATCCTCCATAAATCACTGGGGCAGGAGCAGGCCAAGTCCCTCATATTTCAGGGTGAACGATTCACTGCAGTAAGGACCCTGCAGGGATCAGCTGTCATGCCCACAAGGGGAAAGGAGAGGATCTCCACTGAAATCTTACAGAGAAGCAGATTTGTTGCTGGGACAACTCCACCATGTGGGCTGGTGGCACAACAGTGGGGACTGCTGGAGGTTTGACTCAGACCCTCATAATTTGTATGGTCATGCATGCGGCTGCTCAAGACCAAGGAGCAGTTCCATGACGTAGCTTGACTATTTGGCTGGGAAAGAAGCTGTCTGGAGCTGCACCATCCCACCCTCAGCTTCAGCTGAGAGCTCTCACAGGGCAGGGATTGAGTGTGCTGGACCTCTGGGCTCCCCAGGTACTAAGAGGGCTCTGAGGAGGGACAGAAGCTGGGAGGGAAGAATTACTTGGAATCTCAAACAAGTTAGTTTACTCAATCTCTGTAAACAACTTGGCACATGACCTCCAAAACAGAAGCACACACCAGATCAAGGACCTACATCCCTCCTTTGGGGAAGAGGAAGATGCAATGAAGCAGGAGAATGCAACAAATCCTGTTTTCATCCACACACCTGACAGCAGGGCCCCAGATCATACTCTTACAGCACAAGTTCTTGCCTCCCAGGACAAAAGCATGTTTATACTCTTTGAAACTGCTCCACAGCCCTTCTCACCACTGCTGCTCTCCCCAGACCTGTGCCAGTTCCTAACTTAGAGCTTTGTTACGATAAATCACACAAGTGTTAATTACATATTGAGACTGGAAGTTGGAGAACTGCTGGGAAGAAAAACACAGCGCCTTCCACCTTGCTAACATGAACCTGCACAGTAAGAAACAGAGCAGTTGTGGGAAGTGATTAAGTTGATCATCTCTTCATCTCTCAGCTACACTAAATGATTTACAGGGCCATTTTGAGACTGACATGCAAAGCAGTTTAACAATGATTTAACAAAAAAGTATGAGATTCCATCTTTTCATGGTTTCCAGGTGTTGAGATCAATTTACTTCACAGCAATTTTAATTTCTGGGCCTTTCTTTTCCCTCCTGCCCACAAAACCTGCAGCTGCCAACTATGCTGGCATCTAAAGCAGCTAGGAAACAAATTTCCCAGTGAAGCAAATTCTTCCAGGATGAATTGAATGAAGGCAGAACTCATAATTGCACATTACTGAAAACATTTCTGATAAAAAAATGGGGAGATATTTTTATCCACATCTCCAGTTGAAAATTGCTGGGAAAGATGCTTTTGAAAAGCCATCATCTCCAAGCATGTAATTATCAGATCCTTGAACAAAAACACACAGTCAAAGGAAAAAAAAAACTTCCATTGAAATAAAAAAGTCGGGGGTGGCAATTGTTAGGAATGGAGGGAGAGAAATTCTTCATCCTGTGTGATTTTGCACATTTCAAGTTACCAGACTGATTTGTAAATCCACAGATTAATAAACTTGGCAGCTAAGAACATCAAGCTCAGTAAGTAATTTTTTTTTTCGTTATGAACAGATTAATAATAATAATATTATAAGAAAAAAAAAATCAAAAGCAGACTGGCAGTCAGACTGTCACAGACCCAGAATTTCCTAACACCCACACAAGCACATTTGTCTTGAAACTGAATTCTGCCACCTTGAATAGACAGGCGTACAATGACCTGGGGGCCCCACCCTATCAAGGCTTAAGACCATGCCTACCCTGATGGGATTACTCACATGCTAAAAATTATGCAGTAGCTGAACTGACAGCTGAAAAGAGCCTTAAATGTTCTTATGCCTGGTAGCATTCCATTGTCAATTGATGAACATTGCTAAATATTTATTTTTGCTCTACTTTTTTTTCTCCAGCTCTGCATTAGCACTCCTTTCTGATTATTATTATTATTCCTTGTTAGATTACATTGTTTCTTTTATTTGCAACACCTACACATGCCCACACACAAAAGCAGAAGTGTCCTTCCCTCCAAGTTGCCCAGTACCTTTTTCTGACCTTCTGGGTAAAACTGCATGAATTCCACTCTTGAGTTAGGTGGGTAATATCACAAGCAATAAACATTGGCATCCCCACACAATCAATTTTAACAGTCCATTTTCAAAAGAAATCAGATCCTACAAGCCCTAACATATGCAAACACTTTGGCAGTGCAGTTACCCTTGGCTTCTATGGATTAATAAAACAGAACAAACATTATAAAGAATAATGATCCTGGACATAAAGCCAAAAGCAAGACTTAACACACCACATGAAACTCAGTCCCCTTCTGTGGGTCACTCTAAGCCAGAGTGCACCTCTTGCAGAGGCAATGAGATTTTCTTAAGCAGGCTGGCAGGGAGGTTAATGCCTGGTCTGGAAACTGGACTCCAACAGTTAATGCTGGAGAGAAAACCTCTATAGCAGTTGTTCAACTGATACTGTGGACCAACATTTGTATTAAAAATCCCTGGCCTTTGCACTGAAAAACATCCTTCTCTTAACAAATCTATACTAATAAGATGTGCTTGAACACAAACTTTTCAGAGGACAACTCTGTAACCTCCACAATAGAGGAGAAAAACTGAATAAAAAAATAATTCATTTCTATAGGCCATGAAAAGCTGTTGGATATTACTTTCATCTTTTTTCTTCTATAAAGAGCAATTTCAGTGGAATGGGTTATCTCTAGAAAAGAGCAAGAATTAATTTTGACTGCACAGATCAGCTCATTTAAAGTTTAGTCAACAAAACTTTACAGACCTGGTCACCAAAGTCCTAAAGCCATCAGCAGGTATCCGTAAGACCCTTAAGGAGGAGGGACAGTCACAAGGCTTAAGAATAAAATGTTCAGCTTAAAAAAACCAAACCAAAACAACATGCTACCAGAGTGGGGGCAAGAGAATGACAAATCCATCACCCTCTCTTGCAGTTCCTGGAGCTGACTATCTGTATGTGAGCTGTTAACACCAAATGAGGAGGACTAACAGCAAACCTGGATCTACCACAAATAAGTCATGCCCACTCAATTGCTTTCCATATGAAAGCAACATTTCTGGATAGACAGAAAATGCAAGTTGCTATATCTCAATTTTAGAAACGCTTCTGACACTGTTTCACATGCTATTTTTGTAAGTATGTTTGGGAAGCAGGATACAGATGATTATGAAGAGTATGCAAAACTGATTGGAAAACCACACACTGAGAAAATTCATCAGTTGTTCACAATCAAGAGGGAAAGATGTATTAAATGAACTTCTGTGGGGACCCTTCACCAGCCTGGTAGAGCTCCAAGTTTTCACTAAATGACCTGGATGGTTGCAGAGAGATTGATCTTATTAAGTTTACTGACAGCCACCAGGCATGAGGGACTGCAAGCAGGCTGGGAACTAAATTTTGTACCCAGAATGACTCATACATGTTTGAAAAGACAGATGTACAAGTTGGTAGAGGGGCATGCAAGCTAGCAGACCCAGGCAGGAACAATCTGATGAATGAAGGATGAGGCAAAACTATCGAAGTGACAGCAAGGCTTCTTCAGATACTGTGGGCTGCAAACCAAATGTAAATCCACAGTGCCATGTCATATGCAAGAAGAGCTCGCATTCTGGTACAAGTTAGGTGGGTATAGTCTACAAAATCTGTAAAATCATCCTTTCTTTTACTCAGCACTGATAAAAGCCTTCACTTAAAGGCAGTCCCCAGGCTTGGGTACCACAGCTCGGTAACGATGTGGCCCAGCTGGAGTTCATTCAGGTTGAATCAGTGCAAGCTGGTCAGACATGTGCAAGACCACAACTTCTGAGGCTGGGGGGAGAGATGACTTGTCTATGCTAAAAAGAAGAGAAGGAGAAGAAAAAAAGTATTATTACTCTCTTCAGATATTCAGAAGTGTGATGCACAGAGGGAAAGGAGGAATCTGTCATGTGTGTTAGGACAGGAAGCAAAGGCACCAACATTGCAAATAAGCAAAGCTTTTCCTTAATATCTCAGTTTACTGAATTAATTTGAGCTGATGTGGTGTTCCCATATTGGATATATTAAAATGCAATGTGGATGGATGATATCATAGGTATGGCCAATATTATCTCAGGAGAGAGGAATAGCACAAACTCTCTCTGCCCAGTTTTGGCTCAAGGAAATTAAGATAATGATTCAGACCCAGAAATGTTTGTCTTGGTACACACACCCCAGTTAGTTTTTCTCTTAGACTTTCATTTCACTGCAACGGAGGCAAAGCTGACAAGTGACGTAAGCAGCCTGATGAGCAGGAGTTATATTAAATAGCACTGTTGTGATGAATTCTTCAATAAGAAAGATAAAAATCTTTTTTCCTAGGAGATTTATCTATGAAGATTTCCTCCTGTCTTATTCTAGTTCCTCACATTAGTTTTCTATCCCTTTCAGGCATGTTTTTCTCTATTCTTCCCCCTGCTTATTTGGCAAGTAGAGAGAAAACAGGGGAGATGATCCCTTGAAAACCTAGAGCAGGAAGGGGCACTGATCTATTAACAGGTCTCTTTTTCTGACCATTCCCACCCTGCAATAAAGGGTGCAGTTTGCCAGTCTGGAAAAGGGGATAGGAAATGCTGCTCCCCTTAGACTGCAGAGAATCCATCTCATGCTAAAAGTATGGCTCCTAATGGCAACAAAAACCACCACACCTAAAACCAAACAACAAACCCAAAGAGAAAAGCACTGAATATCCTCACTTATCTACTGTCTTGATTCTTCCTTTGCCTTCTACACAAATTGTATTTTAAAAAAATCAAAAATAGTGAAGTCACCCAAATGGATATATCTGAAATACAAATGGTCTTCTGAAGTTGTCTGTGCTCTCCTCAATTAACATTTGACTTGGGCTGGTTTGGGATGGGAACCTCTGCAGGCAACTTGGAGCAACACAAAGGAGATTTAATGTGTTCTGCTGCTCTGCCCATTCCTGCAATGATCCTGCAGTGAGGACTAACTGAATGTGAAGTTTGCTAGAACAAGACATAGAAGGTGTTCCTGGATTTCAGAAAGGCCATAAAGCATTTCAGGGCAGCCCTCCAATAGCAGGGACTACAAACACTCTTGTGGAAACACACTATCACCCTGCTATCAGCAGGACCTCTCACTAACTAGAAGATAAACACTTCCCCCACCTCCCATAAAACATCACTGCTACTTTGCATTTTCTGACCCTTCCATTCTGAAGGTCAGACAAAACCGTCTATTATTAGAAAGTCCCATCAAAAAAATTCTGAGAGCAACTGAAGGAAAGAAAAGAAATTGCCAATACCCTAAAGGTGGTGGGCCCAGAAAGCACTTCTGAAATGTTTGGGTGCTTCTTTGAAACAATCCATCTGGTTTCACCTATTCCACTTAAAATGCTAAAATGAGTGATAAGATTGCAATTCTCTTCATTGTTTCCATTCTAGATTTCTAGAAAGCATTCCCATGAAATCATGGGCTTAGTCCTCAGGAACACCAAATGTATAAGATGTGAGGGTCTGACACCAGGGTAAAAAAAGCTTCCTTACCCACTCAGTGACTGCACCTTTCCCTTGTATGTAATACAACATTGACCCAAGATTCTCAAGGAATGTTTGGGGCTGACATTAAGAAAATTTCTCACTTGATCACCCAGCATCCAGACAACATCACCATTTGTGACAACACAGCAACCTTGAAGCACCAGATGTCTCTAGTGACATTTTGGAAGAGCTTCACAAGAGAGCCCCTCTGTGGCTGGTGGCATTGAGGAGACCCCTCCAGCACAGTCGGTGTCAGCCACCTCTGAGCCAGGGCCCTGCTCCTGGCTTGGCCCCAAGAGAAGTGTGAGCTCCTGCCAAGTTGTCTTTTGATCTTTCTGTGGAACAAGTGCATTCCTGCCCTGTTAAGTCACACACCCAGACTCCCTCGGCTATCAGGATTTATCAACGCGTCTCTGGCAGCTTCAAAATAAGCCCCCAAAATGCTTCTGGCTGTGCTGGTAGAGTAGGTGGACATTGCATCCAGTCATCATCCATGGGATTAGGCAACAGAGAGGCTAAGCTGGTTTCCACCTGGTTCATTTTACCCCCCAGATTTAAGGAGAGAAAACAATTTTCTGAAGTTAAGTTCATGCTTTAGGACTTCTTGATGCCAAGGAGAGGACAAAGTCAGTCTCACTACATCCCTTCAGGCAGTGCAAAATGATTCAGAAACCATAAATTACCTCTGTACTTCCAACTCCAATGTCTTTGCTTTAAGAAGGGAAATGCTTGCATCAGAGCCAAAGACAAGCTCCATGCAGCACATTCAGCTGCAACAAGCAGAGCTACAGCATGCAACAAAGTACCTGAATATTGCACTCAGTTAGAAATATAAAACCCTGTCCATCCTGAAAAGACTGTTGCCAGTATTTGATGTCTGCCCTTTGTAAAGGTGTCCTTCTATACTCATCTACCTACTCTTTTCCAGAAATTAAATAGATATTTTTTATACTTCACAGTAATAGTGAATTGCTCACCCCAGGTATCTAAAACAGGAGTTAGCAGCTCATTGAAATGGTAGATTTTCTAGCAGGAGTTGAAATATTTATTAGACAAGGCAATAGTGCATTATATAGGAGGTGGGGCAATGGCAGTGATCCCACCACATTCAGCAGAGTCCCTCACCCCCGGCTGCCCTCCCAGCCCTGTATTCACCATTGCTGGATGCCCAGACCATTCACACGTTGATCCTGGAAAATGAAGAGCTACATTTAAATTTTATTTTTTTTAAAGCCAAAACATCTCAGCAGTATCTGAGGTGCCATAAGAACAGCCCCTGTGCCAATCTTCCAGGTGGAGAAGGAGAAGGCAGCCTGAAGGGTACTCTCCAGTGGTCACAGGGAGAAATTCTTTACAGAGAAGCAAAGATATATTTCACAAATCATAGCAATTAAGTTTACATGCAACGATTTGGATTTGTAAAACCACTTTCAAAGTAGCACATGAAACTCTTAATGATATTAAAGATGCTTAAAGAAAATCAGATTAAACAAAAGTAAACTACTGGACAAAGGAGGAAAAAAATATACAGACAAGGCTCACTCACCGAAGTCTGACTGCAAATCCTTTTTCAGTCCACAAAGCATGTCTGCTGTTATCTATCAAATCATTCAACTAATTGTTAGAGCCGCTCCGTTCTCTCTCCCTGCCTGCGCTGGAATCCCTTCCCCGGCAGCCCGGGCTGCCTCCCAGCGCCGAGCGCGGCCGCAGCGCACACGCGGCTCCCGCACTTCCCGGCAGCGAGATCGAACACAAATCGTCCGGGGCTTTCCAGTTTTCGAGGACTCAGAAATGTGGCAATCCTTTAGGAAGAAATATCTTTACACGGCTGTTTAACGTGCGGCTCTCCAGTCCTGTGTAGAAATAGGAAAATGAAGGGTACGGGTTTTTTTTTTTTTATGAGGTCCTAAAAATCCCGTGCTAGTTCTTTCGGCTCCACTGGCCATCAGGCATTGCCAAGCAAAAGTTGGAAGCGCAGTGATTAACCGGAACAGCTGGTGGAAGGGGAGGCAGCCACTGAACCCTGACGCTCCGGCAGATGCAGCAAATGTCGAGCGGGCACTTCATTCCCGGCGGAATTCCACCCCGCGCCCCGCCGGCGGAGAGCGGGCACCATCCCATCGAGATGTGCTGGCCCCTTCCTGCCCGAGCCCCTCTGTGGCTTTCAGGGGCATTTCAGACGGGGGAAATAAAAAAAAAAGAGGCGGGAGGAGGGCGGGCAGGCGGTGCTGCGGCGGAGGCAGCGCTGCCCCCGCGCCGCGCTCAGCGCCAGAACTTGGCCGGCAGCGGAGCCGCGCAGCAGCCCCCGAGTTGCAGCAGCAGCATCCGGGCTGAGCACAAGGAGAGGCTGCGACTGCAGTGTTGCCTGACACACTTTCCTCTCCCCCACCCCCTCTTGGCAAGTGCTTGCAGAGCCTCCAGCACCTTTCAAGGCAATGTCAAGCTGCTGTCAAAGCATTACACTGCCTCCCAAACACACACACACGGTGCTCGTAAGGGAATATGAGGCTGCAGTCGTGTCCTCCGTACAGCGTTTGCTGAAAACTCGCTTTAACCCTTTTTTAGGAAGGGCGGAGGAATCAGCACGGGCAAAATGCATGCAAGTCCTGTGTTGAGATTTTGGCTAGAGGAGGCTTTGGGGGCAGTGCTGAGAACCAGCTGGTCACAGGGAGTTTGGCCCTCCAGGACAAGATGCTGCATGGCTTCCCTCCAAACTGCTGGTCCTGCACTGTGGGTGGGGATAGGGCACTGGCCTAGGAAGAAATGGTCGCAGTAAACCAGTGTCTCCTTCCTTCACAATTAAATTGGAAAAGTTGGCTGACTTGTGTTGAAGACCGAGAGCATGCAGGGTATGCCAGTGCCCTGGCCATGGGGCTGTAAGGGTGTGCACAGGGTCAGTCCTCCAGCACTGTGCTGGTCCTCTTCTCAGCCAAGCTGTGAGATGCAAACTGTGCCAACCAGCTTATGGCAATGTTCTCCATAGTCACCCTATTCCACTGAGAACTACTGTCATCTATTACAGCATGATTATACCCATGAACAGTGAAGAGAGATCAAGACAAGCATGGACTAAGGCACAAAAGACATCTACATTTTTGTATGAGGGTCCAGTCATGGTTGATACTGCTACTATATTTGTCTGAAGGTGGCCAAGAGCTTAAAAATTTAGAAGGAAGCTCATGGAGAGGCAGCAAGGTTAAGTTGTTTTACCTTAGGAAAGAAATCAGGATAAATCAAGAGGATCTAAACACATCTGAATGTGCCCGCAGGAAATATTTACAGACCTGAGGACCTTACGTCTGTGTGGAGAAGGATGACTGGATTTCAGCCTAATGCCAGAGTTCTTGTTCAGACTGAAATGCAGCAGCATCTTTATTGTGGTTCCAACTCAGCTGTTTCATGAGTGGACAACTTACACAAAAGCAATAAAATTACTAAGTAATAAAAAACTACTTACAAAAGAGATATTTTGGTCCATAATTTGTTTAAAAGAAGTTGTTCAGTCTGACAATAGACTTAATTAGCAATTGAGGCAAAATTTATAATTAGAAGTCTTTTCACACAGCTATTAATGCTTTTGCTGCAGAGAAATTTCATCTTAAAGGAGGAAACATCACCAGTCACACCACAAATACAAGAAGCTGCTAATTTGAGAATATCCCATTGCTTTGGATGCCATGAAATGGATGTTTCCAAAATGGTGTTTTAAAGAAAAACTAAAAATTGTTTGTGTTTACACCACCATAAAATTCTTCCCAGAATATCTGCTGCACAAAGACAGCAGAGAGGACAGGTCTAATACACAGTTGAAGCTGCTTGTTTTTGTGGATGAGAGCTGGCTGGAGTTGTGCCACTGCTCTGATGCTGGTGGAGAAGGAAGAGGCATTTGGGCATTTTGAGCCCAGGATTGCTGGGGGCATTCGTTGAGCTGCTTGGCAAGACACCAGTGCACCAGGAGCCTGGAGAGGATAAAGATGTTTACTCTATGGTTTCTGGCCAAATCCACAAACACAACACTTTCTTCATGTTCCAGGTGGCACTATATTAAAACCAGTTGAAGCGAACAGCTTGAGTTTCTAATGGGGAAGGGAAAGGATACACCACACACCCCAACAAAATAAGGCAGCCCAAAAACATATGGTATGGCATCAAAATGTGTAGGTGTCATAAGAGTGTGAGGCATCAACCTGAACTATGGTGACAAACTTGAGGAAGAGTATGTAGAGCTCTAATTTTTCACGAACAGTCTGTGCGTTGTCCTGTACCTTCTTGATATAAACTTTAAGCTTGTGTGCTCAGAATTAGCAGCTTTCCAAAAATGCTCTGGCAATATCAACTACATACAACCATGTATGGTTTTTAAAAGTAGTTAATTTTGTGGAGGTGGGAAGTTAAAAAAGTCTTTTCACAGGAAAAAAAAAAAAAGAAAATCTCAATTCTGTTTTTTTGGCATATTTTGATCTCCTATTACCATCCCAGGTAATAGGTAATTTCCAGGAGGAAAGAGGGTTTATGGAATGCTTTCTTGCACACCCTCCCCTTCACTATAAAATGCTCAAGGAGAACGACAGCACAGGCTGAGGACAGTCCAGGGCTAGAGAGCTTCTGGGTGGTCCCTACTGGAAACATCCATCCATGCAGGCTCATGGCTCTCATCCATACAACTGAAGTGGTGATGCCAGTGAACAAGCCACCACTCTAGAGAAATGGGCATTTACTTTTCTCAGGAACAGGCTGACCTTTGAGTAAAATTCATGTGTTGTACGTAAGGAGAGTCTACCCTTCCATGCACAGACATGTACTAGGGCTTGGTTTTGCATTTCTTGTACCCAACACATCCTGTCCTGCTCATGAACCTCATACATCTCTCCCCAGAGCTGACTTACAAATCCTCCCAGAACCTCGGTGGGAGTGATGCTGCAAACCTCACATGGCCTAAATTGGTTGGGACAACATTTACAGAATACTCTTTTATGCAAACAAGACAAGGAGTACAGCAGAGGGAAGATCACAGGCTATTCAGAACTTAGTCCAATGTTTGATGGGTATTTGCAACCATTACTTATTTAACCACATCCAAAAGGATCCTTGTCAGAAGTCACAGGACTGTGGAACACTCACACAAGACCCTGACATGAACCATTTAGTGCTGAACATGCTCTGAGCTGTGGAGAACATGGAGAGAATCTTACATCACTCCACATTAGGAAGTCTCAGGAGAATGTCTGAAGAAAGCTGAATGAACATAATGAACAGTGAGCCACAAGAAAACGATGAGGAAAAACCCCCAACCACATGCACTTGCAGAGCACAGAGAAACTCCAAAGCTGCAGCCACATATAAAATGATATTAATAGCAACAGAAATTGCTTTGGGTTAAGGAAGATTCAGAAGAGACTGACACAGATGCCTTCTACTTTTTTTAAATTCAGATGTTAAATTAAGATTTTCCGTTGCCATCTCCTTCTTCTCATCCTACTTCTTCCATTTAATAATACACACCTGCACATCAGGGTCTCCCTGGGGCTGAGGTTTCATCTTCCTGCTCATCCACCCTCTCAAGGCTTGTTTCTGGCACAGCAGACCCAGTGCTTCCAGTTGTCTTACTGGGAAAGATGGTTTTTACTGGGAATTCTAACCATCTCTGCACAAAATTAAGAACTTTGGAGAGCCTACACCCTTCCTTGGTTGATTTTTGGTTGCAACAGACGGTGGAAGAGGAGGGACAAAAGGAAGACCCTTCACTCTCTTGGTGGAAGAGACTTCACAGCTGATTACCCAGCTACCCATTGGCTGCACATTTGCTCCATTTCATCTGCTCCAATTTTACATAGTTGTGCTTATTTAGAAACCCCAGACAACTGCATATCAGCCTCAGGCCTCATCTCTGGTCTAAGCAGATGCCCTGATTTTTACATACAACCACAAAATGCAATGCACTGTTTCATCAATATATTTTTATGGCAAATGGAGAAGAGACTTGGAAAAAAAAATCTTTAACACAAAGGATATTAAAACAGCTTAATAATGGAGCCAGAGGAAGAAGCCCTTTATTGTTCTTTTCTTTAAGCGTAAATTCCACTAGCCAGTCCTAAACATTAATTTATTACGGGTAATGAACACTGAAAGATAAATTGACCCGTCCAGTAAGCAATTAGAACCCTTGCTGCACGCACACACGCAGAGCACTGAGACAGAGAGCGCTGCTAAGGGTACTTCCAAGACCCCCATCCATTCTCTCCACCACCAGAGCACAATAAAATGATTCTTGCACATTTTTCTGGGTAATCAGACTAGGACACTACAGGGTTGGGGACCCCAGTGCTGATAAGAGAAACAGTGAAAGACAAATAGGCTGCAGCAAAGTACAAGGTCCTTTATTCCCCAGCCAGCTCTAATGATACAAAAGAGCTCGTTCAGGGACCTTGTTAGCAAAGGTCATCCCAACAAAAATGAATCTTGGCTTTATGATGATTTTTTAAGCCAAATGGAGATGAGCTTGACAAGACATGGCAATAAGCAATACAGCAGGTTAATGATCCACCAGTAACCACCAGGGCAAGGTGGGAGTTTATGACCTGGTCCAAAAAGGAGCAGAACTCTGGAAGTTACATGTGCAGCATCTGAAAGTGGGATCAACACTCTCAAGTAGAGTATATTTCTCCCATTTATCTCTACTTCTTGGCTTTTTGTACATGACAAGCATTTTTTTTTCTGGGCAAAATATACTACCCCATTTAGGGATTCTCCTAATTGGTTTCACTTTTTACCCCCCCACCCCCCCACCCCCATTTCATAGCAATGTAGCTGGCTGGTATCTCACAGCCTTGTGACACTGGTAAAATCCTCAAGCATGTGTATGGCTGGAGGAACCATGCAGAGACAGAAACCAAGAGCAGTGACATACCACTGGAGGAAACAAAATGCCTGATAGCTCCCATCCTCCCAGGTTTAGTGATCCATGCACTGGAATGACAGCAATTTGTTGACAGCAAAAACAACTGGGGGGCAAGTAAGCATCTAAGCTTTTCAGTGATGGGACTGATTTCCAGTTTTAAGGTCATCAAACCACTCCAATCTACAGCGACTGCGTGGCAGCTGCACTTGGCACTTCAGTATCTGCACCAGTGGCTGCCCTGAAAGGGCCTGTTCGTGATCTCTCCTCTTCAGCAAAAAAGCTGTTTCTCCTTTTTGTTTTATTTATATCACCAAGAATGAAAATAGTGATGGGTCTGTTAGCAGCTGGCCAGCATACACCTTCCTTCCACACAATGGGTGGGCAATTCAGGTCAAGCAAGCTCCAACACAATCAAAATACAGATGAGAGAAAACATTCTGTCATAGACCTTTGGATATAAAGCGAAAATGGGAAACTGGCACTGCAGCCCTCCAAGAATAGGACACAACCCTAGAGCTCAATCAGCCCAAAGGATGGCAGGGAGCAGAGGTGTGTGCGTGTGGATGGGGCTGCAAAGCACACCAGCATCCCTGAACCCCTTACTATGTTACATGCCACAAGAGCTCAGGTCTTTGCAGTAGTAGGGACTGAAGACTTCTTCCTCTTCATCCAAAAGGACCCAGTGCTTGAGCCCATACAAAGGGCTCTTTAGCAGCAGGGATGTGGCCATGCCACATCTCACCCCAAAGACAGAGAGGCAGTGCTACAGCCTGAAGAACAGGTCTTAGTCAGCATCCAACTCCATTCCTACCTGTGGGAAGAAAAACCTCTGCATCTTCTCCTTAAAGGATTTATCTTGGTACTGGTCTCTTCAGAGGCAATGCTGCCAATGCAGATGGAAAAATAAGCAAGTGGGTCATCAGTGTTACCCGTTGTCACACGGTTTCTTTTCAATGAGTAGCAGTGTAACAATGCATTAACAATAAATGAAATGCCATGTTAACACTAATTTGCATAGTACAGAGCCACATTGCTCCGCTGCCTCTATTCTCTTTCCAAACTCTCCTGACCTGCATATGAAACGAGATGAAATTTAATTGCTGGGGCATTCAGTAGAATCACTGAATTCCTGCTTAATGAGGCTTCATTTGTACTCTGTTGCATTAGACAGCTTCTCTCCAAGGTGCTGTATTAACTAGTTCAGTATAAAATATTTTCCAAGGCACATTTTCATATGCATTTCAACAAAGAAACAGCAGGAAAAGCGCTGACTGCAAAAGCCAATCTTAGTATCAGTAGCATGATAAGGCCAGTGAAATCCCAAGAGCACCAAGCCATATTCCTCAACCAAAAAAAGCTTTAATGGCTTTTATATATGCTCTAGCATGCTACCATGCATCATCTATGCTGTGCAACTCTTCTAGAAGAGACAAGGCAAAGCTAGGTGAGACCTGGCCAAGGTCTGTGTGGGAGACAGCCAAGAACTAGAAGCAATACCAATAATTTTGGTGACTCAGAAAAAGCACAGCCCACGTTGCACCCAGGAGTCAGGGCTCCGGATGGTTTTGCATTCCGATATCTCAGTGAGCTCACCTCATTCAGAAGTCCTTGGCTGAGGACGTACCTCATGCGAGACACCTCAGCCTGCACGGACAAGCAGTTCCCTCAAAGGTCAGCCTCTCTCCTCTGTTTTTGCTCAGACGTAGGACAGCCACTACCAGCAGCACAGGCACGGCTGTGCTTCAGAGTCGCATGTAGTGACCAAAGGCACCAAAGCAAGCGACATGAACTCATCGTAGCAGGGGACACAAGGCAGTGCAGACAGGGGTGCCCAGCTGAGCGGGGACACAGCGCTGGACGAGGCCACGGGCTGGTGTGGGCAGCACAGACCACGCCGAGCAGCAGCAGTGCCACACTGGGCGGCGGCAGCACGGGGAGCCCGTCACAGACACGGCCCGAAAGGCTCTGCACACCTCAGCCAGCAGCCTCCCAGCGCGGGGTGAAACCAGGTCAGGCTTCCCTCAGGAAGGCTCCCGGCTCTCCCCAGCCGCCCCGAGGGGCGATGCGGCGTTCACAAGTGCCGGAACACGCAGACGCCTTCCGACAGCGTTGATGCAGACGCGTGTTCTGGGGCGAGGTGTTTCCATCTGCCCGCTTGGCTCCCGCTCCGGCTTGTCAAGTTTTACCTCCCAAGCTGGGGCAAGGCAGAGCCACACACAGCTCCGGGTAACCCCCAAGTGCTGAGACCGGTGATTTATGAAGTATTTTGGCTTTAGAACGTGCGGAGCTCCCTGAGGGGCTGCAAATTGCTTGTTACTGCAGGTTTGCAAGATGGGATCAGCCTCCCTGCTCCCATCCGGTCTCCCCGGGAGCAGTTCCAGCACGCTCACAGCACTCGGAAAAGGTTTATCCTTTCACTGGTGCGTTACAGTAACCTATAAAACACTGCTCAGGCTCATCCCCAGCGTGGGTCCGCACAACCCCAGTGGATCCAGGATAGCTGCAACAGGCCGACACACCAACCACCAAAGTCAGTTTCCCCTTTGCATTGTAAGGGGCGAGAGTGGAGATCAGGGTATGGCGTCCTAATTATCCCAGGGTAGCTAATTATAAAGGATGGAAATTGACAGAAATAAAGCCACATGGTCAATAATAGTATTTTTTAAAAGCTGGAAATTTTAGCCCATTATCTTTCCAGCTGAAAAGCTTTAATTGAAAATGGCTAATCTTCCAGTGGGTTCAGGAAGGGTTTACAAGCTAATTGCTCTCTTTTCTTTAGGATTAACACTTTGTTCTGTGAATAGGGATGGAGGGGAGCAGATGTGCAGCCTATACTCTCTTTAATCCAAATGCCCCACTGCCACAGATGCTCCCAATGCTGTGTGGCAGCATAATGGAATCACTTTCTTGCACATAAAGTGGTTGTTCTGAAATGAAATTACAGCTATCTATTAGGAAGGGAACAATAAATTTCCTCCACCACACATCCCCATCATGAAAGACACAGCATTGGACTGTAAAAATCCCTGATGGAAGTAACTCTTGCAGGAGAGAAAGCAGCTAACAGATGAATTTACCATTTTCCTTTTGTAACTGGTAGCCAGTGTCATTTGGACATGGGCAGAAGTCAGAACATGATCCCACAGACCTCAGGGTGGCTAGGACTTGGCTGCTAAGCTCTAGGCTGGGAGAAGATTTAAAGGAGCCAGTTGGGAGAACAACTGCTTTCCATTTAAACAGAGAGAAATTAATTCTGCTAACCACAGTGACAGCAACAACCTATCGCTCTCATGGACTGCACATAAAGCTAACTTGACTACTTGGACTAGATGGGATTTGCATTACATGAGAAAGAGGGGTTGGCTTGATCCTGTGATCTCTCTGGGAGAAATGTACTTAAAGAGGGAGAGGAGGATCCCTAACAGCAAAGGCAGAGTGAAGGCTATTTCTTAGAAAGAGGGGAGGGGAGAAAAAGTATGTTCAAAGACATCTTGAAAGAACAAAATAAGGTTGTGGCCATTCAGCTCCTGCTGCTGCAGGGCAAGGAGCATTCTTCACATGAAATCTGCACTCCTGGTGCTCAGAAAACCAGGCATCTGGCACCTCCTTGCAAGATCCTGATTACCAGTCCCAAAGGGGTAACACACCAGTTAGCAAAGCAACTTTTCCTATTCCCATGATCAGATCAGGGAAGGCCACAGCATCAGGAATAACAGTCTGTCAGCCCACCCTGCCTAGAGTGAAGATCAGAAAAGCAACAGAGCATTTGAGCCCAAAAAGTATGGGGAGAAGAAAGAAGCATTTAGTGTTTGAATCAACAAGTCAATGTTTTATGTCATAATGTCTGAGCAGTGTTATTCAGGGAGGCACTAGGGAAGGGATCCACCCCTACCTGTATGGGCTGTCTAACAGCATCACCAGGCTTCCCCTAGAATGGCCAAGGAGAAGGACATGTTTGCCTAGAGAACAGTTCATCTAAAGTCCCTTGAATTAAGTTCCTAACCTTAGCAGTCTGTAAACTAGAGAGAAGATTCATCTCTTTTTGACAGAACAGCAAATACAGCTCAGTAACTGCTTCCCCTATTCCTCCTCCCCCTAAACTCTAGAATTTTCTGCTGAATCACTACCAAAAAGAACATACTCAAACCCAGGAAGGAAGCAGTGCAAACACCACCCATACAAGAGTGTCTCAGTCAAACCCATGGAAGCAAAAGACACAAGAGTCCAGGGAATGGGTACCAGACTCAGACATTTCAAAAGCTCAGCTAGTTTTCAAAAACTGAATTTGTGTTAAGTACAGCTCAATATTGCCTTTTCAAACCCTTCCTGGAACAGTCACGAAGTTGCTATCCTAATTCAAGCCTTTCATTAGATAGTGAATTGGAATATTTAGTATTCAAATGAAGATTAATTGTTTCCAGTCAGAGCATCATCCTGCATTCAGCAGTGATCTCGATCTTGCAAGTATTTCCTCAGCTAAGGGAGAAAATCCTCAGAGCAAGCAGATGACAGACACACATATCATGTGCATATGACAGTATTAAAATCTAGAAGGATGCTGAGATACTAAAGGCATGGGTTAGGAGGGGATATTTTCCAAACTCTATTAACCCAGTGACCCAGTTTATGGCAAAGATGCCTTCTCATTTACACCTTTTGATTACATATGAGGAAAGGCAGCAAGTGCACAGTCTCTGCTACCTCAGCAGCTGTTCACGTGTTGAAACACAGTAGTTACTTGTGCAAGAAGGCATTAAAAGTTAGAGATTTGTTTACTATTGCTTTCCTGGGTGTTGTTTCTGATACTCAAAGGAACAAAAATCCTGCAGAAGCTACCTCTCCAGAGCTACATTTCCTACTCCAAGAGTGTATTTCTTTGCAAGGGCCACTGGGAACAACACTGAAAACCTTGTTACTCCACAAAGATGAACACAGAGAATCCAAACCAGAATCAACACTGGATGAATTATGGCCAAGAAAACCAAGTTTTAAAGCTGCACATTTAGCAAAAAGATGCTTTGACTGTTTTCTTTTCAAAGAAAAAAAAAAAAAGAAGCACAGAGAAAATTATTGTCTGAAAGCTGTAAGAAGCACTGTGAAGATTTAGTTTTGTAGTTTTGTGATCACCCACCTTCACATTAGCTGACATCCCTGACATGCAGTTACAGACCTACTGCACAACAGAACTAGCATTACAGAAGAGCTCTCCAGAAAAAGCTTTTCATAATAGAAATATTCTGTCCAATTACTTACAAACTGATCACTTAATATTTATTCTCCAAAATATATTGTACTATAAAACCCTTTTACTTGACTGTAAATTCATTTCTAAGAAGCAGCACAAGGCTTAGTAGGAGGTGGAGATTTGAGTGAAAATTATGGGACTGCTTTCTTTATAGCTGACAATTGATGCACATATGTCACAGGACAGACAACAGGAAAACAGGTCTTGATCAAAATGATCAGACAGAGCAGTGAAGCCTACAGAGGCTCTGACCCAACAAGCAACACCTGAGGGATGGGTCACAATGGGGACATTAAAGCTTCCTTGTAAGATTTCAGATGCACCCTTGAGGTAACCACACGCTCCTGGAGACCACTGCATGCAGATGGTGCCCAAGTATGACTGACTAACAATTAGCTGCATTTTATGTGGTGTTCCAAGGTAACTAAAAACTGGATTCCTTTAGAAACAGCATTGCCTCAAGCCCATTAAGGTGTTTTTTAGGCAATAGTCACACCATTGCAAAGGGTATTTGTGATCTGAATTGCAGCTACATTAAATACATTATTAAATATACAAAGCATCATGCAGCTGTAGTTATCCCCACGATGACTCACTCCTGGTATAGCGATTTAGGCAGAGGAGAAGGGTATTGGAGGAGGAAGGTGCAAATGTTCTTCACAGGTCATTCCTGTAGCTGCCACATCAGTCCTCTCTCCAAGCAACTCTCTCCTTTCCTTTCTTCATAGAATCACTTGGGCTGGAAGGAACCTCCTTTGGAATAACTGCCATAAAGGAGCCCCATGGACAAATAAAAATACTCCTCTTATTTGGGAAGCTTCCAACAACATAAATGTTTATACTGAGATCGCATGGGTGAGGGAAGGTGAGTGCCTGTGGCTGTACCTGCTGTCCACTGTGAAAAGGGACACGGGCACAGCCACTCCAGCAGCACCCACATATGCTCATCCAGGGCTGGGAGCCTTGGCCTCGAGGCTGGGAATCTCCTCTCTGCAGAGGGCAACCCAAGTGCACCAGCCTCCCCCACTCTAAGAAGGTATTTGGCAGGATTTGACGGTCAAGTATAATTCCAGATTAAACACACTAGATTGAAGGATTTCTGCATAATTAGGGATATAATACTGTATTTAAGAATCTCCTAAATACCCACAGTTAACAGAGGGCAGCATGCTCGGTGGAAACCCATTTCCTGTCACCAGGGACTAAAGCTGGCACTAAGTGGATGTAGATTTTCACTTTCTCTAATACCTCAGCAGCCAAAAAAAGTCCTTTCTAGAATGGGCCTAAGTCCATAGCAGATCTCCTGGACTGGATGCCCCAGCTCAGAGGCATCCAGTGTTGCCAAAACAGCAAAGTGGCTGCGCTGGTACCCAGGCTTTGGGAAAGTTTCTATAGCAACAGGACACAAAGAGAATTTAGGTGTTTACATGGTGCAGCTGATTTACACCATCACAGCTGTGTTTTAGTCATTGAGGCCATGGGAAAAGCCTGAAAAATAAGATGAAATTCCCCATCAGAGGAGTTTTTCTACTCTTTGTTTCATCCCCCCAACAGTTTTTAAGTCTCAGATTTTGTGTCGAACGGTCACTTTTCTGTTACCTCTTCCAAGGCCTATCCCTGGGTAGGCGCTTTCTTTATATTCCACCAGCTGAAAGTTCATAGAATCCCAAATTTTCATGCTTTCAGAAAGACTTAGTCCAGAGAGTACCACAAGATGCACTCTTCTCAAAGCAGCAGGTGGAAATACATTGGTTGGTTACTGGGCAGCGTCACTTCTTGCTGGAGAAGAGCAGGACAGCTATGCAAGCACATTTTCTAAGTACACATCCAGATTTTCTGCAAAGCTGCCAGGCATCATCAGCTCTTCCTCTACGGGGCACCCTGGTGCATGGGGAGCTGCAGGGCGGGCAAATCTCTGCACTGAGGCCAGGAATACACTGAACAGCAGCTCTATGCCATGAGGTCACAGATTTAAAGCTGGTGGGGACCTTCCCATGTGTTTTCTCACCAGCCCACAGACACGTCCCTGCGATCAGCTCATCCTCACATCACTGCAGAGAACACCTAGCCTAGAAGAAACCCCAGGACAGAAGTGTCACCTCAACAGGCTGATCTCAGTGCTCAGATTAAAGGCAAAGTCTTCCTGCCACTCCAGTCCCACGCTGCAGCAGCCACTCTTCAACATGTTATTGCTCCCTCTGCCCCTGGACTGGCAGCCTCTGCTTGTCCAGAGGGATGAGTGTGCTGCCCTCACACAACATACCACCACTATGGAAACACTCTCTGGGATGAAATTTGAGGCTCTGCTGTCCCTGGTGTTTGCAGCCCTGCAGGCAGGCTCCTGCCCCAGCACATTGCCTGTCCCCTGTCCCCAAGCCCTGGGGTGACAGAGCAGATTTATGAGCTCAGAAATGAGATGCTCATCTCTGTCACGGAGTGCAGGAAATGGCAGCTGTAAAGTTCAGTGTGCCATTGGGACAGCTATGGCTTTTCCCAAGACAATATTGTTGCCCAACTGCTGTCACAGCTTCCCTCCCCATCCTTTCACCTTCCTTGAACTTTAACAAATTAGGAGTTTCACTTTAGTTTTGAAGTAGCAAAAGTTTCAAAGCAAGTGAGAGGTGACCATTCACTGTTTTCTCTCACTTTTCTTACAGATGAAGAGCTCCTAAAGGACAGTGCCACAAACCCTTCCTCCCACTGCTACCTCACATCCTCCATCCCTGGAAACACTTGCTGGAAGGCAGTTAAAACTTAAAAAAATAATAAAATGGTGAAAAGGACAGGCAAGGAAGGGGAAGCATGGGGATTGAGCAGATTAATAGCCTGGCATTTATGGCAGTTTAATAATAGAGCTGTCACAATAGGAGAGATTTACTAATTGCAGAGTCATTTGCTATGGATTCCCATCAAGCTGCCATTTAAATCGCTGCGCAGTTTTTAAGATGTCTTTTGAAACTGGGGAAGGGGGGAGAAGAGACAACGCCCACAGTACTTATACAGCTAAATTTAGGAAAGCATTGTGTTTTCATAGAGGTGACCAAGTCAATAAGGAAGCAAGGAAGGAGCCAGCAGTGCTGCGAGCCCAAAGGAGCTGGGGAGGAAGAGGGGCAGGGATTTGTGTCTGACCCTCACCACAAAATAAGCAGGTCTTACATCTGGGGACAAGGCTCTGACCTCAAACTAAGCCCTGGAGAGTTTTACATAGCTTTAACCAGTGACCTGCTAATACCTCCAACATCTCCCCAGGCACTGAGCTATAGCTCCAACATGTCTTTTTGCAGTATTTGTCAGCACTGAGTTTAGGGGCAAAACGTCATCTTAAACCACAGATAGAAGAGTTGTAATCTCTTGGGTCTGTCAGCAGGGAGGATCAAGTTGGTCCTTCTACTGACTTCAAAGTGAGCAGTAAGCTGCTAATTCATACATTCTCATCACACAGAGCCTCAACCTGAGGCATGCACAGCTATTTCTGTCGGGGGAACCTGGTGACAGCACGCCACAGAGCTCTGCACATCACCTCCACAACTTGCCTCTTCTCCCTCATGTCCCTGAGGCCACCAGTGCCAGGCCAGGGAGTGATTCACAGAGCTGTGAGTCCTACTAGACTCATGACACCAGGGTTGTAGGAAAATTAAACAGGTTGAGAAATTTTTCCAACTAAATCCTCAAGTTGTTACCCAGTGAAAATACCTCATTCCAGTCAAACCTGATGTTCTTCAGCCTCCACCAAAAGTTTCCAGCATGGCCTGGAGAGAATTAAAATCAACCCAAGTGCAAGCAAGAGACCTGGTGAATAAGGTGACCACAGAATGGAAGATGATGTTCAATCAGGAAAAAGAGCCTGGAGCTTTATATACTAGAAGGGCATCCTTAGCTTTTGGGAAAGAAAAAGGGCTCTCAGCACTATCAGGAGCAATTCTGCATCCAGCAGTCCTTTACCCCACCCTTCCCAGCATCACTCTCTGGGACTCATTTTCCCCAGAGCAAAATGGGGCAGCTGTCCTTTGCACCCTAGTCCTTGCACCTGCAGAGGCACAATAAACCACCACCAGGATGCCGAGAGAGCCTCAAGTCACTCAGGTAGGCTCCACTTGGTGCCATGGGAGAGGTGGGGGAGAAGCTTTTTGGGGGCCCAAGGCCATCCCACCTCAACCAGCAGCCCAAGGGGAGGCCGTGCCTTCTCTGTCACACCTGTTCTCATAGCTCAGCTGAGAGGCTGGAGGAAAGGTTATTTTATTCCTCTTTCCCTTTAGGGAAACAGGGCACTCTCAGAAGTTCAGCCAGGACTTTGCAGATCATCAACAATTAGCAGCCTACAAGGGTGCATGGTCAGGCTTTTGTGGCATTTCAATTCTGCTGTCATTTAATAACCACCCATGACTCAGACTTCCCTCCCACATGCTGTGGCCCAGCACTCCTGATCTTTTCCATCTATTTGGATCCACTGGTACAGAAGATAAAAATGAGTTAAACAAGACTGCTTTGCCATTGCACCTGCAACTAATCTGACACACCAAGAGCATGGTTAGATCAGGTATTAAACTTTGCCCTGGTCTCCAGACTGTTGTTCAAATACATTTGCAAATAAGATGCTGTATTAAGACAACATAGAGCTCTTCCTAAACTTTCTCTGAGGTGAGGCAGCTCCAGCCTCCATCCAGCCCCAGCATCCAACTCTTGCTGCAGCTGTTTCTAAATGGCTTTGGCCTACCAAGAACATATTCAGACACAGATGAAAAGTGTTATATGGAGTTTTCTTCTCAGAGGCAATCAATCCCCATTTTACATTTAGCAGAGATAAGATGGCTGAAGCATAATTGATTTTATTTTATGGGATGTTATACAATAGGCATCCTTAAACAGAATTCGGTTATAATGAACATACAGTACAAGATGAGTCTTCACTGAGGCAAATGCCATTGCCTAGGGACAAGTTCAGACCTAAGTAACATCAGATTCATTACTCTGCATCTTAGATGAGGCTCTTCAGTCATGTTAAGTCAAATGTACCAACATTTGTTCCCCATGCATTCCCATCAAGATGAGGACAATGTTTACCACCACCTCCCTTGCTAATTGAATGCCTCCCACTGCGCCTGTTTCACTTTGGAAAGTCCTTTTCCTTCTGTTAGTTCATCTGTGGTACGTGGGAAATCTTGCCTCAGGCTTTGCAGTGAAATTTGGATCAATGGGAGAAGTTAGGGCCACTTCTCATTGCTTCCCTGAAGAGCCACCCCAGGGCCCAGGTTTTTGGATCCTTCTCACACTGCTCCAGTTTGGAGGCCACGGCTGGCAGCCCCACCACCAGTCCCTCCTACATCACCACAGGCACCCACCTGCTCTGGAAGGGAGCATTTACTTGTTTAGACAGCTGCACCCCATCACCCTTGGGCCCAGGATGTGCTTTGCTCCAGGAGCTATGGGGACACATCTTCCCACCCCCACTAGCACAGCTCACCCTAAGAACTGCATTGTCTGCCACCAGACACCACCTCTCTATTATAAGCCCAAGGAGTTAAGTCACCCAGCCAGCAAGCTGGAGAGCAAACACAACTAACCAGTGAGAGAAGATTTTTCTTTAACCTGTGAAAATGCTGGGCTCAGGTAGGAGCAAAAGAGGATTAAAGCAGTGTTTGAACTAAATAAGTGAGAGGTGGTGATGTAAATTTGGAAAGTCACATTTAAAGCAACTCCCAAGACTGAGGAGGCAAAAACTAAGGGGAAAATATGAGACTAAGAAGAAAAATACAGAAAATTACTAAGTGGAAACACACACAAAAACTGAAAGGTTTTTTCAGTTTCATTTTTCTTTAAGATTAGTTTTTTTCCCCATATTCCCTCCCCAACCCATCTTTCAAGTCTGACCTTTAGTCTTACTTTCCTCATGCATGGAGCAGGGGAATGAGGAAAGCAAAAAGAGGAGGCTGCTCTGGAGTCTGTAGAGCCTAAACTCCAGCAACATTCTACTGAGTTTAGCCATCACATATTAATACAAGCTGTGTCTGATCAGAAACTGAGTAATTAGAACAGCCTGGAAGGTTAATGGTATGCACCACCTACCATCACCTCATTAGAGGAGACTCCATAATCCAGACTCCAGCACAGCAGCTGATTAGTGCAGACTCACGGCGTGATAGATGGCAGAGCTAACTCTGAACCCTCTGAAGCTGCACACAGGAGCTGCTCCCCAATCACACAAGAGGTTGCCACCATGACTTGGATGGTGGCATGGCTCTGCCATCAGTTTTACAACTCCAATTTTTCTTTCCAGGAAAGAATTGGAGGAGAGGGCCAAAAATGCCATGCTATTCCCACACCCCAGGAGAAATTCTGCAGAATGTAGAGCTGTCCATTCATCGTAACTTTACTGCTGGACTTCATGGCATCAGTGAAACTCAGAAAACTGGAGTGAAGATTGCATGGAGTCTTACCTAAAAATCACACAGGTCGCACTTGTATTGATTGCCACGCTTCAAACTGTCCACTGGAGTTGTGCCATAGATTTCTATTTTGACACAAACCAGCCTAAATAACACACATTAAAGATTTCATCTTGATAACTCCTTATCCAGAACATCAAGCACAACAGAAAGCAAAAATCCTCCCCAGTCCAGCAAGTACCTCTGCAGTAAGTACACTATAGTTTGGCTACATTTCAGATGGGTAACACTGCTTCCAAACAGGTCACTCTGTTTAAAGATTGTCCAGTTAGAAAGAATAAAAAAAAAAAAAAAAAGAGGGGAAAAAAGTGAAGGAAAACATCCAACCCCCACTAAGTCTGATGGTTGCTTCCCACTAAGTTAGTCCACTGCTAAAAAGGGATACTGAGAAACCTGTGTTTCCTTGGCATAGAGACCAAAACAGCCAAGAGGAAAAGCTGTTGACAAGGAAATGGTCTTTGGATTGTACCTTGCAGCTGGGAGGAGAGCTGAAGTAAAGCAGTCCAGCCCTGTCAGTTGTTTCTCTGTCATGTAGCTCCAAAACTCCTCCAAGTTTAAAGAAAAAAAGAAAAATCCCTTGAGGAAGAGACGCTCCCAAGCTACAGAGGGGTGAAGGCAGCGTGACTCAGCCACCAGTCTCCCAAGGACAAGATGTTTCTGCTGTGCTTCAGCTGCCTTTTAGAACTTTTATCTAATTGGAATCTCAGTGTGGGAAACAGACTATCTTCCACCACAGAGCTGCACAGCCCTGGGACCTCTGGCTGACTACACCTTTCCCTGTGACAGGGTGAAAACCAGTTGCAATTTCCTTTGTCCTGGGGACAGTCTACAAAATCCCTCATCTTAAGGTGGAGGGCAGCACACAGCTGGAATCTCTTACCTCCATAGACCCTTCTTAAGAAGCACTTGGGAGCCTGGATGCCACTCCATGTGACAGACATCTGGACGCGTGGACTGAGAGTGACAGCAGTGGAGGCAGGGAAGGATGACCTGTGGGTTTTCTTCAGCCAGACAATATGCTCAGAAACATGACAGAGCCTTGGGCTATTTCAAATTTTTGGTTCCAAATTACTTCATTTCTCTGATGAACTTGCTTCAGCATCCAGGCTGTTTGCAGCCCAGATACTCAGCATGGGCTTTGTCTCCAGTCTGGGATCAGGGACCTCAGTGTCTTGTGTGGGCACTTGTGTATTAGATCTGCTCTTGATCAGATGAAGTTGGAAAAAAAGTCTCTCCCACCCCAGGATACTCTACAGGGAGACAGAGCACCTCAGAGGGAACAAAAGGCTCAGTCTCAGCAAGGACTTCCAAAAAGTACCTGCAGTTTGTTACACTTCAGTCTCCAGGCAAGATCCCAGAGGCAGTGGCTGAACTTATCCCAGTCTTTGTTTTCCACTGAAACGGAAAGAGAAGCTACAAGACTTTCTCCTCTCATCACTCTAAATCTAGAATCTCTTTAAAAGCCTTAAACTCTGCATTTCTGCATTACCTGAAAGTGCCAAGAGCAGCTACCAACAGGTGATGACGAGGAAATTTCCCACCATGATCATTCCAGGTCCTTCCAGGCAATGTCACAACAGACAGGCTCAAAATGTGCCAGCATTAGTAGCCTGCTGAGTGTCTCCTCAGAAGATGTGTTCATTAGCAATGACACCTTTATTATTTTAACAGCAAACAGGACTTGTGATCTGCATTTATGCTGTTTGCCCAGTTCAGAGCAGACACTGCTTGGGAAGCTGCCTCCATGCATCACTACCAGCACTGCTCGAGCCACAGTGCAGCTGCTAATTAGCAATCAATTTATGTTTCCAATTCTAACATCAATATTAATATGAAGCTTTTATTAATGTCATGGAGAGACGCCCACACGTGTGGCACGAGTACTGTTGACCTTTCAAAGCAACGAGAGAAGGGTCACAAGAGATATTCCTCTCTCATTTATATATTCCCTCGGGTAATGCTGGTGCTGAAGGGCACAGTCAGACGGATAGAGTCACATTTGTGCCGACAGCCCAGCAACTGCGGGTGCTCTGGCTGCCACCGGTGCCAAGGGCAAGGCCAGTCCCGCTGTCCCGGGCTGGATCCGTGAGCTGGAGGAGCTCTGGAGCCATGAGCCAACTCTGCCCTCTTGCGATTACAGCCCGGCTTCCATCCTCTCCCGCCTCCCCGTACATCAGCAGGGAAGAGGGCTCTTCTGCCGAAAAGCACCTACTTCCAACACACATGTTCAATTTACCCTTTATTTATTGAACTCTGCAAGAGACAGAAGCCATTGGATGACGGTGGGGTTTAGCAGATTCCTCAACAGAGTAGGGGACATTCAGGGCAATTCCTCCTCCTCTCTGGGAACAACCCAGACCTCAGGTTTGCTCCACGCTGTGCAGGAGGGATTTAGCCCCGTGTTCGGCAGTGCCCAGCACTGCCTCAGGCTGCAGCACTGCAGACACAGGGCTGCCTGAAGGGAGCACGCTGGACACGCACGCAAACCTCTAATACCCTGGGTATCTACACAGGCTCTTCAGCTCAACTAATCTCTAAAAGAGGCTGGAGAAACCTGTCCCTACCATCATGTCCTCATCCTTCCTTACCGCTCACCAAAGCCAAGCCAGCTCCACAATATATTCCTGCATGTTCCACCCCAAGGCAAGGGCTGGCTGGAGAATAAAGACAGGAAACCCTTTCATTTCATCACCTGTAAAATCTCATTTTCCCTTCCAAAAAGGAGCATCGCTCGTTTCAGAGGCTGCTACACCAGGGCTGAGCCTAAGGCAGGAAGGTAAAGCAGCGCTGTGCTCCAGCCTCGCCTGCAATGCGTGGAGCTCCACGAGGGAGCAGCATGTCCCTTCAGTTGGGAGTGCTGCACTCCACAACTCCTTTTAAAATGGCTAACGGAGAGCTGCAGGAGGACAACGGGGACAGAAAGGGATGCAGGTTAATATATTTATTCTTACACGCACGTATATATAGGGTTCACAACAAGACCCTTTTCTTTCTGCAAGAAAGAGGAGGGTGCTGCTGCAATGTACAGTTGATTTTTTTTCTTGCTTTGTTGTCTGTATAAGCCAACCTACCAGAGTAAATAACTGCTAGACAGTTTAAAAATAAATTACTTTAAAAGCCCAAACAGCAAAAACAAACACCACCCTAAAACAAAAAACCCACCAGGTGTCAGGGGGAGTTAGGCTTCAGAACAGATTTCAATCCAGTTACACCAGGCTTTTCAGGATTCACAAGTCAGGTATTGAAGCCAGGAGGGCCTTACTTGGCCATCATAATAACTTGTTGATAATACAGTCAAGTCCAACAGGAGCACAGGATACCTTTTATCTTTTCCTTTCTCAGCCTTTTGATGGAAGTGAGATCCTGTTTTGACATTTGCCTTTGCTGCTCCCCTTGTGTAAACTCAGCAAGACACAAAAATCATGTGCTAACTTGTATTAAGTCTCATAAAGAGTAAAGAAAGAAAAAAATTAATAAACTTCAGACCCTGAAGCCAGGACTTTTTGAAGGCACAGAGCAGCCAACTTGAAGGTGATGGGGAGCGAGTTGAAGACAGTTCACACAAGAGATTTTTTGTACCATGGTATTGATTATGTGAGGAGTAAGATTACGCAGTGTTATTTCCACTGAGTTATGCACCCAGGACTGCTCAATCAGATCCCTACCAGATCGGCACCCATTCATTTTGTGGTGATGGGCTTATAAAAGGCCCTCACGCTGTGGCAGCAGCAAAGCTTTACAGACTTCAATAGGAAACAGTGAAGTGGGCACTGCATAGTGCCACTGTGGGTAAGAGAACATAGCACAAAGCAGGAGCAGCACAAGTTATTTTTTGTCAAGATAATACTATCAAGATTATTTACTCTGTATATGTTGGAAAGTGAACAGTGACCACTACTTTATGAAAGACCTTGTCACTCAGGCTGAGCATGAAAGCAGAATATAGCAGAAAGATGCAACATATTTGCCTGGGACCTTGGGGATAACACACAAAATCCCCACCATCGGTTGCTGCACCACCAAAGGAATGTGGGAGAAACTGGTAATACATTTAAGTGCTACCAAAATATTTATATACATATATATATATATTCTTACAAGTGTTTCTCCACAGAAGTTTGTTACATATGTCTCTGTCACATTATGTCACCACTGCATGTCACTGTTTAGACAAAACTACAAGGAAGGATTTGAGCAAGGGTTTAAAAGTTCTGACAGGGATAAGGATAATGAGGGATGCCTTCACCAGTGTTATGAGGGCAAAGAGAGGAAATAGGAATAGCTCAAGGAAAAACAAAAATAAATCAGCACTCGCCCTTCACAATGTTGTTTCAGAAAGTGTCAGAAAAACCCAACCTCAAGAAAAATCACCTGGTACAGGAATTACACTTTAGAATAGACAATTATTTCCAGCTAGGATGTTTCCCAGGGCTAACTTGTAGAAAAACCACTTCAAGGCTGCAGTCCCACCCTGCTGTTGGGGCCTGGCCCAGAGTCCTGCTAGGGGCAGCCATAGAAAAGTGTAAGAATTCTCTGGGAAGAGCATTTAGTCATTGCCCAAATACCTTTTGTCAGCTCCTGTGTTCTGATAGTGAACACCCAGATGTTTAGCTTGCTTGGTTGGTTTTTTTCTGTGATTTTCACTACTCTCACCCAGTTGTGTACAGCCTCCCTCCCACATTTTTCCTCTCCCAGATACACCAGGCGTAGATGGAACAAGAACTCAGAGTGACAGATGATGACTTGCTGGCTGCCCCAGCCCCTAAAGACAGACACACCCACACTAGTAGAGCTGCTCCATGAATTAGCACTGAATCTCAGATCTGTCAAACTCAATGAATGCTGATTGATATAACCTTTTAATTAATGGAATTTGTCAGGAAAAGAAAGGAAAATTATAACACTGTCCAAACTCCGCAATGGTTGATGTGGACTGGAGAGTCAGCTCCCCCTCTCCCCTCACTCCCAAAGCCAGCCTCTTATAAAGCCTTTTATCTACATTTTCTGATTTCAACCACAGGAGTTTAAAAAAATCCAGTAAACCCAACTCTGCCATCTCATTCCATCAAAACCTCTGTCCCACAGCAAGCAGCTGAAAGGCTGGTTGATGCTTACAGGAGAGTCTTACAGATCAAAGCCAAGCACCAAGCTTGCTTAGACACGCCTGCTTTCCAAAAGGCTTGTCTGGATAGCTCTTGATTAGCTCCGAGTCCAGCACAAGTCAACAGCTGATGAAGGCAGGCATTTAGCAAGCACCAAACTGCTACAAGACTGCACTCCCCAACTTCCTACTCAGTCCTGTACCTGCAGCTACCTTGCTCCAAGGCTCCTCACTTGTATCCCAGAAATTTGGATGTCAACAGGTCAAAGGCAACAGTGTTGTCTCCAGTTGGGACTCACCCATGCTGGACATCCTGCATCTTTCTTGCTGTGTTACACAAACTCAGCTAGTTCCACATGACTAAGGCTATAATTTTTAATTTATTATCATTATTACTCAAAGTGTGGTTAACATTTCCAAGATTCCTGTTGGTCACCCTGCAACCACTGAACACACACATACACACACAACAGCCTCAGCTCCCAACACCAAGCACTGAGCAGGCAAGTTGCTCTTGGCAGCCTTGTCACTTCCCTTCCTGGGGGACAGGAATGAAAACCATGATGGTGTAATAGCTTAACCCCAGTCAGTCTGGAGCCAGCATTAACACAAGCCAGCAGAGACATCACGATCACAGCATCTTACAGGATTTTTGTTCCCCTACTAACAACAGCCTAATGGAAAATTCTAGTAATATTTAAGCATTCTCCCTACCTACATACTCTAACTCTTATATCCAAGTAGAAATAGCAGACACAGAAATCCATCAAGGAATCCCTTTACGACCTGAAAAAGACAAGAACTGTTGAGATTTTCAAAGCAAATTCTGTTCCTGCAGAGCCCCACAATCAGGGGACCTCAATGAGAGACACACACACACTGTGCCATGCATAGGTGCTCCGTGGAGGGATGTGCTTCCCTCATTAGGGAGATCACAGTCTCCCATGGGCTTTGGTGGCCTCCAGAGAACATTCCTCTGGAGCATCGCTCTCCTGGATACCTGCAGCACACCCACTTTAACCTCTGTAGTGCAAAGATCAGATCTAAAAGCCTGGATATTTCTGATCTCCCCAGGCAATTTGTACATGGAGTTGAACTACTGAGTGACACAGGTGCCAGAAGGTCAACACTGAGTGACATGGGTGCCAGAAAGTCAACACTCACAGCCCTGCAACCCCATCACAAAGAATACACCACAGACACAGAGGCAGCAAGCACTGCTGGCAGAGCATGGGAGGTTCGCTATGGAGCACACAAAGGTACATTGATCTTCTGCAACAGCGTTATTTAGGAGGTGTTTGAGAGATCTAAGGTCCATAGGAAAGAGGTAAGTCATTATTAGCAGGATAACAGAAAGCAGTGCGTAGTAATTAGCTAGATAACGTGCTCATACACATAGCTTGGGAACAGAAAAGCAAAGGATGAATTTGTAATTGTCAGAAAATATGAGGAGAAAAAGAATTTTTAAAAATATATCACTACGCTTTGGCCAGATGCCTCAGGAAGTAAAAAGACTCTTAATTCTTACAGATTTTGAAAGAAGTAAAAAGTTTGCTGTCTTTAGGGGATCCAGATCTGGATGAAATGTTACTAAATGCAATTTCTATTGTATATCACTGCTGCATATTTGGATTCTGTGACTTCTTGAAGCTGAACATTTTTCTCAATAATCAGCATACAAAAGGCTTAGAAAACTACAAATAAACCTTCAGCTGAGGCTCAGCAACACAATACCTGTTAGAACAGTGACCCCAGCCTCTGATCTCTTTACCAAACATCTCTGATACTCACAAGGAAACATCTCCCTCGCCCTGTCCCTGCCTCCCACCCCAGAGAATGAGGATGACTGCAGTCCCTGCTGCAGCAGTGCTCTGTCCCCAGCCAATTACTCTGTCAGGAAGAGGATAGGAACATGGAAAGCCTGCAAAATTTAAGTAAGTAGTAAAACATCCAGATGAAAAGATTATTCAATACATTAAAACATAATTATGGCCAGTTAGGAAGTTAAAGCATATGGATCATAATTTTAGATCTCTAGAAGACAGAGCAGTGGATTTGGCTTTCAGCACAGCACATGGCTGCTGTCCCTAGGGAGGACAGCACAGACACCTTTACAGAAGGCTAGAGGAACACCCTAAGGTATTTGGTGGGGGCAATTACTTCCACTTATTTTGTTAAAACCTGCATAGTTTACGTCACCTATAAGTGCAATTCTTAAGGTTGTTTTCCTCAGCATTAAGAACAGCAGGAATCAAAGACTTAAAAGAAAACAGAAAGAGCAACAGAAAACAGCCCACTGCCACAGCAGACCACTCACCACCGCACTGACTCATGCAGAGATTAGATACCAGGAGCAGCCTGCAACCCTAGTCAAGCAGAACGCAAAGTCCTGCTGTTCCAGGAAAAAATAAAGCCAAATAAAATAATTACTTCTCAGGGATGACTCAAGTTCTCCCAACAAGCATCCACCTCACCAACAATTTGGCCGCTTCAGAAGAAGCCAGAGTGTGCCCTCATGCCCATGGCACACCACCACCTCCATGCTCCAGGTGTGCCCAAGGAGACAGCTTCCCCCTGCATTTTCCCACAAAGTCCCAGCTTCTGCAGCATGCAGAATAAGCCTCCAAAGGCAATCAGCCTTATTATTAGAAGCCCATAACTAGCAAGGGAACAGACATGCCACCACTTTTTCCCCTTCCCAACTCAAACCCAGGAACACTGAGGCAGTCAGGGGACCATAGAAGTTTTGTTCAGTTAATGAAATATCAGCCTCAAGATCTGCAGAAGAGCTTAAACACAGACCTTAGACATGCATCTCACAACCCACCCTGCTCCGTCATAGGGACATTTGAAACAAAACAAAACAAATGATGGAAGGTTAATTAAGCCACAAAACAAACGAAGACTCCGGTTAGCAGTACGATTACCTCGGAGTGCCCTCCACCGGAGGAAGGTCTGCAAGAAGTGCATGCTCTTTTTCCTCAGTCCCGGAGGAGGCGGCAGCATTAGCAGGACCGGGGCTGCTCCACAGCTCGCTCACAACCACTCCGGCATCCCCAGCCTCCTTCCAGCCCCAGCACCACCTCGGTCCAGCCTGCGCAAAGTGCACCTGGTCTGCTCTGCGAATCACTGAGGGGGAGTCTGGGGCTTCTCCCTCTCATGCTCTCTCCCTCTCCATATAAGCAATTAGCATGAATAATTACAGCTCTGATAATAATACCCAGCCACCTTTGAGCAAGAGGGAAAAGACTGTAATTAACTCTTTCTCAAGGATCAGAGGAAGTTGAAATAGCGCAAGCCTAATTATCTTCTTCTGGGATGCCTCCTGGCTACCAAGAAGCTCTGGAACATGTGGGAGGCAGAGGTCAAGTAGTATCCTTTCAGAAATCTCTCCATCCAACCTAATTTTATGTGTCTGCTACCCAAATTATCATTAGATGTGCAAATGTACACAAGAGGGAAGAAAACCCACAGTTTCCCCACACTGTGTTAATCAGCAAGGAGCTGGCCATTTAGAGACTGCCTGCAGTGCTGTCCCGTGATGAATCTTTGGCCAGTGAGGACATTGGAGCAGTTCCCCTCCTGGGGGACACGTTGTGGTGGTGTGTGGATCCTTCTATGCACAAAGCAGAGCCACACCAGCTCTCAGGAGACCTGACCCCAGGCTGGAGAGGGCACCGAAGGCCAGACAGGCTCCCAATATAAACCCAGCACAAAGGCACTCCCACCCCAGAGTTTTCTTCCTGCCCCATTTCCCATGTCACAAAGCTAGGGGGAAAACATGTAAATGATGCAGGTAAGTGTGGTTGCTAAAAAGCTGGCAGAGAATGTTTTCCTGAGAAATCCTTCAGCTTTCTCACATTCTTTGGGAATTCTCTTTCGCACACAACCAAGGCAAAACAGAGAAGGACAGTTGTGTCCTCTATCCTTGCACCTGCAGAGTTGTTTTGAGGACCAGGAAGTTATTTTCTTTACTCTAAGAATAATATTTAGAAATGGGTGATTTGCCACTTTACTTGTCAGTCTTGGTGGGTGGTTAACCTGAACTAGTAATGTGATTTCCTATTTGCAAACCACACGATAATAGAGGCTTTCCATTAAATGGGGCTGAGCCATGCTCTGACCATGCACCTCTGACCTGCTTCATGTCGTGATCTCGCCATCCCTGGAGGGTAACAGCGACAGGTAAGGACTCCAGCTCAGGAGGGAAACTGGGGTGAACATGTTTAATGTGTCTTTGCATCAAACTGGCTTTGTCCCCTTCCCAAAGCCTCACCAGGCAGGCAGGTGTGACGGGCACATGTGCATGTCCTGCTCCCAGTTCCTTCCAAGAAGCAAAACACACCATGTGTACCACCCCAAAGGAGTTCTAGTGAGTTCAGAGACTAAAACAATGGATGGTGGCCCTCTGCAGTAACTGCCCCAAACTGCCCAAGGCTCTGAAAGGGTGCATGGGTTAGATGGCTGCTGTAACGTACCCTCTTCATGCACTAAAAAATCTGATAAATAAAGTTATTATACAATCCTGTCATGCTTTATTGCTATTGCAGTATCTGGAGATGTTATTAGAGTGCTGCAGTAGAACATCCTCCAAACACTCCAGTCTCTTATAAAAAGAGCACAGGTTTTGTTAACATCTCCTCTTGTATTCCATTGACCTGAAATGCTTAAGAGTGGAAGAATTAATGTGTTTATGAACCCTTATCACTACCCCTAGAAAACCTACTGAAATGTTTATGTCTCTAAGCATTTAAGCATTAATTTTCATATTATTAAGATTCCACATAATTTTTTAATTTATGAAGTCAAGGTGCTCAGGGCACTGTAGAATATAATCAAGCATATTAAAAAAATTAATATAAATAAAATAATTTCAGATATTTAATGATTTTGTGAGACTTTACCAAGATGTTGTACATAATATGTATTTTAACTTTCTTTACTTTATCTACTATTTTACTACAGAACTACCTTTTATTTTGATAATTTCTTGAAAACTGAGAAGGTAAATCTATTCCTAAAGAGTGCCTGAATCCCACAAGTTATTATGTATATTAGCTTCCCTGTAACATGAATAGTTCCATGAGCATTAAGCAGACTAAGCAGTAGAATAAATTGAAGCTCATAGATTAAGACCTAGCCCCTGAAATGGTAATTATTAATAAATAACATTACCAATATGGCTCAATGACTATAATACTGGGGTCTTAAAATGCTGTTTTGTTATGAAAAAAAACTATATCTGGTGTACCCACACTTATTGTGTGGCCCAATGTAATTTTAAGAGTTGGTTAAGTTTGAAAAAGAAAGGGGTATTTAGGGCTTGAATTTTAGTTTTACTGTGCCCTAATTGCTAGGGTGGCCAGTCCAGCCCCTGGTCTGGATTCTTTCCAGCTTGTGTGTTACCCTCAGCATCTCTGACCCAGCAGGCTGGAGGTAAAGGCACACACAAGGATTCTCCTACTGGAAATGTGTTTCCCACAAGCTGGATGTGGCCCCAGGGACAGGAAGGGCCTCAGTGATGCTCCACACCACAACATTGACAGTCCCCATCATGCTGAGGTGGGAGCCAGGGCCAGCAGGGATCCACTGCTGCCCACCTGGGAGGTGTTTGAGGTCTTGGATGTGCCTGTGAAAGTGTTATGGCGAGGGCCTGTGGGCAGAGGGCAGGAGCACCCAGGGTTCTGCCCTCCACACCTGCACAGGCAGCCCCAAAGAGGGGTTTGTGCAGATCTACACCAAAGTACAGCCTTGGGAGGTCAAGGGAAATATCCCTAATGGATCTTTCAGGGATGACAAATTCCAAAATAATAACCTATGGGAAAACTGTAGCACAGACATTTGGAGACAGTAAATTTGCCTGCAAGCAGGAGCCTCAGCTTTAAGAACAGACACGGGGGACAATAGAGGACTGGGGCTCTGTGGCTCCAAGGCTTAAAGATGTTCTTTGATTCACAACTTTTGGTTACTACTGATCTCCCTAAACAGGAGTGAGTGGTGCAGCCTGTTGTAGTCTGCTCTACATACTCATGCAAGCAGCTGCCTTCAGGTGTTACACTGCTAAAATTTCCAATGCTTTCAATTAACACATAGCACAAACACTAGTCATGTTGTCTTTTTGACAAATAATTGCTCTCCCTGGCTCCCTTCCACATCATTGTGAGTTTCCATTTAATTTATGGGCCCTAATAAAACATAAAGAAACCAAGACTAATGCTTCATCATTTTCCTAAGCTTTTCCAACATCTTTGGTGGGGAGGGAAGTTGACATTTCACTGTTTTATGGATCTGAAGGAAGAGTGGCTCATCCAGCAGCAGACAGGGAGTTTGCAGCAGGGCAAAGGACAGATTCACACTCTCCGAGTCACATCTGGCACATCTGCAGGGTGGGGACAGGATCACCAGCTCCAGCCCCTGCTACACTGGGATGCGCCTGCCTGCCCCATGGCTGAGCCTCCCACGCATCCCATAACTGTGCAAGGCACTTGCCACAGAGGCACGAGATGAAAGGAGAAGGATGCAAACATCAGAGGAAGGGGAGAGACTGCGTCATAAAGAAAACACAGCTAATTCCTTGCTAATTATTCAGACCCCAGGCCTCGCCTCATCCAGCAGCTTCACACAGGAAGCACAGCCAAGGACAGCTGGGGAAGGAAGAAGGTGCTTCCCAGTGCTGGGGGTTCCTGCTAGCTCTGCCTCAGCACCAGTTGCATGTGGTCCATGGCCCTAATGCCCCAGAGAGCAGGTTCAGGTGCTGCGAGCTCTCACTCATTCTGAAACACAACCCCAATAACAACCACAGTGCCCACTGGGCCCAAATTCACCCTGTCTCTGTCCACACACATCGAGTGTGTGATCACAGACCAGCATACTCAGGGTCACCCCACACCTGCCCCACAATGGGCACAAGGCCCTGCCACATGCAGAGACCTGGCAAACTTCTTTGCACAAACAACCAGAGACAGCAAATCAAGGCAATGAGCAACACCCCCCAAAAAAGAGGCTGAAGAAGCAACGCTTGGGTGATTACAAAAACTTGAACTGAAAGCTGTTCAAAAGCCATCCAAAAGGGAAAGGGAAGAGGGCTGCTGAGCCTGACTCCCCAAATAAAGTCTCTCCACTGACAAGTTCGCCTCCAATTTGCAATTCTTGTGTCTGACTGCACCCAGAGTCGATGCCAGCCCTGTCTGATGTCCCCCCTCACACAAGTACCCACTGGAGTGAGAGACCATACTTGGAGGGACAGAGCACTCAGGGGCAGCTGTCCCACTGCTCCCCACTGACTTGGGCAGTGCAGGAGCTGGGACTGATGGCCACCCACGGGCTGAGCCCCAGTCCTTTCCCAGCAGGGCCACAGGGCAAGCAGCAGCTCCGGAGCTGCAGGGTTCTTTAAGTGCTGCAGCCTAGACAGCCTTGCTCTGTGCTTCGAGGTGGTGTGAAAGGCTTGAAGGGAAAAGCAAAGAACTGTGAATCTCAGCAGAAATGGGGGTTGTGTTATTATACCCCAGTACCAAGGGAGAAGACTAAATAATTAATCACAAAAGCAACTGAGTGTTAACGAGCTGCACAGGATCAAACCGCATGGAAGATGCAAAGGCCCCCCAACCCTCTTCAGTGTGCTGACAAGCCTCATTTTAATAACTTGACTACCAAAGCTGAGAGGATATGCCACAAATAAAGAAATGTATCCCAATATTCCCCCTGGGCTTCTGCTGGGGATCAGTTTGACACCTTTGCCACCAATGGAGCCAGTTCAGAGCATGTTTTACAGGGGGGAGTCCTGAGAGACACCGAGGCTTGGGGTAGTCATTGCAGAGGTCTTCTGCACTTGTCACACTATTCTCTCTGTAGCTTTAAGGAAAGGGAGGATATGCATTTGGAATAGAAAAAGCAAACACCTAATGCTGCTTCGGTGCCATCCCTAAATAGCAGTGTCTGACTGTGCAGAACTGAGCAGCAGCATCCAGGAGCCAGCAGGGATAACATGAGGTGGGAAGGGAAATACATGGGCATGCCTCCCTTGGATGCTCTGTCTAGTCAGCCATACTGAGGACAGATCATAGAATCATTCAAATTGGGTATTACCCTACACACAGTTTATCCCTGCGCAGACTACAGGGCTATCACATACTACTAATACTAGGACATAACCAGTAAAACACAGTTTAGACAGTACCAGCATTAATCACCTTCCTTCCCAGCACACCACACTAGACCCAGCACACACCTCTGTTACTGCAGCTTATGGTCGAGATCTTAAGTACTAACATTTGCATCACAGTCCCTTGCATCAGGCTTTCCCCATCCTACAGTGATAAAGGGTTGTGCCAAGTAGGGTGAAAGACCATGTGGATTCCATTGTGCCAAGAGCTACAGCAAAACAAACTCTAAATAATTATATATTCTGCTTATACAGCACCATGCCCCAGAAGTGCTTAGAGAAGTGAAACTGATTGGCAGGTAATAGGCAGGGTTCTGCAATCCATCACTCAGATGCTACAATCTGACAGGAAATAAGGATCCTGCTTAATGGCCCAGAAGGAAGATACAGAACTTAAGGGTATTCACACACTCAGTGCAGCACACATGCATACCCCACCTTCAGGGATCCTCTACAGGAGCTTGTTTTGGCTCTAGTATCTTTATCCTGTTAAGTCTGAATTCGTTGGTTCTTATGCAGCTGAGTGTGAGAAGATGATTCAAATAAGACAGTGAGAGGGGCTTTTCTACAGCTTCTGTGTGATTGTAGGGCACCAATCTCACAGAAAGACCCATGTGCTGATGTCAGAATGATGCTTCTGAAAATTCCCTGTAATGAAACACAAAGCCTTCTCTCCTCCACCATGATATCAACATCACAACTCTGGTTAAATGAAGGAAAGTCATAATCTAAAACAATACTCACACGTGGTGTATTTCCAATTTCCAAGTGTAATCCTATGGGCACCAAAAGAACTTTAATATTGTGTATTTTACCAGAAAAACACGATAGACTATGGAATTACTTCCTCTGCCTGCATCTCTTAGTAAGACTGAAAGAGAGCAGAGTGAATTTTGTAGGCTTGCCCATCAAGGTATGTGCACAAGATCCCAGCAGGGTCAAGATTTACCAGGGACAACAGGACACGTTGTTGTCCACAAACAACAGGACATTGCAGGACATGTTTGCAGTTGTAAAAGCCGATGTCATAGCACAGGTGAGGGCAGAGAACTGAGACTTGGTCAGCGATTCAGAATTTACTGAGGCACTCACTGGCTTGGGGAGGCTTTGCTGCAACACTTTAATGGTATGGGCTGAATATTTTGCATTTCTGTACATAAAACCTCACTCAGCTGGAATGAGGCTGTGTCCCTTGTGGACCATCATTTACATCAAAATCTTCCCCGTTTCTCAGCAGGACTTTCATGTCCCCCCAGCATTTCGAAGGCAGAGGCATATCTGTGTGTGGGGATAGACATATCATTTTTAAACAATCATTGAGCTGGAAGTGTGGAAGATGTCAGCATACAAAGGGTTCAACTGATGTGTAAATGCAGCTCTTTGAAAAGAAGGAATTGAACACCAAAACTGGTTCAATGCAGCTAAATTGGTCCCCTAAGGGCCAGTGGTAACAGAAACCTTTAACCCAAATAAGAACAAGTGAAATATTCCACAAAGAGCATTTGATGCTTATGTGCAGGGGAAAAAAAGTGGTGCAACTGTTGGAAAAAGAAAATATCGTGTTACCTCAAGCTACAGTAAAAGTAGCAGATAAAGGGCTTTTTTGGAAAATACTCTAGGTGTGGCAGGGTTGTGGTGGGGTTCTGGCAAGCCATTGCTGGAAACTCCAACATCCCAAGACCGTGGGTGAAGCCAGCAATGAAGGTTGTGCCACTGGTCCCAACACACCAACCCACTGCTCAGACTGGGCTCCCTCCAGGCACTACAGCTCTAAATACATTCCCTGTGGCAGGGTTAGGGAGACAACACAGACTTGAAATAGGTCCCCAAGGAATGAACACAGAGGATATCCAGGCTCTGACCCATCTATGAGTAGGACATACATGAACAAACTTCCTTCTGTGACCCAAGACCACCTCTGGAGACCTTCAGTTTTGATGGGATTTAAAGGCCGATGATATCCTCCCGTCCTTGGGTTAAACTTCACCTGATGCCCAAGAGTGGGAACAGGACCCAAACTCTTCTTCTCACATTGGGTGTGTCCCTATGGACTGGGAGCATGAGCCCAAGACTGCAGCTAATCCATTTGTATTAACCACGGTAATATGGATATGCTGAAGGGTCAGGGCTTGTGCAGGGTTTACTTCACCCCCTGAAGTTCCCAAAATCAGGCTGCACCTGCCATAGAAGCTTTAACCATCAGCATGTTTTCTGTGCTGTTGGCAACCTGAAATCAGCCTGCTCCACTGTGCCAAATGACAGCATCTCAGCCAGCCAGGCAGCCAAAGCCTGAACTTGCTCAACAAGAGCTCAGTTCCTGACTGCTTTTCAATAAAAAATATATTAGAAATGCCACAATCATTTTAATTTCCCTGTGAGGGATGCTAGAATTGCTTTTTGTTGTTCAAATCAGTCTATTTTATCCCTTCCCTATATTTCTTCCTGCTTTTTCCCAGAAAGGAATGTTTAAATGTGGGTGCTCTAGTACCTGAATTTCTTGAGTCATTTTAATATCAATTATTACATTCATTGCTTGAAGACAAAACTGTAAGCAACAGCTCTTTCCAGGGCAGGAAGGGATTTCATCAGAAAACATGACAAGAGATTTAAAGAAAGAAAATGCATAAGAAATGAACTGCTCAGGCAAGCAATGCTTGCTTTACAGGTGGAACACAGGCAGCGTATTATTACCATTTAAATTCCTTGCTTTCTGAAAATGCCTCATCTTTATGACTGTTCAGCTACATATCATAGAAACAAAAAGGAGGTTTTTTCTTCCTGTTTTATCAATTGAGGATTGATTTTGTCACAGAAAAGACCTTGCCAATACCTTTGAGATGTAAGACCACAAGTATTGTTAATATATGGCTACAGCACCTGGTAAAGTAAATTAACTGGGCATTATTTTATTTTCCAGCAGGGATCACTGAACCAATATCAGAAAAAACACCACTTACCCTTGGAGCCCTCACTTAGAGGCAGAGGAAGAATTATTTCAGGAAGAGAGACCTGTGTTATTGGATTCATATCTCTGTGCTTTTCTTGTTGCACTGTCAGTGAATCCAAGTGGGGAAGTATTTTTTTGTCTTGCAAAAACAGAACTTCTTTGTTGTTTCTATGATGATACAGAAGAAGTTGTATCATATCATAGAACCTGTACATATCATAGTTGATAACCTAAAATAACCTGAGATGGCAGCTCCAACTGCAGATCTAAATCAGGCATATCAGGGATCTGAGCTGGGATCTCTGTGCTCACATGAATATCCTGGCCACACAATCATTACCTATTTCTCACAAAAATGTCTCTTTCTTTTTATTCTGACTGTGGTTATAAAGTTCATCCTGTACTCTTGAAGGAGTTTCTAATGGCAGGTACATCAAAACTCTGCAGATCTCATGCATCTCTGACTTCAGACTCTCCCTTTTAATTAAAAAACTCCCAAATCTTCATTTCTTAGACCACTTACACAGTTGCAATATAGCTGGGAAGGAATTAGATGGAGAGAAAGTCTCTGCCTTCCTCACCGCCAGAGGTATCGGCTACATTCCTGATTTCCCAAAACTCCTAAAGATATGCAAATGTATTTTAAGCAAAACAAGATATAAGCAAGCAGAGAGGGGAGGGGGAAAACCCCAAGAGTAATGTGTAAAGGCTTGAAGTGAAAAAGACTGATACTTTGTCTTGGTTACATGCCAGCCGAGAAAAGGCCACATCTTCTCACAGACAGCGCTGAGCCTCTGCTAACTTCTTGCTTAGGCTGAGGCACCTCAGTGAAAATTATGTTCACACAAAGATATCTCACAAGTGTTGGTTTGTAATCACTTTTATTCTCTAATTGGCATTTGGCCACAGTGCAATGCATGCTGATCTCTCCAAGCAGCACAGCCACAGCAATAGCATGAAGCAACCCACTGCAAGATCCTGGACAAATGCCCAAAACATTCATTTTCTGCTCAGGCATGTTTTCTCAGTGGAAAAAAGAGTGTGTATGAGGAGGAAACATTATCTCATGACTGTTCTGCTACACTCCAACGCACTCAGATGAGAAGGGGCGGATAGGTTGCCAAGACAGACCATTTATTTTAAAAGGCACTTAGTTTCCTTTTGGTTTGTGTTTCCTGAAATAGACTGTAAAAAAGGAAACACAGACGTATGTCTTGGGGATTGACATATCATGTGGCAATTTTGTAAAGAGCACAACCCTTCCCTTGTGCCCTTCCCCCAGTCAGTTATCAAGCCCTGAATTGCACACTGCTGTTGATTTTCATGGCTTTGTATGATTAATCTGGCTGTACTCCGTAAAGCAAAAAGAGCAATTGGAACAGAGAGGAAAGGAAATCGCTCACAAAAAAACTAGGTTACAATAACCCTCAGGAGCTGAGGGAAACCAAGAAGAGGAAAAGAGTTCAGTACTAGGCTGCCATCCTGGGCAAGGACACAACCCTAACTCCAGCATGTCATACCCAGTGAGCCTCAAATGCACAACACAGCACATTTAGAAAAAAGCTTTTATAAGCCCATATTAAAAGAAAACAATGGAATTTTTTTTTACGAAGGACTTAGACTCAAGCATGAGGCACACAGTGCTATTTTCTTTGCCCTGAGTACAGTGGGGTGTAAGTAGCTCATGCAACAGAGTAAGAAGTGAATAGAGGAATCCTGTTCAGACCCCCTCCCAACACACTCTGCAAGGAGACAGATCACCCGTTTTAACTGAGCTAAATGAGCCAGCACAACATATCCAGGAGGGAGTAGAAAGCTAGGGAAGCACTTCTTGTTATTAGCTAACAGTTGCATTAAGAGAACAGCTGGTGGCCACCAGATTAGTTGAAAGTCATTGAAAAATTACCCTAATTTCAGCCTACAGAAAAAGTCAGTGTTGTTTAGCTTTCTGTTTCTATCTGTAACTCATGGAAACATCTTCTTCAGACAGACTACAAAAATACAAAATTAAAATACAGACCTTTATACCTTGCCAATTTGTGGCCTTCTTATTTTCTCAGGACTCCACCAGAGCTACAATGCTGAAACCTCACTTCACTTAATTTTTGGACTCTTACTTTTCTGCAATGCATTGTTAAAATATTTTGCTAGTTAATAAATTTGTTTCATTTTATCTATTACCATTCAAAGTAATTCCTCCAAAGTATGAAATAAAAACCTACTTCCTTACCAGGTACACTTCCTTACTCATTTACACTAAGACAGGATAGAAAGCAAGAACTGCCAGCAAGTATATAAAACATCCCATACTAGTAACATCAGCCTGTAGATAACTTCAGTTCCTGCCTTTCTAGCACTTTTAAAGAATATATTTTTGGAGGTGAATATAGAAGAAAGAAGTTAAAGAAAAATATTCCTTTTTATTGATATAGGTTTATAATTTTGTCTTGTTCCAGATGTCACACTGGAGGCACAGATCAGCCTGGAAGGAGCATAAATTTAAAGACTCTGATGAGGAGGAATAACAGTATTACACAGAATTTACTGAGGATGCCCATGGGGTGATTTTAGACTTTCAATTCTGTCAAACTGAGGTGGATTTTTACAATTAAAAGGAAAGTACTTACTGCCACACTGGGAGAGCAGAGAAGCTAATACAATCTCCTTGACATGGCCCTGAGGCACAGAAGCAGATTGGCCTCCAGAGAGACCCACTGCAGATTCCCTGTCAGCTCCAAAATAAATGAAGAATTGTGATTTGGCACAAGCCTGTGAGTGTGCAAAGTCAGATGCCTGTACATGAGGGAAGAATGCTCTGGATAAAAAGTTGTACAGGTACAGGGGACTAGGATGTCAAGGGATTTCCTCACCTGTTTTAAATGTTGCCTTCCAAGCTGCTTTGTATTATTCACTGACTTAGAAGACTGTGACAAAAACGTCCCACAGCTGTATGTGAGGAATAATGTCAAGAGGAAAGCAGCACAGTGACAAACAGGGAAAACAACTTCCTTTAGAGCCATGGTTTTATCATCCAAACCCTCTCTGGTGACACGTACACAAGGGAAAAAAAGAAACTTCAGACACATCTTATAAGCAGCAAGATGGTAATTCTGAAATAATGTTTTTAAATATTTTTCTATTGACGCTGAATTCATGGCATCTTACAGCTTTGGTGAACTGGGTTTTATTTTAAAAGTAGTTAAATGGCAACTATCAAACCACAGTACCATGTGCATTTGCATTTCCTTCGCTCACACACTCCACAGATAGGCCAGTGGTGACCTCATGGACCTTCTACAGCTTTTCAAATTCAAATCCCAGTTTTCCTCTTTATGACAAAGCAGATTAAATGTCATCTGAGTTAAGGAAATTATTCTTTTTTCCCAAAAAATGCCTGGCTGAGCTTGCAAGCCAGAAATGTAAATCAGCAGCACTTCCCAGCCTCAGGGGCTGCCCACATGTCACTGTGACATGTCCTTGTGCCAGGGGATACATGGGACAGAGGGTGATGGGTGATGCCCTGCATGCAGTGGGCAAATCCATTCACATAAACAAACCCTGATCAGTAACAGGCACCTGTTCTTACCACCCCAGACTTTTCTCAAGGGAGACAGCTGGAGTATTTGTCACAGAGAAAACAAATGCCCAGTAAAATCACCTGCACAACAAATTGTTAATCACTGTAACATAGGGACAGAGTCTGCAGCACCTGTGTTTAGCTTTAATAACACTCCCAAAACCCCCACATGATTTTATATGCAAAACAGAAAGGATACATGGATACACATAAGGAACACAAGGGTTTCTCCCCTCATGATTTTTGCAGGGTCAAAATCAAGGCCCAGATTTTCCAAACCACTCCAGAAACAGTCTGAGACTCCCTGTGCAGCAAGGGAAGGGCCAGTGCAACTGCTCTTGTGTAATGCATCCAAGCAAGGCAGGGTGGCCTTTGACTCCTGCTCCAACCAAAGCACAGGTGGGATCCAGCACGGGATTCCAGCACGTGCTGTATCTTTCCAGCAGGAAGGGTTAACTCCCCCTCAGACACATTGTCTTGCACACTGGCTTCCCAGTGCAAGATTTATCACCTGCCTCTGGGCTGCTAGGGGCTTTTTTCATTCAATTACCCCCCTAAGAGAGCAATATCCTCTCTGCTGCTGGCGCCTGGAGGAAGATGAGGGATGAGCTAGGGCTGAAGGAGCCACACAGTGCTCAGAGCAGGTGACAGTCACCTGGGATGCTACAGCATCAGGCTGAAAAATGAGCTTCGTTTGGAGACATCAATAAAACATGCCCAATCATGAGTTATTAATGAGGTATGGAAGGGGCTGAAGCATAGCCACACTGACAGAAAAGGAATCACAGCCACTGCCAGCTCAGTGGTTTGGGCTGAGGGAGTTTCCTGTGATCACCACTGCCTGGTTTTCACTGCTGCAGCAGGAACAGCCCCATAAATATTCACAGCAGCACCTTCAAGATGCCTTCTGCTTTGAAACAGGCAAGTTTCAAAGGATAAATCCTAGGAGGCAGCAATCATCCTAAAGAAAAGGTGGCCAGGCAAGGGCTATAACATTGCACTTGGCCTCAGCTTTCTGAGACCACAGGCTCAACCTCTGTGCCTGTCTGGGGCAGTACCCCAGCTTCATTCTGGGGATGAGTCTGGCTTTTTTGTTGGTTGCCCATCTGCTTTGTTTTGCTGACTACTCTGGGCCTGGAGGATAAATTCAGTAATAACAATGTTTGTGTCCCCCAGGAGCAGAAGCTCCACAGGACTTTTTACCCTGTCACATCACTGCGTGGTACTCTAGGCTTAGCACCACACCACAGGATGGAAGCAGCTTACCCTGCTTGCCCTTTTTTCTTTTTTCTCCTTTGCCAAGTAGAGATCCAAAACTTTTCTTGTTTTCCTGCAGTGAGCAAATCTTTTTGTGACAGAAACCCAAGTGCAGCAACACTCCCTGATATGAAACACAGCCAGGACACTTTACAACACGATGCTGCTGTACAGCAAACAAGGGGAAGTGGCACAAGAGCATGTTCCCAGTACTTGGAATTGATTCCCATAACACTGCTCTCAATAAAAACATGGAAGTAAAACCATCTTCCTACACTGAACAGGATGCAGTAACTTCCATCTAAGGGACAACAATGCCTACATGCCCAAATGTGGTATTCATTGAAAATCTGGGTCTCACTATAAAAGCTGCTGTTCTAAAACTGTTTTTTCATTGAAAATTTCACTCTATATGACAGTTTTTCTGAGCATATTCTTCTAGTTTATCCCCCTGGCGTTTTCAGGGTGTTTTTTCTTTGCTTATTTATTTTCTCAGTTCCCAGTCAAACACAAGAGAGGAAGAACAAAATGCAAGAGAAAGCAGCTAGTCCAAAAAATAAAGTAGTAAACATGACTCAGTGAAGCTTAAAAGGCTGAAAAACACAGAGGTATGTAAATGGAAAGCAGAACATGTATTTTCTTTTACAGGATGTGATGCCTGGCATGTTCCAGATGACAGCTTTTGACAAAGGAACAGCAAAATTACCTTCATTACATCATTCACACCACACACTAGGAGAAACTAGAGTGGACCAAAATAAACATGTTTTAAGCTTGGATGTCTCAAACCAAGTAACCAAGCTTTTCTTCTGCCATAGCAGTGGGGTCCAGGCCCCTTGGTGTGTTCTACTGATTGCTCCAGCAGCTGCTGGTCTCACCAGCTCTTGCAGAGCATCCCCCCCTTGCCTTGGGCTGCAGGCTTTGGAAAGCAAGGGAAACAGTGAGAACACCTTTGAATTGCCTCATTTGCTGCTTTTTAGTCCAACACATGTATCTGGTTAATTATTTAGGCTCTCCACTGCTTCTTTACTTATTTATAAAGTACAGTTGATTTGCTGCAGTAACTGGGGGCTAGCAGGGCAGACAACCACCAAGCACCCCTCCCCAAACAGTCCCATTTGAGCTCAGCTGAATGACAAGCATGACCGGACAGAAATCATTTCCCTTTTCCAATGGAAAAACACACTAATACTGAGGAAAGTTTAATTATTGTATTGGACAAGTCACTGTAGGTTCCTTGGGGGTCTTCAGTAGCACCTTCTGCAGAGGATCAAGAGTCCTTGAAGAGGACTGAGGAGCCCTACAGCTGTATGAGCTGATGTTGGCCAAAGACAGCTGAGAGCTGTGGGCAGGGAAGTGCTGCCAGCCCCAGCCAACCGGATGAATGCCTGGTGGATTAACTGTGAATGTTCCACATGCCAGGAAAAGCTCAAGGGCTCAGCAAGAGAAGGAAATCAGGAATCCAAGAGGACTGACAGCAAGAATTTCTCCCCAAAGTGAGGGGGATTAGCTGGAGAGGAGCAGGCAGAGTTTGAAGGATGGAAAAGAAAATAGCACAGAAGGCAGAAAGTTGGGGAAAGGGGTCTGTTTTGAAGCAGAGAGTAGCAATTAGTATAGGCAGATCAATACTCATTTCTGTGAGGATGTTTAAAATTAAAACTACACAAAACTAACAGCAGCCACCATAGCTGAGATTTGAATTTCTGGCCTTACAGTTAATTAAAATCCACTTTAGCAAAGGAGTCTCCCCTCGGAAAACAACCACCCTGCAGAGCCAGGCAGAGCACAATTTTTGGACACTGGGTCATAACCACCTGGACCAGAGGACCAACAGATACCAGGGCTGGGGTATCTGCCCCTCTCTTTCACACATCCCTTTTGCCACATCTTCCTGTCTCTCTTCAAAAGGTGGTGGGAATTTTTAGTGCCAAATAATGGCCTGCCCATCTCCTAGGATGCAACAGATAGCTAGTGAGCTTTTGAGCATCTCCAGATATGAAATGCAGCAGGGCTTCATTACTCACAAACATAATTCATAGCAGCTCCCGTCCTTGGTTGCTGCCCACTCATGATGGGCTCGTTCTGGTACCAAAGTGCCCAGGCATCATTATTTTTGATCAATCTTTTGGGGATGTCCTTTTAAACATCATCTATCTCCAAATACTGAAGACAAGTAACAACGTCTCTCTCTGGTTGTTCATTTCAAAGCTCAAGTCCCAAAAGCCACTTCCAGCTCAGTTTAATCCTTGATCAAAGTAGTAAAATTTAGCATTGGATTAGCAATCCTCACATTTAAATCTGTCACTAAGAAATGCAGGTGATCTAAGTCAGTTCTAAATATTTCAACTAAATCCACTAAAACTTTATCAGGTAGTAGAGGGATAGCATTTTTTTTAACCTTCATTACCATCCCAGGCTGCATATTCAGTGTTTTGCAGGCACAAATGCACTTATTCTGCCTGGTGTTCCTAACTTCCCTGGAGAACTGCAGAAGAAAAACCCCTCATGTTCCAACACTATTGCCAATTCCTTAAGGATATTTAGCAAAAGAGTATGCCAGGGAAAAAGCACTGTAAAAACTAATAAGGTACCAGATCTTCTCCTGGCATCTGCCAACTAAAAAGGGACCCCAGGGCTGTATTTTATCCAAACATTTACAGGCATCACTCTAGAAGGTGAAAATCATCCCTGTGCCACCCTGTTTGACTGCAACCATGAAACTCCTTCCAGTGCAGAGAGAAGCCCAAGAAGCCTCCAAACCATGGGAGCAAAGAAACAAAGAAGCATGAGGATAAACTGTCAAAGGCAAATGATGCCAAATATAAATTCATACATCTGAAATAAGTTCAGCTCTGAGGCTGCCACAGCAGGACTGTAACCCCGGGCTGAATGTGCCCTTGTGTGCAGCAAAGAGCACAAGAGAGTATCTCACTGCCCGTGCAGACTCCAGAGGAAGGAGCACAGCGGGGCAATCACAACCCACGCTCCCCTGCTCTCTTAGCACCCCAGTAACCGATGCCAAGAGAAGCAGCCCTCAGGCTCCCACTCACGTCTGTCCCATAGAATTGCGACCTTGATCTGAGCAAATACACGTTTACTTACTAGGCAAATCACACATAGGAATTGCACCCTGGATTTAAGGTCCAGTCCACATTAGAAACTTGTGCATTGTGTTCCTGCCTTTTTATTTGCTACTGAAGTTTTGCACCTGCCGGTCCTGACAGAGTTTCTGTTTGTCAGCACACAGATCCTTGCATCAGCATGTAAGTCTCTCTTCCCTTAAGTGAGGCTAAAAGCTGTGTTTATGCACTCAGTGAAGTCTGGAATCAATAGCATCCGAGTTACACTGAGCCCCTAAAAGCTGTTTTGCTTTAGAGGTCCCTACAAATACGCGGGTCATCTTCCTTAACAGCAAAGGGCTTTGATCTGCTGCAGGAGTGCCGCCGGCTGGAAGGGCTTGCACAGGGGAGTCGAGCTCCCAGCGGTGAGATCTGCTCCAGGCTCCATTAAAATGCAAACCTCCCAGAAATCAAAGGCAACAGCAGCAGGACTGAGCCCCAGCTGCAGCACACCCCGTGAGCTGGGAGTGCAGAGACCTCCGAACACTCGCACAGCAAAACCGGGGGCGAGGGACCCTGGGGTCACAGTCCAGCACAACAAAACTTCTTCACTTCTGATCACATGCAACACTGCAGGATGGTGAGTATGGAAACTGTCCTGTGTCAGACTAACTTGCTCTGAAATAAAATATTACTCTTCCTCAGATCTTCTCAAAGTTGATTTTCTCCCCATTATCCTGCCAGGTTTTTCATCCTTTCAACCCCCTCCCCTCCTGGAAGGAGTGTAGGGAGGGATAGGCACCACGACTCCCCAACAGTCTGGTGGAGTCCGACATCCAAATGCTTCTCCCTGCAAAGTAACAGCTCCCACATGGGAGGAGGGAAACCTTATGAGACTCTGAGGCGCACCTAAATCTACTTTACTGCAGTAATAACCATGGCAGATGAATAGAGAAAAAATCCAGAGAGCCAACGGGAAAAAAAATCCAGCATCTGAAAAATATAGGACATGCAAGAAATTAAAATAATCCTACTCCTGTCTGCCAGTGCACAGAGGGTGAGAATCAATCACAGACCAAGTAGCTTTTTTCCTCTTGCCCAGCTAAGGAAAAGTAAATGCTCAAGTGAGTGCCCTCCAAGTCCCTCTCGCAGGCAGCAGCGAGCTGCTCCGCTCTGACCATACCTTTGCTCCTCCGTCTCACCACCCCGAGCCGGCACTTGAGCGAGACAGCGAACATCTTCCTGCAGCCTCCAGCGCTGCACTCACATGGCTCTGTGCCGCTGCTCCCTCCGCACCTCTGCCAGGCTCTGCGAGGGGCTGCCGGCTCGAAATTAATGTGTGATTACTGTGAAATAGAGCCGAGCTTCAGGCAGTGGCAGAGGGAGTGAGACAGAAGGGGGCTTGGGGGGAGGATAGCAGAGACTGAGCTAAAGGGGGCACAGACCCTTTCCGGTACTTTTAGTGCGGAGCTGTTTTGTTATCTTGTCCAGATGAATAAAATCACACATTGATGTTTTAAACCTATCACCAGTCTCCCACTGTTAAGGGATGGGAATCTGGTGCTACATTAACATATTAATTTGCAAAGTAAGATTATTCCTTAGCACACACGGGTGCATGCTTGCACTTCACCAGAAAGCTAATCCAGAGATTACCAGAGCAAAGGAGATTAAAGCCCTCAGTTTTATAGGAGCAGTTCACCAAAAACCCAGCACTAGCACAAACACAGTGTGACTGTAAACAGCCCCAGTAGGGTAAGTCCTGCTAAAGAAACTTTTCTGCAAAAAAAGCATTTTGTGTCTGTAGAAACCATTGACAGTGTCATGCAGACCTAAGAGGAAAGCCACCATCCCCCAAACCACATGTTGAACATCAACTTCCCAAACACACTTCACACTAATTTTTCGTGGAAGGACTTTAGAGAGGGTTCATGATGGCACACAAGTTTTACTGCCTTCCTCGTCCAACCCTGCTCATCCCCACGCTCTTCTGGGAGAACACCACTTGCTGAGGACTCTGCCTGACCAATATGTTACTACTCCCTTTCATCTGAATTTTAGACCAAATCACACTGGGAACAGCACTTTAGTTGACCTTTTCTGCTGAGCCAAGCCTCTCCTAGTGGCTAAATAAGCAAAATATTCTTCCCTCTGTCTCTCTCTACGGGAACTGAGACTACAGCAGTAGTGGTTCTCAACTGCTTTTTACCATGATCCCAGGGGAGCTCAGAGGTGCCTTCCAGGAACCCATAGGGAAACTCTGGATCTGTAGAAGAAAGCTTCATTACTAAATCAATACCTGAGGGCTAAAGGCTGCCCTCAATAGATGGACATCTGGGAGTTTAGCTCTAGCCAACATTTCTGCTGATCCCACAGATGACTTTGGAAATTGCAATTCACTGCCTGCAGTCGTCGGTCTGTGGAAACAACACTCTGTGGTTTTCCAGGAGCCTCCTTAGAGACATGACACAGAATAACTCACCTCCAGTGCCTGATCTCAGTGGTGCTCTGCCACTGAGTTTTTGCACTTAGTCACCAGGGTTACCCTCCCACTTTTTAGGCTGGAAGGACACAAGAACAGTTTTGCAAATTCAGACTCAGAGGTGTAAGTTTGGAACCAAAGGAAAAAAACACAGACTGACCCAGAAAGCTTTCCAGCAGGGAAAGGGTTAGGGAGAGCTGCTTTGGATGTGTAGAAGCATTAGCAGCACACACAAATGGCAATCCCAGAGAGCTAACACCGAATTCCAAATTTAAGAATTCCCATTACAGACCCTCAAAACTCAATAAACCCTCTGTACTTTTGAGGTCAATCTTGATGTAACAACACAAGAGATTTTCTTCTTGACTCCATCTTGTTTTTCATAAATTATATAGAGTTGAAAGCATTGACAAGAGTGTACGTGTGTATTAAGTATAAATAAGTTTAGATGTAAAGTATGTATTTAAGGCCTTGTACAGAAGATGAGAAGCCTAAGCACTTGGGGGCTGTTGGACCCCAAATGTTCAATTTCTGAGACAGCCTGAGAGCTGACTCCCAGCTCCCCATGCACAATTGCTTGCTCTGTTGAGGCTGCTTTTTCTTCTCTCCCCTCTACTGAGCACAGGCATCTCCAGTTAATTTCACTGGAGCTGTAGCAGAGAATCTTACACGCTTTTTCCAATTAAAATATCATTTTGCACCAGATATTCCCTGCTTTCATGATGCTGAAGTACCAGCCTACAAATAAGACTAGAGGAACCATGCCATTTCGTCCTCCCTCTAGGTTCATCACCAGACTTAAAGTTGAATATCAAGATCCAATTCACCCTCCTCTGAGAGTCTCAGAGAACTCCTTTAGCCAGGGGAATTGCATCGATGTCCCAAGACAATTGGTTTTATCTTAGAGGAAATTCCAGTTGAAAACAAAACACAGCTGTTTCTCTTTCACACTGAAACAAATGTGTTTTCTGCTCTCCCATATATGAATCTAATCCTCATTTCAGCTCAGGAAATTACTGTGGGGACACTGGTCATCAAGAGTGCACAATAGAATGAGTGAGAAATGCAGCAATTAAACTAAGAGGATAAAAAAGCATTTATATAATGGGAAATCTATTACCATTTTTCATGTCTAGTATTTGAAGTGGTTGTGCCAAGCCATAGAATCCATTGCAAATAATGCAAGAGGATAATGAAAATATACACCAAGTTTCAGAAAAAATAAAGCAAAACACAGTGTGATTAATGAATATACAGTATTCAGAATATATGTATGTGCTGCTGTGTTTATCTGTCTGACAAGGATTACACTTTTTCTGTAACAGCAACTGGTAGAGAAATGGCAAGGAAAAAAAACAGCCTTCTATCAACTAAATATTTGAAAATATGTATCAGAACAAAATTAAAGGAGCAGAAACTATTCAAAGTAGAGCTCACATTAAGTTAGTTCATTTTTCCCTTGAAGTTGCCATACAGTTTGTTTCCTTCCTTGGGAATAATAAAGCAAAATCCTGTGTGTCTAGTACACATCCTGAAAATTACACACTGTACTAAAATGCATTTTAGAAGGCAGTATTTCCTTACTAACAGGTGCAGTTATGGCTGAATGTATTAATGTTACAAATACTGATAATACTGCCTTTGTGAATTTGTTCTGATTATTTTCATCTTCTCTTCACTAGTTTAAAGGATGTTCCTACATTACTTTTTATGTTCTTCAATGGCTATCAGTACAGTCAGTGGGCAGACCCATAAAACAGGCTCTGGGGAGAAAAATGCAGATTTATATGGAAAAGCAGCCTCTTCTTTTCTTCTGGTACTTACACATTGTCTGTAAAAAATAAAACCAGATATTTCCAGATACTGGGCTAACAGTCTTTTTATCATCACTGTAGATCAGACCACATTAAACTGGCTAACCAGTGTATACCTTCCATTAAGAAAGAAAGCAAAATACAAAACTACAGATGGTTTTTCTCCATAAATAGGATATGAGTATATATGTGCATATAGATTTTGTGGGATTATTGTCCTGCAAAAATATGTCAAACAGATTGGCCAACAACAATCTGATGGTATCTCTCAAAAACATTCATGCCATAGTGAATATTAAGATAATCTATTGCAATTAACAGAACAACAGATCTCCTCCTAAGAGCTTGGGAGCTCTTTGAGAGCCACAGAAGCAAATAACTGTCCAACTGTGACATTAAAGCACTTGGAGACAAAAAGTCTGCCTTAGATAAGCAAGTGGGATCAATGCTGAAACAACAAATTCAATACAGTAAGCCTTGAACCAAAGGCAGGATGAGCTGATCTATAAAATTCAGGTATCCCACAGACTCATTGGCGGCTATCTGTTGGCAATGAATCCCCCCTTCCTGGCATATGAATTCCCACAGAAGCACCCATATCTGCTGTGGAAAGCAGAGCAGCACCAGGGGAGCCAGAAGGGGCTCATCCCTTCCCCAGGCTCCAAGTTTACTGCCTCTTGGAGTCTGTTAAATCAAATATGCTGCTACCAAATGCTGTTAGTTCAGGTTGGGGGGGTCAAACTGGCAGCTCAGCAAAGCCAGACTGAAGTGGTTTCTCCACCTGTATTGACATCATCAACAACAGACGTTTGGAAGATGATGTTCTGCCCACATTGACACCTGCACTGCTTTAACTGATTACCCTTAATAAATGATCCTGTGACAGCGTGAACAATGAATAATTTCATTGGAACCACGCTCATTAGTAGACAATTCCCAAAAGGAAATGGTCTAAATTATGCTTTACAAGTACCTTGCCTGATCCTAATTAGCATGGCTACAGCTTTCCCTGTGCAAGCCACAGCCTCCAACAGAGTAACAGGATGGGGGGGAAGTATCACCTGCACTATTAGGTTTAATTACCCTGACAATAATTTATGCAGGTGACAGTCTGTCATAAACTGTGTTCAGCAAAAAAGGCAAACAGTCCTTCAGTCATTAACCCTAACTCTTGATATTTTGGAAGTTCTTATTTTCTGCATCCACGGGCACCTTTTCTGACACACGCTCTGAACATCCTGTGCAACTTTTTACAAACTCACCAGGACACTTCATGAGAAATACCATGTTTAGTTTTCAGCTACATGCAATTATTTCCTCTGAATTAGAACTTCTCCAGACCCTCAGACCTCTGTAGCACCAGCTGCAAAAGGCTCTTTGGAGAAATTTCTAGTTTTCACCATTGCATTTGCTGAGACCAGAAATGCAGCCGTATGTAAGCACCATTTGTGCTGACAATGTCTTCCCTTTTTTTTCTCTCCATAAGTCACACCCCAGATTGGCAGGAAGGCTAAACACATAGGATTTTTCAGGCACTTTTCTGCATTTCAAGTGGATGAATGGCATTTGAGATATGTCCTAGAGTTAAGAAGACAAGTAATTTAAGCATTCACCTCTATGTTCCTTTCTTGAGCTTCCATCTTGAGGCCTATCAGTATTACTCATAACCATCTCTTCCTACTATAACTATTTTATCAGCTGACTTTTGGAAATGGGTTTAGCAGAGCTGTATTATCCCAAAGAGCAGTGACCAAAAGGTACTGCCTGTTGCCCACAGTAAGAAGAGTGGTCCTGCAGGTGGAACACTGTTATCAGAATTCAGCCTAAGACCATAGTTAATTTTGCCGGGAAATGCTGAAGCCATCCTTTAATAATTAAATGATGCAATATGTTTGTTCAATCTGTGAATCCATGGACAAGGCATCAGTCTTACCAAGGAGGAAGCTGAGTCTCCTGAAGCAAGAAATTAAAACAGTCTTATCTCCGTGTGCTGTACTGCCACTCACTCCGACTGCCAATTGACTTGGGAGAATGAAAGGCTCCTGCAAATGCTGACTGCAGATGCCTGCCTAGACAGGGGTCATGTTCTGCCTTCATGTATATACTCCCGACAGTCTTCTCACTGTATTTTACATTGTTGTTGTGATAATGAGGCAATTAGCCAGCAACAGACCAGAGTTAGTAAGCCAAAAGCCAAAAGGCATCTCCCTTTTAAGCAGGTTCTTGTGCCCCAGTTTAAGTGCCAACTGCAGTCCTTTACTGTGAACGCCGTTAAAGATAACACACAAATCTGTCACTTCCAGAGCACCATCAGCCCCAGAAAGCATGCTAGGAAAGCTGCGGGTCACTGCAACCTGCAGTTTAGCTTTGAAATTAAAACAGCCTCATTTTAGACATGTTATATAGGGAAAATTTAAATAACCATGCAGAATCAGTACTGCTCATGCTAGGATGTACATGTACCTTTTAAAATAGGGTGTTTGTGCTGGTAGAATTGTTGTTACTAGTACTTAGCAGCCAGTAAAAACTACTTTTTTTTAAGCAAAATATTGGAAGCTTCATGTTAAACAATTATTAATCAATAGCAGAATGTTCAAGAGGTCTTAAGGACCCATGAATTTGTATTTTATTATTCTCATTAAACACATTGCATTAATATTATGTTTGCTTATAGAAACCTCATTTGGGGGCTCATTTTGCCTACAGTGTTCAGAAGTTCCCATATCACACTGGGTAGGGTTTCAGTAGAAGAGGCAAAGAAAGAATGCTCCAAGAGAAGTATAACTACCTCGATTTTAAACAGTTACAGAGAGATACCTTTTCCAAAATAATACCAGTAAAGGTGTTTTACTCACAAGAATGAATTAATTAAGGCAACAGCACATGATTTGTATTCTGGTCTCCTTAAATCAAAACCTATCTGCCTACCAGGAAACCAACCAGGTTTGCCTCAGTCTTGTCCAAGTTGCCAGGGATACATGGCTGAAGGATTTGGCCTGTGTTTTTACAGGACATCAAGCTGAATTATCTTTGTCCATCATCAAATCTAACGACCAAATCCACTGTCACACATAACTGGCATTGTTTTTTCCTCTGCAAAACAGCTGTAGCAGTTTACTCTGGCAGGAAATTTGCCCATCAGTGGCCTACCTACTAGACTGGGAGCCAACAGCAGAGTAGGTAACTGAGCCTGGCCCTGAGTAAATCCATATATCTATCTGAAAATTCATCATTCATTTTTCCTACTTTAACCATTTTTCTGTTCACAAGAGGCTTGAATTTCTCACCCCATTTGATAGTAAATGCAGATTTGCCAGCCCCTGTGGTTATCAGACCCAGAGCTGCACCATCACAGAGGTGGCCCAATGCTCACTTTTCCAAGAGATGATTGCACCTTTAATTAACTAGAGATTTGTGTGGGAAGTGTCTAAATTGTAACAATTATGACCATGATGGCATAATTAACAATGGATTTAATCTGGCCAACAGCTGATATTTTGAAAAGCACTTACCAGCAATTTCATACTTCCTACTAAGTGAGATACTTATTTTTGTCATCCAAGAGACACTTTAAGAACTCCATCTCCCACATCTACTGTCTTCAGACTTAATTTATTAACCCCATTTCCGAAGTATTTCCCTACCCCAAGAAAATACTACATTTTCCCTCATCCCAGAACTGCCGAATTGATTTCTCTAATCATCAGTGCCAAACTCAGACTATCACGAAGGCTGCGATTCAGCCTATATCTTATATTTTTTGTCGATGTCTAAAAACAATGTCAAAGCTGCATTTTATAATCAGGGAGCCTGAAACTTTCACTCTCTATTTGCATTTCCTTATTAACAGGTTGGTCCCATCATCATGAGGTGAAAACACTCTGCTCCAGTCAGCATTGATGCATCCTACAGGTGGGGCTTCACATGGATCAGAGGAAGGATGCTGCCTGGATTTTTCTAAAACTCTTGTACTGCCTGGCTTTGCTTATTTATTTTTAGTTTTCAACTGCAGAAAACCTGCCAAAGCAAGTGCCACGGAGTATTTTGAGAAGGTAACTCAGTATGTGTCTCTGCTTCCCTAGAAAATCCAGCCACTGGCCTCCAGGTTCACCTGTGCTTGTCTCATCTGCAGACAAATTCAAGATCTGGCTGCAAAATGGACTGAACTACACAGCTTCTGCAACTACTTTATAAGCAAGCGAGATGCAGATGCCACCTCTAATCATTTGAGCACTCACATACTTGCTCTTGAAGAAGAAAAATGTCTGTCTCACTGGATATTTTCACTCATTTCCTTGGTGTTTATTACAGTTGATCCCAAGATGGGAGGACTGGATTGACTGATCACTCCAGTCTTCTGAAAGCTGAAGCCTGCAGCTCTTATTTACGCACTCTCTAGCGCTTGGCATTATATGAAATGTGAGAAAGAGGCACACAGAAATTCAAAGAACGCTTAACAGTAAGCAAGTGTGTTTATCAGAACAAGATTAAAGAGATTTAAGGAACTCATCTACTTTTCTTTTTCCTTTTGCAAATATTAGCCTTCAGCAAAGACATAAAAACATTTGTCTTCATTCTAAAGAGAATATTATCAACTAATTAATTTCTAGCACCAAACAGTCCAAATGTAGAAGAGTTTAATTGCTGAAAATGCTGAAACAGAATATTTTCTCTGCAAAATTTATGTTTGGTTACAATGGATTGAAACTGTTTGATCAAAAGCTTTCTCTGTGCAATTGTCTTTGCTAGAAGTTAAGAGAGACCATAACCATTTGTGAGCTTTTAGTCACCTCTGAATCTCCAGTGAATGCCAGCAATCCCCCTTCCATGGGCACTGCAGGATGTGCAAGTGGGGTACCCAGGAGGAGCTATAAATAATGCAGGTCCAGAACACCCTTACCAAAGAGGGAGATTGGAGTTGCTGGGGCTTTGAAAGGGCACCCAACCCCAGTCGGGAAGCACAGCTTTTTCCTTCTGCTGGTCCCCACAAGGGAAATCACTTTGAAAGGTTAAAAAAGGGCAACTCTTTCTTGCTCAATAGACCAGTTTATATCTTGTGATATGAGCAGAGCTGTTAATAACTGCTTCATTTACAGTTCACTCACCACCGCAGGGCACAGGCAGAGAGAGGATTATTAGGGTCTCCAGCCCGTGGCTTTCCTGGGATCCTTTGCCTTCATCTTCAAATATCCCAGCCTCGATGCTATTAACCCTGACTTCTTCAGAGCCACACATTAATTCCCACTCTAGGTTTTCTCCTTTCTACCAGCAACAATACTGCCTTCACTAGCAGAACACTTGGTGCCAGGTCTTAGTGCTGCCCCAGGACCTTCAGAGATTTAACCTCAGCTGCTTGACTGCTGCTTGCAGTGCTCCAGCACCACCCCCAGGCCATGACCTTGACCAGACAGTGCAGCACACATAGACCCAGCCTTGTGCCGGTGCTCTGCCAAAAGGATCTCTTTCCCTCTCCTGTTTCTCCACCTTTCCTGATGTAGAGTCCTGTCCAAATCACTTCACTTCTTGCAATCCCATATAAAATTTTATTTAGATGTTTCTCGCACTATTTAAGTCACCACTACTTTTACCAAACATCATCCCCACACCTAGGGGCATTCAGAGCTCTATGAGCAGCCACATTCAAAGAACAGAGGCATAGGAATAAACAAATCTCTTTTTCCAGCATTTAAATTTATGGCTAGAAACTAAACCATCAGCTTTGCAATGCTTTACTGCTGTACAGTGAAACCCATAAGATATAAACAGAGAACAGACAACCCTGCAGGACAATAAATTGCCACAAACCAAGCTGTCATCACAAAAGGCATAAAAGCCTTGTGAAAACCACCCTGCTGATGGGACACAGAGGGTTTTATGGCAGCTGCACTTCTGTAGACATGAGGTACAAGGGCCTCTTCCAAAGTAGATGCCCATCCCTGGCCTCCACCACCACCTGCAGCTCTTCCTGTCTCCTCCCCTGCTGAGGGTCTGGGATACCCTTCTCATAAGCTTTGCCCATGATCTCCTAAAGCACCCAAACCCTTTGGACAGCCTGGCCATGCAGTTTTGGACTCACTCATTGGTTCCCCTTCAGAAGGGGGCTGCACCAATCTGATAGGCACCTATCTGAAGATGTTTGTCTTCACCCCAGGGATCAGGCAGGACAAGACCAGCTCTGAGAGAAGCCCATCAGAGATCACTGCAGCTTCTGATCTCCTCTGTCTGCCAGGGCTGCCTCTCTGTGGGTCCTCATGTCCCTTCAAGCCCCACTACTCATGAACTTCAAAGCCTCAAGAAATGCACTAGCAATTCTGGCAAGCTCAGCCAGTGACTCTATAAGGATAGCTTGGTTTTAATCATGTGCCTGGGGGATTTCTTGTGGGAGGATGAAGCAACTAGGTCTGGCATCATTTAGGAAGGAAAGGGTAGGAGTTTAACAGAGATGATCTGAAAGGCTGAGCAACATCCCTTTAAATGAATTTACATAACCCAGAAGTTCAGCAGCTCTGTATTTTTAAGGTAGCCAATACTGGGTGAAAAATCATAAAAGGAAACGTGTCTTAGCTTTCAGAGGGACCAGAGGGGGGAAAATAATTAATTCCCCATAACATTACACATGATTGGGATGTAGGTCTCTATCTAGAGCCCTAGACCAGTGCAAAAACAGCTGTGATAGATGGCACACATGTTTAGGCCACTGACAATCCCCTTCCCTTACCAAATTTCTCTCTTTGTTTAGAATAACATGAGATTTTCCCAAACAACTCCTTTGCTGAATCTTTCTGCTTAGACACCACAAAGCCAGGCAACTCAGTGCTGCTTTGCAATAGGAAAAGTGAGGGGGGACACAAAACAAAGCGATCCAGAGAGACTGTCCGCAGGGAAATCCAAGGAGCTACGAGAAGATAAAACAAGAGGCAAAGAAGAATCCTCATGAAAATTCATGAGATGTGAAAAACTGACAGGCCAATTAAATATGCCTAAATAGGATCAGAGATTATCCCAATGCCACTGTCATGTCCTATTGTTCTCCACCCTCCCTTTGTTCCCCCTCCTCCTCAGCCTCCAGAGAACCAGCTCACTGGAGATTCCCAGTCCCTCCTGCTCGTCCCTCCGACCCAGTGACAACCACACACGTTACAGACCCATCACTCCCTGCCTTGTGTCTCTGCTTTTCCCCAGTCCTCAGCCAGCTGCTGGCATTCCCACTCCCTGTGCACTGCTCCTGCAGAAGGAACACGAATGCTGAGAGCCTGCAGGGAGCAGGGGCTGGCTGATGCTTCTGTAAACACCACACTAATCCATTTCAGATATTAGACTCCCATATATGTGTTTTTAATAATAAAGGCAACATTTAGATGCTGCCAAGGTATCAGAGAGACAGTAGCAGACACAGAAGAGCCACCCCCACCAAATAAACAATGGAAAATGCTCACTTATCTTTTCATACCACTAGGCCTCTAGGCACCAAAATAAATTATTGCATTCATTTACATTTTATTGGGGAGATATAACTGACTGGAATAACTGCCGGCACAGAACCCAACTGCAGGAATGCACTGTTTTTCTCCCCATTTGCCTTAACTGATGCTTTTCTGTTTTTTTTCTGTCAATCCATCTCTATCACTGTTGCCCAGACGGCAGAAGTGCATTAACCCACTACCCATCTTGCACTTAGGGAAAAAGAAAAAGCCATCAGTTCAGCTTTGTAAAAGCCTCAAGCTAACAAACTTTTGCAGAGTAGTAGAGACTGTGAAAGAAGGGGCCCTTCACCTAAAGCATATCCAGGCAACAAAGCCAAAAAATTCTTAGACAGTCACACATTCATGTCCCAAAACCCCTACAAGCCATATAAAAGTCAGCACACAAGAGACATCCTAGCCTTCAGTTTTACCTCCCTTACAATCAACAGAGAGGAATAGACTCTCCAGAGAATTCATCGTGTAAGTTTGGGATGTTTTGGGTCAAGAAGCACCAATTCTTCTCCTTTCCCTGCTAAGCAGCCTGAATCCATGGCTTAGAAGGTGAGATCCACTGTGTATATCCAGCTGAGATGGACTCAGGCTAAGTACTATTGCCCACACAGCTCAGCCTTAACTACAGGTTCAAAAGATCTGTGTCGTTCTTTATATCAAAAGAAAAACCAAATAAATAAAAAACAACCGAAGCATTCCATCTCTCAGGTCAACACCTTAGAGCTCATTAGATGAGATAGAAGGAAGTGGACTGAATATAAAACTCAGCTGTGATGGGACCACATTCCTAGCCTGAGAAGCTCAGGACTGGGAGTGAACCTTCTCAGTAACAACTTCCTATTAAAACGATAAAGTAAAATACACACAGGCTTAAAAATAGAAATTACTGTCAAAACTGGTTAATGTTTTCCACTGCCTTCTTACGTTCTGACACCTAAATATTTTCAGGTTTTAATTTTTTTTCTTACTCTATCAAGCAGTTCCTTACTAATGATAAGGTAAGAAATATAATGAAAACTTTAAGCAAAAGTATTTGAGTATATTTCACTGGAAAAAATGGTGGCAGAAACACATCTCAGACTCTTGAACTACCTAGGCAGGTAAGAGAGGTGAACTAGAAGCTGAAGCCAAGAGCAGGACAGTCACCAGTGCAGCTTATCATGGCACTTTCTCAGACCTCAAGCTCAGAGGCCAGTACCCATCCCTGCCCCAGTCTGTGTAACCCTGAGCAAGTCCAGTAACATCTCTGTGCCCCAGGTATCCAGCTGTAAATGAAGCCACTCAAGGCCCTGCAAGAATGGGGGCATCAGATGCTCTAGGGCAGGGTCAGGAAAGCAGCTCAAGAGAATTAGGCGTGTGAGAAAGAAAAAGAGTGAGCCTCTAAAAGGTACAAAAACTACAACAGTACTGTTGCAAACAAACTACCAAATATGACAGCAAGAAGAGCATTAACTTACATTAGACCCAAGCATGGCCTCATCCTAAGTGGGGTTTTAGAAGTGCTTCACATGCATTGGACACTGGCAAAGCAGAAGGAAGGAAGCTGAGCCAGATGGCCGAGTGCACAGACCTACACATTTTCCTCTGCTGGGTCACAGTCCCCAGCAAAAGGTTCAAACGTGCTGGGGACATGTCAGTGAATGCCCTTTTTGTAGACAGACTAAACACAGAATCCTTTCCAATGATATTACAGCCACTGCATCCTTTGCTTGGAAGGTAAGGATGGATATTATGGACCTGGGTCCACACCAACTTTGGTGGACAAAAACATCCTTCAGAAAAACAGCAACCTAAATTCATCCATTTCACATTGCTCTTCTGTTGCACAAATATACAGAATAAACATACAGGCTTAAATATCTCAAAATGCAACGACACATATCAAACAAAATTCTCAATGAACTACACATTCTCTATGCTTTCAGGAGCACCATTCTTCCAGAAAGAAGATTCCTTTCTCTCCCCACTTCACAAATGTGCAAAATGCCACCCACACAAGCAAGGGAGGGTTTATAAAAGGAGACCCAGGAGTTTCAGTTCCCTGCCTTTACTGCTTCTCCCACCAGTATTTTTCACAAAAAGCATAACAGCAGTGCCTGGCTATAGGAAGCTCTCTGGTCACACACAAGCAATGGATATCAAACAGGCACATTGTCCCAAGGTGAGTAGGAACATTCCTGTTTCCTTACCAATGGTACAGAGGTGCAGGTGGCACAAACCACCTGGGTCACAGAGTTCCTGGCTCTCCCCTTCCTCCTCCACCCTCAACTCCTCTCTCCATCTCTTCTTTCTCCTCGAGGACTTCTTAAGAATCTTCAAAACCTTGTTCACTTTATTCATTTGGTTTCAGGGCTGCAGAGAGGGGAGGGGATCTCCCCAGCTCCGGTGTCTCAGCAGCTCCAGCTCCCAAGGAAGGAGGGACAGCTAGAAGCACGCAGGTCACTGGGAAAGCGCTTGTGTGGGTATGTGTGCGTGTGTCTGTTTCAAAAGCTTCTTTCCACCCAAAGAGAGAGTTTTGGGTGATGATGGGAGAAGGGGGGGAGGAGGGAGAAGAATTTTTTTTTTTGCCTCTGTCCATCCACAGCTCTTGCAGAGAACAAGAGCAGGCACTTCTTTTCCCTGATGACTTGGGAAAGCTCATAACTCACAGGGGCAGCACATCCTGTATAGAGTTTTCAATTTCTGGTTTTGACAATACATGCATTCTGGCAGATTTCAAATACTCCTCAGGCAAAAGAGCCAGCATCAGCTCAGAATAAGCAGTGACTCTTAAAGAATTCTGGCTTCTTTTCAAAGACTAGAAATAGCTAACACAGACAGCAAATAATATCTGCATCCAGGAGAAATGCTAAATAACTGTGCAAGCTTGCAGGAAAGAACCTTGACTTTCCTGTGCTCACACAATTGCTCACCTTTCAGCACTTATTTTCTCACCAGCATCTTTGGAAAAAGACAAATAATTTTTCCAGTTTCCTGCAGACACTGAGGCAATGCAAGGTGAAGTAGCTAGTCAAGACATTTTTAGCAGAACCACTGAATACATCCTGCAAATAGCTTCTCTTCCTGTCGCAAAAGCTTAGCCTCTCTAAACTTTTCAAATAATTTGGAGTCTTTAAATGTTTCTACATGACTCTGGTATTTTTACATGGATTTTAATGGACAACAAAATGCAGCCTGTAGTGTCCACCCAGGGCCATAGCTGTTCTCAGATACCACCAAACCACTGAGAAGAATGGAAGAACCCTGTGTGGGAAGCTCTGACACGATCCCCTGTCCACAGCAATCTCCAAAGACAGAGTTCAGAGTCCCTTTCACTGCTGCTCTCCTAGCACTGCAAACCAAGGCATGGAGGAGCAGTAAGAAGAGCGTTCCCCTTGAAAGATTCACTGTGTTTGTAAATGACAGTTTTGGGAGTCAGGATGCTAAGTGGAAAACAACCCTGTGTGCTTGGGAATGACTGCCTGGGAGTCAGGTGGATGACAGGACGAGTGAAGCCCTGAGCAACCTAATGCAACAGGTGGCATCCCTGTCTGTGGCAGAACTAGATGATTTCTCAGGTCCCTTCCAACCCAAACCATTGGATGATTCTGTGATAAACACACACCTTTATTGCTGGCGTCTCAGATTTAAAACAGACCATGAGACATGACTTAAGACAGATTTTTATTAACCCACTAATAGCCAAAAGAACTAATAGCAGAAGCAGATTATCAGTTCACTATAGTCAAGTCAACCCTTACCCAACCTACAAAGTTATTGGGCTGCAAGAAGAGCTTCCCCTGGAAAACTTTGGGAACAGAGGTAGCTCCTGGCCCAAAATTTCCCCTTTGTCTCTGCCCTGCAGAGAGAGTCAACACCATCCTATCTCCCACACTGATGCCAAGGAAATACCCATCATGATTGTCTCCTAGCCATTTCAGGGAGGAATGATGATTTTTGGGCAGTGCCAACTTGGAAGAACCCCTCAAGAACCCAACCAGGCCAGTGGGGTTAGTGGAATGGAAAGGACCTTCTCCAAGCAGTGTGGGATTGGACATGGCTGTTCCTGGCAGCAGGACCAAGAGCCTGTTAATACACCTGAAACTCCATTTAGAGTGATACAATTAAGTACAAATCCTGCAGTAGATAGTATTAATGGATGTACAAATTAAATTATGCTGCACTTCATTTAAGGCATTATAAATAGGGCCATTGCTCTAACCGCTGAGCAAGATGCAGCCCATGCCCTGCAAAGGCCAGCACAGGGCAGAGCATGGTCACCAGCAACAGCCACTGCCAGCCTTAACCCTTTAAGGACTGAACTCCCAGCACCCAGACACAGCCACATCAGCAGTGCCACAGAGCAGACCCCAAGTGCAAGATCTGGCAAATGTTTCTCAGCTTATTAAAGCCCAGATTTTAATGAGTCATGTCTCCAGACAAGCAGCATCATGCAAATTGCACCACCCCAGGAAATTGTGCTGTTCCCACACATCGCTCTAGGGCATAATTCTTCTCCTGCCACATTTCTCCAGGGCAGGAGGTAATTTGCACTGCCTCCCCCTCAGCAGTTTACCACTGTCAGGAGCAAAGGCAGCTCTTCTGCTGAGCAAGGATCTCCCTGGCTCCCCTCCAGGGCTACACGGATGTGTCTGCTTCCCTTTCCTCCTGTCCACAGGCAGCACCCAAATCAGAGCCTGCTCCTGGCAAGAGCTTGTCCCAGTTTGCATTGGTCTCCACCATTTGAGGTTCACCTGCTCTTCCCAGGCACTAAGGCTCCCACAAGCTCATGGGAGATGGGCAGGGTGCTGGCCCAGCCTCACACAATGGAGAAGCCCTTTGCAGTGGCTTCCAGATTAGAAATCAAGCTGGCATCAGAGCCTCTAAGGGAAGTGGGAAGCACTAGGCAGGCAGCCAGGCTTAAGGGCTATGAGGTCTGTAATTCCTGCTAACATGCAGGAAAACCCAAACTTTTCCACCCAGGAAGCTGCAGTCTTCAGCCCTAGTCCTGCTACGCTTTGCTCAGGCTCCTTCTTTGAACAATCTTCAGCATACTGCTATCCTTTCCTAAATTTTCTTCCACCTCCATCTCACTCCTACTCCAGACTCACTCCATTTCCTCTCTTTTCCTTTGGAGAATGGCTGTAATCCTTCATGCACTCCTAATCAGTGAGATTTATGAGTACAATTCCATTTTATTTTGATGGTTAATACTAGCACTAATGCTGCTGTCATGTCTCCATAATTAATAACGAGACTAATAATACAAAACCAATCTAAGAGTCACTTTATTGGTCCTCAATGTCATTAGTTAGAACTGACATAACCATTTCAAGTTGTCATCCATACTGAGCCACCATTACCACTTCTATAAAAAACAAAACACATGGATTTGGGACTGTACTGCACCCCAGACTCTCAGTCCAGCAAGCAGTGCTATGGAGGGTCATCTGAGGGCAATCTCCTTCTCATCTCATTAATATTTCAGAGAGCTGCAGCAATACAGTGAGCAGCAGGAAAGCCAGACAGCATGGAGCAACACAAAAGATTTTGCTGTGATGGGCTCTCAGGAACTAAAGGTACAACCTGCATGTCCCCTGTGACTGCAGATACTGCCTGCACTCAGCCCATTCTCTATTTTCTCAACTGCCAGTATAAAAGGCAACAAGCCACCATGAACCACCCGAGTCCTGTAGGCTACTTTTTCATGATTGAGTAATCATAAGATCTCTCTGTTTTGGAAAGATTTCTGCTTTATGGCTTGGCTGTTAATCCTATAGATTGCACTCACACTGCTTTCAAAATTTATTTCACTGTCAGGGCAGCAAATTGCTGTAGTCATTTGAAGGCCAAAATCGCTGCCTCAAAGCAGTAAGGATTTATTTAAGAGGTGAAAAACCCCTCAAAGCATCTCACTAACTACTGTGAGTACTGGGAACACTTTGGTTTCCATTCAGGTAATCACACACTCTTTTCATGTCCTACTCCCACTTAGTTTCACCTATTGCTTCTCACAAATTATCTGAAGCTGTTTGATTTGAGCCAAGATTTGGGTAGAATTTAGGAAGGTTCAATAATAACTGAATAATAGTTCTAAGTTAATGTAAACTATTTACTTGTTCCTCCTTTTCCAATCAGATTCCTACAGTTAAAGTCGAGCTGCTATTAAATGTCTTCTAAAGCAAACCACACATGTTTCAAATCATTCTCAATTTAGCAGTTTTATTTTTTTGTTAAAAGATAGGGAACAGCATTAGCACAAGGGTCATTCCCAACATGACTGAGAACAGCCTCTTGCTGCCCCTTATCCTGGGCAATCTTCCTCTCCTTCCTGCTCCTGTCTAATCCTGCCTGTAGAACCATTCTGTGCCCCGTGGAAGAGCCTGCTCCCTAACCAGCAGTACTATTCAGTATTTCTCAGCACTGGGACGTGCCAAGTGATTTCAAACAGGAGGAAGCCAACACTATTGCCTTGAATTCTTAAAACGCATAAGTATGGTGCATCTGCCACAAACACTAAAGGAAGAGAGGTTTCCAGCAGGAAAACCCCAAGGACCAAGGGATGCAGAAACACAGCCCGGTTTCCCTATGCCAGGCCACCCAAGTCATAGCTGACAGATTTAAGCAGACCCAAACCTGTAGCCTATGTTTTGGTAGGCACCCCTCAGGGAAAACTGAAGGCACTGCCCTCCAGAGATGGTGCTTGGCACTAAGTTTTAAAGCCACCACTGGCTGCTACAACATGGTTCCAGGAAATCACAGGAACACCAGGGTCTGCTGCAGCACAGAGACACCACAGACACACCATGTCCTTGTTCGACCCTGAGCAAATGCCTCCGAACAAGGAGATGCTCCAAATACTATTTCACAGGTGAGCCCTTACCTGATCCTTCCCTAACACATTATATTTTGCTTGCTGCATAACTCTGAGTTTCTGTGAGGCTGGAGACAGCATACCATGCTGCAGTTATTAATCACACCATGCAGCACTGCTGTTAGGCTTTATGTCATGAAGTCTCCACCTGCTTTAACACCAATCAGTGGCACTGACCTCCTCTGCAAGTTTCTGCTGTTGCCCTGCCATTTCATTCCCTTCACTATTTTCCAGCTCTTTCAAAGACCATGAGGAGTTTTTGAGAAGACAACAGCTTGGTGTCTTGTGACTGCGGCATTTCAAGTGAATTATTTTGGGCTTTTGGTTTTATTACAAAATAATAAACATGACAATAAGGCAAAAAAGAAAGAGGATAATTTTGGAGGTTTGCCCACCTGTGTGCAGCATCTTACCAGCTTAACTGCAGCTATAGAAATTAAAGTTGGGGATTTCAAAATCTTCAACCAATGAAAGAGCACAGGCTTGGCAGAGCAATTAAGGACTTACACAGCTACTTCCAACCACTCACACTAAGCTAATTCTTATTTCAAGGGAATGTGGTCTCAGAATTAAAACTGCCAAGGAAAAGAAAAGGCTCAGATGGTTTTTAAAATCGTCACAATTTTAGGAGCATCAGGTGCATATTTGGCTTTTAGTTTATTTTTCTGGGGCAGGAAAACACTAGCTGTCCAAAAATACCTGTGAAAGAATAAAGAGCTGTAATTGCTGTAGAGACAACAAAAGCCACACCAACCACATAAATAAATTTCAGTGCTTGACAGTGGCCATGGTATTTTCACTGTAACAACAACAATACTGGGAATGGGGAACAGACTGTGGCTATTTATCATGGGAAATTATTTAAAATGCCTGAGTAAAATACAAACTTATTTGACTCACACATTTTCTTTTCCAGGTCCTTTCCCACAACTACCTTAATTTCTCACACTTGTTTGATAGTAGTTCACATGATATTCCAGCACCTGCAGTGCCCTTCTGGCCTCCAAAGTTGCTGTGTGATCATAACAGCACCAATTAAATAGTAAGCCTCACTAGGTAGGGCGAGAGCCACAGCCCTGGAAAAGTGGGGTGACAAATTTGGGGACATTTGGTGACTGACATGTAATCCCTGGGACTCGCAGACACCCAAATGTACACTGCAGCCAAGTCCAGGAACATGTTGTAGACATTTTTCTACTGGAAGGGAAAGTGGAGAGAGCAATGTAGAACTGTTAAAGAAAAACTCTGGGTTCTGTTTTGTGAAAGTTTGAATGCTGCACAATTGATGCTTTCAGTACTGTTTCTCAGCACTCCCATGTCATAGCCTCTCTGAAGTTTTATTTTGGTTCAGCAAAGAAATCTGGAAAGGTGACAACTCTGATCCTGTGCCAAATGCAGGCTGGCAAACAGCTGACAAAGAAAGTAAGCTCAGAGAAACATAGAGTTTTTCAGGACCATAAAGTATCACAGGTGGCTCAGTAGTATTTGAGTCTAAAGGGACTGACCCTGCAACCTTAGTTTCAAAGTGGAGGATGATCTCCACCCCTTCACAGAGGCAAAAAACACACGTGGGTCCAAAATGCCCCTTTTACATGAATCCCTGAGGCTCATAAGTGAAGGACTAGAAAGAAAAAACAGTAGTGAGAGATAATTTAGAAAGAGCAAGCAGAGCCCAGTTACACACATGGCTTTTAAGACAGGATGGCTGGAGAACCATTGGTGGAATGAAACTGGAAGCTGCCCTGCCAGTCTGAACTCAGCCCGAGGGTGTTGTGCAGAAAGAGGCATTATCTGACAAGGAGTTTGATTATGAGATGTGGGACTCAGTCTAAACTCCGGTGAAATATGGCCTGTGTTCAGTGGGAATTCCAATGGAGGTGGGGGATTCAGCAGCTCAGAAGAACTAGGAAGATATTTACTCTGCAGCAGACCAAAAATGTACTGACAGGGCAGCATGCTTCAGTGGGATGAGGTGGGCACTTTTTGCTCTCCTACCTCCAAAAATGTACCCGCTCTGCAGCCAGACACCACCACACTTCACAGAGGAGCTCTGAGCTCACTGCCTCACAAGGGATTCACACTCACAATTGTTGTTATTATTTTGCAGATCAGAAAGCTGAAGAGGAAGAAATCCTACCCTACTGTCCAGCAGTGTCAGGCATGACTGTGAATAATCTGCTGCCCAAAGCCTACTTGCAATCATTGCAGTTGAAATACCCTGGCTGTCTTGCTGTAATCAAGGAATGGAGACCAGAGTCAGCCTCCTGCAAGCAGGAGATAGCTCAGGCTGTAAGGACCTCTGGCTAGATCATAGAGAGACCTCAGAGATGCCAACTGGCCCCCAAACACCCTTCCTTTTCTCAGTAGGGGATCCATGATTTACCACTAGGAGAGGTGAATGGCATTGCTTCAGGACTGTGCAAGGTGATGGGCCACACCACATGGTCCCAAACTAACCCCTTGAAATCAGCAGGACTTTGGCCTCAACCACCCAGCTGAAAACAGGGATAAGAGCACATGCACCATCAAGATGCTCTGAGAGCTCAAATACATTCAAGCACTCAGATGTCACAGTAATCAGGGCTATTATACAGGAATACAAGCTTATTTAGGAGGAAAAGTAATGTCATTCTCTTCTTCAAATGAAGGATTCCTGTGGCCAGGGTTCAGCCTTGATGAGAGCTGGAAGAAGAAGGCTGTTCCTAAGTTTCTCACTATCTTCTCTTCCCCTGGCTTCCAGCCAGGATCATGTGCCAGAGCATCCTGGCTGGCTCATTGTTCCCTATTAATTGCAGGATCTGCTGACCCTTGAAGCTGCCATAGCCAGTGAGAAGCAACCAGCTCACTGCTCTTCCCAAATCTCACCACCTTCTTAATGTCCTCAGGACACTCCATTTGGAAATGAAGTCATGGGCTCATGATAGCTCTTCAGAGACTCAGCTCTCCCACTGAGGTTCTGAGGGAATTGAAACAAAATGCTCTCAAAAGATGGCACTGCCAAGCAAAGCAATACACAGCTTCTGGCACAAGATACTAAGCTCCCTCACCAGAACCTTGAACAGTTAAGAAACAAAAGGAATGCCACTCTAGGACCCTATTTCCCTCTTCCATTTATTTCTTTCTCCAGTGCCTCATCCACATCAAGCCTAAACATCAGTGTGATTTCCACTTGCTCTCTACCATCAATCTTCCTTTGCTTTCACGCTGAAGTGCTGCATCAGCAATAGAGTTAAGGAGGGACATTTCCACACCACATTCTGTCAGTACAGATTATTTCATTCCTTTAAGCTCCTTGGGGGTGTAATTTTCAGGAAGCCCAAATACAGCAGATATCTAAAGCCGTAGGCTTGTGGAGACAGGAATTACCAAAGCCTGTCACCAACAGCAGCAAAGTTTAGCATCTTCTCCCCAGCCATTTAGGTTCACTCCTGTAATCACTACAGATACACTCACGTGAAGCTGAAGCTCCTATTGAAAAATAATCATTGCTCAGCAGCTCCAAATCAACAACAGCTCTTGCTAAAGAACTTCATGACAGTAAAAACTCCCTGGATTTTATCAGGATTTTTTCAGTTCTGTGGCTTCCTCTGTTGCCCCAGAGAAGCTGCTTGCCTTTTTCCAAAACATACCAAGTCTGGCTGCTTGCAAGGGGCTGGCAGCCCAAAAATAGCACTTGGTACCAGAACTTCAGGTTGGAAGTAAAGGAAAAGACAAAGACAAAACAAGCTTGGGAATGGAAACAAGGAAATGGATGAGTAGAGAGAGAAGGAACAGAAATAAAGGAGACTTGTGATTAAATGTGCACTTTTCCAAAGGACTGACAGGCTTTAAGAGAACTTTTGATAGAAGCATTTTTATGAATGACCATAGCCTTGCTACTGGCTGGCTCTTCTGTGTTTCTCCAAGGTTTCCATGTCCATAGGAGCCACAACATAGATAATATTCAGAAATCAACTAGTTTGAGGGTCTGTCAGGAAAAACTCAACAGGGAAAAGAGAGGAGGGATGGATGGATGGATGGATGGATGGATGGATGGATGGATGGATGGATGGATGGATGGATGGATGGATGGATGGATGGATGGATGGATATCAGGCTGTGCAAGGAGTCTGGATGCCAAATGAAGGGCATGCAGTTTTGTTTTCATATGCTACAAACACTCACCACAATGACCAAGCAGCCTGCTCAGCCCTGTCTGACACTTCCAGGTTCATTCCTGGCCTGGAAGCACAGAGATTCATGGGGCTGCAGAGGCTGCAAGACCCACACAGGCCAGCAACTGCAAATTGGACTTGGTGTGAATTTTCTTACTCTCCTACCACCTCTCCCTGTGGAAGTCAAATGAAACTGATAAGAACAATGCCACGTTCAATTCCCACAGAAATGCCAGGCAGCAATCTACTGTCCTGGCAATATATTTCAGTGTTTTCATAAGGAATACGCTAAAATTTCAACTTCCTGGGAAAATTTTAAAATTTAGATGCATTTTGATTTAGAATTCATTTTTGTCCCACAAACCTCAGTAATGATTATGGAAATCAATTTCTCAGTGAGCTTTAATGCAAATAACTAATCAAATACAATATCTCCAAACAATTCCTAAATCTCAGTTGTTTCTTTCAAAATTATCCATAGCAATGACAAGTGCAGGAGAACAAGGAGGTGCTGCATCCATTTCAAGGGAGTGTGAAGAATGCCCTTGTCCTAATGAAGGAGAAAGCTCTAAACTTTTGAAAAAAAAAAAAAAAACAGCAAAAGTCTGTGGCAATTGAGACTCATCATCACCAACAAACAGTCCCATATGGTGTATTTCAAGATTTCTGACTGACTCAGCTGTCAAAACCTGCCATCCTAATCGGTGCTTGTAAGAGACCTTACACACAGTGGGGCTTCATCCAAGTCAACAGTCCAGCTCTTGGCAATTAAACAGAACTATCCAGGATGTAAAAAACACCAGTATTGCCTTGTTTAAAGAAAGATATACTGGGTGAGTAAGACCTACACAGGGAAATACTGCTTCCAAAAAATTTATCCACTAGAAATTATTCTGGAAAAGAATGGGGGAGGAGAGACAGATAGGTGAAGAAGGACAAAGAAATATTCATAAGTTTGGGATGAATCCAAAAACTAATTTAACAGCTGAGAGATTCCAAGGGAGAAATTGAAAACACAAAAGGAATAGCATTCAAAATGACTTTTTTATATTATTATTATTAGAGGGTTTGGAAGACAAATGCAGCATAATGATTTACCTGAGAGTGGGAGGTTTTTCCTCTACTTTTTTGGTACCTAAAAGTCTTCTTCAAACAGTTTGAAACCTACAAACCTCATCTACCATGGGAAGAGGAAGATGTTCTTGTATCTCTCCGTTACACAAGCCACCAACACATGCTAGGAAATGATAGGGCTCCTGTTCCCTCGTAGAGGGAGCAAAGCCAGCTCCTGCTGCCAAGCCACCTTGCTTTGCCTTGGATATAACACCTCCATTTGCTATGCCCCTCTCCAAAACAGATGTGCAACATGGAGGGGCCTCCTCAAGCCATGTTTATTAAACACCAGCCAAATAATTGAAAATACCTCAGCTGAAAATTGCTCTGTGAATTGCTGGGAATGGCTGTGCTGTCACTGGCTGCAACCTCCGATAACAGCTGATAGACAGAGCCCTGGGAGGCACCATGAGAAATCTGTGAGCCCAACACCCACCCCATTGCACCACAGCATGACAGCCCCACGCCTCCTTCCTGTACTACCAGCAAGGCATTAATTCCTGGTTGAACAACAAGCTCATCAAGTAATCATGACAAAAAGCATTAATGACCTTGCCTTTACTCATGCCAAGACATTCTTAATGTGTATAACCACTGTGAGCAATCAACACGGCTAAAAACACAAGCAAGAAAACCTCAGTCAAGTGAATATCACTCTGTTATTCCAGAACTTCTGACAGCATCCCATTATGTCAGACTGCATTGGATAAGGTCATATAATCCATCATAACCTAACTTAATGAGGCAATTAAAAACAAATGCATTTCATGGGCAAACTGCTTGCTATGCAGCCCTTCTCTGATTCCACTTGGCTTCACAATTTCTTAGGGGTGAAGAGTCCAAGACAAACCAAAAGGAGTAAAGGAGCTATTTATTTAATTTCCTTTCAAGTATATAAAGCATAAAAGTGACACTCTCCCTCAAACGACAGGTAAATAGCTATATGCACAAGGTGGTGATAGCAGAAAGGTTTTCTCAGGGCTGAACAGATCAAAAACACACAACAAAGGTATTTTGATCACTTTTTTTTTCTTGTTTTTTTTAATTAAATGACATAAGGGCAGGATGATAGGTTCTGCAGAAGGATTGAAACAAAACAACAAATTCCAAAAGCATCACCACAGATTAGTACTGCAAACCCACACTGTTCTCTGTCACCACAGTAGGAGTACCCCAGCCTGAAGCCATGGCATGTTTGGAAATGCAGGGCTTTGTTATTTTTTCCTCAGTAAGAACAGTGCAGGAGGCTCCTCATTTCTACATACAAAGGTTGCTCTGCACCCCTGTTACAGAAGACACAGCTCCAGCTACAAGCAGTTTGGCTACTTGGATCCAGAGAACATCTTCCCCTCATGTACCACCCCTGTGTGCTGGTACATCAGCAGGTAATCTATTTTTTCTGTAATGGATTATTAGTCAGTGCAAGAGAAATGGCAGCAAACTGTTTGGGCTGACCACCCAGGATTCATTGTCTTTTTTCTCTTTTCTTCATCCTTAACAAGAAGCCCACACATGTTGGATCCTGCTCCGTTGCCTTACACTGGACTCAAGCAGAGCACCCCTCACTGCTTGTGACTTTTGGAGAAACACAAGCAGCAGCACAACTGCTCAGCTTGTCCAACTCACCAGAAGTCGTGTTTCAGGCAATTATGAGGGGAAGATTTAACTTGTCATCGAGGAAGATGCAGCCTCTGGGTGTATCCATCACTTCAGTGGGGCACACCAGAAGAAAAGCCCCTGAGGCACAGATACCTCTCTACACTGCCTACTACTGATGTAATCACTGGTGAGAGCTCCCAGCTGATTTTCCTGGGTCATTTATTGGTATCAGAGGTGACACCAATGCACTGCTCAAAACTCATTGGAGAGATCCCTACCTTCTTCCTCATCTTGAGTAGCTTGAAAGGAGCAAGCCTGGCACTTCAGCAGCCAATGCAGCACACATATAGACTCCAAAGTGACCCCAGGGTACAAAGAGCATTCATACATGCACAGTGTGGACACCACAGGTCACACAAACAGGAGCTACACAGCCACAAATTAGTGCCACTCTCCAAAAGGAGAATTGGACAACTCTATGCTGATACAGCTAGGAACAAATTGTTTTCCTTTTAAAAGCTGAGGTATCTTCTAACATTTGCTACAAGTCCTGGTCATTTTTTCTTTCAGAATTTGAGGCCTGCCAGACAGCTGCTGGCCAATCCCAGGTTCAACATGAGGGGCTGCTTTGGCCACAAATGACAGTGGAGGTATCCACTGCTCCAACACACATAAAGGACACTTTTGATGGGAGGAGAGATGGATTTGCTCATCCTGCCGAAAAGCCAAGCACTTTGTAACAATTTGAAAAAATGAAGTTTAGTTCACCACGATCTGGGAGACAGAAGAGATTGAATGGAAGTTTTACTCCCCTCCTGCAGCCCGGCCAAGGCTGTGTCCCTCCCCACTGTGAACCACGAGGAGGGGGGAAGGTCAGTCTGTGCCCTGCAAAGGGTGGAAAGAGCTGCAGCCCAGCCCAGAGCACTGCTTATTTCCATGGATGTGAAACAATAAGGCCAGAACAGTTGCACATGCAGTACACAGGGACTATTAGCAGAACAAACTGGAAGAAATATATTCCTTTTCCTAGCAAAGTAGTTATTCAAAAAAAAAAAAAAAAGAAAACTACAGAACTTCAAATGAGCAAGAATCCCTGAGTCCTCAAATATCTTCATAGTTATTGAATTGAATGACCTGAAAACCACTGCTCACTCAATGGAGATTTTTATAAATACATGTATCAGCAAATGAATATTTAATGTTTTCTGTACATATCAGTGTTCAAGGTCTGCAATATTTAAGCTGTAAGACTTGTCAGAAAATGTAGTAGCCATGAGATAATTACATCTCTGGGGTATTTTGATGCACAAAGGGCAGTCAAATGCTTATATTATCTCAAGATCTTGATTCTGTCATGATTACCACATCATACAGAAATAAGTTATTGCCAGTAAAAAAAACCCACAATCCTACATGATTACTCCTCTATAGTTTCCTTGGTTCAAAATAATAGTATGTTTTATCATTATCAAAAATAATTACACCACTGTCATCATTGCAACTGTCACAATATTTGCATTAGAAGCTGCTGTCTGCAGTAAAACACATTACTTAACATACAAGAAATTCTCAACCTAAAATATGTTTTCTCCTATTTATCCCCAAATTTAGAGGCAATTATAGTTCTAGTCAGAAGGAAACCATTTCTAAAGTGTTCCTCTTTGTCCTTTCTGATACTTCTGAATAAAAATAAACGTCCCCTGTCAGCAAAATGCTAACATATAGGCTTTAGGAAGAATTCAGCCATACTTAAGTCCTTTGATGAATCAGGACCTAAGACTTTTTTAGAGATCATAAGCCTAATTCTGCCCTCGCCTTTTATGCCTGTGTCAATCTAGACTAACCTCATTCCCTTTAACATAGCTAAATCCAGACTGACATCAGCACGGTCAGATCCAGCCTCCTGCTCTTCTAAAGGCTTTCTCACTGCAAAACCCAAATAAAATTTGTTGACATGGCAAATATCTCCCTTCAAACACCTTGTCCAGCAAAGCCCTACCTTGCAGGTCCAACCTGCATGTGGGAATACCTGAGAAGACACCACCCACGTGCAGGTTTGCCAGTGCTATGGACAATTGGAAAATATTTCACTTTTTAGGATTGCCACTAAGCTGAGCCACGGGGGAGGCTTATTTTTATGCAAGGGGAAAGCAGCGGTGCCAGCACTGATGTCCAAAGCTTTGCCAAACCTTTTTTCCATGGTGCATCTAGAGGGAAGAGGTCTGCACACAGGATGGCAATGTACCCCCTGCTCCTCCCTTTGCTGGCCCAGGGATTTGCAGGGACGCAACTGGCCATGCCATGCCAGGGGAGAGCAACACAATCCACACCACTGCTGTGCCACAAGCAGGGGGAACACTTGTCAAAAGGCCCAGAGCTGTGATTTCCACAAGTGTTTCTCCCAGCCTTTATAAATAAAGGACTCACAGCAAATTGGTACTTCCTTTCCCTTTCAAGGTGATTTTTACCAACCTCCTATGAGTCATAACTCACACCCTGAGAAAGGGAGAAAAGATTTTGGGAGTTATATTGGAAAAGAAGCAAACAAACAAACCATTACCAGCTTCCTACAGCAACAGGACAGATTTCAAGTGGCAAAAAAGAACAGCCAGAGTGTCACCCCTGAGATGGTTTGGAGACCATTTTTCAAAGCCAGGAGACTAGGACAAATCATCCTGGAAGCTGAGATTGTAATCTCAGTGGGTTTCTACCCAGATAAATAAAACTAATTAAAAGGACCAAGCAGCATCCAGGAAATTTTGCAGGTGAACAAAACTTGCTGCTAACTGCCTCTCAGTTATGGCCCGTTCCTTTACCTCTGACTCAGGATCAATTCTCAAGGACATGTTGTGCAGAGAAGAATAATTTAAAAAAATCTCCTGCAGAAACAATGAGCAGGATCCACAGTAACATATTGTTGCTGTGAGCAAGCAAAATAATCAATATTATTGCAGAAAAATGCTTACTCTTTTAGAGCTATTTTGTAAGAGGAAGGCATAAGATGACTTGATTTCTAAAAAATAAAAAAAAATTAAAACCTTTCTGTTCCCTCCCCATTTGTAGTTTACTCAATGCTGGAGTTGAGCAAACAAGTTGGGGTCTCATCCGGCAAGACACTGAGCAGCTCCTGTGACACACCAGGCATTATGTGTCAAGACCTCACATCCCTTATTAATGACTAAGTAGAATACTAAAGCATTCTGCCCTGTCCAATGAAGAGAGTCCAGCTGAAATTCAGCTGAACCAATGATACACACTTAACTTGCTGGAAAAACATGCCTTGGGTGGAGCAGGCTCAGAGCATAATTTAGCAAGGCACCACTGTGCCAGGACACGGGGCACCTGATCTTCTGGCAAACAGGCTGGCCCCGGGCTGCTGACTCCCACTCCTCTGTGCTCAGAGAGCCATGTGCAAACATTGTCACTGCCTGCACCAGCCCTGACCACTCCAGATTGCTCATAAAAGCCACAGAAAACGGAACTGGGTGCAAGAATATTAAAACTATAAACTGCATATGAAAGCCTTATGAAATGCACATTTAAGGGGTTTTATTACTTTAATTCAGCCGCTGAGTACAGAAAAATGAAAGTGCACATTTTTAATTATAGGATATGTACTATTTTTAACTCTGAGTCTCATCTCCTTTCTCTTCAGTGGTTTAATGGTGATAACCAAACAGGCAGCAGCCCTTCCACACACCAACAAATCTACAGAACCAGGGGCCTCTCAGAGCCTAATTCAGCTCACCCCAATCAAAGGCTGCTCTAAATCCAGGGTCCCATGTTCATACTTCCTCTATAGCAGTAAATCACTGTAGCATCCAAGTGCTTCACAACTATTATGAAATTGAACTTCTTCCTCAGAAGTGAGAGTGTTTCTGTTCTCCAACAAGGACCTGCCACAAATGTCCAGAAAAGATGTTTCTTCTTCAAAGTCCCATTTAAAATTTCAAGAAAAGAAGTAAAAGGAAGTTTCACTTTGCCCTTGATTTGGCCAGCAGCTCTGCAAAGAGTCTGCAAAAAAACACTGCATGGGAAATGAAGCAGGTTTGGAGATCCTGCACTTGATCAACACAAAGACCATACAGTCTAAGACATCTTGGTTCTGTGCATACAACTAAACAAGTTTTTCCCTCTGATGAAATATAGGCCAACACATTCCCCTTGCTCTCTTCCCCAAGAGGCACAAAACATTAATTCAGTCATTTCATTAATTCAGACTTCACACATCAAAGTGAATTGCTCTGGGTTTGCTTCTGGATGGGACTGAAGATGTTCCAAACACCAGAGCCCTGTGGGAGAGGGCATTTGAGACCCAGTGTGAGTCCAGATACCCACGTGGACAAGAACTGCTTAAAGAATGGAAAAGGCTGCTCAGGTGCAGGTGAGAGCATGGCGGGCATTAAGGACACTAGCCTTTAAAGAGAACAAGTACAGGCTCACTTCAATCTCTTCTTTTTACAATTCACTTTTTTATGGTAATGTCATGCTAGAGGCTGTGTGAGCCCTGCCATGCAGCTCTCAGGTCCTATAGATACTGTCTAGTTTCCCACCTCTCTGAAAATACTGCAACAGTAAATGCACACACCACTGTCCCCGCCCCTCCTCCCAAATCATGGCTCCCTGTGTGCTGGGAGATACTGTGTGAGGAAGAGCTCTACTGCTGCTGCATTGCCCCAGTGGGACAGGGGAGACTCAGCAAATTGATGTGTTAGGGGAAAACACACAGGCAGATCTGGAAAGCAGGGAAATCCAAGTATAGGAAATTCATTTATCTCAGGAAAGATGACAAATATGAAAAAATGCAACACATCTCACTTTTGTGCTTTAATTCTGTACTGTCAACAGGCTCCATGTACAGGCTACACACGCTGGGCTGTGCTCTGCAGCAACTGCACTGCTCAGTGCTCGGATGGTACAAGAAACAGGGAAAGCTGTAAAAGACCTAGAAATAGAGAGAAAACCCTATTTCTTCCAGGAGAACTCTGAGCTCATCATCTCCTTGTCTGCAAGAGGAGAAATCACATTGCCCATGTTGCAGGAAGGTCGCTGCTCTCACTGGTGCAAGCCCCAGGCAGTGGCTGCACAGCACTGAGGCCACATTTGCAGGCACAGCAGCTGCCCCATGTAGGAGCAGGACTGTGTGAATTACCTTCAGTGTCCCCAGGACTGTCTCAGTTCCCAAATGCCCTCTTGGTTTCTGCAGCCCTCCTTCCCCTGCCTTTCACCCTTTGGGATATGAAAAGCTTGTGGTTGTGGTACAGCTCAGCCTCTGCACATAAAGCTCTCCAAGAGCTAAAACATGGCTCCTGGAAACAGCACCAGCCTAACATCCTGTACTCAGACTGTGTCTTCAAATCCTCACCACTGTCCTCCTGAATGGTTACACCCAGCTGCTGTGTCTTTGTAGGGGCATGATTTTTTATCATTTGAGAGTAACAATGATTTCATACACTTGTCCCACCTAGGGACAAAACTCATCTAAATTCATCACTAGACCAACAGCAAACTATAGCAGGGAGAAAAAAGAGGTCCTCCCAGAAGAGCCTTATGGACAATACACTCACCTTAGCTGTGGGAAGAGAGTTTTCAGCCTGTAGCCTGACCAGCTTTAGTACAGTGAGCTGAACCTGAATTTCACATACATCATGCACAGTTCCAGTAATAAGTTTTTGCACATTTCAGACTCCCATCATCTCAGTTTGACCTGTTATTTCACTCAGGAGCACAGACTCACTCCCAAGCACATCTACTCTCAAGTTTCATCACATCACCATGGCTCTCTCTGCAACTCACTCTCATGAAATACAGTGAGTGGTAAAAATACAGACAAAGAGATTAGGTGCAAAAATCCACTGAAGAGACAAGGAATGGAAAGCAGAAATAAAACTCAAGCCCCCAAAACAATTCTATAGAAGGAAGCTGACCATGAAACTGAGAACAAAAATAAGCTGCAAAGACTGTGTTGAAATTATCACATTCTTCCAAGCTCCCTCATCTGAGTTTCCCAGTTTCTTGTAGGAAAAAGAATCTCCATTCTGGAGAGCTGAACTAGGGGTTGAATCAGGGAAGACATTTCACACTGCAAAAGGGGAATTTTCAGAAAACATCGGTGGAGGAAAGAAAAAAAGTAGGCTTGGGAGAAGTAATCAAGCATTTTCCACCAAATTTGACATTTGGCATCTGCTCAGGTGTCTGCTGAGACTTGCTTTATTTCCAGTTAATATGTACAACATAATGTGATTTAGCCTTTGGCTAAATAACTCTCAAGAGCCCACATTCAGGGAGAGAGACAGGCAGGCTCAGGGGTGGGAGGGAGGAGATGGACAGCATCTTATTTACTTTGCTTTTAACAACCATGTGGGGTATCTGGCTGCAGAGCAGCACATGCCAGACAGACACACCAGAGAAGCAGAACAGCCTCATCTGAAGTGGATTAGGGCCTGACTAAATAGCATGGCTGTGAGTGAGGGCAGCACTGAAGAGATTATTCTGCATACAAGGCTCAACAAGCCTTGCTGTTACTGGGGATGTTTGTGCTGCTCTGAGATGGCTGAAATGAAAGAATTGGTCCCATAACTGATTACATACGTCTTTAAGGACACAGTCCTCTTTGCCATGTAAAGCCCAACTTTTTCCAGATTCTAGCATTGAGCTTTGCAAACCCAAGGAAACACAAACTAAGGCCCCAGCTTACTCTGGAAAGGAAGCATGCTGGTCACTTCCAGAGCAGTTAGGAAAGCACAAGTTCTGCCCCCTGCCCCATAGCTCATGACCCTGTCTCTATTCTCAATTTGGCAGGTGGATCCAACCCTGCCACATCAGCAGCAAGCAGTGCCTCCCAACTACAGCCCAGCAGGTACTTACAGAGGTCAGGGCTTCCCACAGGAAGGTGAACAGGTGTTTTTGGGTGCAAAAGCAGTGATACAGTCATGTTATGACCTCTCAAGTTACCCAGATAAAGAAAAACTACCAGTCAAGAAGACTGTAATTAAGGCTCATGGCATGAGCAACAGAGGTGATCCCTTGGAAGTCACCTTCCTCAGCATTCAACAGGAGATGCATCTGGAGCAGAGCCTGGTGGTCCAGGCTTATTTTGCCAAGGTGTAAATTTGCTGCCAGTCCCTACACTCCCAGTTTATGGGATGGAGTTGCGGGACTATGCAGCCCTTCAAGCCCCCAGCTGTACTCACAACCCCCCTCCATTCACTTCATCTCCTGCCCGTGCTGTCAGCTTTGCAAGTGGCTGTCCTTATCCCTGCCCACAGCAGGGAGGTAATGAAGCATCCCACATCCCCCTCTCTCACTGCTGACACAGGGGGTGCCTGTCCCCCAACACAGACAGCTAATTAAAGCAGTTTTCCTTAATCTTTATCCCACTCCCTGCTCATGCCAACAAATTGTGCCATCCATATTTATGACTTCAGTTTTTCAAACACAAGGGCTTCTGGAATAGCACAAAGTATTTTTTTCTGTGGCCCACAACTATGTAAAAGGGGCCAGCCACAGACCCAAGGTAGACTTGAGGCACAAGTGCCCAAAACAAATATGCACCTTGGAACAATAGCATTCACTAGTGCCTGAGATGTGAAGGAGAAAGGAATAAATCACTATAAAAGGGAGTAGTGCAGGATTTGCTCTGAGGTGCTTACTGCAGGCTAAAATGACAGCATCTGCCCCAAGCCCTCCTGAAAGTCTTTCATCTGGGTTTCTGTTAAATGCGAGATTCTATTTACATACATCCAACTAATTCAGTCAAAACTGAACTCTAAATTGGTCCTCAAGGGAATCCTCAAAAATGCTATTTATCTTCATGCAGAAATGAAGATTAGAAGGAAAACTGGGTTGAAGAACTGTCTTCCCAAGCAGCTCAGAAATACTGTAAAACTTGCAAGCAGCAGAAGCCACCTTGGCTGTAGGCAGGGTCACAGCTCAGTACTCAAACACTGAGTATCAGCAAGGAAAGAACAAGAGCTTTGACACTCAAGGGCTGAGATGACAAGTGGTAATGGCCATCTTCATACTCATGAGGTCCTGCTGCAGAGGGGCCCAGGCAGGACACCTCTCCTACCTTTCAAGATACCTTTCTGTCTCTTGCCTGACAGAGCTAAAGTACAAAGGATTTGAAAAGTCACAGAAGTACTAAAAAAGGAGATCAACCAGTGAGTTAAATCCCACCTCTTATCCTTCATAAAGCTTTGCTCTTCCTAAGAAGTGCTGAGCTTCCCTGGCCCTTCTCAAAGCCAAAGTGCAGAGCATATTTTCCTTTCATGCACAGCATGGTAAGTTACACAAAGAACCGCCCTCCCTTGAGTGCTCTTTTTTAACACTGAACTACACCTCAGCATGCAGTAACTCCACTGGGCTGGCAGTGTGGTGAGATAAACTGTGTACTGTGGCACACGTGGCAGTGGGAACAGCAAGACAAACCCTTGGTGCCTCACCTGCTGTAGCCAAGGCTGATGTCCAGCACCAAAATCCCACTGCTCTCAGTCCTTTACCTCTGTCCAGTATGTCCAGTTATCTCATATGGATTTGTCCATACAGGAACAAATGGAGACTACCATTACACTTCATAAAAAGCACTCAACAACCACATTAATGTGAGGACCTTTTCCTGTGGATAAGCTGGTGACCTAGACTGAAAAGGGAGCAATTTGGCTACAAATCCCTTGAAACGGTGATTATGGTATTCAGTTAAATTCGTGTGTTACAAAATTTGCAATTTTGATGCAGATTTGCTATCCTTGTACTGATATATCCTTAGCAATTCAGTTTGCCTTCACAAAATGCAACCTTTGGATCACAGGATAATTTTTGAGCAATTTTGTATATCAACAACAGCATTTCCAGTGAAAGAAACACAGGGGTATTAATGCTAGAAAAACCTCAGTTAAAAAGAGGTTGCTAAGCTAAGCAGTGTGGTATTTGGGCCAGCTGGAAAACAACAGGAAGAGAACTTTGTAACAGAAAGGAAAGACAATACTGGATGAAAGTAGTTCATACAGGGAAAAATATATCTGCTTCTTTTCTGACAGGCTTAATGTAGGGGTTTCTGTGTAAGATGCTGATGAAAACTGCTATTGACTAACACAAATTCTCCCTTTTCACACTTCCTCCTAAGAACAACAATAAGCTAAAAGGACTTGACATCCAAACAATGGCTTAATCCTCTATTGAATAAATCAGCAAATGTCCAACACTGAGATTAACTGAACTTTGCTGCCTTCAGCAGTGGGCACAAGAGGATATCAATTGAAGACCAGGAAGAAGGCAGTTGTATATGACACCTGCATGAAATCTCCCAAGTGTTAAACTATGTTCTTGTCTGTGTTCTTCTCTGCCTGATCTTGATCAACACATCACTCTACCAGGCATTTCTCCAAGCTATATGGAAAGGAGGTCTGTGAAGGTCTGTACAAACCTCCTGCATTTATGGCATTCTTTGGAAAGGAATTCTACAAGCTCACTGTGAACCACCTACATTGGTAAAATTTGGCCCACTACCATCATAAAGCATGTATGGGTCGAGATGCAATATTCTGTAATGGCCTTAAGCAAGAGTGGTTATGAAACAGAAGTCAGAGTCAAATAAAATTTGCAAAGCTGAAATTCTAAAGGAAAAGACAAATGCATTTAATGAAATACAGCTGTATCACTATTGCCATTAAATTTTATTGCATTTCTTTGAAACTTGGGCTGACACAAAGCAGCTGACTTTTGCAGGAAATAGAAGTATCATATGATGGAATTTTGGGACTGAAACCTTATAATGCAGAATTTCTGGTCATTAGCTAAATGAAAGCATATTGAATTCCTTAATCACTATGAAGAAGTGCAATAAAGACAACAAATTGTTACAGATCTTGTCAGCTGGATGCAAAAAACTACAATAAACCAAACCCACCATGTCTGCAGTGGCAGCTCCTCTGGGAACTGAAAAACTCTGTGCTCCCACCTTGGGATAGGGAGGGAAACAAAATTTGGTAGGATCACAGCAAGAGTAAAGCACTTCACTACTGTGTGGCCAGGGCTAAAACACCTCATCCCTGGAAGAGTTCAAGGCCAGGCTGGATGGGGCTTTGAGCAACCTGGTCTAGTGAGTGGCATCCCTGCCCCTGGCAAAGAGGTTGGAACTGGATGGTCCTTAATATCCCTTCCAACCCAAACAATTTTATAATTAAGATGTCTTATCACTGACTGAGCAAGAGGACCCCTTATCTGTCCTCTGTTAGCTCTTGCAAGAGACTTGTCCTCAAGTCTTCTTCATTTCTGCAGCTACTGACCTGTTTAGGATGCTTGATTAGGACTAGACCCAACCAGAACTTACAACCAATACAAGCACCTCATGCCATTCCAGAAACCTTGGTTTCAACCAATATAAACAGTGATTATGGGGGCCTGACATTGCTACTCATGTCTGGTACCATCTGCTACATCTATCCACTGGTGTTAAATCAACTGGGAGATGACACAGAGCACTCAGCATGGTGATTTTTGAATGCAGCAGAACAGAATATGAGTCGCGAAACTGGCCTGAAGGAAACTGCTGAATAATGTAGCTGACATCACCCCATGCTCAGCATCACTTTCCTCACCCTCCCCTTCTTGTTGGTCTATCTTTCCACCTGTAGGGCTTCTTGTTGCCCATACCCAACCCACCAGCATCACCACCCCCTCACTTTACAGTCACTTCAAATCAGGAAAGGCTCCCAGGTTGAGCTTTAAAGAAGGGAATATGCAATGCTAATGATACACCCTCCCTAAGAAGTTTTCTGCAGGGAGTAGTGTATGTCCTTAGTCCCATAAGTGGGAAGCTGCAGGCAGAAAATCATTCCTCTTATCTCATCTGGTCTTTGCACTTTGTGCCTGTATCCCTGCACCCTGTAGGAATTTAATAAGGAGCCCAAGGGTTTACTGATCATCTTGCTTGCAGAGTAAAGGATATCCTTGGCACATGAGGGTAAAACAGTCAGACACTTCAGTTTACTTCTACAATGGAGGTAACTCAGACTTGCAACGAATAGTTCACAAGATACAATGCTCCCTTTGACAGCCACCTGTCTGAACAGCACCAACTCCTACAGAGCTGCTGTAGCACTCAGACAGCTCTCATTGCACCAAGGACAAAGGAAAACCAAGCTAATCATTACATATTTATACTTCATTTCCAAAGAGAGAGCAAAGACTATATTTTTCTTCCCATTTCTAAAAATCAGAACTGATCAGAGAAACTTCTCAGAAATCTACCAGGTGATTTTCCAGCCTCAGAGATACCATGCCCTGGACTTGGTGGTGTCCCAGTGCTCACCCTCAACACAGCACCATAAGTAATTAATTCCAAGTTTTGACAACCAACATCTTCCAAAAAACTAATGAAAAAATTAACTCAAATAAACCCACTCCAAAACTCAGCTTCTTGACTTAACATAATAACTGACACATACTGTGTGGAAGCTTTAAACTGACTATTTTAAAACTAAGTCATTCAACTTCTACTGTCAAGCATACATCTTAAGAAATATATAAGCCCAAATGAAGGTCTAGAGGAGATGGTACTCATGTTATTTCACTTGATCCAATTTCTATCTGAACACAGCTCAGAGACCATAGTCTCAATCTTGCATGGCAGGCAGTAGGAAAATAGATTGCTTCTGCTGTGTCTTCAGTCAAGTTTGTGGCTGAATAGCTGTATGCAGAGAGTAACTGGCAATTAATTTTATTTCACTTTTTAAAATAAAACCACCTCTATTTAGAAGGTTAATTAGACCAACCTGGAAAAAAGAAAAAGATATCAAAGCGAGACATTATTTTAACAGTTTCTTTTATGTTTGCTATTTGTCTCTGCACAAATTGCTGCTTTTGAATCCCTCTGCTCTCTTGTCCCCTATTTGAGCACAAGTTACTTTACTAATCCTGTACCCAGCACACATAACATGATGCTGCTGCTCTGCAGCTGAATGGGCCCATCACAATTTCATGTGTTTGGAAACCTTTTCTCTTTCAGAACATCTGGTTTCATCTTTAAACCATGTTCTGAAACACACTGAATTGAATTCCAGGGGAAGTGAGCAGAAGTCAAGTCCACTGCACTCCTTCATCCATCATCCTCCTGGGCTAGAACACAACACCCCCTCCCAGCACTCCACTTCCCAGAAACAGACCCCCTCCACAGCTAATTGCCCATCCTTAAAGTTCCAATTTGAAACCTGCTCTGGCCACATGCAGATGACCTCCTGTTACTGGGAGTCAGATATCACAGCTGTAACTCTCTGAGCTCCCCTCTCCCATTGCATCAGTTGGGCAGCAGCTGCTCTTCACACAGTTATTTTCCTCTCCTCTGAGTAAAGTTACCCAGATGCTATTATATCAATATTGAGACCCTCTGACTTTTATATTACACTTACATTGTGGCTATTATTTGCATGTTTATGCTTTCCTGTGGGTATAGTTACCTGATCCTATTATCTGTGTAGTTAGTTATATCTTCCTAAGGGTCTACTTACTTCACCAGCTGTACTTAAATTGTCTTCCACAGCTGTAGTTACATTGTCAGATTTATATAAATAGTGTGGTTACAGTCAAGCAGGCAATGCTTGCAGTGCTGCAGTTATTTATACAGCACAGGGATCCCATGGCATAAATACCTCACTCAGAGGCTGAGTTACACTGCTCCGTGCATAAATAATTGGTGGGAAGGTGGCTCTCGATCACACAACTCCTACTTCAGAGGAGAGCACAGCACAGAGAAGGGAGACAGCGAGGTACCGGCCCCTGTGCCTGCACACCCGCAAGGGATGTGTTAGCTTCAGAACTCCAAATTTCTCAAAATTTCTTTTCTCAGACAGAAAATATCTCATGTTGTTCAGTATCAATTTTCCAGGTGAACCGATGTACCTGCCTAAAGGACTTGTACTATTTCCATCATTGCAATGTCTCAGTACCAAGGCTCATAAAACAAAGTCCAGTACATACAGGTTAAGTGGCAGCAACGAGGTACAGTGTGACACCAGGTACACTAGGAACAGAAAACCAATTACTTGCTCCTAAAGGATGAGGAGTTTCCCTGCTACTGTGCCACCAGTTCATCAACAGAAATGAGTATGTTGATGCAGCAGGTTAGTACATGGCAGATCAGATCAAAGGTCCACCTAAGCTCATAGCTCCTTCTTATAACAGCAACCACACATCGCAGCATAAGAAAAAAAGATGAAAACTGGACAAATCCAGATGGAAACTAGTCCATCTCTACCTTCAGTTCCAGTCCCTCTTCCCCAGCCCATATTCATATATTCACCTCAGTTAACATCTGCCCTGCAATGCTGTAAGAGAGCTGTACTTGCATAGATGTCTGGGATAGGACTCCACCAGCAAATCTCTCCTCATTTTCTTCAGGCACCAAGCTCTCTTTGGCTTCCATGGGGAAGATTACGTTGAGCAACACCTGCTGCTCTGTCAGAAGCATTTTGCACTAATATGAATCACTGTCCTTCCTGACAGTGTTCAGATCCACACACATCTTAAGAATTGGCAGAAGGGATTGCTACAGCAAGCAAAGCCAGTAGCTCTGCAGAGATTTGAGAGTTTGACAGGGAATCTCCTCAAGGCAGCATCTCAGTGAAAAAATACAGGAGTTCAATGTGATGGGTCTCAGAAGAGAGACACTTAAATGCTCCACTTTAAAACTTTATGTGAAACAGTTTGGAAGTGGCGTCCTTGGAGCAGAAGTGGCAAGAGACTCTCCACCAGCCTACAAAAGGGTTCACCTCCACTCTGGTGATGTCACCAGTGGAGTCCTTGGCACCAGGAAGGAATATTTGCAGCTCTCCTCCAGTGCAATGGTGAAATAAAAGCCCTTTTCTAAATAATAATGGGAGGGAAAAAAGCCAACATGGTTTCTGTGCAAGTGTAAAATTTGGGGAGTAGTCAAACATCCAATACTTTCTTGTTTCTAGTTTCTCTGCAGATCTCCATTAAAACATCCCCAAGGACACACACTACATGTTGTGGCAGATGAGATTTTTTTTTTTTTTTACCATGTAGGATTTCCCTTTGTGACACCTTCTGTCTATGTAAGATTTTCCTATTAGAGAAATTCCAGTAAGGCAACAAACCTTTAATATAATTTTTTAATTGCAAAATTAAGTCCTAACAAAATAGGTGATCTCAAAAAATGTCCTCCAATTACAAAGTAGTACTTAAATTATGATATAATTTATATTTGAAATGAGGTGTCAGCATAAATGCTTAGTCCAGGCTTATCAGATTGTTTGGGGTTTTTTTAATGTCATAAAAATTACTCACTCTTCAGTGTTATCTCTGTACTTTCAGTCTCAACAGAAGTCCTGGAAACATTAAAGAAAATGCATTTCCCACCATCACATACCCAGTCCTCAAGTGCTTCAATTCATAACATCTGAATCCATGAGACACCATTTGATCAGCAGTGGCAGCTCTCTTCTAACACAAACCATTATCTTTGGCCCAGTTTTCTTTTACTGAGCTCAGCAGTGTATAATTTCCTGAAGAACATCTTCCAGAAAGGCATTCAATCATGATATGAAGGTATCGAGAAATGTTAACTCTCCTCTATTCTTTACCTCCTTAATCTCAATGATTATCTAAAATTACTCCTTAAAACATTCATCACTCTTCTCCTGTAGATTCATCTGGCTCCATCTTTCAGCCATTAATTCCTCTTATGCATCTCTCTGCTAGACTCAAGAGTTTTTCAATAGCCAGTATTTTACCATAGTAGGAATATTTATTTATAATCTGTAACTAAGCCACTGCAAAATTATGTTGATTAGCAAACTAAACAGACTCAGATAATACTTCAAGGTGTACCCAACCATCTAGAAACATTTCTGCCTTTGGCAAAACAAAGTTTGAAGCTCAGCAATCGCTAGGGATAAAAAAAAAGGACTTTTCTTGTACATCTGCTGCAGGCTAAGATACTGGCTAATATAACCCATCTAAAATCTAAATCAGAAAATCTCTTTCAATCTCTACCTCTCTCTTACATGTTCACAACAAATGCCCAGATGACAAATTTCTCTGTATGAAGAGTGAGTTAGTCCTGATTCCTTGATACCACGTAACCTTTCCTTCTTTCACAGAGGCATATAGGATACCCTAATCTTATCAAGAGGCTCCATTAGGCTTGGATTCCCTTGAATACCCTAGGAATCAAACAGGTTATTACCTGAATGTATTAGATCATATCCATCAGATAAATGCTTTTTATGCCTATAGATGTTATGATTCCCAGGTAAACAACTGAAACAGTCTCTCTGTATATCTTATAAAAATCAAAGACTTCATCACAAGTAAAAATATTTTTTTTTTTTAAGAAAACAGTCACACACCATGATAGAAACCAAGACAATCTTCTCCCAGGTCTCTGTCCTTACAAGGCAGCACAATTCACAGGGGCAGCCACTTAGACAATTTGACAAATCTCTACACTCATGACCTTAAGGACAAAGTATTAATTGTGTATTTGAGGCACAGTGAATAGAGAGACTGACCATGATGCCTTAAGAGACCTCTAAAAACAGAGACTAGACAAGAATGAGGGAACAAAAGGTATTTATTTGAAAGGCCTTCAAAGGTACTCTCTGGGGAGTCAGAGGCCACTGCCAAGATGGACCCCAAGATGGACAACAGGTCATGAGTTCCTCACACTTTTATAGATTTGGTTCATTTTCATATCAGGGTTAATTCCCCAATTAAAGCTTCAGTTTAATGAGGTAATTTCCCCTCAGCTTGCCCCCCTTTCAGAGGCTTTTGGTTTATGCTTTTGGGCCTAGGACAGTCTGAGTGTCCTTGAAGAGCAGGCCAGGAGAGGCTTTGTTATGTTTAACCATCACGACAGAGTAGAAGTGAACAGGCTACAAGAAACTTCAGAGTTACACACTAAGCAACACAAGGCCTGTAAAAATAGGAAAGTTAAACCCAAAGGCATCAACCAGAACCTTGGTCTTACGTGCTAGTCTGATCTTTGAGGCATAGAATGTGTCAACAGGCTTTTCACAGGCAAAACTTGTTTGATGGCCTTTGTAAAATAAATGTTACAGGTTTCTTTCTTAATTTAAATACGTGGCCACAAGCTGTGCTTTTCCAATCACCAAGCTTAAGCCTCAAAACATCTGTACATGAGTACAAAATTTTATGCACCTGAAACAGTTTTCATGTGCCTGTGTTGGCAGGACCAGATATTTTAGATCCAGACATGGATCTGTAATAATTATAAAAATTTTGTCCAAATCCTGAGATTATTTCAAATGATACTGCAAGGACATACTTAAATACCAAGAGATAAAAAAACCCTAACTTTTACCATTTTCTAAGCTTATTCAAGGAAAAAATGCAATTACAGAACAACTGTTTGGGGGAACCAAATTCGACAGCAACAATGGTAACTAGGAGGTAGAATACATTCCCCTAATTGTGCAGCCAAAACCTGTGTGCCTCAGTAGCCCACACACAGATGCAAATACGAAGCACTGGAGTGTCCATGTCCTGATTTATCCAACCATGAATAACAGACATGGTCAACAGCCAGGCTGAGCATGGCTGGTAGAGGACAAGACAGCAGGGAGTGTTTGCACTGCCAGATTTTTGGTCAGTTTGGGTGGGTAGGTGACTCTGCATTATCCACAGAAAAGTCAGTATTGCAAACTGAGTACAAAACTACAGGTCAACAACAGGTTCCTCCCCCTCCAACTCACATCTGCTCTTTGCATTCCTCAGCAGCAGCAAATATGACAAAACCAATTACACCCAACCCATCACTCATCCTTCCACTACCAAATACCAAAACCCTGTAGCTTTCCAGGCCATAAAAATACAGCTTCCGCCTCCTCAGTTGACCAGTTAAACATGTTTCTCTGCCAACAGCAAATTTAACCTTTCTGGCCACACAGCAAGGGCTGCTCCACAAGCCCAGTGCAGCAGAGTAATGCAGGACTGGCAAGTCACATCCAGGAGCCCTGGGGTTGCCTCTTTCAGTGTCAGTCACCATGGTGTCCACACACTGCTAAAAACAGCAGGACTGCCCTCAGCAAAACTAAGCAGCTGATTTTGCACAAATTAAATTTGGCAAAGATGCTAAATGTCATGGAGTGAGACACTGAGATGGCAGTGTTTAGCAAAATGGGGGGGAAAGCTCTTTCCATCTCTCTGGGAAGAGGTAGGCTTTGAGGAGGTTTGTATGCAATTTGAAGCAGCAGATGATAATACAACCTGATTCTGATTGTAATAGCTTGCTATAAGTGTTAAATGTGCCCCATTACAAAGAAAAATTTGGCTTGCTACAGGTAATTTTCCCCCTCTTTGTAATTATTCTGGGCACTTCTGCTGATATCCAAACCTGGCCGGGTGTGCAGCTCTAACATGGGTTGGCCTGCACAGGTTTCTCAGGTTTGCACACATTCTCTGCCATATTCAGCCCAAATTCAAATGTCTGTCTTGTTCAGGCTGCATATTCAAGAAACATTAGATGTAGCACACGTGCTAGACATTATGCTTAAGAGAAATTTTCTTTGTGTCCTCATCTCCTCCACATTTCAATACCAGTTTTCTATTTTCTTCCTCTGCTCTTCAGCTCAATTTAAGTCACACCATGAAGCTGACACAGGAAGAACACCAAAATCCTACCCCAACTTATGACAATTTTTAGAGCAATTTCATCCTATCATCCATGAGCTATTAGTTTGGATTTTTTCTCCTATGCAATCTGTCTCCTGATGACAAAAAGAAGTAATTATCAGTGATACTTTTTCTCTTTTGTAAATACTGGAGATGGGATAAAACTGGCCATTTGATTCAGAGTTTCTTCAGAGAACTGGGGAGATTTCAAATTTCCAGATCCCAGCTCTACCGTACAGTTTAGGTTCCTGGTCACTTTGAATCTCAACAAGATTAAAATGATGCAAGAAAAACACTTCCATTACATTATTTTCCACATTTCCACATCCACGAAAACCTGGAGAGCACCATCTCTGACCTCCTACATTCTGATACACACACACAAGCACATTTGTAGCACAGTTCACAGTGTGTTCATTAGCACCTCAGTTAACTCTTCCTGGGTGTCTCATTGCAGCAAATGGGCTTTTCTTTCACTGTATCCAAAACCTAGAAAAGATCCCCATCTCTGCCCACCTGGGAAGAGATTTCTCATAGAAATTAAGAAAAAAAGAAATCTGAGGGACAGTTCCATGTCCTTAGGAATGACCCAAGAGGCTGGTGCACAGCATGGTTCAGCACTTCAGGCAGGGGGGTTAATGGTCAGGAACATAATACAATGAGATTTACTTTCTCTATACCATCTTTCATAGAAGAGAGAGGACTGCTCTAAGGATTAAGAACAAGAGTTTCATAAAAGCTTCTCAAGCCAAGAAGAAACAAAAATATGGTTTAGCCAAAATGAAGCTCCCATTATGGAGGTCCAAAGGCCCGGACATGAGATCAGTGCCACTGTGGGCCACCCTCTGCAGCACAGAGGCTGCTTGATGGGTGGGACAGAAGTCCTGGACAGATCTCAAAACACACAAATCTCCCACAGGTGATGAAGAGCTCCTTACTTTCACCACAGCAGTTCAATCACACACTGAATGTTCAGTTCAAACAGACCAGGGCTGCTGACCTGCTCTTAGCACAGCCATTGCCACCTCTGATAGCACATGACAGCATGAGAAACGTGATGTCACATGGACTGAAGGCAGCAGATGCTGATAAACGACCTAATAGCAGGCAACTAAAAATAAACAAGCAAGCTATCAACAGAGCCTCTGTATTTAGGTCCTCCCCATTGATACCTTGTTGTTGAAACTAGTTATATAAGGGAAAAAATACACAAACTAACTTTACAAAGCCTCTGACAATGGGTCTGATTCTGGTCTCTGTTCAAGGAGAGCAGTTCCTGACTGCAGAGCTTGAACACTCTTACATAAGAAATGCAGAGGCGGCAGACAAGGTTGACATCTGTGCTCCAGTGATGCCCAAAGGGATTCTGTCAGTGACTAAGATGGAACAACAATCACCCCCAGAAGTAAAAATTATTGCAAGAAACAACTTCTCCATATTCAGACTGTGCAGACCAGCTCTAAGTGAATTCACAAGTTGCTTCCTAGCTTGGATTTGTTTCTCTCTCTGTTGCTGACTGGACACACTTTTCCCCTTGTGAGAGCTCATATTCTGCAAATCTCAGTGCTCAATTTTGGAAGAAAATTCACCAGGAGCCTCTCAAAATTAATTCCTGTTGGATGAAATGCAGCACTCAGAAGACTGTTGGCATTTAACCTGTCAAATTAAAAATCAGAGGGTATTCCCAGAGTGGCCAAGCCTTATGATTTTACCGAGAGTCTTGACATTTAGTATTTCTTTTAAATCTGCAGTTCCCGAAGGCAAATGTGAGAATCTCAATTTTCATTTTGGAAAAAGCCACATTTCTAAACTTCACAATTACCAACAAAAAGGCTCTGAAAACGTAAACTGACTGTGTCTTAAAGGCTAAGGAATCACAGTTCATATCAAGGACTCCAAATGTATTTACAAAGAGAAAATAATTTAACATCTAAACTCACATTTTGAGGCATTAGGGATAGCAAATCTAGCTAAAGAGAATTCATTCAGGAGAATATTTCAGTACTAGAAAATGAAAGGTGGAAGAAGAGTCAAAAACAACTCAATTTTGCACATGACTGAACAGACCCAAAAAATCCATCACAAAATATTTTTCAAAGTTCTAAGGGTAACAATAAACAGAAAAATATTAGGGAGACACAAGGCAGTGCAGAACAGCAGTGAGGGCAGAGGAAAGACACTGAGAACCACCACATGCCTCTTACTCTAATTCAGGACCACAAAACCCCAAAGGATTGTTGTTCCAGGCAAGGGTGAACAAGCAAAGATGATTTTAAAGCATTTCTGCATCCACACTACACATACCTGAGCCAGGAAAAGCTGCTGGGGGATTTCAGCAACTACATCTCCAGAATATTGACAGGATCTAATTCCTGATTTATTACTTGGGTGTTCTTTCACGCAAGGGGCTGATGAGCTGTGGCTGAAGATGAGGGGGGTTCTCACTTTTGAGCACACCACACCATCACTGCCTGTGAAACAGTTCCTCTGTTCCACAGCTTGGAGCAGCATCCCATACTTGCACAGACAGTTCTGTCCTGCTGGACAGGAGAGCCTTCAAAGCCACCACTGACTCTGAACACCACTGGTATCTGGATCCTCAGTTCTAAGGGCTAAAAACTCAATTCCTGCAACACAGCACTTTTCACAAAGCATCTACTAACCTACGTGCCCAAAAGTAGTTTCCCCTTCTACAATTACTGTCAAGATCCTCGAGTACATTTTCACTTATAGCCAGAGGATAAAACATGCCAAAAAGCTGTAAAATAACTTTGGTCCCTGCAGCCACTCTGTGCCACATAGGTTCATAAATCACCTCTCCAAATATTGCCTTTAAATCAGGATTTGAGGTGAGCAAATAACCCTTCAAACCATCCATTTTGCCTCCACCTCCTGCAGTGATTTGCAGGAGAGCAGCAAGGTGCTCACCCCATGGCCACTTAGAACACCACTGCAGCCAGAAGAAGCTCTTCAAGTGTCCAGCCTCTTCTGAGAGTACAAGGAGGGTGTTTTCAGTTTTAAAATATGCTACTGAGAGTGCAGGCTACCACCTTGCCAGCCTGAAAGGAGCTCTTGAAGTAACAAATTACTTCTGTTGTTCCTACCAAAACAGGGTATCACTCATCCTGACAGCATAATGTATGTGCTCCCCACAGCTCTGCAATGCATGAAGCCACCCGTGCAATTCAGAGCCATTTTACAGTAGGGCACTACAGGGTTCATATCTTTATGTAGTTAAACAAATTCTCTATTTCTTTATTGTTCATTCGACACACAAAGATGTAGCCATTATGCAGGCCCACTTGCTTGTCACAAAAAAAAAAAAAAAAAAAAAAAAAAAAAAAAAAAAAAAAAAAAAAAATTTACATTTAGCCTCCCGGGCTCCATTTCCTCCTGAAAATTTTGAAATGCTCACAAGCCAACAGAGCAAGAGAAGAAAAGCTGCTTCATTAGTTACTTTTCAAGGTGAAAAGTTAAGGGCAAAATTAAGGAGCCAAGTCTCACTCAGATTTAAGGCCCCTCTACACTTGATCCAACTATAATAATTAGCAGGTTTCTACCTCTAAGCCCCCATTTCACACCATAAACTTACAGGAACCTAGAGATAGCAACATAAAAACCTCCAACACCAAATGCATTTCAGTTTCCCTAGGGTCCAAAATCCCAGGCGTTTCCATAACCTCCAGGATCAGCTTTCCCAAGCAAGGGTTTGAATATTACAGGGTTGGTTGCCAGAAGAAAATTAAATAAAGAATAATTAATTAGTAATAGGTTCTCTACAACAGGGTAAAAGCAGCAGCTGAGAGCACAGACACCATCTCCAGAGCTGCTTAAACTTGCCCAGACAGATGGTCTGCCCTCAAGTGGGAATTCAGTCAAGCCTCATGCATTCCTTGGCCAGCCACTGACCATGCTGTCTGGGATAATGGCAGGAACAAGGGAGTATGGGAGGCATGAAAAACCCCATTGAACCCCAGCTGATTTGGTTGCTTTACCTTCTTTTTCACCTTCTCTGTTGCTCCTGATTGCCCTTCAGCAAATGCTGTGACTGACAGGTACACATCAGCTTTCCCCCTACCCTATCCAGGACCGTGAAATTGCAAAAAAGTTGCAAAAAGAATTATGAAATAAATACTCTTCTATCTGATCTACTACAGCTCTCACATGACAGCTGCTGCTTTCCAGGCTCCTCTTTATCCTTCTGGCAAAGAACATTAAAGAAGCATCCTGGAAATTAAAGGCAGCTGGAAAGGAGCCCATGGCAAACACAGTCCCAGGGAAGCCAGAGAGCAATGGTAACACAAAAATCTGGCTGGCACATGAGCTGCACATCCAACCAAACCCTTCCAACCCCACTGCTTTGGTCTTTCTGCATCCGCACAACTACCACTGCAGAAAATGAACAAGAGTGTCACCGTGTCCCTTTGGTGAGCTAAACCAACTCCCTGAGCACATTTGTTTATCAAAGAAATCAAAAACTGTGTCATTTGCCATTACTGCTCCGTTTATACCACATTCAGAACATTAGGCCCTTTTGTTTATTCAGCACTATATGATTATGTGATTGCTCTGACGTGAGGCGGGTGGAGAGAGCCAGAGCGTGGGGAAGAGAGCAAGGAGGCAGAATTGCATTTATTTTCACAGTTCCTCTTGGACAGGAACTCATTAAAGTTTAACTCACATCCTTCCAAGCAATCATAGCACATAAACAGAATGGAATATACAGTGCAAAGGAAGTTCTCTGAGAGGAAAATAGCCCAGACTTAGTACAAAGTGGGTGGTACCCTGCTCACTGTCCCCAGGCTGCTTTTTTGTCTATGTGGTGCTGCTCCACACTTCCCTCTTTCCAAGAAAGCATGAGGCCAGAGCCTCTCCCATAAGAGTTTGACCTTGTCCTTGATCATTTTATATTGTCTAAGTAGATGACCCTCTACACTTCACAGAAGGAAGTCTTTGCTGATAAAAGCCAGACTCTTACTGCAGTCGGGGGGGAGGAGGACAGGGTGTCCCAGTCAAACCTGAACACAGGCAATACTGCATTGCTCTTGAAACTGCTCTAGTTTCCATGTAAAGCCAGATGCAATGCAAGTTTGCCCCAGGTTCAGCAAGACATTAACATGTTGAAGGATGGAGGCAGAAGGGGAATTCACACCTGCGTGTTTTTAGTTATTACACAGGAAAAGGACAAAAGGGCAGGAAAGGAGAGCAGTCACAGGGAACTTTGCCTGCCAAGGGAAAATCTGGGCATCTCAATCAAAACCAACAACCCCCAGAAGTGCCATTTTACTTTCTTCTGACTTCGAAAAAGTCTGACGACACAGTGATCTTTGACACTAAGGAGAACAGGTGCAGAACAAAGGTGCTTTTGGGCACCTTTCATTCTTACTGCTGAAAGAATGCAAGGGAAGGCAAGGCAAAACCTCAGTAAAACTCCCAGACTCCCAGTAAGACTCCCAGACCTAGGCCTGGATCACCTAAACTGTGCACAAGTAACTGTGAAAACAGGATGGAAATGAAAGCACTTGGGCTCCCAGTGCTGCTGCTGGCATTTTGAATGTATCTTTACTAGAATTGCTGTCAGAGAGGGTAGAATAGTGGGACAAAGCCCAACCTCAGAATTCTGTTCCTCCACTAAAGGCAGGAACAGCCAGGGGAAATGCTTAAAGGCAGCTCCACACCTAAGCCCAGAAGAATGGGATCCTAACTCTTGCTACTGCTACTTGCATGCATCCTGAAACTATCAGAAAATTGATTCAATTGTCCTCCTATTGAATTTTTTAGGATTTTTAAATTTATTTATTTGTCCCTGTCACTAAACAGCTCCCTAAACCCAGGTCTTGGAGGGCACAGTTTTAATTAGCCCTTAGCAGTCTCTAGGTGAAAAGTGACCCCACAGAAGTTGGCAGGGATGGTTGCTTGGCCCTGTGCATGCTGAATCACAGAACAGTTGATGATGGAAACTCTGGCACAATTATTCTCCTCCCTCTCTAACCTCAGGCCATGCAGGGCACTTTCAGGAGCAAATCTGCTGTGGGTATGGGGACACAATCTCAACCAGGAACACCAGAAACAAGGATCTGTCCTTTGCCTCTCTTGCTGGAGACAACCTACCTTGGCTGCCACAGGGGTAAAGGTAACCAGCTACCTCTGTTGATAAAGTCTGGCAATTTTCCTAGCCCTAAAGCTCTCTCCTAAGCTCCCCATTTGCTTTTTTAAGCCAGTTCCTTCTTGGCCTATTCACTATGGGTGGGGGATTGTCCAGAGCCACTCATTTTCCTTCTGCAAATCAGACCTGAAGTGTCTGAAAGATTATGCAGCATCAACAAGAGGCAACTTCAAAATTTAACTGGAAAATTTCATTTTGTATGTGCTTACAGCAGCTCTGTTCCACTCTAAAAAATGCATACAAAGACAGACATCATCATCATCTAGTGAATCAAGACATCTTATCCATCACTAAGTAAAAACATCAAAGAGTATATGGAAAAAAACAAACAATCTATCTGCTCCCTTCAAAATGTAATGAGCACCCTTTCCTGGCCAGAAAGTGCCTGCCATGACCACCCCAAACACAAGTATCACCTGGAAACACTTATAAAACTGCACCTTTGTAAAAGAAATCTTGCTCAGTTACACAGAGCGGAATAAAGTATTGGAAGCCTTTCATTTAATCCTTAACTCATTATGGATGTAAAATCTGGATCTTGTAGCACTCGGATCCTTCATCAACAAAGGCATTTCCCAAGCAGGCAGCTGAGGTCCAGCAGCCCTGGAGAAGAAACAACCTTAACTGCTTATTGCTCTGCTGGGCTTCACACACTGTTTGCTCTTAAATCTCCCTCAATTTCTGCCTGGTGACACATGTCTCTTCAACACTGTCTTTAAAGCATTTCAGGTTGTTGGATGGCACCAATAACTGGAAAAGCAATTGCCTTCAAGTTTTAAAGAAAAAAAGAGAGAATTCAACTACCACAGTGCAAAAGCACTCATTAGGCTACATGTAAATTTTGCTGCCAGTTCAGCTCAGATTTTCTTCTTTGTATTTCAGATCTTTCATTTCAGAGAGCTGGACCTGAATGCCTTGGCATCAAATTCCTTGCAGAAGCATACTGACCCCGTCACACAGCTAATAATCTCTTTTCTCCTGTTCTGTCTCACCTTGAAGTATAAGCATCTGTCATTATCCAGAAATCAGCAGCACTGAAAAAATAAGCAGCCTTTCAAGTCAGGCAGTTGGCTGCTCCTCATGTCCTTCCATGAACTCAACCTACTTTCACCTCTTTAATTGCCTGCAAAGATTGAAACAGGTTTGCTGTGCGCTGACTTTGCAAACCACACACTGAAATGGGAACACTTTGGAATAAATTACACCAAGAACTAACAGGTAGACAAAGAACTCAGAGGGAAACCTATCAGCATATGAATAAATGGATTTGCTGTGCCAAGACGCTGTGGCTAACGAGTTAAAGAGGCACGATGCCCCTTGAGCATCCCAGTGCTGAGCTCTGCCTCTGTCATTTGTAAGGCAGGAGTTGCTTTTCCCCTGACAAATGCCACATACAACAGCCACAGATAGGAAGTTGTGTTGCTGTTATGCCCAGGAGACAGATGCCACCAAAGGATAGAAGCAAAACTACTATAATCAGTCTGATGGCAATAAAAAAACAAAAATCAATGTTGTCCTAGTCCCTTCCACACTGAAATGTATTATTTGCAATTCTCTTAGTCCATGTTCTATGATTTCTGCCTTGTTCCCTGCAAGCAGCAACTACCAAAACCTCAGCCTATTAACTGAAACAGGGTCCAGAACTTTGAAGTTATTGCACTTACCACTGAACTAACAACAACAAAGACACAATGAAAAGACCGTGACAGATGGCCAATCAGCTCCCCAAACCCAGCTAGTTACTGGGGCTATTTAACCAAAGGTAACATACACAAAAAACCAAGCATGTTAGTGAAATAGAGTTGTCCTGGAGTTGATTTGTGGTTAGCCTCTAAACAGGGTCCATTCTCCCATGAACCTAGCCCAACTTTGAGTTGCCTGGACATAAGGAAAAATCTGCTCTTATAAACACTTAATAGATTTTGATTTTTTCCCAAGTGCTAAGCACACACAGTTCTTTTTAAAGTCTCCTCAAAGTGTAGGAATGCAGAGGTAGACCATAAATTTTACCTCCCAGGTTCTTCCATGTCTAGCTTAGTTATGCTGTGCTTTATTTTGTTGCAATATTGACCTTAAACAACAACTGAAAAAATAAATCACTACGGCTGAGCCACACATTCAATCTCATTCCTGCTGCGTGCTCAGACTAACTTCAATGCTACTGAGCTTTGCTTCTTGGGTACCCTTAAAAGGGCTGCACTGTTTTATTAGAGTATCTTGAAAAAGAGCTAGCAATAGGAGTTTCCTCAACCCTCCTTTCTTACTACCTCAGCAGAGTTGCTCTTTGCTCTGCAAAAGTGTTCTGCTTTTCCCTTCAACTACAGGAGAAACTTCAATCAATACAGTTAACCCAGGCTTGGGGAAGCCTGGAGATGGTCTAAGAAAACCAAGAGCAAAGAGGCTGAAGCAGATGCAGGAAGGAGGACCCAGCTAGGTTATATGCAGCTTGTAAGGAGTCTCCTCTACCTGAAAGAAGAAGATAAAGAAACTAAGAAGAGACTTGATTGCTAGTGTTTGACCCCAAACCAGCCTCCTGTAGATATGGAACCCAACCTGTGGCACCAGGGAAAATCCCTTCTGAGGGATTCTGCAAAGCACCAGCCACCTCCCACAACCACGTGGAAGATTCAATCCCTCTCATTCCTACAGCAGGCAGGGACTTCAGGGGACATTCTGCCCTAAATCAGTTTGCATAAAGACAGAGATTTTACCTCCCCCCTATACCTTGATCTAAAAACAAGAGTAAATTTGAATATGGGCATGGCTGCAGCCACTGCAGATGGGCAGGAAAATGGTGATCTGCTCATCTCAGTTGCTCTCTGCAGGTTTGGAAACCCATTTGTCAGACCTGTTCATCTGCCATTAAAATGTACCCAAGAGAGGCACATGGACAATTTAACAGGGAAACAAAGTGGTAAAAGACAAAGAAAAGGAAGCAAAAAACATCACTTGAAATAAAATAATAGAAAGTATTTGCTACACTAAAAAATCATTACAATACTCAGAGCATGCCTGGACAACAGCAATCACATTTCACTTATACAGATAACACAGCTGAAGGATTTAATCAGACATCGACAAATGTCTGATAATTGCCATTTCCAAAAACCAGCTAGTGCCTCCTGTGGGATCTGGAACACATCATTTGTCCCCGCTGCAGGAAGCACCACGCTGACACCCTCCATCCACTCAGCTGTCCTACTGTCTGGCCTGACTCCCCATGATTATCCCAAAAGCCAGCCAGCAAAGGAAGAAGAAAAAAAAATGAGTAAAATTCATAATTGGTGGGAATACATGATTTACCACCATCAAAACCTACCAGACTGGAGGGATATGATGCAACACCTGGCTAAGGAGAAGTCAGAAATTTACTCTAAGTGAGAGCAATCAGAGATAAGTTCACCCATGCCCTCTTTTCCCCATTACCCACTAACATGAAAGCTTCAGGAGTTTGTGTTTCCTCAGACACAGAACAAAAGCACTAATAGTCCCCAAGGGTATCACAATTTTCTGCCAAGTTGGTGGGGGGAATGTAGAATATTCCTTTGAAATACATAATATCCATTCTAATTTTCAAAAAGCAGTATTAAACACAATGACCTTCTAAAAACTAAGGATTCCCACTCTAAAAAAAAAAAAATCCTGATAGTCTCTTTCCAAAAAACTAATAGCTATCTGAATAGTGCACTTGTTGTTGCACTAGTTGTTTTTATCACTGTTTAGATCAGTGCCTAAGGCATAAAAGTAACTGTCATTCCCAAAGCAAGTATTTCTCTGTATATGGGCTCCAAGCAGAAACCTACTGACGTCATGGCAATAGCCAAAACGTCAGCCCACCTTAGGACTTGTCCATATCAGAATCATTGACATGAAAGAGCACACATTGATACTCCCATCTGCAGTTTCAGTGCCTCCAACAGCTTCATGCATCCAAAGAGTTCCTGGATTATTAATCTTTGGCATCTCCTCTAGGATTTAACCCAATCTGCTGCTGCCTGCCTTATAAACAGAATGCTTGGACCAGAACAGATGAGAACATGAGTCCTTCCAGGCACCACTGGAATTTTGGTCCGCAGAGATAATGAGTCTTTGGGGCCCCCTAACAGCCCTCCAGGATATACTCCTGTATCACATAGACAACCCCCAGTCTATGCACACACAACCCCAGCGGGGCCACATTTGCCACAGCCTGACCCTTGACAGCCATTTTCAGGGTGCATAGAGCCAGTCTTGAGTCCATAAACATCTCCTCTCTTCAACCTGAAACCAAGATTAGTTTCCCAAAGGTTGACTCAAATCAAATCAGACTCGTTTTCAAAACGGTTTGAGGCACAGGGAAGCAATCACATTTTTTTATTTCCAGCAGGGAGGAAAGGTCATTCCCCAAACCACAGCTCCTATGCCATCATTACCTGTGGGTGCTCTGGCAAATGCAGACTGAGAGCAGCTACTCACTCAGATACACTGAGCCCTTGCTTTGCTGTTTCCTGCTTGCTGCTTCTTTCTCCCAGTGCTCCTGGGAGGTTTCTCAAATGCTGCCAACTCCTCAAGGAACCCAGGCTGCAGGAAGATTTTCTGCCTAACCCACATCAACAGTCCAAAAATCTTCCAAAATATGTTAGATCTCAGCAAGGAATTAATGGTATGTCCTCTAATAGCAGCCTGCACAAAAAAGTGAGACCCAGACCAAGAGTGGGCTTTGGAGCTAAGCACAGCACCTCCATGAGCTGCTCAAGCATCCCAGCACAGGACCTCTTTTAAAATGTGGGTACAGTCTTTCAAATCATCCTGTCACTCCTGCTAGAGTGCGAGTCAAACAGGGAACTGCTTGAAATATGTCCTCTCACATCACTACACTGAAACAAGAAGCTGAGGCAGGAAGAAATCAGAGATTTGTTCAGCATGGTCTAGAATGAGCAGGATAAATGACCATTCAGATGTGTCTGCTTTCCTGTGGTTGCTGCTGGAAGACAGCAGTGCCCCACTACACACCTCAGCATGTTCAAAGAGGTCGTTTCCACCAGGTTCTTTTTAACTGTGTACATCTCTGTTTATCCTGATTCCTGCTGCTGCAGGCATTTGCAACATCTTTGCAAGAGATATAGAAATGAGCAGACCCTAATGAACGATTTGCCTCATCTGCCAGCCTGCACTCCACTGTATCTCCCCATCATGCTCCAGCCTGGCTTGCACTGGAGAGCAGGAAGGACTGCTGTCCACCCAGAGTGCAGTGTCACTCCACCTATTCCCAAATTACCTGGAGCATGAGAGCAGACCTCAAACAAGATCAAGCTCTCCTTAATATCAGTTCCTGACAACTTGCATGGAAAAAGACATCTTTGCATTACTTTTCTGGCTTCCATCAGACATCAGCAAAGACCCACAGGTACCTTTGGTTGCTGTTGCTTTCCAAGCTCTAAGTGACTGACAAATCCAGAGCAAAATTTACACTAATTCAGTAATCATCCTGTATTTATTGAAAGGCTTATAATCTCCTGAGCAAAGAAATTCAAAAGGCTTAAGGAAGGGAAAAGCTGATGACAGTAGGGCATGCAAAGAGTCACTCATAATGGCATCTTAAGAGGGTCTCTAATCAACAGGACACACATGGCACAAGGAGTCAGATTAAGTACAGCCGTCTTGCTAAAATGATTTGAACTGTGATGTGGGCATGGAAATGAGGCAGGCAAATAAAAGCATGTAAAAAAGTGGGATAAAGACAGAGACAGGTCTGCATTATGATATTAGTCAGGTCACCAATGAACATTTTGAGGCTGAGAGTCAAGCTGTCGGTTTCCCGGTGGTTCTTTGGATGTTTCAGCTAAATGGGAATTTTCTTGTCATCCGTCAACATTTGGATGCGACTCATTTTTCTTTCTCTTCTCCTCATATGCACTGTGCACCCTTTCATGTGTATATGCCTGCACAAGGGTTCATTTACATTCACACAAATGTACCTGTGTATTCTTGGCATATCCTGGTTATTCTAAGCCAAGAAAAGAGCATTTTAGCCACAAAGTAGCTGCAGACTGTGCCCTGACAGTGCCATCATTTCCCTCCCTGTCCTATCACGGTGCCTTATATTTCATACGCTGAAATCACAAGACATCATTGCCTCTAGAACTGACAGGAGAGCAGTCTTCACAGTCCATTTAACCTCTCTATTCAAATGGCAAATCGATTTTTCGTGACGCAGACATCTGTCCCAGTAGGGACTAAACCAACATTCACCAAATTATTCTTCCCAGATTACAGAGGAGCTATCAGATAGTAAAGACTTCTCTGACAGTGACTCAAGCTTTATTTGAATCACTGCTGGAAAGATGAAAGCCTTCCCACTTTGTGAGACAAATGTGAGAAAAATCATCCCCTTGTGAAGAGCAGAGCACACAAAATGTCTTGTTCCCAGGGCACAGGGAACATCCGTGAACCTTCTGGGAGCTGAAGTGCTACTCAGGCACACTTACATCACTCCTGAAGTTTACTCCCAGCATCCAAAGATCTGGGACCATTGGGGTGTTGAAATCATGTGGGAGGTTTACTCAGGCTTGCAGAACTCAGCACAGAGCAGAATAATATCCTTGCTGCACCTGGAGAATGAAAACTAAAGCAAGATTTCCTCCAGAAATCTATTTGATCAGCCTTACATTAAAAACATCACCGTTCAGAAAGAAAAAGCCAAATGGCCTCTCACTCACTGGCTGAACAAGAACATTTCCCACATTGCTGATGCCATGATCATTTTTTGTCTTTTCTTTTATACCCCTGTTATACCTTTTTACAGCTTCTGTATTCTTAGTGCATTTTGCCTACATTCTTGGCCTTGTTTGTTCACTTGAGCCTCTCTTTGGGGAATCTTTGATAGATATGCTAATTGGTAAGACCTATAATGTTATACCAGATCTTTTGGGGGTGGGCATTGCAGGGTGCATTTTGGTGCATTCAACCTGGATGTAGTGCACGTAAGGAACCTTAAAAGAAATACCAAGGTAAAATCCCTTTTTCCCTTTTAACTGTGTTTGACTCTTGATTTTAACACCAGGAAAAGGCATCATTGCAACACCCTGTGGTAGCCAAGACAAAGACAAGTTTCCCTTAGACAAGCTTGCCCAGGATTTTTCACTACTCCGAACTCCCCAGTTACTAAAAGCCTCAGAACAACCTTCTCCAAGCAATTCCAGCAAGGCATGTGCATGGGCATCAACCACACCTTAAATGCACTGAACAGTTTCTGGACTCTCTATCCCACGTGGCACATAGGATGACCAGAAAAACTCAGACCAAGCTGCAACCTCTTCTAGCACCTTAAAAAGCTCAGTGATGTCTGGGGTAGGCACAGTGCCCTTTAGCCCTACACTATTTGCCAGAAAAATCTCTTACCCTGACAAGCATCTCAGCCAGACTTTTTAACTGCTTGTCCTCTTCAAAGAGTCCAGATTTATCTAAACTATTGCTCTTATAATAAAAAAAAAATAAAATATATATTAAAAAATTAAATTAAAAAAAAGAAAAAAAAACACTTGTGTTTTGTAAGGATTACAAAAATAAATTGCACAGATCAATACTTTTCCCAACAGCAAGAACTTTATGGTACCTTAACTACTTAAACCATCTACCACCCACCAAAGAGCAGCACCTTCAGTCTCATTTTAGACAGAAGGCTGAGGAATAACTTCATGCCACAGCACAGAGAAAAGTGGCAGTCCTTTAGCAGACACTGCTGAGAGCAGAAAACTATCATGATCCTTTAGTGTCCTCTGTGTGACTTTTAGAGCAGCCTCCAAAGCCATGCAAGTGACACCCATTAAAATACTGGAGTTATGCATGGCCTAGGTGGGCAGGGAGGGCTATTCAAACAGATTGCCTGCATTTATGTCCTTCTCACTTTTGATCAGGATTTTAAAACAAAAGGAAGACATGAGGAAGGAATGGTTGCAGATCTTGAATGGGATATGAGAGCTCAGACCTCTTTGGGCAGCCAGCGCTCCCAGCCCCATTCACCACCCCAGCCCCACACACTGCTGCTCACCCAGGGCTAAAAGTGTCTCCAGCACTGCCCTACAGTCACTTTCCTGCCTCAGAATCAGAAATTACCACTGAGTCACTCGCGTGCAGGGACTGGAGGGGACAATTCTGTAGTTATGACCAAAAGCAGGCTGATCTGTCTGCTTACAGTGGAGAGAAGAGATAATCTACAAGCAAATGTCTGCATTAATACGTGCCCCATATTTTTAACTTCTGTCTTCAGTTTTAAAACCGGTTTTCTGGCATTCTTCTAGTTCTCCCCTATTAATTCTTTATTCTCTGCAGCATCACCTTTCTTCACTCCATCTTCACTTTATCCTCACAGCATTCCCAAGGAAAAGGCATCATTGCAATACCCTGTGGTAGCCAAGACAAAGACAATTAAGTTTCCCTTAGACTTCCCTTAAGTTTCCCTTAAACTTCCCTTAAGTTTCCCAAGGGAATGTTGTTAGCTGCCATCCTTGTGTTGCAAAAAGGTAGTGAAACATAGAGGCTAAGATCTGGTTTCAGGCCTACAAGTTCACATATCTTGCTTTCATGTGGGCTGCAGCCCCAGCCAGGAACCACATCTGGGTGCAAAATCTCAGATAGGGCTGATGCTTCTCTTGGTGATTTGTCCAATGTCTGAGGGAACTTGTGCTAAAGAATAGAATTAAACCAATATCTCTCAAATATCAACCAAGAAACATCTCTAATGGACCCATACTTTTATTATATTTCATACAGTTACTGCTTATTTAATGTAACAGTGACCACTAGTGTCCTCTTGTCTCTTGCACAGGATGCACTAACAGAGCCAGAACCCAGCTTGATCTTCCCTTACTGCTCAGAAATCAAACACCTCCTGGTAGAAAATCTCATGTTTCACCACTGCACACAGCTGTGCTGGCACTGAAGCCTCCTGGAAATGTTTTTTTTTTTTAGTGTCAGGGGATGTTAATTTTGCTCAGGGCACAGTCCTGCCTACAAAGGGAAGGTAGAGCAGAATTCATCAAATCCCACTGACCTGAGAGAACCCATGTGGTTTCATTTCTGAGAGGGTTCAGCAAAAATCAGTTAGCAACATCATGACAGTTGAGCCACACTGTCATTTGTCATCCAGCAGACGCACATTTCCAGGGACTAATTTTTTTCCCCTCCTTCTAATTTAAGCTTTTAAATAATAGAAATATTAGTACCAGCTAACACATCTTGACAAAATATTTGGTAACAGGACTTCACTGGTAGGCAGAGAGAGACATCACAAATACAAACCAAAACCATTCCTTACTATTGTTTTCATTATCTGCTGGAAGAAAATGTCAGACACCCAGTCAAATGTCAGAGGTCTGCATCAAAAGACATAATGGCAGTAATTTAATCATCTCTGAAAAGCAACAGATCCCCAAAAGCTGTTATTTTGACTCTTTTTCCTCCCTTGCAAGCTTAACTATCTCAAACAGAGGTGGTCTTAGAAGACTGCAGCATCTGTTTTGAACTGAAAGCAAGGGCACAGTATTTGCTGAAAGAGTCTCCAGACAAGGGCATTGCTTGCCTTTTTGTTGCTGTTTCCCATCATAGGCACTTGAAGGGAAAAAAAAAGTAGAACTAGATTTAAGGACAAAAATTACACTGATACTTTCGACACTGAGTCAAACACTTCCCTCCAGTGGAACAACTGAGGATTGCTACTTTTTTGTCATAAACCCTTCTCTGGCTATTTGAGCTCAAACCAGGCATGCTTATTTTTCTGAAGAAGATGGAATCTCACTTGTGCTGGAAGAAAGAGCTACAAAAGGACTAGGAGTGTCCAATTACTGAAAGGGAAAAGCAGTCATAGGTTTACTTCACAAATTAAAACACTGAAATAAAAAGCCAGCTAACTAATCCATGAACGTTGTTCCAATTTCACTGTAACAAATGTAGGAACTTCAACCAGTGCCCTTCAATTTGTACTGGAGAAGACATTTGCCCACTTTCAAGCTGAAAACAGATCATGTCCAGCCAAAACATGAGAAACAGTTCTTCATTTTTCAGTTTTGCTTTTCTCTCTCCTAAGTGCTCTACTTCAGAAATTGAGGTGCAGATGCCAGAAAAGTCCAGCAGAGACAGTTGCTCTGCTCTGCAGTGTCTTTACCCAACGAAAAGGAGTGCACCCTCCTTAAGAAGTCTCTTTTCACATTCATGCCCAAGGAGACAGCCACTTCAGAAACCACCACTCTTAGAAGTGTGCAGTCCTCACAACTGAGCTCAAAACAGCTAGAATGTTAAAAAAGAAAGATTAAATGAGAGTTAATCTTACAGTGACTTTTTCCTGCAACTACTGCTACTTTCAAGCAAAATTATAAGAAGCTATGTATAAGGTGTCAACAGCACTGACTGATGGTAAAAATGGGTCAGACCTTTGGAGGAGATCAGATTCTAGTTAATGTTAAATGCATAAGCTCCTGCAGAGTTTTACCACCATGAATAAATGCATCAATCCTCAGCGAGGTCTAGGAAACAGGGATCTAAACCTACATGCAGGTGCTCATCTTTCCTGGAAGTGCACCACTTCCAGAGAAATCTGAAGGCAGATAAACCACATTCCCCCACCACTGTTTTGAACTCCAGAGGTCACCAAGGATCCCTACACTTTGCTACGCCCTTTCCCCTGATGCACCATCAGCTCAACTGCTTCACCTATTGATTTAGCCCTTAGGGGTTCCTATGTAAATACTGTGATCATTACAGAGCAAGTCCAGGCCCTTCCCCTACTGTTTATTCTTCTTGATCACTCCTCTGGCTGTCAGCAGCATGCTATTATTGTCAGAACAACAGGGACATCAACAGAGGATTTATTGTGGCTTCAGGTGGGAATGAGAGAAGATGAACTATTACTTGGGACATGCTTTGCGTACAGTCTGACTAAATTCAGTCTGGCAACCCGAAAAGGCAAGACTCTGGATCTCACTACTACTGCCTAACAAGGCCCACTGCTCCTCAATAAAATAATAAGCATTTTTAGTTTTAAAACATTATTAAGCACCTTTTAAAGTTTGAAGTTTTGTGGTCTCCTTTTATGAAGACTAGATTTGGTTACAACTAGTGTAGTGTTACAGAATGAAAAACAGGGTTAAATATAGAAGCTCAAAAGAGCTTTTATAACCTCAAGAGAGTGACTATCACTTACTTTAGAGGAAGATGAAAAAATGCAGGGCTATCCTTGGGCCAGACATCACTATAAAACTAGAGGATAATGATTTCCATTTCCACAAAAAACACAGTCGATTACCAGCTGCTGTCCTTCACACAAAGGCCCCTGGGGAAAAGGGATGATTTCCCATTGGACCGTGCTGTGCTGGCAGCCTGTGTCTCTGTGTCACCTCTCCCAGAAACTGCATGAAGGGTCAGGTGCCCCATGGTGATGTAAAGTCATTATCACAAGAGGCTGGAAGCCCAGACACTCTTAGAAACCTGCTCTGTAAAGGAGATGCCAGCTGGAGCAGCAGCCCTGAACTTCTTGCCCAGTATAGGTTATGCCACAGCCTCACTGTTACATCATTATGGATTTTGCAGCCAGTGTAGCCTCTAAGCAAAGGTGCCCTTTGCTTGTATAAGCTAATGGAGCACATATGTGCTTGACATTTCACATGGCATTACCACCCTACTCCCCATTCCCGGTGATAGTGTCAAAAGGGAAATCGATGTAGGCAAGGAGTAGGAAGTGCTGCATCCAATAGGTTAGGCCTTTCAGCTGCCAAAATGTGCTTTGCCATATCAAGTGATAGTGAATTAAACCAAGTTAACAAACTGTTAGGAGAATGAACTGATGTCTCTGCTGCTTAAATCCTTCTAAATTAAAAAAGTTTCCTAAGTCAGAAAACACAAAATGATGACATTTCATGTATGACCTCCAGGAAACACTAAGTAAAGAAGCTCTGAACACCTCTTTGAAGTTTTTAATGGCCACACATTGCAAAGAGTGCCTGGGAGAGAAATCATGTTAACTTCAGTGATTGATGATCTAATAACAAATGAAAATTTGACTTATTTGGTTTGGTGGGTTCTCACGTACTGCCAGCCACACTGTGCTCCTGAGAGCACTATTGGTTTGGTCAAGGACCAGCTGGTTTCTGCGTACTCCTGCTCACAACAGCATGAAGGCTGTGGGGAAGACTGCAAAACATTGCTAGTCATGATGTCTCCTATACCATGCATTTAACTGATCCCCCAGCCCTGCTTCCAGGCCCCCAGTTTCTAGACACGTCAGTCTGAGTGAGCTCTGCCAGATGTTTGCCTGATCAAAGGATGTGGGGCTGAGCCTTGAACCCTTCTGAGCCTGGATCCTTGCTGCTCAGGGGCTACTTTTCTCCTGGATTATAACAGAGCTCTCAAAACTGGTCTGACATGTCAGTACTCCCTTAACCACTTCAGGAAGCCCTGGGAGATAAGAACAGTGCCAGCAGGTGGCCTTCAGCTTGCAATTGTCTCCCTCAGATTTTCAGGCCAAGCAGAAAAGTCCTTGCTCCTGCATCGGACAGTTCAGTCCCACCTTGCTGAGACTGGTACCCACACCAACATCACTACACTTTCCACCTCCAGCTCCTGCAGTGTTTCCCATCAGACTACATTTGATAAGCCATCACACCCCTGAAAAACTCTAAGAACAGACTCCAACAGCCACAGCATTTCTTTCTTTTCCCTTCCTAATGATTCTCTCATCCTATTTGCTCTGTTTAAAGTCTCGGCATGATTTTTCCTGAGCTGACAGCATGCAAAACAGCTAAGGCTGGTTATTGGGGTGGAGGGGAAAAGGGAAATCAAATAACTTCCTTTCTGCTTCATGCATCATTACCAAACATCATGTTTAAAAAAAAAAAAAAAAAAAAAAAAAAACAGAATCATGCAGGCTTTGGCTTTAATAATATAAAGAGCAAAATTAAGCCAACCTACTCCTCTACAGCTCCAAGACACCAGCCCCATGGCACCAATGAGCTTGGATAACAAGGCCTGAAATTTTGCCTTAAACTAGCTGGATGTTACTTTGAAGTTCAAAACCAGCTTAAGACTATTGGTTTTCTTGTTGATGGTTGTGCTTTGTCTTTCTCTGCATTTCCTGTGACTATCTAGGAAAGGAAATGCAAATTTACAGTGTGCAGTCTCCCTAGCTAATCCGTCACTGCTCATCAGGATCGGTTTTCCACTCCACTTTTCCTCCCTGGCTGCCAAGTCTCAAAACCAATCATCCATGCAAAGACAGCTCTGCCACGTGGCACTGCAGGGCTGTTCAGAGAGGTCAGCAACCAGAAATGTTCCATGGCTGTAGGTTCAATGTCACACATGCAAAAAAAATCAGTAATAGTGAACTAAAATGACCAAATCCTCCTGGCAGAGCTAAAAATACCAACAGATTAGAGCTCACATACTTTACCTATCTTCAAAGAACACACTGGCTATTGGAGCAAAGCCACCATTTGCTCCTCTGTGAGGGGGATGAGACAGCTACACAAGGGACAAAGAGGTGCAAGGTTCCTCACCACCAAAGCTGGTTACTCCACTGCTAAAATCCAACACTGTCAATGAGCAATCAGGTTGCTACACAGCATGTCGTGGGCTCAGAGGACACATCACCTCAGTTTCTCAAGAGCACATCTCTGTGTCATGAAAGCAGTTGTCACATTCAACTCCTTGCCTCAACAAACCTCCTCCTTGCAAAAAGGGGATCATATTTTGCTTTCACTACTTTCTAGAAATATGGACTTGGAAGGACAGACTGGAAGAGTTCAACTCGGTGCTGCTGCTGGGCTACTCCAGAGGCTGCACAATTACGTGGGCTGGGAGGACAGCCCTTAGGGAGAGAAAGGGGAAAAATTCATTAAGTGCAACACTGACTCCAGCCTGCAGCAATGTAATGACAGTGACAAAGCTCTTAGCAGGCTCTTTCTCCTGTCACAGAAGCAAATGCAGCCCCCCTTGGAGAAAAGGGTATAAAATAATCTAGAATTTGAGAAACAAATAGACAAAACATTCCTTCCCTTCTTTGGGAAGTCTGTTATGGCAGCTGCAGGCTATGGAAATACAAACTGTCTGTTAAAGGAAAATCCAGTAATGGCAAGATGACAATTTGCCACCGTTTCCAAAGCCTGCAGGGATGATGATTTGTGTTAGGTGATGCACAGAAACAAGGAGACAATGACAGAGGCAGAAAACAATAACACCCAGCTATCCTAAAGATCCAATGCAAGAGTCAAAGCAATTATTTCCACAGCTTCACAAACCTTTGCACCTCTCTGTTAGTGTGTCAGACTTTGTTATATAAATTGCACCTTATTTTGCCCTGGGAATAAAAAAATACATATAAACACACATGTAGAGAGTGATTTGTTTAGAGAGAGGGAAACAAAATTGTATTCTTATTTACTTTTACTCTTCATCTTTTTGTTCTAGTTGTGTAGAACTCCTTGTGTTTTATTCTCTGACCAAAAATGCTCCCACATTGACATCTCCAGCTCCATATATCCTCATCCCTCCAGAGGCCAGTAGAGACAAAACCGTTTTTATTATTTTCACAAGTGCCTTGTAGATTATGTCAAAACACATCCTAAAAGTTGAATCAACATTTGTATCCATCATGGGGAAAATGAGGCATGGGAAAAGACCTGTCCAAGGATACTCAAGAAACCAGAGGCAGTGTCTGCCTTCACCATGAAGTAGGCACAGATGTCCCAGTTAGTTTGAAAGCGTCCTTATAAATAGGATAGAAATAATCACCAATGAGTGGATATAGGTGCCAGAGATCCAACTCAACGGCTCAATAAATTTTAAAATGCGTCAGTCCTTGAGGCCTTTCCAGCCTTTTCCTTCCATCTTCTGCTTTCCATCTCTGTGCTACTGGAGCGGCTAAAACCAAGCTGCTCCCACAGCACTCATCTGCTCCAGACTGCAGTTTTGTACTCTGCTAAAAAATGATGCACACGATTAAAAGCAATACAGACACCCCAGTTAAGAGCTGCCACAACTTCCCATGGTTTTACTGCTCTCATGAACCTTTCTCACCCACCACAGGAAGAGCAAAGACATCCCCAGTGTGAGCAGGGAGTGATAACCCAGCCAGTCAGAGGGCTGCAGGAACTCCACACCCCTCCATCATATCCTGATCCTCTAACTACTCCACAGGCTCAGCCACTTCCTTCTGCTAGATCAGCCCTCAGTGACTGCTGACCAGGCTGAAGGTCCTTCCTCCCCCTTCCTACACACCCTTATTTCCTCAACAAAATCCTCACCCTTCTCCTCTTGTCCTCCAAGTACAGCAATGCTCTTAGCACTGAATATTCCCGGTGACTGATCGTCTTCCTTCTCCCTGTCCTTTCTTCAAGCTTTGTTTTTTCTCACAGTACCAGCTCTGATGCTTGAGCTTTACAGGTGTGAACACTCAGGCAAAAGCAAATTTTATACTCAGACACTCAAATATTTGCAGGCTGTACATTTCCAGCCATCCATCTGCAAACAATATGTGCAAATACGCTGTTCCAAATTCATGCTGCTGTGGTCACATATGGGCAAAGTGCAGCATTGCCAGCTGATGTACACAGTGAGTTGCCACAACATGAATTACAAACAGCTTGACAGAATTGTTCAATTAACAGCTTCAGGCCAAGAAGTACAGACTGAAAAAAGGTTGCTATTAAATGCAAACATTGAATAAATATGTGAATTTTGCTATTTCTTTGCAAAGGAAAAACAGAACGAAAAGCTTGGAATAAACTCTGCACTATAATTATTTCCTCTCTTCCTATTCCCACATCTTCTCTCCTGTCCCTTGTTGAGACACACAATTTGTGGGTTTAGTTCCTTCACCCTTCCAGAGTTCTCCAAAACTCCTAAAATTAGTTTCTTGCTGAATATTTACAACACAATTTCATTTAAAGAATGTCACAGAAGTTGAACTGAGACATCTGCTTCCTAAGAGAAAAAGAAAATTATTTCTTTTTTGCTTCTGCCTATGGTTTGTGGGTCACCAAATTGAGATTATTCAGGCACAAAAGCATGTAAGGATTTGTTATTTTTAGAAGAACACACAGAGATTTCTTTTTTAGGATAATTAACAAGCTAATATTAAAACAAACAAAAGGAACAGCCAAAGTCCAGCTGCAAGCTTCCACACTGATGGAGATATTCCTCCAAGAAGGGCTGTCCTTGCTCAGAAATCCTGGTGGCACTCCTGTTCATCATGGGTTCACGTGGGTGCTGTGCAGCCAGTGGGGCTTGGAGCATCACTGGACATGGTGTAACCTGCACCACTCCTGTAGCTGCATTCTCCTGGGGCTCTGCCAAAGGGGAGGAGCACAGATGCAACACAAACACAAAAATGCTGATCATGTGTCATGGGGACCTAGGTCTTGAAAGAATTGCTCATGCTACAAATGATCCAAAACTCTGAAAAATACAGTCCAGTCAGTGTTCAAGTTGCAATCTATGCAACACCCCTGCACTTCATGGGTAGGCATATGGACTTGTTCATCAAAATATCTGTTAGGGACTAAAGCATGATGGAGAAGAGCTTATGATTTTGGGGCTTTTCTCCTTTAATAGAGTCAAAGTTTTTCATGCAGTTCCTTATTTCTCCATTAGGAAAATGAGAGTGAGTCCCCAGGATCTGCCTCTGTTGCTCTGCAATAAGTGCCACCTTTGGGTTCCCCAGCAAAAGCACTGTGTCCATGCCCAGTTACAAATCCAGGTCCTTAGAAGCCAGGACCACTGTGAAAAACGAGGACAAGTAGCCACCCACCATCCCTCAGCTCAGCAGGAACAAGGAGACAGTCTGTGCAGTTGCTGCATCACCAGCACAAATAGCTGAAAAGCCTCTGCTAACCTTTTCCCACAGCACCCAAGATTTGCTCAAGGGCACCCACAAGTGACCGCCTTAGGCTGAAGGGCAAAGGCTCACCCAGGGCTGGGCCACTACAATCAGACACACAGCTGGGAGACGGCGCTTTCCGTTCCCATTTCCCAAAAGGATATTTAATGTGCTGGAAAGCTTTATTTTTCACAAGAGAACCAGAAATAAAAGCACAGGACCGAGACACGCTCCTGCTCGGAGCCCCTCCTGGATGCGATCGCAGCTGTCAGGAAGCATCAGAGCAGTTGGGCGTCGAGGCCAGCGGCACCTCCCAGTGTGTCCCTGCTGCAGGGAGGGCAGCCCGAGAGCCACCACCACATATCCGTGCCCAAAATGTCACCCTCACAGGCAAGGATAAATCCCAATTCAGCATCCAAATAGTGGAAAGGAAGAAAAAGAGAAAAAAAAATATACAGAAGAGGAAAAAGCAAAGAACAAAGCAAAGCAGCACTCAGCATTTCTGTGCAATTGCCTCAAACAGAACGAGGATGGGCTACACACTGTAAATAAGCAACAAAATGTGCCCTCTATATCAGGAGGGAGACTTTTACACACAGCACCATGAAGGTGGTCACACACACAAACACCTGGGGACAGAACCCAACCTCTCTGTCACTATATACAAGGTGTGTTTGAAAATATGAAAAGCTGGCAATGAAAACAGAATGTGGCCCAGAAAGACCACAAGACTCAGCTGAACACAGCTTTCTTTTCTCTGTGCAGACAGGTATGCACTAGCTAATGAAAAGAAATACAAACCAAAGCAATTCTTCAAACATAAGGATGAATCTCCAACAATTTTCTAGAGCTAGGAGTTAGAGCTAGGAGTTCTGCTGAAAATTACTATCAGGTATCATCATGCAATATCACAGCTTCAAAACCTTTAGCAAAGACCAGGCATACAAAAAATAGTTAATAGAATTCAAAATGCTTTAACAGTGTTTTGAAAAGCAATGACTCTCTTACAGTCATGTGAAAACATTCATGGCTAGTCAAGCTCATACACTTCAATTAACACTTTGTTCACTCCTTAATGACTAATAAATAGTAATTAATGAGTTCCACTCCATGTATTACCTTCTCCCCCTCTCATTATTATTATTTACATGTTTTGCCCATTTAAACTAGCTAACCAAGTACTTGTAAAGGACATCCCTCCTTCAGCTGATAGGTGGAAAGCAGTAAAATATTAATATGTATTAGCACCCTAATCAAAGCAGAGATGATAATGTGCTTACATCCAGGAATGAGCTGTGTCAGAGGGGTTATCCGGCAGCCGTACAAACCACAAGATCACGTGTGTTGTGCACACGTGTAATGGACCATACAAAGGAACTTGATGTTATCCTGCATCTCTTCCTTGCATATCTTGCCTGGAGCAGTCTGCAGTGAGCCACAGCAAAGGGCTTGTGTTTGTTACCTCCAGGATCCTGCCCCACAAGCTGACCCAGTGGCTACCCATCCACCTCCCTTTATGTGCTCAAGTGCACCCATCCCCAATCTCCTTCCAAGCTAAATTGCATAATGGAGAAAAATTTAATGAAAAGGGAAGGAGGGAAGGCATTACATTATATAAGATCAGTGGCTCAAACTTTGAGAAGATCCTGGTCAATAACAATATCACAACTCAGTTTCTTTATCATCACCCTGACAGCAGCACTTTCCAGACACTGAAACACCTTGGCATGTACCTGTGTTCCCTTTAGCATCCCTGGCCAAAGGCTTTAGGACAGGCAACACATTAGACAAAGCATAACTTAGAGTACAAACTTGCTCTGCTTGGGCAGAGCCAGAGGAACAGCCCAAGAGGATGTCTTCAGTCCTGCAAAGCTGAAAGGCCATATTCAGGTAGGAGGGCTTCTGCCACCAGGTAAGGTGGGCTTCAAGGCTCCCAGGATCACATGAAAGCAAATGCATTGAGGCAGGGCCTGGTACAAATATAATTGAACAGTTGACCAAGGACTCAAAACCTCTGCAAGAGGTTCTCCAAAAGCCTCCTTGAGCAGGGCTATAATAGGTCACATACATCCAACACTAAAATCTCCCTGACTGTGTTCACATTTTACCTCTTCCACCTTGCATTCATTTCAGAGCCTCAAATTCAGCCCTGACATAAAACACATATATTCACATCTGATACTATTACAGTGGCAGCGTGAAAGCTTTCAAGCCATTAAACCTGCCCTGCTGATCTCTATCATTTTATATACTACACCATGCTAACAACTGGATGGCAATGTCATGTTAACTGAGCAATTTGCATTTCACCTTCCCAGCTCATACACATCATACAGATCCCAAAAGGCTGCAGAAGGAAGGTGGGGGGATGCTCTGCCACAAAAGTAACCCATGCAGTTAGATTTTTGCATCTGCAAAAAGACAGACTGAAACCAAAGACAAGAAAAACACAGAGGAGAAGTAATCAAGGAATATAACAGAGTATGTGACTTTTCTATGATTATATGCTTGAAGAGTACTCATGTCTCATTCCCTCTCTGCTCAGAGGAAGGAGGGGACTCTGCCAGGTCATTGTACAGGAAAGCTCACCATGAATGGGATCCAGCCTGAAGGCCAGATGTGAAGCTCAGACCTTACTAGCCTGAAGACCATACTGGGTGAGGCTGGAAGAAGCAATCCAAAGAGCACAGTCCTGCAGCTAAAAAACAAATTCATCATTTCATTATTGGAAGAAATGCAGATTCTTGACTTCACTTTTTGATTTGTCCTCACATTTGAAGTGTGTCTAAGATTCAAGTACTGTCTTCTCCATTAAGCAAGCTAATCTGCACCATCATCTCTGTGCCCAGCTCCCTGCCTTGCAAGATGGCATGTGGGAGCAAGACAGGCAGGACAGGTCCTGTAAGAGGGTCATTTCCCTGCCCCCCATTAATGATAACCAAGGCCCTGGTGCACAGAGTAAGGCTGTCATCTAGTGGCAAGCAAGCAGCCCGCAATTAAATCTCATTAAGAGACCAGCAAACCCAGAGCTGTGCAATGTTATGAAACTCCACAAGCTCTTTGCCTCTCCCTAGAGGCCTGTGCATGGCAAAGACACCGAGTCTTTGTGGCATCACTCCTGCAAAGAGAATTAATGTTTTAGTACTGTCTGATAGTGAAAATTTAGACTCATCTCCCAGTTTGTCAATGCCCTTGAAAAAGGCCAGTTGCCATACAGACCTTTAAGTTTTCTGTACGGTCCCTCTGTAGAGGGGCAAACTGCCAATCCAGCCAAGAGCATCCTAGCTCAATTATTTGCAAAACAACCAAAACTAAGGGAGGAAATAGGGAATTTTAACTCATCCCAATTCCTGCTCAGCCCACAGTGTCTGGTGCTGCATCTTAGTGCAGTAATAACTCCTCACTTGCCTACACTGGTGGAGCAACAGTCAGCACTCACTTGGCAAACCCCAGTGCTTCCAAATTCACACCAACTGCTTTAGAGGCTGTTGTTGCTCCACAGGACTTCTTTGAGAGGATATTTTATTAGCAGTAATTGTGTGTCACTGTTTCCTGCCCCTGGCTCAGGCAAATTACCACTGCCTTAAGTATGGGAAGGACATTCAACATCCTCTCCTATTTCATATAGTCAGATATGTCTAGAAGCACTCCAAAATCATCCCCCTACCATTGCAGGTCATACAGTGGTTATAGCATCATTTCAGGATATTACACAGCTGGTTTGGTTTCTTGCACAGCCCTTTTCTTAACATCCAATACCAAAAAAAATGATTACTGGCAAGCCTAAAGTTTTTTGCTTTCTGTATTGTTAACCAGTCAGAAGCTTTGCTGAAGAGTCTCCCTGCATGTTCCCCACTCAGACATCCAGCCTAGAAACACTTTTAAGATTGGTGAAAAATTTTCAAGCAGCACCCATTTTTTTTCCCCATAATCAAGAAATTTGCCTCCCTCCTCCAAAAAAATATCTATCACCCACAAGCAAAAAACTTTGCATCCAGGCTCATGAAAGCAATTAAAAAAAAAAAAAGAAGTGGACCGTTTCTGTGTAAAATACCAACCAACCCATATCTCCCTGATCTACCATTGTCATTCTCTTTTGGAAGAGAATTACCATCCAGCTCCAGTCATTTTGTCCCTGTCAGGTCAAATTGGATCAGCTCAATGAGCGCTGCTTTTATTTGCAGTCATGTTTGAAACAGATAAATCAGGCCAGACATCAATGGAAAAATCCCAATCAAGTGAGTGTCTCAGAAGAAAAGTGTGTGTTATTATAGGGCAGCAGCATTTGAACAGATTAGCAGGTTTATTGCTTCTCACATAGAACAGTGGATGTGTGTTCACTGAAGTGGGAGCAGTGGGGTGTCCTCTTAGCCTCAGGAGAGGGGGATCTTCAGCTCTTCACCACAGGAATCCTGAGCAGCAATGACTGCAGGAAGAGTTTGCCAGTCCCACCGCAGGACACAACTCAGAGAGTCATCAGATCTTCACAAGGAAGCAAATACCATTTAACTCTGTTCTGGTACCATCTGGGACACTCCCGGACCTTACAGGACACATTAGAGCCCATAACATAAAATCAGAGCAAGGGCCAGCCTGGTCCCTGCCCTCCTGGCAAAGCTCAGATTACTGTATGCTTCCCTTCAAAGCCAGGAACAATCCCAATGGATAATGTGGAAGCATGCCAAAACAGGTACTTCACCTATCTTCAACAATCCCCAGGGCATTACATGACCTCAAACTACACACCATGGGAATACACTAATTCTACTTTCACACTTGCCCCTGACTGGACCTTAAGGGACTGCACCTCTCTCTATGGAAAGCACACTGCACGTTATGGAGCAAGGTCCCTGTGGCCCTATGTGTTACAGGGATGATGACAGGAATAAGCACTGGTTCCACTCAATGACTGCAGTTTTCTTATCAAATAGCCTCTTGTCCCTAGGCATTCTGTCCTTAATCAAATTAAGAGACAATGGACTGAAAAAACATACAGTTAAAAGAGCATTTTTCTGGGGAACATAATTTTCCTGGTGACTCAATCTGTGGAGCCCAATAGTGTCCAACACCACAGAGTGGAAAGCTTAGTAGATTCTTTCATCTCAGTGTTTTAAATGACAGATTTATCTGCTTTGTCTCCTGGGACAGGAAAAATCACATCAGGCTCTCAGTGCTCTGACTGCAGAGCAGTGGGTGGCCACTCTCTGGGGTGAGGCTGACATTCCCTCTAAAACAGGCAAAACCATTTACAGGGTGATTCTAAAGACCTCTGCAACTCCACAAAGAAACAGTTTTCAAGCTCTTCTGGACATCACCCGACCAGCTAAACTGTGAATCCAGAAAGCTCTGGTAAATCATCTCCTGTGTGCACTTCCAGCATTAAAAACACAAACACATTTCCTAACCCAATGTGACTGGAGCGGGCCGAGCTACACGCTATTTTTGGAAACATGCCTTGAGCAACACTTTCATTAATCTACAGCTGTTTGAGCAAATTATTAAGGCTACAAAGCTACAGATCTTTTCCCTTTAAATCAGACATAATTGTAACTGAATATTTCTTGTGGGCTTTGAAAGTCTGCTCCTGGAGCAGGAAATGTGTAACAGCCACTCAAAGTATAATTTATGGCTGGATTTTAAACATAAGTAAACAATGCAGGCATCCTACATGCAAATACAACTGAAGCATCAGCCTAAGACACTCAGCAGATGGTCTTCTCCACACCTTTGCACTCAAACACCTGCAGTACAGCACTCCAGTCAGCTCTAAATCCCACCAGGTTCACCTCCAGGGTCTTCCCTTGTACCAAACGTGTTGATGTTATGTCCATGAGAGGATGCACCAAACAGCCCAACAATCCCTCTTTTTGGGGGCTGGTTCATACCTTGTGTTGTTTTGTCTTTTCCAGGCACAGCAGAAAAAGTCTCCTCAGGGCAAAAAAATATCCCTTATTACATTTTAATGTAGCACTTGGCACCATGGAGACTTAGTCTGAAACTTCTGGGCACCTCGGCTATGAAAAGACTAGAGATTCCTTTACAGTGGCAGGAGGCTTTCCAAGGAGCTGATAACAAGTGGCACTTGGGGAACCCAGAAACCCACCCAAGAGCAGAAAGCCTCTAACAAGCAGTTCCTGGGATGTAAGAAAGCTGTAAAATTCACCCTGACTCTGAAGCATCCTGCCCCACTCCAATCTTTGAGGCTGACCACTGTTCCAGTAAGCCTCACACCACTTGCTTCCAAGAGCTGGAAGGATAGGAATCTCCAGGAGAAGTTCAAAGTCTGGGAGTGACTCCAGGTCCACCCTGCAGATCCTTCCGCCCTTGTAACATGTGCTACAATACACCTGCTATCCACATCATCCCAGTCTTTTCATCTTACACTACCTGTATTTCACCCAGAGGAACACTCCTCCTTCCTCTTGTATCAACATCCCTTCCAACTTAATCCCCCTTTTTTCTCCTGCTTCACACCCAATTCTTGCCTGCCTAGGGTGACTTTAATCTCTCCCACACATCACACACAGGCAGCAAGCCTTGCTCTTCCATATCAAACACTGTGGGTGTAAATCCTCTGTTCCACATTTCTACAGAACTGGCATCTTTCTTCTGCACCCCTCCTTTTTCCTTCTCCTCCCACTGTCACACAATCGTGGATGTTTGTGCTGAAGGGCTTGAAAAGACTGGCACACCACTCTGACAGGCACGTGAGATATCTACCCTTTCCTGCGCACTTGCCACAGATCACTGCAAGCCTCAAGTGTATGTTTAGCTCATGCTAAATTCACTGACAACCCCTCCCAAAGAAAGCTGAGACCTCCTGTGAGCTGCATTAGCAAAAATAAAATTAATAAAACTTCATTTTTAAAAGCACCATAATCATTTCCTTGTGATCCCATACTGACTGCTCATTGCTGTGGCTGCTGTTCTGCAGAAGCCCTCAAAGCTGCTCCCCTTTTCCCACCAGCAATGCCCAGGAGCAACATGGCATCAATAGGACTTCTGTGGGGGTGAATATGCTTTCTCATCTCTTTTTATCTCTTTGTCCCTTAGTGCTTGTTCCATCAGAAGTTTTTCCTCTTACAGCATTTCAGTTCAGCAAGCTGCACATCATCCCAGACCTTCCACAGCTCTGCTCAAAGAGGAGCACGCAGCGAGACACCCACTGAGGGCTGACAGGACTTTGATGATGTGGGTACAATTCTCTCCCTGCTCTTTTGCAAACCCAGATGACTAATGAAGTATATTACCTTCTCAGCAAGTGTTTTTTGCTTTCTGTGTCCTAACTGATCCAACTGCTTGCTGCTTAATGAACTGGATGAAAAATATGCCATTGGAGACCTTGATCCAAGCTTCACTAAATTCAGTGAAGTCATATCAGCAGATGTTTTGGCCAAGAGCTAGTAAATATCCTAATAGTCCAGAAAAACAAGGTATTTATTCTGATTCCAACCATGCTACCTTAAATCCAGGTCGTTTCCACTGGATTAATTCTGTAAGGTGAAAAAAAATGCTCTTAGTGTTTTCTATAGTCAGTTTCAATGAGGCAGGGGAGAACATTTGTCCCTTTCACAAAGGAGAGTATTCTCTACCTTACTAATCCTTTGAGCTCCCAGTGTCACTGGTTATGGTGTGGACAAACACACCCAAGTCCTCGAGTCTTCCACAATGCCAGCAGGAGAACAGTCCATCACTCTGATCACCTCGTTACTACTGAAAAGATAAGTCTGAACCTAAGACACCTGGAGACACCTGACATCACAAGAACTATTCCCTTGATATCCCAGTTCAAGAATCTCTGTCACAGTTGACACTTTGTGACTGAAACAAGATGCACGAGGCCAAGGGGAACCCACATAACTTCTGTTTTCATTACCACCCCAGCCAGCTAGGCTCAAACCTGTGTATTTTCCCAGTCAGCCTTCCTGTTCTCCAGAGGAAAGAATTTAAGGCTTCCAGTAACATCTCACACTGCTCATCCCTCAACCTCCTGATTGAGTGACCTACTTGTTCCAAGAGCTGCTCAGCAAGGCCCACACTGGTATCATCCCATGAAATTAGTTCCAGTTGAGATGAGGCTTTCACTGCTATGCTACTGGGAGGTGTGATCATGGAGACAAGGTTAGAAGGATCAACTGAAAATCCACAGTCAAGTTCCAGACTCTTGTCACTTGTTTTTCCCCTAGATAAGCACAAAGGCCAAACCTTTTCAGAAGCCCCTTGCTGAAGGAGCAGGAACTTTCTTGACAAATGGTCTTTTCATACGTGATTAAGAACATTGTACAGCACCTGGATGCTCTGAATGAGGAAAATAAGCAGCAATTAGATGCTAGTGAAACCCTTTAAGATGAGAGACAATGAAGATGCCAGCAGAATCTCCTCTCAGGTAGGTAACACATGGAAAATTATGAATACAACCTAATTAGATACAAAGGCTGTTCCCATTACTCCTCCTTCCCCACTTGCTGGCTGCTGGTGGTGGGAAGACTGGCTAAAAGATTCCTTTATAGCCAAGGTAAAGCTTAAAGAACTTTTCATTACCCTGAATCTTTACCCATGAGCCCTTCAGCATTGCAAATTAGAGCTAGAGCTCTTAAAGATTCATTCACTGCTTTTGCTTTCTTAAAAAATAAAAACAAATTACTAGACAGGTTATTCGCAAAGCAAACTTGTGCCACTTGGGCCTGAATGGATCCATGCACATGAGTAATCAAAGACCAACTCCAGGACCCTGACTTTCACCTTAATTGTCCTCCTTTTCCTCCTCCATCTGCCTACTCCTTCTCACTGGACTGATGGCTACACTAAACATATAGCAAGAAGAATAACTAAAATTCTAAGTAGCTTGCCAGTCTCAGTTTCTTCACTGTAAGATTCGGAGTATAAAACTGCATCCTACTCCTCTCCATGATTTTACGTGCTGCCTCCAACACACTTCCTATCCTCCTCCACCATCATCCCTCCTCCCTGGGAACCTCCTCACAGCTACCCAACTACTATTTAAAAGCAAGACTTCATGTGTGGTACCAGACATGGCTTTGCAGCTTGCTCCCCCAAGCAAAGCACTGAGGGTATGAGGGCTCCAAACACATCCCACTTCCTGCAATGTGGCCCGATAATAAATCAAACGGGACTGGCAGTGCTGCATTGTCTCCCAGCTTTGTCTGAACCCTGGGTGCCCCCTCAGGATGGCTCTGCCCAAACCCCTCATCACTACTGCCTAGAGACTCTTCCCTTCCCACTGGGGGCGAGAGGGGTTAAGGCAGCATTTTCTTCACAGAAGCAAAAGGCACCATTTGTTTTTCTTTCTGATGGGATCAGCATCTGCTAATGAGGTACCATTGTTCCAGACAAGTTCTGCCAGCCTCTTGAAAATGCTATTTTGATCCTTCCTGAGCCTGTACATGCAGCTTTAAAACTGCATGCATGGCTAAACAGATTCCAGATTCATCCACATTGTAAGAAAAAGGAGATGTCTGCCTTCCCCAGTGCACTGGCTTTTTCAAACTTAATTTCTCTTTCTAGTACATTTCTTGAAAACCTGACACAGCCTCTACATGTTCCTAATAGATAGTCACTTCATATGTCCCAGGGAAATGTTCTTCCAGTTTCCCAAAGTATAATTATCAGCAGAGATGTTCTCTAAAACACATCAGACAGGCACAACATACTGTCCGCCCTGCCTTTATGAATTACACTCTCACTGGGGAGTGGTACTTAATCTATTTCATTCCACTAGGACAGTAGGATCACAACTAAGCAGCCCCAGACATATTACCAATACTACTAGTAAAAAGGTATTAATATTTAACAAGGCCATTAGTGCCACCAGCATGGGAAGAAACCCAACTAATATTATAAGGACTGCAAAGAGTCATTCAGAAAGAGACTACATATGGCTAAATATCATCAGGCAACTCACAAGATTAAGGAGGACTCAAGCAGAGGAGTATTATAATTGTTTGCAAATTATCCCAACTGGCTAAACTGGGATTATCCCTAAAAGTTTGTGTTTATCTTAAATTTTCCACAGGGAACTGTGGGAAAAAAGTAGTCCCACAATCTTTAAGTGAATAATAAAGTACTGCTTTGGTTGCTGCTGCAAAGAGAAATAGCATTGGGTAAATGCTAGTTTATCTTCCTCCTCACACAGATGCAGTGAGGCCATACAGGGGAAGATACAGGAACGTTATCTACCCCCTCCTGTACCCACCCAGCCTTGTTCCCTGGGCTGTACCCACAAAATCACCATCCTCTCTGCTCTTCTGCAAAACACTGGCACAACTCAAGAGGCCTAAAAGATTTTTAAATCCTAAGACTCCTGTTACCATGCATCTACACAAGAAGTCCCAAGCAAGCATTCCTTTAAATCTCTTGCTGGTTCCCAGGGAATAAGAACCACAGAATACTTTTTATTTGGTGAAAATCACAGAATCAAATAGGTTGGAGAAGACCTCAGAGGTCATCAAGTTCAGCCTCTGATCAGACACCACCTTGTCAACTAAACCATAGCACAGAGTGCCACATCCAGTCTTTCCTTCAACATTTCCAGGGATGGTGACTCCACCACCTCCCTGGGAAACCTGTCCCAATGCTTGACAACCCTTTCTGTGAAGAAATTCCCCCTAATGTCCAGCCTGAACCTCCCCTGCCACAGCTTGAGCCCCTGTCCTCTTGCCCTGCCACAAGAGGAAGCAAAACACAAAAGAAGGCACATTCCTGCCTGTGTTCCACCTTGGTTATTGTACAGTCAGGTTACAGGTTATGTGTCATATGTGATTTATGCACCCTGAGATGGGGAGAAATAAACTAACCACTGTCCTCATCTATCCACCTATGTTAAGCCATCCCTTACCCTTTGGCAGAAAGGCATTTTTCCATGCTGGGACTGATTTATCTGCTCCTCAGTGACTTCCTCAGCCCATACACCCTACATGCCTTGATATCTAGATGGGGGTCTTCCTTTTTTCCCCATGTACACATCCTACAGAAAAAGTCAAACACATCTGCCTGGCTCACCCTCAACTCTGACCACAGCCCATTATGTTGTGACTACTTCTCTGCAACAAGGGCCAGGACTGGTTCTCCCTCTATTAAAGAAAATATAACAGTAATTGGGGGTTTATGGCTCTCCCTCCAACACAAATGAAATTGCAGTCTTAGGTAGAAGCTGCAGCACATAGAACAAAGCATCTCACTGCTGGTTTAAGCCCCCTTGGTACCCTAAATTGTTGCATTCAGCTACACATCAGCTTACAGACCCACCAGCAACCCAGCACTTAGGGAACACTGATGGCTAAAATCCTGCTTGGGATCCCCTGGCCAGCACTGACAGACTCTAGGCCATGCAAAGCTGCTGCTCAAAGCCATGCACCTGATTCTCTGCTTTATTGCAGCTTCTAAACCTGGCTGCATTTGAGGAACACATCAGAACCCGACTGTCACAGTTTGGAAGAAGTCATCAAAAGCTTGTCAAAAAAAAAAGAGAGAGAGGTTTTGTTTGCTTAATTAAAACTGGCTTCATAATGAAAATTATCATGGTTCATCTCAAATAGCAATTAAGAAAGCAGGATGTGACTGCTGGCTTTGCTCAAAACATGAGCTAAGCCTTTTCTGGACTCCAGCAAATCCAAATAATGATGACTTAGCCCAGTATGGAGTAACAACAGCCCAGCACTGTCAGTTTAATTTTATCCCAAGTCACACCACATTTACATGGTCTCTATGGTCCTAAATTTGTGCACACACAAGGATAATGTCTAGCTTTGGAAGGAAATGACAGAAAAATCTTGAAAATATGATCCAAGTGCAGAGGACAATACCAAAACAACTAGTAGATTAAAAGAGAAACACTTTTTTCCTTCCAGTTCCTGCATTTTTGATCCCGTGTCTTGAGGTTTTAAGACTCCAGCCATAAGCTTTGAACTGGAAGCCCAGGGAATGATGGCAGACAGAAGGACTGAGAGGGCAGGAGTCTGGCACTCCATGTTCATTCCATCAGCAAGAGCTTCAGCCTGAGCCAAGGTAACCACCAAAGCCACTCTGAGGCTCCTGAACGAAGCTGATTTGCACCAGGTAAAATCCAGCCATGGGCACTTGCATGCACGTCCATACAACTACACTTCCCTCTGCTCAGCCTCTGAGGGGACCAACGGGGAATGCTCATCTCCTGGCAACAGTGCCCTCAGTGATCCATTCAGCACAGTTCAACCCATGATATGTTCAATACATGTTCCATTCAATGAGTCTCAAGAGGTATTTTCCTCAATTCGCTGGACTCTAAGTTATGCTGCAAGCACTTTATTTTCCATTATAAGATTCTGTCTTTTGCTGCTTAAATCTCCACCAAATTTGAATGGATTAGGATGACATTCTCCATGCCAGGTGTTTGCCTCAGGCCATACATACACTGGCACATATATATCTCTGCATAGATATAATTTGGGAGGAAGGGCGAGATTTCATGTGAAGCAGTTCAGCTGTTTCCCAGGCTAGTGATGGAAGGGCTGAGCTCAACCACATCCAACACATCCTTGTCACCCCACACATCTCCAGTCTCCTGATATACCCCCAAACTTCAATTTTGCAGCCAGTCACTTTTGGTCACTTTTCTCTCTGTCACATGTTGTAGCACAGCATTTTGCACACTGTCTATACAGAGCATTCTCCCCATCCCAAGAACTAGTTTGGCTAGCTCTAATTTTTGGGGTGCAACTGAGATCTTTGTTTCTATCAGCAAATGAAAGCAGGAACAATTCTGTGGCTCTACATATCATTCCCCATGAGCCAGCTGAAACACGAAAGTGTTACAGCTGAGGCACAGATCACAGGTCTTTGTTAAGGATGGGAAGGAAGGACAGCAAAGAGGTATAAAACACTTTGATAAAACCTGATGTTAATTCAGTCAGCTCTGTAAACTTTAAACAAGGACTTAAAATCTTTTCCAGGGCATCACAATGCCCTTTCTCACCTTCCTTTCATGCAGTCACCAGGACACGTGGCAGCACCTCCCAGACTCTGCTTATTATTTTCATTACTTCACACTGCAGCCCAAATAAGAAAGTGTTTGCTCCCACTACACTTCTCTTTGCTCCACTCTGTGTGTTTGTGCATGGGAACAGGGTACATCCAAGTAGCAGCAGACTTCAGATATGGATATTGAAAAGAGATAAGAAAAAGGGAAAGCAGGCAATAGCTTTTGACGTGATTAGACTGGAAATCAAAATCTGGAGCTTTGAAACACCCGAGATACAGAAGCAGTTGTTTATGTGGGTCAGCCAGGAGCTGAACCAGATGCAGGGATGTAGCCAATGGCAAATGTAAATGGACAGATTTCAGCTCTCTCCCATTCCAGGCCAGGTAAATCTTTTCTCCACAGATCCCAAAAGAGGTGGGCACATTTGCCCTGCCACTGCTGCATCAATGGCCACAGGGTGCCTGGTCTCACCCTCCTGTGCTCCTGGCAGTGCTGGCTGGGCCCACACCTTCCTCCTGAGCACAGCACCCTCCTTCCCTCAGTACAATATATACACAGTGCCAAGGTGATTAATGAAGCTCATTATTGAATCTTGGTGTCTTGATTTCAGAAGCTGCAATAACAGACAAAAGCAGCCAAAAAACACACCAAATGTGACCTTAGGAAAAAAAAAAAATCCAACAGTCAGAAAATGACCAACATAAAACATCCAGAAACCAAGAGAGGTGAACTGCAAACAGAATGAGTAGCTTCATGCAAACTGAAGGAAAGACTCCCCATAGGCTACACAAGGCAATGAAAGAAATAAAAAGGAGACTCAGTCTGGCTTTTAATCTTATTTTCTCTTTTTGAGCTGAAGCTGATCTTCTCCCCCCTCAAATTTCAATCAAATATTCACTGGCGCTGCTTTCAGTGCAAATAACCAACAGGCAACCTAAGAAGTGTGGCACATTTCTGTTTCACAGCTCATATAAAATCTTGCTATTTCAAAAATCTATGACTTACTGGGACTTGTTGGCACTTGCCAGTCTTATGATACTGTACTGTAGGAAAGTACATCACAGTTAGTAGAAGAGAAACAAAATGCACACATTCTCAATGCAGTCTCTGATACGCTGGTGAAAAGAAGTTTCTGAGAGAATTAAAGCATTTCTACACAACAGAGAACAGAACAGACTTTCAGCTCTACTTTGTTCTTACTGTGTTTTCCTCTCTCAGTGGCACTGTACACAGTCAGATGAAAAAAAATAATTTTGCTTAAGGACCCTCTACCTCCCGAGGCTTTCAATCAAGAGCTGTGAGGTCGACACTAGATTGGACTGAAATAGCTTTTAAGTGCTCAGGTTCAGTCAGACAAGGTCAGATGTATCAGATGTCTTCTCAGGTCAGTGAAAACACAGTAAAATGAAAGGAAAAGATGAAAATATAAGTAGTTGATCTCTCTCTTGATTTAACAATGAGGGGGCAAAGACCATCTGCACACATGTTCTGACTTTAGGAAAGCTCATAACTTGTCTCAGCTTCAGAGTGTCTGCACCAAGGGATCACCACAGCCTGTTGTTCCATGTAAGTCTTCCTACCTTCCCATTGTAGAATGGCAGTACCAGCTGCAATATCTCCCTCCTACCTGCAGTCTATCCAACACTCCTTTCCTGGGTCCATGCTTCCAGGTCTTCATTCTATTTCTATCAAAAATACCCATTATTAACCATATCAGGCAGAAGTCTCACAAATTTAAAGGAAGGCACCTCATATTCTTCATTTTCCCTTCCTATGTCAAAAACATAATGTGAGAAATGGAGGTCATTCAATAACATTTTTCAGACCTTTCAAAATCCACATGAGAAATTCATCCATCACTCACTTGAACCAATCAAAACAAAACAGTCTGAAATTAAGCAGTAGCACAGGGGAGTCCTGTCAGCTCTCTCCCAAACACCACAGGCAGTTCTGGGATGGCATCACAGGTGATGCCAGACACCAGCTACCTGTCTGAGGTCCCTCTCAGCACTGCAGGTCTGCCCCTGGCACTCAGCAGGGCAGCAATTGTCCAGGGCAGAGCAGGGCATGGCTCACCAGCTCAGCAAGCACATGTGTACATTAGGAAAGAGGACACATTTCTTTAAGGGACTGTCAAAATCTGTGACAAGCCTCTCCTCCACTCCCTCCAAATCTGTTAGAGAGGGTCACCCTTTACTGTTAATTATGCTGAGCCTGAAGCGATTCTTGTGAGGCTTTGCCTCCCTCACACGCTATCCTAAGTGGTGTGAGCCCAGAGCCCTTTGATCAGAATTGAGCTGGGAACTGTGACTGCACTTCCATGGGAGATCCCCTTAATGCCCATCACCAGAACACATTGATAAATTAGTGACAGAGCTGGTCACTGATTTCAACAGCTTATCTGAGGTCTGTTCAATATCTATTGTACATTGCAAGGTTAAATAAGTAATCTGCCTCTATCCTCTGATCATTTGGGAGTCATACAGAAGATAATCCTTTGTCTAGATACTGACATTCTATTCCCACTGCTTAACTTCTCCCCATGGAAAGACCAGAAGAGACTGAACATGGATAACCAACAAAAAGAGCCACAGTCACTGAGCAGGTGCATTGCATCAGGTCATGTCTCAGCTGCCCAGTGAAATATATCTGGAGATAAATCTTAGAGATGCTAAGCATAACAGTCCCCAAACAGGTGGAATGTAACCCTAACGCCGTTCAACTCCTTCAGCCCCAAAAAAGAAAGTTTGAAGTTGGGTTGCTCCAGTAAAGAGTAAAAGAAATTGAAACACACTAGCAAAACATCCCAATATTTTCTTTGAGTATAGACAAATAGATATAAAAATATATTTCCATAAATATTATGGATATACAAAATCAAAAATCTAAATACTACAAAGAGATCAAGCATTAAGCAGCATTTTGCGCATACAGCTACCCTATCCTCCTCCTCAGCAATAAAACTCTGCACATCCAATGAAAAACACTCTTTCAGGAGAATATAATCTTTGTTGATGATATATTTTGAATATTCTCTTCATTAAAAATAAAACAGAATAAGCTTCCTTAAGAACAGCAGCATCAAAGGAATCTCCCACCACTAATGCCTGAAGTAATTTTGCAATACAAATTTTTTGTGTTTTCTTTGAATCATTATTGTTTTTTCTTTTTTGGAAGGATTAAGTCTTCAGTTAGATGCTGTTTTTATGGGAAAAATAATTGCATCATTATTATTTCCACTTAAATATGTTCTTGCAGTGCTTCAGGGCAGCTCTGGTTTTCTTGCATCATCTTCTTTCAAGGATAGAGCAATCTCACAGGTAGGACCTGCACTGCTGTACAGAGCACTGAGGAAGGGCTTCCCTTCCTTCCTCTGGTTTTGCTTTGCTTTTCAGCAGAATTGCTCATTAAAAAAACCCCATCTTTCGTATTATTTTGGCTAATTCATATACAGAGCAAGTCTCTCTAGGCACTGATAAGGAACAACTAGAAAACTAGGAAGGACATATTCTACTATAAAATCAAAGTCTGGAATGTTTGACATTTTCCATGGATTTGCTGAAAACAGAAATGAGCAACAAAAATGTCTTGCAGCAAAGTATGAAAACTGAAATAGCAATTATTTTCAGTAATGTTTTACTTCTTTTGAAAAAATCAGTCTCCTAGAAAACGAACTTTGATGACAATATTTTAATGACACAAATGGCCTTTCTATGAGATATAAGCCATGAAGTAAAAGAAAGGAGACTGATTCCTGGCTTTCTCACTGGGGCTTTCTCCAATTTTCTTTTGCTTTCATTTCAAACAAAGGTCAACATAAAGAGAAAAATATTGGAGCTGCTTTCTGCATGTGGGAAAATGAAAAAGGAAAAAGCACAACAGCCAAGGTTCTGGCAGAACAATCAATGAATTAAACACTGTTCTGTGTCTGACAAGCACCTACCAGTCAAGATCTGTAATCTGGTCTCCTGTGAGGTACCCACAAAAATATATAAGTTATAATATCCCCACTGTAACAGTCCAAATCCTTTACTTCTGAATCTCTCTTGCAGATGAGTAATCACCAGTGCAGAGTGTCGACTGCTGTCGACAAAATCCCCATGCCTGCCACTGAGATGTCCCATCCTGGACATGCCCAAGTCAGCAGAGCCAGGAAAGCCAAAGCATGGGCAGCACTGGCCAAAGCAGCTGCTTTTCGTGGTTGCCAACAAAGGCCAGAGGCAATCCCATGATCCTGGAGGAAGGGGGAGATCTCAGCTCGATGTCCTCCTCACCCCCATTCTGCCAAGGCATCCCTGTTCAAGGCAATGTCCCACCATCAGCACATGGAGGGCTTGCAGGGGTTTGCATTTTGAGTGACAGGTGGACAGATTTAATTAGCCCTCAGTCAACTAAAATTTTTATCTAACACTGAAACGTCCCTGAACGAAAACAACATCAGCAGCCTTAGCAAGCCAGCCCCACTGAGCTGGGTGGAACTGTCACTGGGCAGATCACTACCTGTGCCTCTTTAATGAGCAGAGAAGCAAAGAGTTGAGATGGCAAAGTCTGGAAGACAGACATGCCTCTTACATAAGCTTTGCTTTAGACAAAATCCAATAATTAATTTCCACCCAGCAAACAGAGCTCTTTGCAATTCCATTCCACATAAGGTCAATACCACTTTCCATTTAATTTCCTCCGTGTCCAGGATGTCCCTCACTTTCTTCAGGCCACATTAATTACTGTAATACATTCCCTAGTTCTGCAGCTTTGATTTTTTTTTTCCCAGCCACAAAAAATCACTGCAAGTGCAATGCAAGGAGATCCCTCAGGTTCAGTTCTCAAACTCCAGCTTTTAAGATGTGTCAAAACTATCTGGGAAAGTTTCCAAGCACTGTATAGGGGCATTTACCTGCTCTCTACCAAGGAGATGCAGCTCCTTCATCACTAGTTTTTCCAGAGTCACAAATTACCTGCCAGATAAAGCACAGGCAACGGGCAGGCACAGCTGGGTATGTGGGATGCAGGTCTAGCAAGCTAGGTGAGGAGCCCACTGGTTTCCTACCACCACAGTCAGGTCACAATGAATCTTCCTCCTTTTGGCACTCACACTGACAAGCACTTGAGCACAAAGGGACACGAATGCTCCAGCTGGGTCCACAGTACCTTCAGCACTCATCTCCACTGCCCGAGCTCCTGAGTTCCACACAGCCTGTGTGCAGTTGTAACCCCCCCCCCCGGGAGAGTGCTGAAGCACCGCAGCTTTGCCACTACTGCAGCATTTTATCTCGTCCAGCCCAGCTTAGTACTGATTTCCTGAGTGTCCAAGAGCTGGCAACTTAGCTCTGCCTGCAACAGCTCCAGGGAGGATTAACCCTTCCAGCAAGATTGACCCCTGCTCCCCCCTGTGGTACCCTTACTCCATCACAGCCCCACAAGAAGCAATGGATCACACTCATCCACTCAGGTGGTTTTTGTAAGTTTACAGATCCAGCTTTGCTCAGCAGATTTGACATTCTTACAAATGTGAAAAGGAAGCTGCCTTGCCTAACCTCTTATCTGTAACTCACCTCTGATGTGACACACCAGGGAATCATGAGCATTTGAGGAGGATTTCAGCTCAGCCCTGACCAGGTGAGACAGCTACTGCCTGCCTTTTCCAAGCTCTGACTTTGCTCCTGATCTCCACTCCTCCCTTCTTGGGCTACCTCTCCCTGTACCAGCTCATCTCCACCTCCACAGGTTTCCTTACTCGGGCCTCTTCAACAGCCCAAAGCTGAAGAGAAAAAAGGGAAATTAAGCCCAGCTGTTCACTGAGAGGATGCTCTACATCCCTGGACATGATCACACTGCTTCCTGGATGGGGGTGGCAGGGGATCCCCACACTCTGCTCTCGGCCCCAGAACACACGTCCCAGGTTAGACTTCTTGCACTGCCATGCTGGATTCATGTAAGGAAATGCAGAGTTCAGCTCGGTACACCCATTAGTTACACAAGAAAACACCCAACTCCATCCTCTTCTCGAACTAAAGCAAACCTGGGGTAACTCAGACAATGCAAAAAAGGCTGAGGGTTTTTTCCCCCAGTCTCATATTGACTTGGCAGACACACAAGTTCAGCAGTTACATTAGCACAGAGAAAACCAAAAGGAAAGAGGAGCTAACCTCAAATTCCATTTTTAAACAGGAGAATTGCACCAATATGTGGGTTCAACCTTAAATCTGATCCAAACCACCCACATCTCAGCTTCCCAGCCACAGATTTGTGTCACTTTTGGCACTTCTGCACTAAATCAAGGTGACCCCCTAAGGAACCAGATAGGGGGAAAATGGCTCTGCCCAATGGCTCCTGAGCATTTCATCACTATCTCCACAATACCTCTAGCTAGCATGTAATTTTAAATATAATCCATCAACTCTAAGTTTTAGATGTCCAGAATTTAATTAAACTAAATACAAAGCAGCAAGGAATAATACCCAGAGAAAAAAGAGATAGTATCTGTCTCTTCTGTTATGCTGATGAAAGGGGAACACTTTATTATTTTTGTCCCAAAATTCCTGCAAAAGCATGCATATATATATATATAAATATGAAAATAACTGATGCCTTTGCAGGAATGTAGTACTTATTCTGCAGTTGAGATTATATTCATTAAGCAATCCTTTTGTGGTTCTTGTATGGCATAAGCAAAGGCAATTTTTCTGTATTTTTGTGTCAAAGCAGCACAGAAGGGCCAGTGTGTTAAAATGTCTCATGGATGGGGAAATTGTCAAAAAAAGGCAAAACGTTTCCCATGTGGGTAAGTGGAGCAGGGAGCCAGGAGGTAGAGGTGTCTGTCTGAGCAAAGAGCAGCAATGCTCATGAAGGCAGGTGATGCTCTCCCACACAGGACACACAGCTGCAACCCAGCAGTGCAGAGACCAAAATTCCCAGCCACATTTGACTCTTCCAGGTGAGAGATTTCTGTCCAGCACAGCTGCCAGTCTCAGCTTCAGCATGGCATTAACAACTGCTAGCTGCGTCAGGGAACTCCTGGGAATCTCCATGGCACAGTGCTCTCACTGTACCTGGGATGTCCCTTTACAGTGGTGCTTTGTGGGGAACAACACACTCCCAGGCACGGCCTCAGCCAGCATCTCTGGCCACAGATCTATCAGCTGCAGCCTAGCAGTGCAGCAAAGACTCAAAGCTTTCTGATGGGGATTTGAATTGCTACAGCCTCCCTCAGTAGCTGTGAGTCAGAGGACAAGTGATCAGAGGAATGGGTTTACTCAGCCACAGAGCGAAGCAAACCTGCACAGCAAGAACAGGCAGCAAATACAGCACCCCAACAGGGCACAAACTCCTCACCTTTTCAATCTAAGGCAGTCTCCAGTACATAATCCTGCTGCATCTAGATGTAAAATCAATCAAAACAGATGGTTAAACTGTCAAATTAACCAGCAGAGGGAGTTATGGCAATACAACAAAAGAACACTTAATTGACAAAGCAAAAATAAAATTAAGTGCTGTAGATACTAAGATATGAATTCAAGCAAGGCATCTTCTTTTTCCCTTCCAAACATGCAGATAGCAGCAGAACAGCCACCCTGCTGCAGTACAGATGTGTGGAAATAAGGCACCCACATACCCACAGACATGGTGCACACTGCCATGAACACACTCATCTGCAAATAAAGCCCTACAAGTGCAAGTCTGGGTAATCGGGATGCAGCATCCAATTAAACTCTGACTCTCTCTTCAATGATCCATTTAGCAAAAGATCTGCATCCCAAACATGACAAAAAAGAAGCTGATGCCACCAGAAACAGGCTGTGTTTAGCAGCTTCTTGCTCTGACATCACATACCTCATCTTCCTGACCCTTCAGCCACAGCCACCCTCTTCTTCCTCAGACTCCTGATTTACCACCCCAGAGGAATTCTCTGAGCCATGCTTAGCACAGTGGAAACCTGATCAGAGGCCTCCAGACACTGCTGTGATAGGGGTGATAAATAATTAGTGAAGAGGATGGAGGACAAGACAGAGGAAACACGAGTTTCCCACCACCCTATGAAACAACAACCAGCAGTCCATGTACAGTCCTGGTCTATAATATCTATCCCCATGACCTACCCCAGAAGAGCTGCTGGTTTGGAGTATAAAGACAAGGGTAGCTACTGCTCTCAGGGAGGAAAAGGGGGTAGAAATCTCATTAGATGCAATTGGAAAAAGTTGGACTGAGCTTGAAGGGAGGGTGGTCCACAGGACTATTCTAGGTCTCACAGTGAAAAAACATGGAAAAAATCATAGATGACATTTTGGTTGCTTATTTCTGTTCCTAAGGGAAAAACAAATATATTCTGATAGCAATTAAAGTAACACATTTTTCATGTATTTATTTATTTCAGTTTGAATAATAAAAAAGGCACAGATATCAGGCTGGAAGCAGGCCATGAACCCTTCTGAGGAAACACCAGCTCTGCCGAATAGTAAACCCAAAGCAATCCTGCTTGAGGCAGGGTGTCAGGGGACAAACAGACACCCCCATGAAAGGTATAATCAGTAGGTAAATGAGGGGGAAGGATGGATGAGTGACTCCTTGGAGGACATGAGCAGCCTCAGGGGAATCTTGCCCCTCTCCAAGGATGGTGGGGGATGGGCTGAGCCAGGGTTTGGGGCTGGGTGGCTACTGAGCTCAGCCCTGGGGGCCCCTGTCAACTGCAAGAAACGCTCCTCTCATTCAGGGCTACTCATTAAAATCACCATCCATGACCTCGCACGGCAAAGCACGGCTGCAAAATAACACCCAGCGATCTCTGCCAGAGCTGCTGATTCACATCAAGCTGATGGGGTTTGATGCGTTTGCAGATCGCTTTCCCAGGTCAAAAGGTAATTGCTCATCAAAATAATTGAGCACCTCTACGACTCAACGGGTCATGAGATTGCTGGAGATGGGGCATGAGCAGGGTCAGGTCCTCTCTGTGCCTGGCTTGGAGCTGGCAGGAGAGAACCCCAAGGGACACTCCAACCCAGCTCCATGCACCCCACGAGTACCCTCTCCCCAGAGGGGACTGCATCTCCTGTCTTTGCACTTCAAGTCCTAACGTGCTGTGAAGGCTCCCAATTTCAGTTTGCACTGGAATGAACTGTCCTAAACCTATTCCTCCTACCAATGAAAATTCTGTTTTCAAGACACAGGGAGGGGCAAAAAAATAATTCTAGCATTCCTGATATAAAATATCAATATAAGGATTTAGACCATAAAGATTATATATAGCCACAGCTATAGTAACTGTATCTTCCAATCTTCTTTTTCCACCTAAAATTCTGGGACAAAGCCCCAAGTGTTCTTTGAGGTTTTTCCCTGGAAGGAGAGCATTTGTAGCCTCCTGGGTTTGGCAGCTGCCCACTCAACTGTTTAAATTCATTTTGCATGTACAATATTGAGTAGAGAAAAAGGGTGATGTAGAATGGTAAGAAAGGAAGAAATATAATCATGTGTGGTGGCACCACACCAAACATTGCAAGATATTTTGCAATTACTTAGCATAATGAATCAGAACACACAACACACCCTCCAGGTAAAATCTAGCAGAAACACACTCATCTCCAGATATCATCAGATGAAAGAGTATTTGCATCCATGGTCTGTATCTTTATCAGCAAAAGCACTCTAAATTAAATTTAAAAGACCTTTTACCCTACACCCTGCATATTAATGCAGAGATTTAAAAATCCTCTGCTGCTTTCATGTGCCCCCTGATGTCCTTTGATGCACTCATTAGTGACAGGGCATTCTCATTTCAGAAGAGGCTTTGTCAAGGGAGAAAACGTCTCCTGTACGGGATTGCAAAGATTGGGGTTTGTTTTCTTTAGGACCTGCCACACTTAAGAATTGGCTATAGTAGCACATAAACCTTGAGAGTATCTCACTGCCCCTCCTGCTCCAGAGCAAGGAACATCAGCCCCCTCTTCCAGGAAAGTCAGAGGTACTGGCATAATGCAGTAGGTTGGCAAGGGGATGAGGAATCAACGACGTCTAGGACAAGTCAGAGGTGAGCTTAGTGAAATATTAGTTTCCTCAAAGCCACTATGATCCAACAAGCACAAGGAATTTTTGCACTGTGCTAAAAGCAGCTCCTGCAAAAGCACAAGTGTACCCTTCATCGCTAAGAAAGCAACAGGATTCAGTGCTACTCACTGACAGGAGGAGCTTCCAGGGACTTTGCCCCCAAGGCCTAGAGGAAGGCCCCTTTACACCCTTTACTTTCATCCCTACCTTGGGGCAAGGAGGCCAGAGCTCTACAGCTTGTCCCCTCAGTGACACTGCTGTCAGACCCCAGATCTTTGCTATCTGTGCAGACATGCAAATTTAGACAAGACAGATTCCACTCAGTGTCAACAAAAGCTGAGGCCTCACACCAGAGCGTCTCCATGGTCCAGCAGCATGTCCCAGCACAATACATCTCAGAGGTAAGGAAGGTGCCTGTCCTGCCTGCAGCCCTGTCAGCTGATTATCCCTGGCCATGCTACCTGTCCCCTCAATATCCATTCCCCCCTCCACTGTTGTCCTTACTACACCATCACAGCCTGTCTTGCACTGGTCCCATATATCTGACAGAGCTTCCCTGGCAATTCTCACTCCTCCTCCAAAGAGACAATGCAAAGACACTTAAATCATCCTCAAATCCCTGTGGCAGGGGAGCAATGCAGTATTAACGAGGCAGCGCCAACGGCAATGAGAACACTAATATCCAGCAGTGCCATCAAAAACAGCACGAGGCTTTCACTGAACACTGAAAGCAATCCATTTACTTGAAGGACCCAGCCTGTCTCTGTGGATTTGTGGAAGAGAAGATTCTGCATACCTTGTGCTTCCAAAGCCTGGCACAAAAATGGGGCTGTTCATTGCTAAGCCCTTAGGGACACATCAAACTGGACACCACAGGACTGCAACACATTTAAAGCAATCTGTTTTCTTACACTCTGCTATCTGAATTACACCATTGCCTTCCAGGCTGAGACACAGCAAACACCTCTTCCACACTTTCTGCTTTATCTTCTCTACTCCTCTTGCTAACCAACATGATTTACCAGTAGCTTGGGACCAACCTTACTGCCCTGCAATAAGAAAATAATCTCTTACTTGCAATCTACTACTAACCTTCAAAATCCCTTGACATAAGCCACAGAGATATCTGATAGCAGTAACTGTTTTTAGTAAATTAAACGGGCACAAGACTTTTCGAAGCAACATCATTTTTAGCAGCCACCTGTATTTTGGATTTTTTGGAAGGCTGGAGTTGTTTCACATGACTACTCAACCATGCCATCTTCAAGCCATTTGGGTATATTTGTGTTCAAAGCAGCAAAGTATAAAATAAGCTCTGATTAACACAGTGATTGTTGGATGCGAGGAGCAGGGAGTTGGACTTGATGATCCTTATGGGTCCCTTCCAATTTGAGATATTCTATGATCCTGGTGCCTTGAGTACTCCAGCTGCAAAGTAACAGAGAGAAATGGGAATGTATTTCCATCTGTGGGGGAGGAAATGCTTCAGAGTGAGGAACCCATGCATTTACAAATCTGTCCATGGAGCAATTCAGCTTAGAGATGAAGGATAACCCAAAGGTGAGAAAATTTGGGTTTCAGTCTCTCCCCAACACCTAACGTGACTGGAAGTAAGTCACCATCAGCTTTATCTGCAACAGAGAAAAAACTTTCTCTATCCATGAAAGACGTTTGTGGCAGGACACTGCACAGTTCTAGAGGTCAGAGTGAAAGGCCACCAGGTAGGTGGACAGACAGATCAATGTTTTGATTACCCTGAGGGAAAAGCACCAGGCACCACCTTCACCCATAAGAATGGCTTTGCCACAACGAGCACCTGGATGCATTACATCACCCAAATAGAACACCAGAGACAGAGCACGTGTACATGGCAAACTTTAAGTACCTTACCAGGAAAATTCAGTTTGCAAAATGTATCTTTAGAGAGGCTGGCAGCTTCACCTGAAAACTTTCCACAAGTGCTGGCTTGCATGTTTTTTAGATTTTAGCTGTAACCAGATTTTCATTGTGTTTTCATTTCTTTCCTAAGACTCTTCTTGTGAAGAACAAACAGCACAAGTATGCACCTGAGAAAAATGCTGAAGAGTTCACAACACTTCTGTGTTCAGTTTAATCTCCAAAAGCATCCACACCCCAAATCTGAGTCAAACACAGCACAGAAAAAAAACCAAATACTATGCCACCCATGCCGCCATTCACAGTTTGGATCTGCAGACTAAAGAAGCCACAGAAAAGAAGACTGTAATTAACTAATGGGATTAATTCTGAGACAGTGCAGACTGTTTAGCAGAAATAAGCAGAGGGGAAACAACCAAGGGATTACTGGCTAAAAGCTAGCAAAGCCTATTTGAAACAGACAATTCCACCCATCAAAGGCACATATAAATCAATGAGTTGTTGATCCATCACCTTAGTTTTCATTATTACTTCTTACAATGCTTCAAAGAGCCCTTGGAACTAGAACTCCCACTCTGAGTTCCTCAGAGATCATCTACTGTTCAAAACAATCAGATCCACAGAGAACTTGGAGTTTGTCTGCTTTGTTTTTAATGATGTACATCACTGTTTGGATAAATTATAAACCAGTTTCACCGTTATCAATCATAACGGTGACTTATTCAGTCCAGCAGAGAAACATCAGGCTCTTTTGTTTAGTTTTGCTACACTTGAAGGAAAAAGCCACTGAAGTGTTCTCAAGAAGCACTCAACAGAGAGAGAGATAAATTAAACTGTAAATAGAAATGGAAATGCAAAAGCAGAGTCATCAGTCACTGCAGCTCATACAGAAGTTTAGCAGTCAGTCCCAAGTTGGGAGTAGCCAGCAACTGAATTTGGCAGCCTTTTCAGCTAATGGCAAAGGCATCGTGCAAAATCGCGGGGGAACGGGGCACCTCATGAGCTATCTCATTGTTTCCTGTCACCTCGTGAGCCATCTCATTGTTTCCTGTCACCAGGGCACTGCTGCAGAAGAGGTTTTGAACTAAAAAAAAAAAAATACTTACACAAGAAGAAGAAACCAAACCAGCCAAAAAAGCAGACATCCCAACCTGAACTGAACTACTCAAGGCTTCCAGATTAACTGGTTGCCACTTGCTTTCTATCATGCCCTTCTAGAAAGGTAGGGGAGATTATTCAGCTCCTCAACTCAAACCCTGCCTGTGAGATTGAGGCCCTTATGAACACCAGTGCCTTACTCACCACAACAGGACTAGAATTATTTCATGAGGGTAATAAAAACTTCATTCCTTGCTGCCAGCTGGACAGCCAGCAGCTCACCCCACCACAGGTCTTTCATGCTGCCTTGATACTCACCCGCTGAGGGACTCAAAAGCCTTCTCAAAACATCAGAGGTCAAGCCCACAGACCTTTACCAGCAACATGCAAAATACATCTGCTGCCCATCTATTGCTTATATCATGCAGCAAGTGATGGCTCTGTATCCCAGAGCCATCTTGCCCAGGCCATGCCATCCATCCCCGCTTGCTTGGAGTCTGCCTGTCAAGCACCAGGATCATACTCACACACAAACTGACACACATGACTTGGGCTTCCTCTGCAGAAGCACAAGCCTTTCCCCTAAAGCTTACCCTGGACTCTGTCTTTCTGTCAGCTTCAATTATACCTAGCAATCCTCTTTAATTCATGCGCTGCAACTAAACCCAGCACCACTCCCTGCAACTCACTACCTGCCAAACCTCCCTCCAGCACCAGCTGCATGTGGAAGTCCCTGCAGAGCACCCATCCTGCATTTTATAGAAGGTGCCAAGTATTTGGGAATAGCCAACTATGAATCATTTTACATTTATGATAATATTGCAAAGCTTGAAAGATTATCACTGTGTCACATTCTTGATTTACAGAATCAGGTTGATTACTAAATGTGAACCAAGATCTGAGTTTGTTTCTAAGCTTTATTGAATGTTCCCTGAAAGGCCAAAGCACTGGTAACCAAGGGGTACAGCACAGGGCAAAAATAAAGAGAGGAGAAGCTATGAAATACAGCCCCCTGGAGCTCAATTAGTTCTGACTCATCCTCTCAATCGAGTTCTTTGCCTCCATAAATCAGAAGGAACAGAAACAGTCACACTGCTGAGAGAGGATAATTATTCTTGCACTGTGTGAGGGGAAAACACACATGCTAGTAGTGCCAGCTCATGAGTCTGTGCTGGTGGTGATAGGGAGGAAAACATGCTTTTAAACTCAGAGGGGCCCACTGCAGCCTGCCTGACAGCCCAGATTTGTCCACATGCTCTGAGCTCAGGAGAACCATGGTAGCCCCTCCAGTCTGCAATCCAAGAGCCTCAGGATGACAAAGCGCATGGGGACCTCCACAAGAACAAGGTGGTTCAAACCTCCTCGTTTATATTCATCAGGGTTCATCCTGCTCACTTTCACCTGCCTGGACCAGGAGAGGCTTCCTTTTGGCTGTTCATCAGGGAATTAGTGGAGCATCCTGAAAAAAGGCCACAATTTTAGATGTCATGCATTTTTCCAGGGCTTTTCCTTCAAAGCAGAGAACTTAAATCCAGGACACTTGTGACCTTTTCTAACATATGTAGGTTTTCATTTAGGAAACACTGCTGGTCCACAAGCATCAGCACAGAAGAAAGAACATGACTTTGCTGGTGCAGATGCCCTATCAAGCATGTAAGAGCTCATTGTTAAAGATCTTCCTTTGCAGTATCCCATGCACAGCACCAGGCCAGTGGGTTATTGTAAGATATTACAAATCTCATTTGCCTTGACTCTTTTGTCCTGGATTTACTAATTCTCATATTTAGAGAGAATTTGTTCAGCCTATAATTATCAGCTTATTTTCTCCATAATGTTTTTCTTCCTTACAACAATTCAGAAAAAGCCAATAGCTGGCAAACTTTTGACCAATGAAAAAAAATTGGTCTAGTTTATAAATTTGGCCTGATAAAGAAAGTTATATTGTGCTTTTTCTCAAAGCGCAGAAGTTTAAGTTAATTTGGGAGTGTTGTAACTACAGTTCTCCCAGCAGCTACCCCAGCTATTCCTCAGAAAGCCCTTTTTGCCTGGCCAAGGCTACATTTTTAGGCTTGCAGTTACCAGCAGGACCTTGTGGGAGCTACTAAATGAGAAAGAGTGGAGAGTGACATGTGCTTTTCTAACAGACACTAGTAATTAAAATTATCCAAAATTTCAACGCCAGAAAAATGAAAGCAAACAATCCACAAAAAGCAATAGATTCAAGTCTGAATAAGAGTCATGCATCAAAAAGCAATCAGGCATTTTAAAAAGGGCTGATGTCCTAAAAAAGAGTGTCACAAAAGCACAGGTCAAGTCCTCTTGCTTGCCCCTTCTCACATCACCAAAGTAATTCTGGGGGAGAGAAAGTTAACAGCAGCCAGGGGTAAATTCAAAGACCTTAAGCTTAATGGGAGAGCAGTTGTAGTCTCAGCCTTGTAGAAAGCCAGATGCACTGAGCATCCATTCAGTCTAATGTTTAGGTGAGCAGACAATCTGTTCATTAAAATACTCATTTATTCTCAGGGCAGCTGTGTGTCCATAGCATATATAACAATCAAAGCAGATGTCTCTACCACACCAAAATGCCAACAAAACACCAGGCAGGATGTTCTAAATCAGACTTGGCATTCACCTGCTGAGGTTTGACCAAACCCAACTCTACTTGGCACTCACTGTCAAGTGATCAGTCCATGGTAGAAAGAGCAGACCTGTACCTCGGGGAGCAGCAGCCAAAATAGCATGCAGAGCGTGTAGCCCTGTGACACAAAACTACAGCAGCAACCTCAGGGATAATTCGTGAAATACAGACAATTATATTAGAAATGAGAAATACTTAAAAAGAAGAAGCTTGACTTGGTCTGCAGCCCTATTATTGGCAGGTACTCAGATCCCAGAAGCATTTCATTCTGACAATGTAACACTTGCCCTGAGCAAGGAGAAAGATCTCAGCTTGATGCACCACCGAGATCTTCAAGATATCTGTCCAGATTGAAAATTAAATTAATTTGAAGATTGCTCCCCCTTCCAGAGCTTCCTTTTAACTTTTTTCTTTTTATTAAGAGAGATAAAACCCAGATACTGTGCTTAGAAGTATATATCACATGCTTTGCTTCTTCAGTGTAAGCATGCCATGACACAGGTGGTGACAAGAAGCAAAGCCAGTGAAGTCCACTGCTTCCTAGCCCCACTCTGAACAGGTTTCAACAAGGTTATTGGGGACAGAGCTCAGCATCTCCCACAGCAAGCTGGGTCTGCAAGACACCCAGGTCTCCCAGGGGGAATGCTTGAATTGATGCCTTGAAGTGGCTACCTAAAAACAGAGGCTAGACAAGATTAAAAGGATAAAACTAGGTATTTATTTGAAGGACCTTCAAAGGTACACCTTGGGCAGTCAAAAGCCTCCAAGGAGCTCCACCCAAGATGGACATTGGGTCATGGGTCTTTCAGATTTTATAATTATGGTCCATTTGCATATCAGGGTTGATTCTCCAATTATAGTTTCAAGTGGTGATGTAATTATCCCAAGTTTGCCCCTCCTGTCAGAGGCTTTAGTTTACATATTTGCCTGGGACAAGTTGTCCTTGAAGTAAAAATCTAGAGAGGGTTTGTTATATCTAACCAGCATGAGCGAACAGTTGACAGGCTGTATGAAGCTTCAGAGTTAGATACTAAGCAGTACAGGATTTGAAAAATATAAAAGTTAAAACCTAAGGCATCATTCCCCCACTACATGCTCCAAGACCTACATGCTCCATTGGGCTGAAGTTCCAGTCTCTAACCAAGCCAAAGGAATGGCACCTACACCACAACAGCAGGACAGCCATAGGCTGAACAGCAGCATTGCAATTTCAGCACACACACCAGGCAGGGAACAGCATGAATTACCACTCTACTGTGGTACACAGAAATCAAATCAATTTCTCTCCAGTCATGCCCTCACCCTCTTCTCTCCCAGGATACCTTTCTGCCGATCCACCACTCAATTAACCTTTCATTAAAGGCTTCCTAGACATTTACAAAAAGGCCACAGCACCCATGATTAGCACTTTATTTCACATGCATTGCTACCACTGCATTCCCCCTTGCAAGCAAAACTTGCAGTCTTGCCCTTCACCTGATGGAGATGGACCACCAGAAATCACTCTCTACCTTCACCATCTCTGGTGGTTTTTACACACTGCTGCTGTATTTCACCTTCGCTATCTCTTTCATAGTGTAAGGAACCTTGGTTTCCTTGAAAATTCCTGGTAGAAAAACAACCCAATATCTCCGATTTAATCCTGCTCTGAGCCTCATTCCAGTTCTCTTGGTTTATTCCAGAGTCAGGAGATAAAGAGCAGGGGACAGTGCAAACACAAGCTTACACAGCTGCAGCATGTTTTCTTCCCACTGCCTTTGCTAATAACTTCTAATGTTCGATTTGGTTTTGATCACTGCTGAGCACTGAGCCAATACTACCACTGAGCTCTGTATCATAACCCAGAACCTCAAGCCCCCAGAGCCTGTTGGCATCTCACAGCTCATTGCCTTATGTACGTGCAGAATTACTTTTTTGTGCATCACTTCACATATTCCTACCCTGAAATTCATCTGTCATTTTAGCATCCCATCATTCTGTTTCAGAATATCCTTCTGCACATCCTTGCACTTTGCCTGTCTTTGCCACCCCAAATAGTTTTCGGTGCTGCCAAAACTTTTTCTTTTTTGTTCCTTTTTCAAGTCTCTGATTCATATTTGAAAGATACAAGGTGTCAGCATGAGACCTTGTAGTATTCTGCTAGTAACTTCCCTCCACCAGGAAAACTCATTATTTACTTGTACTGTCCATCTTCTTTTAACCAACTATTTTTCTAAAACCCTCCCTCTCTTTTTTCACTGCTGCTTCATTTCCTTAAACATCTTCTGTGAGGAACCTTGATAAATATCCTTTAAAATTCCAAGCAGGCTTTACCAACAAAGTACTCTGTTCCACATGCTTGTTAACCCCTTCAAAGCAGCGTTTTGCCCTCTCCTTCTGTGTGTGTGTTTGTAGCTGTTTTCACTTGAAAGCAAATTCTGAGTTCCATGGTACACTATTGAGGGCAAAGCTTTTCAAGCTTCAGGTGTTTTAAAAATTCATGCAAAAGGAAAAATTATGTCCCAAGTGTCTCTTTTATCATCTCACAGACACCTCCTGGACCCATTTTCCCTTTATGTAAGGCCAAAAAAAAAATCCTTGCCCAAACATAATTACCAATACTCATGCAAACCTCTTATCTTGAGTCTCTTTCCTTCACTGTGTCAGACAGTGCAGGGTGGCCTCAGTCTAAGTTTAATAAAGGCTTATGAATGTCTTACTGAAAATATTTGTTTGGGCACTGACCCCTGAAACAAATCCAATTCATCCAGTTGCTGATTCAGACAGCATTTTCAGCTCCTAAATGCACAGATCCCTTGCTGCAGGGGCTTCCCATCCCTCACTGAACTTTTCAAAGCTCTATCACACTTTCTTCACCAAGCTGTAATAGATTTGCATTTGCAGGGTAGGGCTTTCCAAATATCCCTGGAGAGAAGTGAATGCCACCATTTACAGTGATTTAAGTATGTAATTTACATGGAGCCCACTGGAAATCCCAACTTTCATGTTAACATTCACTTCTTCAGCCGAGCCAGTAAAGGTGCTGAGTTCAGGCACCTCCAGGAGAAAGCTGATCTTGATGGGCAAAATAAATGCATCAAACCAATACCACCCATACTCTTCAGCACCACAGACTCCATACCTTTAGTCTGGGTACTGAAGTTTTAACTCCACAACATTCTGTTTCCCGGTTTTGCCTGTTTCACCCTAACACAAGGCCCTTCAGGCTCAGTTCTTGGAGATGGACTGCCAGTTCTGCAGATGTCCCAAGCACCAGCACTCAGCAGGACAAAGCACTTTGGGATTATTCCTGTGCCAGAGAACACACATCACAACAAGCTGTTAAAAAAATAGGAGCACAGCAGTGGGGCTGGTGAGAGAAGGGGATGTAGGTGAGGAGCAAGGAAATCACAAGAAGAACCTAGTGTTGATAACACAGGTCCAAGACAGAGCCCAGCAGGGAGAGGAGGAAAACCACCAGAATCTTACCACAACTAAGGGAGTTGTGGTAGCTCACCAGGGTAGCCACACAGTGAACTGATGTTTCTGCTGCTCCTACAGAAGGGCTCATGGATGCCACAGAGCGGGCAGATGGACGGGGAGAGGTACTTGAAGCTCTGTGTATGCCCCAAATCCCACCTTAAATGCAAATCATGTTTGAACAAATAGTTTTTAACTTGAGAAAACATCTGTTGATAGAAAATGCTGGCCACTTAATTTCTGTTTGTTTTCCCTTACAATTATTGAACAGTCAAATCCTTCTGTAGAAATTGCCATTTTTCCCTAGAGTCACATAAAAGCATGAACCCAGAGCTCCATTCCAGAACAATTTGCAAGAAAACATTGTACTATGGGATATACAGTAGGGACAAAATCTTTTCAGAAATGTTTACAGTGCAGGGCAGGCACCTTTGTGTTAGAAACACATCTAAAGCTGACAAAGTAGAAGCACACTTCTATAGCATGAACACAGAACAGCTGGGAGCAACAGCTGGAGTCAAATCTGGGAGTTGGTGTCAAATCTGGGAGCACAGCAGGATCTATACAAAGATCCTTCACACACATTCTCCAACAGGCTGACAAGGATCCAGGGTTCAGAGCTGAACATAGGTTATGTAGTATCTCCCTTTACTGCCTCAGGGAAGATGACACAGAGGAGGAAATGAGGTTTCCAGAACTGACACATTTCCTTAGCAAACTTCTATCTTTGACACTTTGGTGTGCTGCCACACGTGCAAGATTGAGTAACTACAGTGCTCCCTCTACTTCTGTCTTCCTTTTCTAAACTAATTGAATAAATGCTAAAAGCAAGCATAAAATCTGCAATTTTAGCAAAGTTATCCTAAATGGGCCCTTTGGACTTTGCTCTCATTGAACTATTATGATAATTTGCATGTTCATGTGTCCACATTCAGCCCACAACCACACACTGTCTTCTGTGCCAGATGCTTCACAACCACCACCAGAACCATAAGCATGGCAGAAAACTCCAAGAAGAGCAAAACCTGTGTGTGTGTATGTGTGTGTACCAAAGTCTGAAACTTCACCCCCACACACATTAGAAAGGAGAAGTGAAGCATCTCATCACAGACTCATCTGAATATATTCCTTGAAATTCACTTCTGATGTATGACCCTTAGCACTTCATATACAACACCCTTTCTATTTTTAATACTGTCACTTTCAGAAAGTTGGTCTATTTCACATGCTTTCATCAACAATAAAAAAAATGCAAAAGAAAGAATGGAACAATAAAGGTAGTGTAATGTTGATATTTAATGTTGGTATTTAGCTTTAATGTCAACTTTACTAACTTCACAATTTGTCAGAAATGATCAGTCATGGGGATCTTTCTACATCAGAAAGCAAATGTCATGATTCAAAGAGGCTTCAAGAGTATACAAGCACATGTAGCTCTCAGACTAGAGCCTTTACCTTGTACCAGCATCTACCAAGTTTTAGGATCAGGATGGATAAAAGGCATCCAGTGTATGGAAATTAATCCCAGATCAGAGCTTTATAGACCTCACCATACAGCTTCAGAAACCAATGCTACATCTCTCAGAAATAAAAAATGCCCACAAGCTCTGCATCAAGGGTAAAAGTACACCTAAACTTCCCCAAAAAGTGACAATTCCAGCACTTCCCACAAGAAGTGATTTTTCCCAGGCTGCAAATGGAGATTACAATCAATGAAGCTGATGGCAATTGAAGGAAAAAAGGGCAGCTCATCTCCCAGCCCATGAAATTGCAGGCTGCCATCAGAAGCCATTTCCTTCAATTCAGAATATTCCCTCCCTTTTTCCCATTTAACAATGGGTCCAGAAAAAGCCAGCGACATCTGTCAAACCCAGATGGCTCACTTGGAAAGTGCCTGTGCGTCTGTTTAGAGGGAAAGCAGTAGAATCAACAGAGAAGGAGTGGATATTTATGTATGTTGGAAGCTGCTCATCTCTGCAATGACAACTTGAACTTGCTCCCAGCTCCTCCGCAGGCGGGACCAGAGAGATGTTGCTCTGCTGAGGAACCTTATTTGCAACAAGCCACACCTAAGAAAGATGAGATCATGTGGTTGAACTGCTCCACCCTGCATTGCCAAGGTCTCACAACCCTCTAACCAGGAAATTACCCTTGGGAAAAGAATATCTAGAGACTTACTCTGTGAATCTGCATGCAGAAGCAGCAAACTACAGGTCCTGGGCCCAGCTGTAAATAAAATGTAATGCTGCCCTTTAAAAGATAAAAAGAAAACATAACTCCATACCGAAAAGAGCAATTTCTAGGGGATTAAGCTATTGTGCTATTTGCTTGTGTCTATTTTAGCTGCTGCTCAAGGTGTTAACCTCACTACTCCCAGTGAAGCAATGAAAACAACTATTATGGTGGCAATGGGATTTGCAGCTGAGAAGACACGAGTGTTAAGGAAGGAGAGAGGAGTCCTGCTAGGAGCAACTTCTTCCAGTCCTAGCAGCATCCCATAACCAGCAGAAGTGTATTGTGCCTTGAACACTGTGCATCAGCCTGGGCAAGCAGGCAGACACAAAAAGGGACAATATATCCACCAAACCACTGACACCACAGAGGACACAGCATAGCTGTAGTAGCAAGGAGAGCCTCTTAAAAGAAAATTGGATTGAGGACACCTACTTTTGCTCAGAGACCTTCACTTTTACCAGCAGATACTACCAAATTAATACCACCCAAAGAAGATTAAAGCCCTTAGGAGTGTCACTGTATGGCCTAAAGTTACTTTTCTTCTAACCAAAACTTGTTCAGTTTGCTGGAAGATAGGGAAGAGAATCAAAAGGTTCACATGATTATGGTGGGACTCTGATCATGACAGTGGGGTAGAGACACTGGTGTTGCTGGCTGCAGACACCAGTCAGGAGAAGTGGGGATCTGAGTTAATGAAGCCCTAACAGCTTCTCAAAAGCCCTTGTGCTGTCAGAGAGTGACACTAAGTATCCTTGTGCAATGCCATTGCAAATCAGGTGAATTTAGTTCTTGAAAAGGGTGCCATGCTGACAGAGTTCAGAAAGTGAAGCAGCTTCTATAAAGGTAGAAAAATACAACAAATACCATTTCTTTTCCCCTCCATCCAACTCCCACACCACACCACCTGTGTGCCTCCCCGGCTCTTTGCTGTTAAGAGGATACCAGGACACAAATCCTTTCCCAACTTACACTATTTGCTCTTGAAGTTAAACAGTTGCCATTTGAACAGTTGAAGTTGCCATTTTCACAAAGATACAGTGACCCTCCACCAACATCTGTCACTGCAGGAGTAGCAGAAGCCACTCAACACCAGGGACCCTCACTCAGCACAGCCAGACCCCAGCAGGCACCGGGACCGTGCCGTCCCCAGTGAATCTTCAGACTCTGCATCTTCCACCAGCACAGGCTGTCATGCCAAGCCAGTGACAGACAGTCAGGGACCTTCCACTACATCTTGCCTGTTTCCTTGCTGATTACAAAAAGGGGTCACAGCAAAAACACTTCAGCAGCTTTGCTGAGTTCTGCACAACTTTGCAGCTCCCCATCAAGTTTTGAAGGCTGCTCTGACTTACTTTGGCACTACTATTTTTGCTGCCTGTGCTACGGATTGCTAAGGGACTGTGCAAGACTTTGCTGCTATAAAAAATGAGTATTTAACAATGTCCTCTCCCCCCTAGTTTGCCAAAGAAACAAGCAGTACTGTATTTCCAGAAATTTGTCTACTTTGAAACAAGAGCATCAACCCAGCAGACCAATCACTGGAGTTAGCTATCAGGTGCCTACTCCATCTTTCCTCTTTCTCAGTAGCAGGGTAAAGGATTGAGCTGCTAACAGTACAAAACAAACATTTTAAAGTGTGTTGCAACAGAGGCTATTTCTTCTGGCCCTTCTGCTTCTGCACTGAAGTACAGGAGCTGTGGCACAGGCAGTTGCTCTGTACTTCTATTCCAGCTGCAGTCACTGAGGGTGGCAGAGATCCACCATGCAAGTCCCTTGGGGCCACTCCACAAATACCAACAAGGAGCACTGCAGAGCCTCCTCTCTCAGCACCAAGTTACTCCCAGATTCCCTAGCACAAGGCCCCCAAAAGCCACCAACCAACCAAGTCCACAGAGTTCAGATCCTGGACATTAACTTGTCAGAGGTCCAAAGAGTTCAGGCCTGCAGGGTCAGGTCAAATCCAACTCAAAGAAACATTTATTTTGTAAGTAAACTAAAGAGTCACTGTTCAGAATTACATTAAACTGAGAAGATGAGAATTCCATTAGGTAATCTAATTTAACCTGATCTGCTTGAATTTCATTATATGTGGCTGCACTGGAGACTCATTAATGAGACTCCAGTAGACAGGGATCTTGACGGCTTCTAACTCAATCTCCCAACCTGATGCAGACAGCTGTAATCATGTTAATTAGCTGCAGAACCTGTGATGTACTTCAGCTGAGCTCAGGGTGAAGACAGAAAGATTAAAATGAAGCCAAATGAATGAAAAAGCACCATCCTACTTGCATACAATTTACAGGATAGGAGTAACACATCCTGTGTGTGCACAGATGTCTTCCCTTGACTCAGATAGGGGAGGGCATTGCATAGGAACAAAGTATCCCTGGGTAAAATCAGTTAATTAGCTGATAAATTACAGGATGAGACTGAATGTTAAAAAAGAATTTTCTTATCTAAATAACCCCCTACAAAGTCCTGTCAGCCATTGGAAGTTACACACCAAAGCTATTTTGGAAAACAATCAGATCATTGTTAATTCTAAAATTAGCTTATTTGGGTGTTTTTCATATAGAGAAACCATTGCTCTTACATTTGTCAGCACTCCCACAGAGATCAAGAGGATGCCAGTTTGAATAAGCACTGAGAGAGCCTGGATGGCAGCTTCTGGTCCCAATCCGTGCTCAGGAAAGAAGGGCCCATGCTGCTCTCTGCTTACACTGCAGACTCACAAACCAGGCACAAGCCCTTGATCACAGCATGTGTCATCTTAGATTTCTGTGTCAAAAAGAACCTTTGAACTCCAGCACCACAAAGGTAGTCTGCAAAATAAGTGGTATTTGTTGCTGTGCCCATAAATGCAGTTGTATTGGAGCAGGGGAAGCACAGGCACACGGACAGGATCCAAGCTGCCAACTCTCACAGCCAGACAATCTAAGGAGGGCTGGCTCAGACAGGACTGAGCTGCTTCAGGTGACAAGGACAAAGGTCCTCCAGCCAACAAGACAGAAAACAAGACTACACACTCCAGTGGCAACTAGTAAGACTCATCTTTGGATTCAATGCTTATGAGGTTTTTGGCAAGGAGAGGTGGGGTGGGTTGTCAAGTTACAGAAGGTTGGGAAAAGGGTGGGATGGTACAAAACTGCCTGGACTCTCCCAAAAGAGAAGTTCTAAGGCCAGAGTCAGGCCAATTTCTGTTGGAACCCTAGGTCTCCTATATCTTCTCAGGGAAGCCCACCAGGACTGCCCAGAGAACCTCTCCAACCCCACTGAGGCCCAAGGCATTAATTCAGGCCAAGTTTTCTACAGCACAGTGGCACCTGAAGCACAAACAGACATCTCCAAAGGATCCAGCCATCCCAGTTAGCCTCTTGGCTAGTCTGCAAATGTATTACAGAAGCGCTAATGCTTTGAGACAAAACCAGAGCATTGAAATGCTTTTCCAGCTTAAGGTTTTCTACTTCACCTTCATTGCAGCCCCAAAAGCCCCAAAGGAGCCCATTCCCAATGAGCTCATCTGGAAGACACAGAGGCACAAATTACTGAAGCACACTCCTGCCTTAATTAACATCTCCATTGGAGCCTGTGGCAGTGGAGATACAGAGCCTGAAAAGCAGTGCAGGAGCGTGTTTCATTGAGAAGGAACAGGATTTAGGCGGGGAGAAGTTTTGTAACCTTCTCCTGGCCTCTCCCACAGCCCTATTGGCACTCAGAGCAACCTGTGGGACAGAGAGAAAACTTGAGAGTAGCATCTGAAGCCTTTAAGAAACACAACCTCAAGCAACTTACAAACATTAAATGCACCCAAATGGTGTAGGGAAGATCTTATTTATAGCAGGGTGGAAAAAATTTATAGAATTACTCCTGATGTCTCATGGAACAGTGGCTCCCACTTAAATACTGAACTGTTTGTGGTTGAACCTATGCCAGGCTTTCCCATTCTGGGTAAAAAAAAAAAAAAAAGTCATTTGGATTTCAGAATTGCTTTCAAATTACAAGTGCTAGCAATAAAATTAACTGCATGCATTTCAAGTATTACATTTCTCTTACAATTTCAATTATCGATTAAGCACCAAGGCTGAAGCATTAAGCCTTCAAATGTTAACAGTGATTATTACTTTGCTGCTATGGGCTTTAGGGGTCCTTTTTTAATGGTGTTTCCTTGGTTTGTTTTTCAAAGTTTTTAGAGTACTGCTTATGCTGGATATTCTGGAAGCTGTCATCCAAATACAATAATATTCAATGTAACCTAAGAGAGAAATTGTTATCAATTCATGCAAATACAGTGAATTTTGAAAGCAAAGAGTAGATAAAACATCATCTTTTACTGGCCTGGCTGAAATAGCTTTATAATTAGCAATGGATGGCCTTAGCATCCTCGTTGATCTGCCAGTATTTATCGGAAGAAGCTGCACACCACTGTCTGGGGATTTCAGCAAATGAGGTGTCAGGGGTTTATTCACAGAGAAGCAAACAGATTTTACAATCAGCCTGCCATGCCAAGTATGTTGCTGGCATAACTCCACTGGATACCCTGGATTTTTTCTGGAGAAAAGTGGCCCCATAAAAAGAGCACATTCAGTATGATCTTTGCTACCTGCAAAACACCCACTTATTTCACAACCTGCACTGACAGAGTGAGAGCAACAGTAAAGACATCAATTGTTGCATAGAAAGAATGCAGCCCCATGACCTGAGGGCTGATCGAGCTGGGTACAACACTCCCTTTGCAGGGGTGCTGCAGCTGCTTGCACTCACCTCCTGACACTGCCATCATAAATGCCCAGCAGATTTCGGCTTAGACACCTGCATCTCCCTAACCAACACAGCAGAAACTAATCCCAGATGGGGAACAATCACAGCAGTGGTTTATCTGCCCTTTCTGTTTATCTTTCTGGAGCAGGTTTGGAGCTATGTCAGGTGGGAAAGTTGAGATATGGATGTGCTTACTGAGAGGGTGTGTGTTTGTGCCTGCCGACGCACACATACGCAAGAGGATGGACGCACAGAGTTGTGTGTTTATCTGCAGCAAGCTACTGCAAGTTGGAGACATAAGAATTTCCACAGTCTTGCTCCACTGCACAAGTCACATAAAGCTCTGCTTGGCAGCTGCCTGCTCTGACAAAGCTGGTCTCTGAAGGTTGGCCTCAATCACTCTTTAATTTCTTGTTCTTCCTAACTAAGCTAAGCTGATAAGCTGTGCTGAATGTTACTTCTGAAATCACTCAGCAAAAACTCACACTCCGACAGACAATTTCAGAATTATCTCAGTGACTTTGATTTCCTTCTTCCCTTCCCTCATGCTGCACTGAAAACATAATTTCCACAAAAATCAAGATCCCATTTTCTCACACCCATGCACAGTATAAGTCTAACAAATGCCACCTTGCTCACTGACTGCAAGTGGTGCCCCACATATACAGCAGCAGGCAAGAAGACCCACACAGGCAGAGCTGTGTCACGTCCCTAAGGGCATACAAACAGCTGTAGCCCCAGCATAGCAAATCAGTGCCTTTCCCAAGAGTTTAAAAATACACTTTTTGCTTGATGTTTGTTGGGTAAGAGACACCATGCGCACATCAGGGCTCCAATGGGTTTTTATGTGTTTTAAAAATACGTAAGGAAACTGGAGCAGCTAACAAGAGCATCCCATCTGAAGGTAAATTACAGCTTTTGGACATGAAACCCCCATGGCATGACTCCAGTAAGTCAACCCTCACAGCAGGGAGCCAGGATGTTTCACCAGCTAGACCTGAAGTCAGCACACCAGGAGATCAGCTGCTAAAAACACCAGAAAGCTTTACAACTTCCTCACAGTGATGAAGTGAGATATGACATCCCAGAAGAAGACTACTTACAGGCAAGGACATGGGTGATAAGAGTGTAGCATGGATAAAAGGTAGCACCCAGTCTCAGGCGAGAACCTGGACTCCCTCCTGGTTTATGCTTCTTACTTGCTCCAGGAGGGAGGAATTGCAGCCCATGCCAGCACCCTCTCCTTCTACACTGTCTCTCAGTGTAGATAATTTGAGTCTAGTCCATGAAACTTCATCTGTTTCTTAGTGATAAGTCCAGTTTGGAAAACTAGCACTTCAGAAATTAGCAATGTCAGATCACGAGGGTAGGCTGTAAATCTCTGAAGGGCAGCAGCACACAACACAGCCCTGCATAGGCACATGGCAAGTATGACAAGCAGGAAGCATTCCTTCAAAGGCTGACTGTTAGATCACAAGTCAGGTCTGAACCCACATTCCCCTCGTGCCTCCTTGGCTTTCATATTTTGCCTAATCCACAACTTGATCATTCATGCCCCAGCACTACAATATTTCCCTCCTCCCTAAGTATTTGGCCTTTTTGCTGAAGACAGGGGGACCCTGGTGGCTTGGGGCATACACAAGGACAAATCATTTAAACCAAATGAAGTGGAAGCATTGCTCTTGCACAGTTTACAGCTGCACTGTGGAACTCACACCTGAAGGATGGGAGAGAGGGCAATATCACACGTGGGCTTCAATAGAGCATCACCAGCTTGCAGCCAATTCTCAAGGAGCAGGATTCCCAGCCAGGACTATGAGGCAGGAGCAGAGAAAAGGCTGCACACAAGGAACAAGCACCCAGTGTATATGTTGACACTATCCCCTTTTCTCTGGCCATCTCTTAGCACTAGCAGGGATCAGATGACTGAGCTAGATGGTCTGACACTATCTTTTTCTTACTAGTGAGACCTTAATTCAAGCACATTCAAATTCTCTAAAGAGAGCAACTGACCATTTGAACACAAGTCTGGCTGGTAAGTGAGCAACAAAACCAAATGAAATCATCCCAAAGAACATTAGAACTAATATGAAAGCCTACCCTATAGCTAAGCATAGCAGGGGACTTCAATTTGATTTACCTCAGGAACATTAATGGACCAATTAGCTCTGTTTCTCTGGGGAGAAGTCATCTCATCATTTACATACTTTGTTCATATAGTAGGGAGGGGAAAAATTATGAAAACACATGTGAAATATTTGGATGTGCCCAACTACCAAAGATTTCATAATGAACGCATTAGATTAGTGTTTCTTGATGCAAAGAGGATTTTGTTTTAACCAGAAGCGTAACAAGGAATTACAGCAGCTGGGCCTGTCATTATTCTGCTTAGCCTGTTAATGGAATTGGCTTGCTAGAACCAAATTGGTTCAAAAGATTAATTAAAAACAGGTGCTTCTGTGCAGTAACTTCTCCACACCACACCGAGTATTTCATATGGCCAAACCACATTCACTCTTCCTTGTGACCTGCAGAAATTCCCTTTGCTCTTCTCTGAGGACAATAAAACAGTAATAAAATTAAATTCAGAACACTGCCTGTGTGACAGAGCATTTTGCAAGGACCACTTTAAGAGAAAAGCCATGTCCAATGAACTAGGGAGGCTGATGCTCAGGAGCCTTCTCCAGAGGCTGGTGTTCCCTTGGGAATGTCTTCCATGTCACTGCACACCTCAAGAGGTATAGTCTTTGCATGAGACATCTCCAATGGGATTTTAAAAATCAATGTCTTAATCAACAATGGCTGAAGCTCATTAGCCTCAAGAAAGGAGAGAGGGTAGCTGGAAGAAGCTTTCCAACAGTAAGCAGACAAGTTTTGTATTTGGAGGGTTTGTCACCATCTCTGCTGGTCACATGCAGCTCAGACCCAAGATCCAGCCTGTGTTAGAACCATGCTGGCTAAACTTCTGCAGGCAAGGACTTTAAATACTGCTCACACAGCAAAACCCAGTCATGCCAAAAAAGGTTTGTCGTTAATTGAGAAAACCAAAAATTTTGAGGCCCAAGAATGGACTAGGAAGCAAAGAGTCTTGCTAAAAATACACAAAATTTCACAAAAGACCGGTTGAGAGTCACATAGCCAGAGATGCTTCACTCACAGTCTCTTTAAAGAGCAAATCAAAAATCCATAGCCTGTGATCCTTCAAACCCTGCTCAGTCACAAGTAGTTAGAATTACAGCAGGGCCAGACTCAGAAAAGAAAGCAGGCTCCAGCTCAGTATTTTGTCATGTACTTTCTCATTTCAACTCCTAGCAGAGCAAAGTAGAAAAAAAACACATTTGAAGAGTTGTTTTAGTTTTATTTCTAGTTTGGGTCACAAGTGAGTTCCTGGTCTATGGAACAGTTGTTAGGTTGCCTCACAGCTAATTCCTATGCTTATTCCTGCTTTGCTTTGTTTCAATCTCTTTGTAGATTGATATAAAATCCTGAGCAACAGCGGTGTTTGGAGGGGACGGAGAAGTGGACAACAGTTGCTAAACCCAAATGCTATTCCATGGCTAAAAACCACCCCACAAACCACAAGCCAAATGCAATAGCTCCTGAAGTGACTCAGTGGTTTGGTTTTCTCCATGGGTCAGCAGGACAGGACCTGCCATCACAGAGGGAAATGCTAACGGACAACAGTGCCCTGGGTTCACTTCCCTCCCATTACCAGCGTGGAAATATAAAATCTATAGTACTACCAAACCACTTTTTCTCATCTTTTCTACAAGGTAACTCTAAAACCATAAAAATGTGGTGCTTCCCTTTTACTTTACACCAGCAGCTGGGAATCAACAGATAATTGACTTTGCAAAATAGGCCAAACAACAAAGCACCTTCTGACTGGAAGACCCCACTAAACTCCTCTCCCCAGTGTTACCTGGGCCCCAGGTGTGAGCTGAGTGAGGCTGCCCAGCACCAAGCCAGAGTGGTGACACTGGAAAGCAACATAACCCTGGCAGCCCCCCTCTGTGCATCTCAGCCTGCTTACATGTATCTCATGTCCTGCAGGGTCACCGCTCCCCAAAGCAATTACATCCCACTGATACAAATCTCACCAGTTCCACAACCCTGGTGGGATGCAAAATTAACCCTCCCTTTGGCAGCCACCCCAGGTGCAGGAAGCCATCCTTCATGGCCAAGCTCCAGGCCTGAAGTTCAAACAGCAGCTGCTGTGGCTGTTGGGGAGTCTCTTTTCAACAGAGAGGTGAGAAATGCTGCCAGAGTCACCCACCTGCCACCCTGGGGCCAGGAAAGCAGGAGACCCTGGTTAAGGCAGGCAGCAGGATCCTGACAGACACACACCCCCACAGCCAGGCTGCAGCCCAGCTCCAGTGCTGACAGAGCCTGCAAGATGTTCAGACCAATCAATTCTCTTGGGTTTGCTAATATGCTGCCATCAAATTTGACTGCAAGGCCATGGGAGTACCCTTTTCATGCTATGGCAATCTTTCCCCAATGCAGGTTTCTTTCAGAGTGAGCACAGTGCACAAGTCTCTGGATTTGCCCAAATTACCTTGCTGAAGCAGTACTGCTGCAAGAAAACTACATCTCATCTCTCCAGAAAGGTGCTGCAATGGCCACATTGAGCCAATTTGCCTTTTGAACTGCATAGTCTGGGAGGGGGATTTTGAACACTTTTGTACAACAAACCTTGTCCTTAATAAGCCTCTATCGGTGGGCTGCATTAATCAGACCCACTCTGCAAAACACCTTACAGTGTAACACCACAGAAGGATGGGCTGCCCATGTGAGAGGGAGTCTCCTTGCTTAGAAATCTGTAACAGAAGCTAGTGGACTATTCTAAAAATATGGTGTAACCCGAAAGCAAAAATACAGCTTTAAAGAGCAGGATCTGTGCATGGAGCAGATGTGACTTCCACAGCTCTAGAAGGAGCCAGGGTAAAGACTGTGTAACAAGCTTTTTACTTACACCCATATTCTAAGCACATTTTGTGAAAAAATCCCACAAATTCAGCCCTGGCAGCAGAGAACACACAAAACCACCAACAACCAGCACTCACACAGTGCCGGTACAGGAGTTTCTACAGTGCTTAGGCCCCACCTAATCCAACAACCTCCTGCAGCCTATTCCATGGAGGAGCAGGACCTTCCCTTAAATAAACTGCACAAATCTCCCATGGCTTCCACTTTAGCCTTAAAACCAGTCTGATGAATCTTAGGAGCATAAAGAGAAGAAATAAATTACTACTCAGGAATGTCACAGTTGTACTGGGAATATACATTTGCCCCAGCTCCACAGGGAATGTAGAGGTCAAGTTAAAAAAAAAATTAATACTAACAAATATTAGTAAGAGATCAGAGGGTTTCTCTGGTCAGGGACAGAGCACTGTAACTGAGTACATTTCATAGTCTACCAAGCAGCAAAACATGAGGATGCTTGTGGCAGGATCTGTGTGACTGAGAAAGAGATCCTGAAAAACACTGAAGTTTAATGAAATGAAACTACGTTTCAAAACCCACCCAATTCATCTTGCATGACCACATGGCTCCCTTCCTGCGTGGGTATGCTCACTGTGTGCATGTATGTGATTTGTGTCCATCTCCTGCCCTGTTTGGGAATTCCTGTTGTTTTACAGATCCCTGAGTAAGATACTTCATAACAGTCCACATTCCCCTTCACTCCCTGCCATTAGCAATCCACACACAATGGCAGGAAGATGGGTCTCATTGCTCTCAGGATCCCATCTCCAGGCTACCAAGTTCCTCTGTCCTTCCCAAACCAAACTGATTCATTTGCAAACAAAAGCAAAAAAATAAAATATATTGTATTGGACATCTGAAAACAATATCCCAAGGGACAGTTTTACAAATAAGCTCAAGTTCACACTAAATGTTTACTACCCAGCAGCAGATGAGCAGTTCACGCACAGCCAGGTCAATGTTAGCGGTTTTATTCACTTCTTCCATTCAATCATTTCTTTATGAAATGCAGAGTTGCTAGCTACATTAATGTCAGCATTGAAAGCTCACATCCTATTGCTCTCCTCAAAACCATTCTAGCAGAAAACTCCTGCTGGAGAATACAGTAGCATAAAAGAATACATTAAATATTGCACCAGCAGTAGTTACTTTATGTCTCATTTTTCCCTTCATTTCTTTTTTCCTATAGTTCAATCTCTCCATCCTTTTCTCTCTTCCTGCTCCACATCTTCACAGCTAAAATAGGAAATATCTATTGAGTGCACTCCTTAAAATGCAATCACTGATTTCCCTGATCTTTTCCTCCACAGGATAACACCATGTTTTCCAGATAATTAGATACACTTACAGTGACAAGAGTGTTGTGAGTACTTTTTTTAACTAAAAAAAAAAAATAAACCCAAACTACCCCCTTTTCATGCAAAATCACAGTTTTCAACTTAAAGTTTCTTTCCCCTCTCCCATGAGAACATCTTGGCCCAATATTCTGACACTCACTTGTGGGGCTTTTTGTGGCAAACTGATGCTGTTCATTTTCTAGGGGGGTTTGTCTAAACAAAACAGCAACAAAAAATTCAGGGAGTTAAATATTCAAAACATGGGAAAAGTTTCAATTAAAGGAGCTAGGAAACACCCATATGTTTCATACTAACATTTAGCAGGCTCTGTACTCACTGTTGGAGGTTTCTAATCCCCTTCCCTCTCTCCCCACCTATTTTTTCTCTGGGATGAACCTGCTGTAACGGGTTCTGCCCTAAATGCTCAGAGTATCTTAAAGCACCATCCCCACAGCCACAGCCCCCCTGCTTTTTCACCATTTATAACATTCTCATGCTGTTTTCATCATTCAAGTGGACTTTTGACTTGCATATATTTGGCTACATACACCTCACATAGGTACATACAGCATGTGGCACACGCTCCTCTCATGCCCCACCATCACTGCTCTGCTTCCTTCATCTGCCTTGATGGTGGCTGGCAACACAATTGTGATCCTGCTGTACAAAAACACTCCCTGGTGCTAGAGGGAGGGCTGAGAATGTTATAAATATCCTTTTTTTCTCTCCTTCATTAACTTCTCTGCAAGTACTTCTCTTTCAACAAGACCAAAATAATCAAAATCACTTTTGAAATTTTTTCACTCATTAAAAATCTAAATGCATTTTTAAGGGCGAGCAGAGCACGCCAAATTGGATTTGGAACAAATGAACAAAATTCACTGTTTTGAATTCACTCATTCTTTGCTATAGCATTTCCAGAAGCAAAATCTATTTTTAGGTGCAATTGGTTTTATCTGCTCCACCTAGCACCCAGACAAACATCTGGGCTGTCCCTTAAGACATTTTTTTTTTCCACCCCCACTCGACTTCCACAGATTGAGAAAGATTGTATCACACTCACTTTTACCTTCAGTGTCTCTCACTCCCAAAGGCTTTCTGTAGCCTCATATCTGCTGGTTCACTGGTTCAACTCTTCCTTGCTCAGCTTTCCTCAGCTATTCTGCAAGATGTCAGATTCACTTCAGCCATCCAGCCTGGCCCATTTCTAACATTTTCTTGAAATATGTCAGCCAAAGGCTGCTCTGTCTCTTCTGACATGCTGCTCTGAGATGTGGAACTTACCAGTCTCCAGACAGCTGGATTTTGCAATCTGCTGTTTTAAGATGACCCCAGTTTCCACCAGTAACTCCATCCTAGAAAATATGGTTTGGGCATGTCCACCACATTCCTCTACAAATAATCTCACAAAGAAGCTATTTTGGGACAGTTTTTAAGTCAGTCACTTCCCTTTATGTCCAAAAATCCCCTTATTCATGCTCTTGAAGTCCTGCTGGCTCCCACCTCACCACCTGATTTGAGTTCCTATTCCTTAGCCATGGATGCATCTCAGAACCCCCTGCACATTGGGTTTCTCCTTGGCCACTTTCCTCTTTTGTTGCCTCTTGGCCAATGACTTTGCTCAGCTCATTAAGCCCAAGTGCCACTCTCCCACTGCTTTTGCAGGCATGACACAACTGCAAAGAGATAACAGGGCACAATAAAGATTCACAGCTGCTCCAGGCTGAAAGAACAGGCAGATGACAGGTGGAAAAGAGCCTAGAAGCTCTTAGCAAGGTCAACCGCTTGAAAAAGAATCTCCATCACACATCTGGCAGCAGAGGCAATGCAAGAGCCCAGTCTGGGTCCCCAGGGTCCAAAGCTGATTTCTGAAGTCCCTTAGAGATAGTAAACAAGAATCTACTTGTAGGGGCTCATGGGAGCAGCCTTGGGTACCTGGGCATGAACAGCCCCACAAGTCCCTGTGGGTTTCTCTATTTGTGGGCTTTCACTGAGTGGCAGGTTTGCACATGGCACCTCAGCTCGTTGAGGGAACACTCCCATTAGGAAGGATGCAAACAGAGCATGAAACAATCATCAGAGGCTATTAATGTTTTCTTAATATGTGAACTGAGCTAGAAACAGAGCAGAAAAAAAACAGAAAATGAAAAGCTTGTGTGGTCACAAAATGGTGCCTCCCCTGCTCATCCTCTGCTACCCAGACTTTTGGGAACATTAATAGCAGGGGATGGAAGAAGAAGGATGCTCCTTGTCTTGGTCTTTGTTGCTGTCACTGCAGAATCCATGCATTGCCAGAGGGTCGGGGGGAAAGGATGCTACAGCCTGCTCTGGCTGCTCTCCCATCTGGTCCTCTATTCCATCACTCAAAACTAGAGAAATTTGTGTTAACACAGGATCTTTGCTCCCTTAAATTACAAGATTCCTTGCTGGAGATCAACAAGCAGCCTTTGGGGCATGGGACCTGGATGTTTTTTGGAAGATTACATCATTACAGACCACTGCCTCCAGTCTGAGGTCAAGAACAAGAAAAAGCAATGCATTTCTAGGCAAAAGTCAGTATTCAGAATGACTGATTTAATAATGACCACCTGAGCAGGTTATTATTTATGGAGGGCAGCAAGCAAGCCAGTGCCATTCTCCACTGGGCTGTGGGCACAAGGTCACCCAAGGAAGGGATGGCAGCAGTGGGGCAGAGCCATGGGGCTGAGACACCAGGGATGGAGTTTATTGTAAACACCAGGCACAGCCCAACACAGCAAAGCTCTGCTCTGGGACAAGGATCAGAGGCAGAGATGGTAAACTCTAAGCAAACTCCTTTTAGGGGCATTTAATGGGAACATGAGATGGGATTTCCTGAACCCCCTCAGGGCTTGTCTTTATATAAAGCTGCTTGCATTTAATTACAATCAGTTACATTAGCTACATCAGTCGATTTAATTAAATTGCAAGGACACTCATAAGTTGATTTAACTCTGTCTCAAATGGATTTAGCAAAAGTTGGCAAGAAACTAAATCAACATAAACCAAGATTAAATCAACTGAAGAGCATCCACACAGGATTTTGCAGCAATTTAGCAAAAACTGATTTGAAGACCCATTTTAAATGAAGCAGAGTAACTCGGGCACAGAGAAAGATGAACTTCTGGCATGAAAGCAAAGTTCTAGCACTCCAGCAGCCCTATCTAATAGACTTGAGCTGTGAGGAAAAAAAAACAACAACAAAAATCTCCTTTTTGCTCTGCATCCTGGAGTTGGTATGTTATTTTAACCCATATATTATTTACTTAATTCATGATCTTCAGACTTGTTTGCCCAACAGAACAAGCAGCTGCAATTTTTGGGCCAGGCACACAGGCTGGAGGTCCCAAATCATCCCCCCATACAGCAGAAGGCTGAATGGGGAGAGAACTGGTATTTGTTAAGACAACTAAAAAGGCTGTGAATTTGTGAGCATAAAATCATCTACTTCAAATCAATTCCCAGCTCTGAACACACACTTTTATCTAATTGGAAGCTTTTAACACTGAAATTTTCAGCACTAAAAGGGTCACACACAGGTGACACATAACAAGACAGGCCTGCTGCAGGCAAGTTGCACAGCACTGCTCAGTCCTGCAGCAGAGGCTCCTGGAGATGCAGTGAACTTGGCATATCTTCAGTGTGCACCTGAAACATCTTATTCTGTACCAAGAATAGAGTGATAGGAGGGTAGAAATGCAGTTTTGTACATGGAAAAATCAATTGGCCACTGAAGCACTCTGCTCCATGCAGGCAGCATCAGGTGAGTTATCCTGCTCCTGGCAGAAGTCATCCCAGAGACACCCAAAAAGAGCAAAGACCAGCAAGGATTCATGAACATATTCATTTCGATTAAATTGCTTCTTTTCAGTTCCAGTTTGCCAGGGCTGGGTCGTCTCAGCCAACACCAACATCTTGCTTGCACTGCACTGGGTTGTCTTTTTCACAGCTGCATTTAAACTTCCCATCACAAACCAAGCACCTCTTCTATCCCCATTCTGGTCCAAACTGCTTTCCCAGCAAACCAAGTGATTTATGATCAGCTTAGTGACACTTTTTTATACTGATGTAGAACTAGGATAACAGTTCAGTGACTAGTAGGAGTTAAAGTAAAGCTGCCACAGTTTCCTTATGCTTTGATGACTATTATAGCAGAGTCATACTCTGAGAAATGATGAGCCTGCCATAAAGTTTGAAGATCATCTTTTATTTCAGTGAGAAGACTTTTCCCAGCCCAAGCTCTGTAGAAGAGAAGAAAGAACACCCACAGACCAAGAACAGCAGTTTGGGAAAGAATGAGTTTCCACACCACCTCAAACTACTCCAGCCAAAACCTGCCCCCAGATCATATAAACAGCAAAATGTTCTTGCACAAAAATCCCAGAAGTTGCAAAGCTTCTGGGTCTAAAGGGGGTCTCTTATCCCTGCAAGGAAGGCCATATGGTCTACTAAACCATCAGAAATCAGGTCCTGTTACAGCTCTGCAACCTGGACAAATCTCTCCAGCTCCCCACATCCTACCTATAAGATGTAGCCCACTGCTTTGAAAAATTTGTTGGTAATAGGACACAGCAGAAATACTGGGAAGCAAACAATGTTAGAAATTACACTCAGCATGCTGGTTAGATTCAATTCAGTTTAAACATAATGAATACCTAAATTCTAGTATTTACACACACATATTTACATTAGAAGTCATGTTTCCATATTTACTTTTCCATGAGTTTTTAAATTCGGAAATGAACTTGCCATAAAAATGTTATGTCTCTGCCCACACTATGTAAGAGCAGATGTGCAGAAAGACAGCAACAATGATGCACTTTTTAGCCACACACAGCACAGCCCTTTGTCAATCCAAATGCTCCATAATGACAAACCTACCACTCCTAGGAAGTTACTCCCAATAATGTTTGCTTTGCAGCACACTCTTTACTTATCCTGATGTCTCTTCCTTTCCTAGAAGGAAATTCATTTAAGTCCATGCAGAAAAAAATCCTACTTAAGTAGGGAAAACAAAGAGCACAGAAGTTGCTTTCTACCAGTGGATGATCTAAGGGGATGTATGAGACTTGGGCCCAGGCATGGATCAGCTAAAGGACTGAACATTGTCATGAACCTCTCAGCCACGTGGTCAGGCTTGACCTGCTGTCACATGTCTATCACCTGAAGCCTTTTCACTGATTTTCATGGAAGACTTACCAGGCTCTGAAAGACGAAATCCTTCATGCCTTTCATGCTGCTGATGTACAAAACTATCCAGGCCTTCTTCCCTATTTGGAGCAAAAAACTCTATCCTTCCTTCCTCATTACAGATATCATTAAAAGGGGAAAGACAAAGGTGACACTGTGCACAGAAATGCTCTGTTGCCATATATAGCAATGTCACTTCTTAGCATCCCTGTTCCTGCAAGCAGCTCACCCCCAAAACAGCAGGGGATGATGCACAGCACTGAACAGGCTGGTAGCAGCTCTGTGTAGCATCACATCTCAGCTCATAGGCATCAGGAACTGAAACCACGGACCAAAAATAGAATGACTGAACACTCCCATTTGATCTTCCCTAGACTGGCCGTTGTGGTCCACATGTACTAATATCTTTTTTTAATTACCTCCTTTTTGGGGTGGGTTCCCAGTCTTTTCTTTCTTTCACATCAGAAAAGCTTTTGCATGTAATTCATTCTTCTTCCATCCTCTGAATACACACTAATTCTGAAATATGTTTTCTGGTATGGAGTGACCATCACCCACCAGTCCAAATAAGAGGCTCAACAGATGAGCACAATATGTATCTTGACATAAATAGATTAGCTATTTCAGATACCACCTACCACGGCTTGCTGTGGAAGCCTGATCCAGTAAAGCAAATCTCTCAGGAAATCCTGGCAAGCCACAACCAGAGGACCAGGCTACTGCAATTCACAGCAATTTCATTCCTGCAGCATTGCCCAGGGGTCATGCTCACAGTCACAGCAAAGGCACCCAACAGAGCAATGGGGCAGCCAGCACATGACCCACACATCTCCAGCATCCTTTTCTGTGTGGGTCTCGTGCCTAGCACCTTCCCAAAGGGCTTCATTTTTTCATGCCCTCCTTGTGCAGTCAAGCATTAAATATCAAACAGCAGCCTTCCTACCTCTTTCCCCAGGGGCTTATTTCATTGTTTAAGCGATCCTCCAGCACAAAATGCAAGGAGCTGTCAGCAGCATAGCTAATACAGTCATCACCCAAAAGCCAGCAGCCCTGTTCTGTGCAGATATTTGTATGCTATTAAATAATCTTAGACAGGATGTGAAGGTGGCAAGGGACTGAGATTTACACAAAAAAAAATTCACCATACACCCAAAAAAACTGAAAATAGGGAAATTAATTATTAACAGTCATGAAACCCCCAAGAGAACAGCAAGGAATAGTTTGCTGCAGTCTTCTGCAGGAGGTAACAAACAGCAATGAAAAAATGCTTCCAAGCCATGCTAAGGATTGGAAGCACCAGCCCCTTCAGCAAGGTTGGTTACTGGGTAATGTATCCTGGGACATTGGGCTTGCACTTTCCTCAACAGCTAATCTTGGCTGCAAAGTGAATGCTCTGCTACCAAGTTCCATCCCAGTCTTGCTTCCTCCAATTCCAATGAGGTTTTTCTGCTGTTGGCTCAGAGCAACAGCAAATCTCAACCACAAGCCCCACAAGGCATCCCTTCCTCCCATGTTAATCCCTTCAGAAGGGATTCAGTAGCACAGGACTGAAGGACAATCCATTAATAAATGCCAAATGTCAACACAAGCACCAAGCAGGGCAAGCCAGCCCTGGGGCTGGGTGCAAGCACTGGCACTCACATGCCAAAGCCCAGGCCCTGGGCACTGTCCTCCAGTCCCACCCATCACCCATGCAGATCTGGGCACCTCCACCAATGAGCTTAGGAACTCTATAGCCCAGCCTACTTGTAACCACACTTCCTAGGATTTAGGAGCACCCCTTACCTTACCAGGCAACACATCCAGCCCCACAGCATCCTGGGCCCTGATGAGGACATCCATGAGGAGGGGCATCCATGAGCTTTGTTAGAGCCAGCACAGCAGCAAACATTACGATCCTCCTGCTACTGACGTGCAGGAGCAGCCGGGTACATGACAGAGCTTGTTTCTCCTCATGGATGGGTCCATTTTCAGATATATTTCCCTGAAGAAATACTAACACAGACAAATCTACTACACTTACAGAGACTCAGTATACTACCAAGAGAACAAAAAAGGTCCCCATCTGCCTCCCAGCTAATCCCATGCAACAAACTCCTGAACTCTCTAACCTTCTCCTTTCAAACACAGACTTCCCTGGGGCATAAAGATAACAGAAACGTATTCACTCTTCATTTCAAGGTGGATTAAAGCTATGGGTTACAAGCTAAAAAACAAAACAAAACCACAGCCCAAACTCTGCTACTTTTCAGTGCTTAGTCACAGATTTCCAACATAAAATGGAGAGATCACACTGTTATTGCACACTGGTGTAGGGTCAGTCCCTGAGTCAGCCAGGCACTGCCTCAGATAAGCATCTGGCTAAAGGCTCCCAAAAGCCAGCACTTTTTGAGAGAGAAGAGGCTCTTCAGCCACAGTGTGCTCAGCAAAGGGAATATACTATATGAGACATACTAACCTGGCTAAATACCAAGCAACCTGGACTTGAAAACCCTCCCCAGTATCTTGCTCCCCTAATCAGCTTTTATTACAAAGGAAAAGCCAAGCTCAGCTTTCAGGCGAGGACAGAGGTGACAAGGAAGGGAAATACATGACACAGGTGGCTGTTTATTGGGCATCCCTTCTGACCTCCTGCTGGCAAGAGGAGCTGTATGGTGGTATTTAATGCCATATACCAGTGCAGAGGGGCTGGCTGTGGTTTGTGGGCATATTTCTTCCTTAGGCAAGGTCTTCTTCACCTCACCACAGCTTACCTGCCTTTCTCATTTAATAGCAGAGATCCATTCATAGGTCAGGGGGAACCTAGCAAAGCACAGGGACAGTTGTAAATGAAGAACAACAGGAAAGGATGACAAGGACTGGAGCCACCTCTAGACAGACTCCTTTTCCCAGTCAGCCAATATAGACTTTAATCAATCCATTTATTACAAACCAACTGAATACAATACTGGAATGAGCTAAAGCAAAGCTCCTTGGTGCAGTGTCATCCTGCCTGCATCCACTACAGTGGGAATTATGTCTGGGAGATGCACTCTATGCTTCCCCTAAGCAAATACAGAACACTGACATGTGCTAGATCTGTACAGCCACAGTGCCATTTACAGCTTCCACTGTAACTCCCTAACCCAAACTCGTAAGCGTGACTGTAAGGTGAGTTGTTAGAGAAAAAAGGTTAAAATACAAGATGGGATGAAGAATAAACTTTCTTGTCCCAGACAGCGAGTCGTTTTCCCAGCCTTCTCAAGAAGTGCTATCCATATGCCCTTGGACAGGGCTCGCTCCTCTTCTGTCCAGGAGGCTCAGATCAATACCCAGGAATAGCACTGATCAATTTTTAAGAGGAACAACAGCCATCTCACCCCTTCACTAAACAGCTGCACACACATTATTTCCAGTTGCTGCCAAATCCCTGAAAGATTCACTAGGGACCACACTAATCAATTCTTATTTCTATTAAACTGATGCCTGCAGGATGCTGGAGGACACATGGGCAGCAGGGACCACCCTAAATGAAGATCTTTAAGAATCAGCACAGCAGGGATTTACACCAAGTAGTTGGTCTTTTGAATAGGCCAACAAAGATGAAAGAGGCAATCTGCCAGTCAGGCAAGGCACTGCTCCAACCTGGGACACCAAATCTTTCCATCATTCCCCTCTCCCTGACCTCAGCCACCATCACAGGCCTTCTGCTTTGAAAGTGAGATCTCTGAGGACTTGATAAACAAGGTTAAGATTTAATGGACTGACTGGCATATCTGAATCACTAATCATAGCCTCCACTGAAGAACAACTCAAATTTCACTTTTATCCAAATCTCTAGTTCCATTCCCTCCTGTCTCAAAGTCAGCAAAGGGGATTCCTAGCTGGGGACACCCGACCCCTCTGGATGTCTTTACCTGCCTCACCTAAAACACATTAGTCTTACACAGAGCTTGGGCCTATTTGTTCCACCCATCACTTACTACCAACCACACCTGGCCAAAGCTCTGGCCTTGGCAATGAGAGTGCCTCACCTCAGGTGCTCACCCCACCTCCCCTTTGCAGCCAAAGCAGGAAGCAGCCCCTGCAGACATGCTGCCCAGGGATATGCCAGGTATCCAGATGGGGAAAAAGGAGAGAAACCACTGGCTTCCACAATGAAATAAACCACAAGGAGGAATGGGGGCAGATAGGCAAAATTAATCAAACAAATCCCATCTAACCGCATCTTCACTTGCAGTTTGCCAGCGAGGAGATCCTCCAACCATCTGTTTAGAATAAAGTGTTGGGGAAATATAAAAAAGGAACCCAAGAAGTAAATTATGCTGACAGCAAATGAAAACTGACAGTACTATAGCTACATGTGTGTGAGGAGATGAAAGGATGCTGGTGCATGTGACATCTCATAACCTTGCACAAAGAAAAATCCCCACTAAGATGGAAAGTGCTATCAAAAGGGGAGCAGGGGACTGAGGCCTAGACAATAAGTTCAGGCTGGCTGGCTGATGATGCTCAACAGTCAGATACAAGAATAACCCTCACATATTTTCTTCTGCTTGCCTCTGACCTGAGCTGTAACTCAGCTTCTTAACAGTGGTTTAAGAATTTTACAATTCTTATTTGGGTATGGAGGCAGGGCAAGGTGGTCCATTTTGGAGGCCAGAATAACTGAATTATCACTTTTACAAAGTTTAACTATCAAGCTGTAACAATATTTCTAGAAGGTACTCCCACATTTTTTTCATCATGAGAAAAGTCATCAGTTTGGATTTACCTTTTTGCATTCCTCCCAGTCTTGGTCTTCTATTGCCTCATTTCTTCAAGACTCAGCCTTGAAGCTCTAGAGAAAGCTGTACAGCCTCTCCTTTCCAGTCACAGTGTCCATCAGGGGTTTGGGACACCAATAAAGATCACATAAGGGCTTAGCAGACAAGAAGCCATAAAAATGAAAAACTCTCCAGCAGAGGTCCATATCAACCTTGAGAACAACATGAAGTCACATTAGACACTCCAGCATCACCATGTCAAGAGCAGAAGACAGGTGATGGGTCCATTGTGACCTGCCAAATACCCTGACTAAGTGCACAGGCAGATCAGTGAGACCATCTGGCTGGCAACTATTTTGAGTCTCAGTGGCTCTGGACAGGCAAAGGCTTGATCCACATAGTGCGGGCTGCTGTGCTCTGGTACTGACCTGAGAGATGACAAACACCCCTGTGATGGGTTAGATGAGACTGTGGATAGGGAGGACTGAAACACCCACTGGAAGATGAGACCAAGGTGGGGTCAGGGTACAAAAGGGACAAAGACTCGGAAAGCTGTTTGCAACTCCACATCAAGAGAAACGTTGCACTGCTCAGTCTCTCAGCCAATTCAAACAGCCTCAAACTGTTATTTCCCTCTTTTTACACCAAAATCTTCCTACTAGACTTAAGTAGTTTGCTGCAAAAGAACTCTCATACTGGGGAAAGTTTACTCCAATGGTTTTAATGCTTCTATCTTCTTTCATTCTTTCCCCACAACCAAAAAAAAAAAAGAAAAAAAAGAAAAGCACACCATCACCAACCTGAGAACTAAATGAGCTGCTTGCAAGGATTTATTTTGCATTTCAGAGCTTATTTCAGTACTCAGGTGCTCCCCTGTTTGCTTTGCTTTTTGCAGTGCAGTGATTTGTGCTGTTGGAAACTGCATCCACTGCAGAGGCAGTACTTGGAGCAATTTGAAAGTGCTTTACTATTCCCTTTTGTCTTGTTCTTTTTTTTTGGATGGTTTTCTGGTGCTTTGCCTGAAACAGCCTATGCATATAGATAATGTAAAATGACTGCTTCCAAAGGCTCCCTGCTGCAGGTGCTCAGGATGGAGGTAAGGGGAGTTAGGCACTCACAGAACAAAGGCGTTTATCTGGCCTCACATCCCTTCACCAGGTTCAACTTCCGAGTTTCTCTCTGCTCAGGAGCTCTTGCAAGTGCATTGCCCTTAAGTCCATCTGGCAATCTTTCTCCTCCAGAAGCCTGTCAGCATTTCTCTGCCAGATGTCTTGGGATTTCCCTCCTTGCGCACTGACAATGGCATTTTGCCTAGTGAAGCTTCTGGTCCTGGCCAAGAAGATCAGCACCAGTACTTCTGCTCATCTCCTTTGCTGTGGTCTCTTCCACTTCTCAAGCACTGATATTTATCCCTCTCACACAAGTATTTGCAACACTCAGGTAAGTGCCCTCATTCTGGAATTCCATTGTGAGGTTTTGAGTGACAACTCCTCCTACAGGCTAGAGAAGCTCAGGACATCTCAGCCCACGATCATACTGCCATTTGAACAGCAGTTGCATGCAGGGGATCTGTAGTAGCAATGACATTCCACAATGTAGGTGGTTAAAACAGAGATACATTTATGCTTGTTGCGTCCCTTGGGATAAAGATTGTGATAACAGCCATCACTGTTGGCAGAGAGAAGGATTTCAGGATTTCATCTGAAATCTGGCAGTACTTACACAGGTAAATGCAGTGCTGACACCAGAACTACACCAGTGAGAAAAGCTGGCAGGTGAAACCTATGCTGCTCACAGGAGCACTTACCCCACTATCAGTTACTGAGAGAGGGAAAAGCAGCAGCCCCTCAGAGGACTCAGTAGCCTGGGAAGAAGGAACAGATCTGTTCAGCTCTACATGTAAATGCAAGACTACAACCTGAATAATGCAATTCTTTAGGATCTATAATACTTACAGCACCAGAAGACTTTGCTAGAAATTCCTTGTTCCATACCACAGAGATTTGTATTCCAGGAGGTTCAGAGACATGGAAACTGTGTCCACAGAGGAGCCCTGGGCAAGCTCTCACCCTCCCCTCCAGGAGCATTGCTTCCCCTGCCCTGCTTCAGCTCCACACATACCACAACCTCTCTAAACTAATTTGAGAGCCTGTAACAATCAGACACTGAAAATAAAAAAGAAAAGGTTTTTTACTAACATTGGGAAGAGCTGATAAAGCAGCCTGTCCTGGGGTGACAGGACATCTTCATGCTTTATATCCCAATCGTGGCTTCTGTTCCCGTGCCCTCAGTTTGTTTTGTCTTTAACCTGTCCCCTCCTCTGGCTGCTGCTGCTGCTGCTTGGCTTTGCTGCTGCTGCTTGCTTGCTGCCTGCTCGCTTTGCTAGCTTTGCTTTTTTTCTTATTTTCTCCTTTTCCCCCTGTTTTTGTTCTTCCCCTTCTTTCTCTCCTCCCCTCCCTGAAGACATCGGACCTGCTTCGGGCCAGGAGCTCCCCCGGAGTCTGCACTTGAGAGAAGCTTTGCACCCTCCTCGGCAGAGAGAGAGAGAGACTGGTCACCCTCTCTTGGACTGGTGAAAACATCCGTTGTCATCTCGGGCTGGTTTTTTTTTCTCGTGCTGGGGAGTGCTGGTTTTTTTTTCTTTTGCTGTTTCTTAATAAACAAGTTTTTTTCCACTTCTCCTCTGAGGAAATCCCTCCCGAACCCGGTGGTGGGGGAGGGGGGAGGTTGTGGGGGATTTTTCTCCTATAAGGGGCTCCTTTGGAGATTTTTTCCCCTTGATTTGTCCTAAACCAGGACACAGCCATTCCTAGCTTATTATATGAGCTTCTTGTAGCAGCTGGAATAATCCTGCAGAATGGGAACTCAAGGCAAGATGGGAGAGAAAAAGGAGAGGCAGTTGCAGAAATACCTGGCAGACCCACACCAGCACCCTTCTCTCTCCTGCTCCTCCTGTCCACAGGGATGACCATACAATAGAGAGCTGCACTGCTTGCACCTTCATTGGTCTCCATCTAATCACAGTGCAGCCAATAAATTTGGCAGTGGTGACAGTAAGATTACTCCTACATCAGGCACAGCAGACAAGTAGGCAGTCTTTTATTCAAGTTACAGCTGCTTCTGTAAACACAGATGTCTGCAGGCAAGATTTTAAAACACACATCCACACGTAGGGGAAAAGAAACAACCATACAAATAACCACAAACACAACATCCACACCTTCTTCAAACCATGCAACACTTGTATGCATCAGAAAACCTGTCCTTGCATAGTTGGTTACTGTCAGGGCAGGTATTTCTTCAGTACTCATGTTTTTCTACCAACCACATGCAGCAATTATTCCTGGAAAAACAATGCTGGCACTTTTACAAGGAAGGCATTATTGTAAAGAACTGTTTTTTCTCTTAGGATTAAGAAAAGCCACACAAGCTCTTTGTTTTCTATTTAGTAACAAAAAAGAACCTGAAAGCCAAATTCCTCACATCAAAATTAATTTTACACGTATGTTTCACATAATTTTACACATAATTTTTCATTTCAATATGCAGCAGAATAATGCTTACAAGTGGGGCTAGCAAGAGTTAGGATTAAATGTTTTCCTAATGAGACAAATAGACCGGGAAAGAGAAAAAGTAGCTCATTTATATTATCACAGGCAGCACTATGGAAATAGTAGAATTTTATATGACACTTTGTCTCACTTTGAAAAACAACAGTAAGAAAAACCACAGCCAAGCTAAGAGGAAAACTGCTAAGTTGCTCTCACAACTGGATTTGGGGCAGCAGATATGTCCTATTTTAAAATGTGTTAAGCTTTTGGGGAAAAAGAAAGAAAAACACCCACAAAAATCAGCACCAAAAGAACCACCTACCAAAAAAAAGCTCACATTAAAAAAAAATAACAAACAAACAACAACAACCCAAAAAAAACCCTACATGCCAAAGCCAAGTGTTTAAATTCCAGGTCCAGATGAGCACTTGGTTCCTGTGGAACTGTAAACATGGAAAATAGTCACAGGACATCTAAAATGGGTGACACAGAAGGAACATATAACTCAGGCCTAAATTTATTCCTTTAAAGGATAAATATAGTTTCAAAATAAATTAGGTAATAAATAGGTAAATCTGATTTCAACAACTTTCTTCACTAGATGGCTGCATTGCCAAGCAGCACAGAAGTGCTTTCTCCCTTCACCCCTCTTTTTTCTGAGCAAAAAAAGTTCAAATTTAGACACAGAACAAGTGCAGTCCTCATGTATCCTCCGTATCCTGCTTTTCCTATAAAGTCATGGAAATCAGAAAATATTCCTGAGGATGTCTCAAGAGATCAAGCCCACGCTCTCCTCACCACTGTTTTTCTAACAGCTTTCAACTTGCTGCCATCTTAAAAATGCAATGAGCACATTCTCTTTCCCTTTAGGAGGTCATTAAAATAAGGGTTGACTTTTACCAAGCCCTCAGAAGATAACAGGAGAATCTCAATCTGTTAATGGATAGTGACAATTCATCAGTATCCATGCAAGACAAGTACAGTTTTCCAGCCGCCATATAACAGCTTCATCCAGTCCATGTTTCTACAGCTCATCTTCCCTAATTCTTCAAAGGAAGTTAAAGACATTTACACAAGAACCAGCTCATACTGGCTGAGAAGGTTTCTGGTAATTTATAATCCCAGTTTTGCTCTTAGAAAGTTGTCCAATACTTAATATACAACCTTATCTGAGCACCTCCACAGCAGAGCTTCATAAAAACACTGAAAGATAACAATCATTGAATTTTGAAAACATAAATTACAGACCTATAATGGGAGGTTTAAGTCCCCAGTTCCCTTGGAGAGGAAAAGAAGCTATAAATTAGACAAAATAAAAGCCACAGAAGGATACCTCTGTGCAAGATTTTGTTTCATATACCCAGAATAAATTTCCATTTAAGACAGGGGGGAGATCCATTTACTTTCCTGAAACATGAATGCTACAGAATAGACCTATCCAGAGCCTGATGTATTATTTCTTCATATACCTTGCTGGATGGCAAGAAGACTATAATTAGAATTAGCTGTAAGGCCAAGATGTAAAACACAAATACACTAGAAGTTGCCCCACAGGCTTTTTGCTAAGAACACAGGTAAAAACTTAGCAAGACATCTTGGCAAACAAATACAACAATCCAGATTCCTTGGGACCATTTAGCTAAATTCTTTTAAAAGTCTCCTTCTCCATTTCTACCTGGACCTCTAAAGCCAAAGGCTACAAAGCCATAACTCCATGGTCCATGTAGAAATTCATTGCCTTGAAATGCAAATAATTTTAAAGCAACTAAATAGTTCAAACTGCCAGTATGTGAAAAGAAAAAGTCATTATTTTATAATGATCAGAGGTGTCCGAGGTGCTTCAGAGAACACCAAGAAAGGCACAATCCCTGTGGACCTTACAATCCAATTAACTTAATTAACCATGTTATTCCCCTAGTTCCTGGTAACTCCTTAAATCAATGAACTAAGACTTAATAGCAAAGTACATCACTAGCAGCTTTATTGATCATATCTGCACACAACACTGACTGAACTCCCAAAGTCAAGACTTGGAACAGAACAGAGAAGATATTTCAGCACCAGACTTCCACTTTATTATCCCAAAGCCCTGTGCAGCTACCAGAGATAGGAAAGGAGCGATCAAATGGGGAACTGACATTTTACTAGTGGGATAGCAAGTACCCATGGGTTTCATTTTGGCCTACAATGCAAAAAGCAAAAAACCCATATGGTATTATTCAATTTTTAAATTAAAATTTTACATTTGGTTGTCACCTCTCAAAGGTGAATCCCAGAGTATTTTATAAAGGAGACCAGACCTCAGCTCTCCACATCTCCACACCTCCTGTGACTACCTAAAGCCCAGAACAGGCAAGCAACTCCTCAGCCTAGGCAAGGGGGATCAAAGAGGGCAGACAAGTTTGCAAAGAAGAGATCTTGCAGGTAAATTCCTTGCAGTTTAATTCAGATATTCCCATACAAGAGGACCTCCAATGGGAGAGGCGCTTGGCACCAGCTCCAAAAACACTGTCCACCACTGCTGCATCTCAGCAAGGGCATAACACACTGTCCTTGTCTGTAAAAATTACAGCTGGACTAATAAGGATTAGACTTAAATTTCAATTACACTCACAATATGTTGTTGGCTTTTTATACATAAGGTGTGCTGTTTCTTTACCCATTAAAAAAATTGAGCAAAACAGCAGCCACACACAATATAGAACAACGTCAGGCACAAGGAGACCCCTTTAATCCCCTTTTACCAGCTCTTGTCCAGGATGATCTATTACCAGCTCCTAATGGCACTGAGGAGGTTGTTCATTTTCGAATAGGTCAGTGACTCATCCTTTTAACTCACTTCCCTCCACTAAAAATCAATGAGCTCCTGAAACAGCATTATCCTGGATGATTGGTGTTTTAACATCTCACTTGCAGGCAAAATAGACCCCAGAGGTCCCTTCCAATGCTGGGTCACCACAGTCAGCCAGGAAGATGGACTTATTCTCTCGGTTGGAATCAACTATCTCCTGGAAAGAGAACACCTTTCCACAATGATTTTTTTTGTGGAGTATGGGTAGATTTGTGTCTTCTCTTGCAGTGAAGTGAGAATATTATACAATAGAGGAGAGTTGCACTTATCCATCCAGTCATGCCAGTGTACCTCCATCCCCTTGCTTACTTAGCTGCATAAATTAGTTTTCCTACTCCTTAAATCCATCCCCAAATTGTTGTTTTTCATTTAAATTCAAGTTTCTGTGCACAAAGAAGAGGGAAATATACTCAAAAAACATCTCTTCATGGACCTCTGCTCCTTTACTCACATAATGTTCCCAAAACACTATCAGCAATACTCTCATAGCACAGATCAAAGTTTGCTGTTGTCTGATAAGGTCTGTTTCAACTCTGACTTGTGAGCCTGACTAACTCATTGTGTCAAAAGGAGTTAAATAGCTTGCCAGTGGCTAACCCACCCAGCTGGTTAGTGGCAGGCTAAGGAGGTGACAGGTAGATTGGAAACAGGAATCACACACCGACTGTCACATTGGCTCAGAGCAGTGACTCATCACAGGAAATCTGCTGGGCTTCAGCAGGAAACTCTGAATGAGAAAAGCTGTAGATGGGGGAGAGTTTGCAGTGGGGTACAGTGCCCAGAGAGGAGTTTGAAAAGCTATCACAACTTTAGGGGTGTCTTCCTGGCTTTCACTACTTGGTGTTGAAGTTCAACAGGTCAAATGCTGGACTACCCCACTGTACAGGGCCGCAGCTAATAAAAATATTACATTATCCTCCTATACTGAGGGGCTATGAAAAGCCTCTAGAGCCAATTCACCCTCGAGTTAGAGTCATATTAAAAAAAACCTGCGCATGGTCATATACACAGGGAATTCCTCAGCTGTTTTGAAACTGCAGAAGCTGCCATCATCACCTGCTCCTCCAGTGCAAGGGCTGCTTTGTGGGTGGTTTTCCTTTACATGGTGCTGAACAGCCTCCTCCTTCTCCACGGGGGCTTTACCAGCACGCCCATCACACCTGAGCATGAGGGATCTGCCTGCAGAGCAATTCAGCACTGCTCTCCTTGCACACTGCTGAGCAGCACATCCAGCCTGCAGCCAGCTGTGCAGGAGCTGGATTTCTATAAGAAGCTCACAGCTGCAGAGGGAGATAACAGTGAAACAAGCCCCTTTGCTCCACATTCCTCCAGTCCCTGCCCCTCACTCCCACCTCTCTGCTCTCCACCACTGAATTGAAACCAAGCACCACCACTGCAGCTTGCAATTAAAAATCACAGCATAAATTTGCACAAAAGAGAAGCACAGAAAAACAGCATCCCACGGACTTAAAGCTCACTAATTATGTCAGTGGCAAGACAATGAAGGGTAGTCAGGGATCTGCACCCCCTTGCCCTGCCCAGAAGCCCCTCGAGACAAGCAGCTGCTCCAAGCAACAGGTGGGGAAGCAGATGGGTGGCAGAGGACAGCACTCCCTGGCCAAAAGCCACACTCTCCCTCTTAATTATTCAGAGGCAGAAACTGGATGGCATTCTCTGCAGTATTGCCTGTCACCGAATCTCTCCAGGCAATACGTGACCCTTGGCAAGGGGCAGTCCCAAAGAGCAGAGGAGTGCCAGCTGCCAGAGCAGTACAGGGCTCACCACAGAGCAAGCCTGGCTCTGGGAGCTGGAGGCACACGGTGCTGCACAGCTCATCCCCAGGCAAGGACATCCTACAGCCAGCAAGCCTCACCTTACAGCAAGCCCTAGAGAAACCAGCATCCCAGCCTGATTTGCACGTTTTGCTTTCTGATCGCCCACCCACTTACTTACAAGTCCCTGTATAAGCACAATGACAGTGAAGGAATTATATTAAATTAGGACAGGATACACCAAAAAGCCAATTACAATGAATATTCCAAGAAAACAACCCAGGAGCCATCCCTAAACACGGTCAAAACAGCCTTAGCAGGTGGTGGGTGGAGGAAAAGCAGAATAAATACAATTAAAGAAGCAAGACAGTTCAGCTTTGTGTTACACGTGAAATGCAGTCTCCAGAGGCTGAGCAAGCAGCATGACTGACTAGGGCAAATTTTGAAATTCCTCAAAGGCAGGTTGCCTAGATGTGCAGTCAGACACAGGCTGACAGAAATGCTGCTAACAGCACCTAATTTGCTAGAGGATTATCACTTGGTGTAATGGATGGAAACTAGATTAGATAGCTGGTAAACTCATAGCACAGTTCATTACTGTAGAGGGAAATTTTTACCCACTTAAACAGAACTTCTTGTTCTGCCCAGCTCTATGCTGCAATAGATTTGCAACCCTGCGCCAGAAAGACATTTTCTACCAAATATGAAGATACTAAGCAAACAAAGACAGCCATGAAGTTACACTTAACTGCACTTCCATATTCGTTTTGATAGGAGCATCAAAACCTTTTAAAGTGTAGTCATTATCTGTGTTCCACAGACACAAAGACTGCAGCATGCAGAGGTTTTCGGACTGGTTTCCTGAGTGGCACAGAACCTCTCAGTCCCATTAATCTCAAATGACAGAGAAAATACCCCAATGCTCCGAAAAAACTAAATGATAAAATTATTTTGCTGCAAGCCCTACTCTCAGTCAGGAACACAGGCACAGGACCAAAAGGCCTGTGGCTCAATCCCCAATGCCAACCAACTCATCAGTAAGTGCCAGCCACTCTGGTGCTGCAGTTACCACTGGGCTACAGCCTGACATGTTGGCTAACACGGCAGGTGTTTCATGCAGCCAGGTGCTACTGCACAAAGTGTTTGGATAGGATGCAAAGGACACCAAGTCTGTGAAAGATTCTGGAGTAGCAAGGCATGGCCAGTGAGTTGGAGCATGCTCACAGTGTCAATACCTCATCTAAATGCCTACCATGGGATTTGCAGCTTGCCTGAATTTTGCTTTTGTTTGAAAAAACTTGGAGGCAGCACACCAGGCCCAGCTCCCTGCAGGGACAGAGCCCAAGCACTTTACCTGCAGCTACCTTCCAGCTGAGGAGGAACCTCCATGACTTGAAGGGGAGAACCAGAGATGGAAGAAGGTTGAAAAGATGATGCTCCCAAGACAAAGAAGACTGAGACAGCGCTGCCCCACCTCACACAGATCTACCTGCCCTCTAACCCCCAAAGTGAGATTTGTGAGGGTGTTTTTAAAGACATAACTGCAGGTACAGTAATGAGATTGACTGCTTCCTATTCCAAGATGAAAGAAAACAAAAGAACATTTAATCTAGAAACAAAATAGTCATTCCCAACAGTGCCCTCTGTTCAGGATTAACACATAGCCCTGAGACAAGCTTCTATGAATACTAACACATCCTTCCAGCTCTTCACTAAATTCATCCCACTCTGACAGCCCCAGGGAATTTCCCCTGACTTCCAGTAATCAAAAGCTACAGATCTGGGCAAGATAGTTTTAATGAGGGAGCCCCCACTCCTGGAAATACCATCATTTCCTGAACACACATAGAAAAACTGAATGTGCACCAGAAAAGCACATTGGTACCAAGTAAGAAGAGAGCAACTTAGCATCACTAATTTCTGCAAAACTGTCACACTGCCTGACAGTTTGCCTTATTATCTTATTTTTCTCCCTGTTTCTTTGCATCTCATTTGTTGCTAAATCTTCAAGGCCTCTGCTGCAAGGGGATGCAAATGCAGACAAGCCCTCCACCCCCACCTCTGAGTCTACACTCTGCTTCTGTAATGACTGCTCGCATCAAAATGGGACCAAAGATAAGACTGGAACCCTCTGTGCGCTGACTCTGTATGTTAAATTCAACTTTGCCTTGAGAACAGATTTGAATTTTTTTTATAAATTAAAGACAGAAATAAAATCCAGCAGCTAATCTCAGCTCCATCCCATGGGGCTCAAGTGAGATCTCTCAGGCTTGATGTAAGTAGCAGCTCCCCTCTTGGGATGTATGAGGCAATACTCAAATGTGAACTGGAACCTTTATTTCTTTGTACAGATGGATGAAGTGTCACCAGGATGACTAACAGTATCACATGTACAAGAAAAGGCAACAACACCTATAATCCAAATAAATACTCTGAAGAGCCTCTGACTCCGGCAACAAAACAGCAGCCAAGGTTAATATAATCGCTAAAACAAAAGCTCTGTAGTGCTTTGTTTACAGTGGAAACGAAGTTGTTAAGCAAAAAAGTGTGTTACTTCATAGACAACTTGAAGAATGCAGTATTGAATTTATTTTGTGGCCTCAGCAAGAGGTTTCTACTCGTCAAGACACAGCAGCTTAGCTGGCAGGGTCACTGACACCTCTACTTAAAACAGATAAGACATGGATCTAACCCCATCCTAATGCACTGCATTTCCTTGAGCTCAAATACCACAACAACCCTCTTCTCCTTAAATGCAGTGTGGTCTTGCTGCCAAATACCTGAAGCTGTCAGAGGAAAACGTTTGAATTAATTTCCCAGTGGAAAGCAGCTCTCCCAATGCTATCAGTGAAATCAGCAAATTTTGCTGGAGCCAGAAAATAGTTTTGGCTGAAAAGTGAAAGTCAGTAATTACTATATGCCAAGTTCATCTAACATAAATGAGGAGGAGAGTTGGTAACAGGGAAATCACCATAATTGCTAAAAAAAAAATAAATTTTACATTCTTATTGAATTTCTTTATTTTCCAAAGACAAAGAGAAGGGTGGAAAATTGGAGAAAATAAAAAAGGTAATTCATTCTTTTGACAAAACACGAGGACTAAATAAAAATTCTACTTGAATTTTAAATGGAAAGCTTCATTACATTTTTCTCTCAATGGACAGAGCACACAGCAAGACCAAGTATAACTGGACAAAATGCAGACCCTTCCAAGAGGGAATGTTCCATTCCACTGTGTGGTTCACCCAGGCCAAGCATTGCAGAAAAGATGCTCTCATTTCCTACAAAGATTATCAGCATGGGATTTATTTTCTTGATCAAATGCTGCTCATGTTCCAATCCCAGTCACACCAGAGTCAGTGCACAGTAGCTATACTCTTTTCAAGAACACAAACAGATGTTTAGATGGTGTAACTGCCTTCAGCCCATCCATGTGGGATCATCACCAACACTCACTGGAATAGGAGACATGTGGCCTCTCTGGGAAAAGAGACCATCACAAGAAAGAAGTTTTCGCCTTTCTCTAGACATTACACAAGCCTTCCAGGTCTAGAACACCGTTTTGAATTTCAAGGGTTAGGTCTGGCTTTTAAAAGAAATGGCTCCATTTATGTGACCCAGAGCTCCAGAAATGCCTAATTCACTGTCTTGGGGCTTGTCTACAACAAGGTAATTTCAATAGAGCTCTACCCCTATAATTATTCTACTATATTTATACCTCTAAATTCACTCCATTTTCAAAATAAGTACTTTTATTCCATTATAATGAAGTCTAATAATTAACAAAACAGTCAAAAATGGGACATTCGTAGGAAGGACTATAGTCTTAACCATAGAAGGAGAACCTGGCTCATGGTGGGCAGTCTTCTTTTGCCCACCACTAAGCAGCTCTGCCACTTGTGTCTACTTGGAAGAGACAAGCAAATGAAAAAAAGACACAGCAAATCACTCACCTCAAACTGGCCACACACTTCGGTTTAATCTGAGCAATCTTCCTCTCAGTGCAGCCCAGAGCACCAGAAGATCTCTGGGTCAGCAGCTGCAATCACAGCTCAAGAACGGAACAGTTTCAAAGACCACATCCATTTCTTGGGAATTGCCCGTGTGTTTTTCCACTACACTTGGCATGAGCCTATAGAAACACCAACAGGTTTGGAGAACATCAAGCATGGCCTGGTTCCAGACAGATCTGGCAATTCTTCTCACTCTGAAATTTTCCTGGCTACCACAATTCATGGTTTCTATCAAGGTCTTCAGCACCCTGAAAGGTTCCCCCACACACTTTCCAACCTTGGCAGCCCTGAAGAAAAAGCATGCCAAACCACTGCAGCTGATGCTTTTGCCAGCACTGAGCATAATCACTCAATATTGATAATAAAACTTCTTCACAAGAAGCCCCACAGAGTAATAGCATAAACAAGAGAGCAGAAACCACAATACAGTTTCATAAAGCCGAAGTTTGCATATATGGGATCACATTCAGATTTTAAAATCTGACAGATCACTTCAAAAAGGAAAATAATTATCAATCTCTGTCTTTAATCAATTTTCAATGAGGCTTTGGAGTCATTCCATAAAACCTGTGTGGCTTCATCCCCAAGTTGTGCAGGACTTCTCAGTCAGAGTTAAATTTTCTGACTGCTGAAGTGCAGGATCAAAAGCAGCAGCCCAAACTCAGAGCAGTATGACAGTGTGACAGCCAGCAAGAAGGGGAGCAGTGAGCACAGTGCTCGGGTGCAGTTATTACTCACTCAATGGGTGCCAAATCCATATCAACATATTAATGAGTGAAAAAAAGACCCCATCAAAGTCTAGCAGGATTTGCTCCGGCTGTTCCATCAGTTTGATAAGTGAGCATTATTCCTTAAGCATTACCACCACAGCCTTCATGCAATCCTAATTCCCCACCACACTTCATTGGAGGGTCAAAACCCCTATTTTTGCATTTTGTTTAAAAGCAGTGGCCTGTATAATGAGTATTACCAACAAACAGCAGCCCATAAATTTCTGAGCTCTGTGCGAGCAAGTCCTCGTCTCTGACAAAGCTTGGATACACTGCAAAGCAAGAGTATCACATGCAGAAATACATTAATACCCCACATGCAGTGGATGGATGTAACAGCCCTTCAGCTGTAACATTTCAACTGCACACTACTTAAGCGACAGCTACACAGCCAAATTTCTTTACAGAAAATTCAGTGCCGGTATAATAGATCATGTCATTGTAGGTTTGGACAAAAGGACTCTGTAAGGCAATGTATTAAAACTGAACAGACTCAACCTGGCACTGAAAGATGGTCCTAAGACAACCTGATAAAAAAAAAGAAAATTCCTTTCTGAATGACTGAATTATTTTGATGTGGCAAGTACAAGAAAAAACACTGCATTTTACACAACAGAATAGTTCAACTGATTTAAAGTTATGCACACCATACCATTTGCAAGATCAAAATGTTTATGGGTAAGTGAACAAAGGACAAATCACATTATTTTTAACAGCTATTCTATTTTAGTTATTCTACACATCATGTGCATATCACAAACAACATGGAACTCAATGGAAGATCTCATTTTCTGCTAATCATGCAAACCCAGCAAATTTCCATCTTAGTAGGATGTTTCTCCCTGATGCATGTGAATAAGTAAGGAAGAATCCCATTTCTAGTCATGGTTTCACAGCTATGGCGCAAAACATCCCAGTACATTGTTCCAAGGACTGAATAAAAACCTGATGTCCATAGCCCAGCTGTTATAAACCTCCTCAAAACAGACTGTTGAGATATTTTTACCTTCCTATTATAAAAATTTAAATAGGTCTGCCAAAACCGTGAAAATCCACTCCCCTGCTAAATTTTCCCCAGGGTCCCACTCCTGCCAAACTGTACCTGCAGCAAGACAGGGCAGCCAAGAAAGGGAGATCTTGCAATGGGTTTTTACTTTGTTGCCCTCATCCTACAAATCAACCTGCACCATGACAGATTTTCCTTGCCATGCACCACGGGACACCTCTGCCCACGACTGCACAGCAGCAAAATGCCCCTATATGCTCCTACAGCTGTTTCCAAGGTAACCAGCAAGGAGCTGTATACAAGGGAAGGAAGCAAATAGCAGCAACAAAATCCTGCTGTATTGTCACTTTTTGAAGCAGGTCTGAGTTGTCCCTTTCCCCTCCCCCTGCTTTCCAGCTGCCCCATGAGTCAAGCAAGGGCTGGATAAGTCACTTCATATTTTATAATCCCATTACCTCACTCTTTCATAAGGTTTGGTTTTGGTTTTTATTTTTATAAGGTATCATATTGGAGCTTTAAAGGTGAGAGTCAAATTTTCTGCTTTTACTCAAGAAAAACCAGCTAGGGGAG